>JAAGEH010000042.1:13065338-13185752 GCA_011751065.1 Lasiurus cinereus | reverse complement strand
TATATATATATATATATATATATATATATATATATATATGAAAATCAGCTTGATTTCCTTCCTAGTGATCTCATATTGGGTTATTCTTAGATGTTCCTCTTCTATCTTTGTGATCTTTGCCAAGGTAACTTAAGTGCCCAGAGTCTAGGTCAGTGACTCTATCCCAATCACCAGGCTACTCTCAAGAAAAATTAGTTAGATTTTGGAGGTTTCATATTCGGTGCTTCACATCTCAAATATTTGTTTTCCTAGGGGCCTTTCTGTCAGCTGCATTTTTCTGTCCTTTGCTATTTCTATGTGCTTCCTCTCTCTTCGCCCTGCTCTGACCAAAACTTTCATGTCTGTCCTCTGGAATGTCTACATTCAATACATCCATTCATAACCTCAGACTTCTCACTGACTATTCCCTTCATCCTTTTAATCTAAACTGCCTCTCCTTTTTCAAGAGGAGCTGCTCATTCTTTCATACCTCAGGGTCAGCAGGTGGCATTGGCACCATGTCTGCTCCCCACTCAACTCTCCAAAATGAATCAGAATTGTCTGCCCCTTCAGAGTCACCAAGAAATGCCCACAGGGCAGGCTGGTTTAAGTGAATGAAAGCAAGCCTGTCAGTTTGCAGTGAATTGGAAACCACACAATACTCCAAAGGGGCACAAATGTGACTCAGCTCCTGGGGTCACAGTGGAGGGAGAAGACCAATGTGGCCAGATCTTCATAGCTTTTAAGAGCAGCCTTCCCAAGCATACAGACTTTTATATGAATTCTCCTAATTTGTAAATGATAGGAAATAATTTATCATAAAATAAATAACAAACCCCAAGTAAGCCAAATAAAATCTGGCTATTGGTCTGACTTGGCCCATAAGCTTCTGATTTGTGATTTCCACTCAATTTTTTGGATATTGTATAACAATCTCTTACTCATCCTCCACCTTTCACTGAGACATCAGCATGTGGCACAGTCTTCCTCTGCATCTGAATCCCCAGTCTCATTCTGGTTTAGTTCGGTGTTCATGGGGGTGCCGCCACAACACTTTGACTTCCCCATTCTCTGATCTCACATACAGTGACCTCCACTTTCACTATACTTGAGCCACTCACATGTATGGCCCCACCGTGACCTTGTCATCTCCTAGGTCACATTCTAATTTATGATCATAACTTCCTATCTTTCTACTTTTGTAACTCAATAATTTATACTATTTCTATATTTTAAATTAGAGACTCTAAGACCATTGATCTCTATATTCTTCATCTCTAGAAGCCCCTTCTTCATTTCCTCTCCAGCCTCATGATACTTCAACCTCTGTCTAGCCAATGGAATGGCTCCATTGGTTTTCTTTCATAGTTAGCTGGTAAAAACTTAATCCTGGATCTAATTACCTATTATCCTTCTCTGCCACTTTGCTAAGGATTGTAGACAGACCCACACAGTTCTGCAGATTAATTTCATGGCAACTTCATGGTTGTGAGACTCTACTGGCTCTCCATTGCTACCCTGTAATCATTCTGTCACTCCTTAGTTGGTTCTCTCTCTAGTTCTCTAGAGTAGCTCTTTCATGCCTCCTTCACTCCCCTTCTCTCCTCAAATGTTTAACTTTCACGAGTTAAACATGGCATTGCTTCCTACTTCACAGAGAAAGTAGAAGTCACAGATGCGAACAATCCCAGCTCTCTCTTAACCTAAAATTTAGTTACAACTATCTCCATGCCTCCCTCTTTCACTTTTTTATAATGGAAGAGTAGCATCCCCACCTCGGCTGACTCCTCCACTTGTCTTCTGGAGCTCTTCTCTTCTAGTTCTTAGCAGCCTGGCTTGATCAGTGCTCCCGCTCTCTTCCCTGCAAGTCATCATGTGCCTTCCCTTTTGGCCTTTTCCTACCAGGACAAGTCTTTCATCCTAAATATCCAATTCTTTTTAGGCACCTTCTGGCACCTTTCAGCCACACCTTTCTTTTTAAAGAAACATATTCTGTCTCTCTGCTTCTTTACTTTCCATTCTCTGTTCTACCCACTTCACCCTGGCTTTTGCCCTTATCACTCCACTGAAACTATTCTCAGCAAGGTTATTGATGACTATTTTATGGCTGAATCCAATGGAAACTTTTAAGCTATCACCTTCCCCGACCTCCTGTTGTAGCTGACACTTTGCATGGTCTTTCCTTGCATGTTGAAACCTTATTTCCTGGGCTTCCATGTTCACACACAGCAGCTGAATTCCCCTACCTCATCAGGCTCTTTACTAGTCTACCCTTCCTCTTCTCACTTTTAGATATTACCGTGGATTCTGTCCATGGTCCTCCTCTAATCTTATTCTTGTGCTCCTGAGTTTATTTTAGGATTCCACAACTTGTCTAGGGAAACTGAGATAGAGTAGGAAGGGTAGGGTGCATCTTTTGTGATGAGAAGTAGTGGAAAGGAGGTCAGTAAAGCATGATGGTGCCAGAAGATGAAGAGACTGATATGTCAGAAAGGAAGTGTTCAGCTTGCTAAAGTTGGCAAAAAATGAACAAGTATTGGGTCTAGAGCAGTGGTTCTCAACCTTCCTAATGCCGTGACCCTTTAAGACAGCTCCTCATGTTGTGGTGACCCCCAACCATAAAATTATTTTCATTGCTACTTCATAGCTGAAATTTTGCTACTGTTATGAACTGTAATGTAAATATCTGATATGCAGGATGTATTTTCGTTGTTACAAATTGAACATAATTAAAGCATAGTGATTAATCACAAAAACAATATGTAATTATATATTGTGAAATATTTATTTCTAATTACAAATAAATGAAATTTTGTCTTGAATCATGGTGTAGCATGGGTAACAGTCTTAATATGACAACAGTAAACTACATTGCTACATTTTGCTACACTGAGGAGTGGTGTGTTGGTTCCTAAGACCATGGGAAATAGGTGTTTTCCAATAGTCTTAGGTGACCCCTGTGAAAGGGTTGTTTGACCCCCAAAGGGGTCGCGACCCACAGGTTGAGAATTGCTGGTCTAGAGTGTCCATATCAAGTGTTTTAGATGTTAGGACCTGATCTCTTATTGTATAATACAGTATATGTCTAGACTTGATTGATTCTGGGTTTCTGGGATGGAGCTTCTAAACCCTTGGAATTTCCAAAATGAAAGTAAAGTCTTCGTTATTCATGGTGGGCCCTTTGGACCACACTTGAATTTATGCTAATGAATTTCCGGATGGTGAGTGATCATGCTGGGAAGGCCAACCTTGTGACTAGAGCATTGGGACTTTGAGCCAGTGACATTGGACCAGCCTTCAGGAGTGGAGGGCAGCTGGAGACTGAGTTTAACCACATGGCCTATATTCAATTAATGATGCCTATGAGTAATGAAACCCCAGTGAAAACTCTGGATACTCAAGCTTAGTTCAGCTTCCGGATTGGTGAACATCAGTGTGGTACATCCTGATTCCACAGGGGAGGACACAAACGCTTCACAGTCAGGACCTTCCCAGGCCAGGCCCTGTGCTTCTTTCCATTTAGCTGGCCCAGGGAGTAGTGTGCTTTATGTTGAAACTTTAATTATACATATAACACATTCTTTAAGTCTGTTAGTCATTTTGAATGACTGAACCAAGGGAGCTCTGGGACCCCCGAACTTATGGCTGTTGTCTGATGGGAGGGCTGTCTTGTTGGAAACTGAGCTCGTAACTCATGAAGTCTGAGCCAGGTCTGAGTAGTCAGTGTCAGAATTGGGCTGCTATATTGCACCTCACTAGGAGAAAGGGTGCAGACTTAGTGAGGGAGTGAGTGCCCCATCTAAATGAGATCAGGTAGACAGTAGAGACCAATATAGAGGACTACACAGTCACAGGACATTGGAAGCAGAACCAGCTTTATTTAGAAACTGTCTCTCTAGGTTTGGGCGTAGGATAGCAATAAGGAGATTTCCAAAAAGGCAGACAAATTATTCACTTTAAGTCTAGTCTTACTTTCCTTTAACAGCCGTTGTGCTTCTGAGGTCTTGGATCTGTCCCTCAAAAACTCTCAACTACTATATATTTCCAAGTTTAAAAATATGCCTTTTTCTTTCATCCTCTAGAAAAAGCAGAGAGCAACTCTTGGGGATAATAATGACACCGTTTAAGCTGTGCTCTCTTGTAGTCAAAATTGTGTCAGCCATATTGACCCCTGCTGGGATTTATAGTGGCTTATATCTCTGTTGGAGAAATGAGTTTCAGGCAGTAGGCAGGAGGAAAAAGGTCTTGGGCTTGAAGCATATTATTTTAGTGAAATTGGGAGAAAATTCACTTGGGTCTTTTTCCCCCTCTGTTTTTAGCTGTAAAACCTAAAAAACAAAAACAAAACCTCACCAAATATGATTGTCCATATTCTCTACCCCTGTCTGCACCCTGATCTCACTGCACTCTTACATCCTGTGTATTTCTATTTTTGACAGTAATATGAACTCCCATAATGTGGGTCGACGAAGATCATCGGAAAACACAGATATTTACATTACGATTCATAACAGTAGAAAAATTACAGTTATGAAGTAGCAATGCAAATAATTTTATGGTTAGGGGTCACCACAATATGAGGAACTTTATTAAAGGGTCGTGGCATTAGAAAGGTTGAGAACCACTGTTCTATGATGTTACTAGTCACAAAGCCACCTTATAGACACTTCCTTTTCCCAACAGTTTCAAGTTAGAAATGTCTCCATTTCACAGATGAGGAAACTGCAGCTTAGAGAGTTCAGTCATTTTGTAAATGGCTCTTGCTTAGAATGTCACTCAGTTGGAGTCCAGTTCTATCCAATTCCACCTTTTCAGGGTGAGACAGGTGCTGACCCTGGAGCTGGAGAAAGAGAATGTTTGAGACTCTGTTCTTATTCTTCTAAGGAGCTTGCAGTCAAATCAGAGAGACTGCTACTTTCTGATGAAGGTACTAGTTTGGGGCAAGAATGGTGGAATAAAGACTTTTCTTAAAGTCATGGCCTGCTGTTAAAGCTAAAAAGATCACCAAGAAGGATCCCTAGCAGCAGCTTAGTTTGGAAATAGCTTGCCTCTCTACTTGTGCTTTCTAATGACCATTGCATATACAATTGACATTTGAATAACACAGGTTTTAATTGCATGGGTCCACTTATACATGGATTTTTTTTTTAATAAACACTTATACAGTTTTCCATCCATCAGGGTAAGGACTCTGTGGATGCAGAGTGCTGACTGTATGCATGAATCTACCCTTTTTATAGGGGACTGAACTCCCATGGATTTTGGTATCTGTAGGGGTCCTAGAACCAATTTCCCATGGACACCAGGCATGCCAAGAGACAATATAAGTTTTGAGGAGCCAAAAGTTATACAGTTAACCCCTGAAAAATGTGGGTATGAACTACATGGATCTTCTTATACTCCAGTGTTTTCAATTGACTTGCGCATTTCAAATCTGCCTTGTTCAAGGGTCAGATGTTGGTTGAGAACCTGCAAAGGGCCAACTTAAGTTATAAGAGGATTTACAGTTGGTGTTGTTCAGGGTCATCTGTATTTGAATTTGAACCTTATTGTCTTTCCTTTGTAACCATGCCAAATCCCACTCCTAACACTCCATGTAGATTGAAGCCAATGCTGGTTTTAAAATTCCAGGTCAGGAGACAGAAAGTAACATTATTGACATTTACTACACTTAGAGAACTTCATACCCTTTAAAAATATTTTTAATCCTTTTAGAGATCAAGATGCAGCGGCTCTGTGTTTGGCTTCCCTTAAGATTTTACAGCTTTAAGAATAAATCCATGATTCAACCTGACTCTAAGGAAATGCTAGTCAGCATCTCAAGGTTCTTTTTTATATTGCATGGGTAGTAATCCTATAATGTCAATGGCACTTTTAACTTTTGTGAGCGTTTGCTACTGTTCTGTTCTTAGTAAATCTAAAAGCCCCGGCTTTACGAGGCGGCAGGGACCCATGCCTCCATTTGATTGAGGAAACTGAAGTGGACGTGTAGTGTTTAGTGACTTGGGAGAGACCACTAAACTCCTAAGGGAAGAGACAGAAGACCACAACTCTTTCTACACCTCCAACTTTTAAGTGGACTTGAGAGAGAGAGGGAGAGAGAGAGAGAGAGAGAGAGAGAGAGAGAGAGAGAGAGAGAGAGAGAGAGAGAGGGAGCCTGAAATCCTATAGGAGCCAGTCACTGAGCTCTGCATTTTAATTTACTCATTACAACAACCATTCAAGTCAAGGGTGATTTTTTCCTTGTTTTGCAGATGAGAACTGGGTCCAGAGAGGTTACAGATGGCCCCAAGTCACATAGTCACATAGTAAGTGCAGGTCCACTCTTTAATTCCTGCACACTGGCTCACATGTCTAACTTTGTCTACAGGATCTTGCAGTTAAACTTGTTAGAAAACAAGTGCAAGTCTAAAATCTAAAAAACAAATTCATTAGTCCAGTTTGCTTTCCACCATCCCCCCTCTTACCTACCCTCTTCCAGGTAAGCACCTTGACAGGTGAATCTACTTGGTCAGTCTGTCATTTCCCTGAGTTCACTACCATTGTGTTTCTCCTTCAGCTCCCATGTGCAGTGGAACTTGCAAATGACCACCTCATCACTATCTGACCAAGTCGCACTCACTGTTTGTTTCCTTAACTTCTTTGCAGGCTTTACACTACTCTCTTTTCTGAAAACTCGGTCCTTCCTAGGTTTCTGGGCCACCAATCTCCTTGTTATCTCCCATCTCTCTGACTTTGGCCTCTCACTTTCTTCCTGTGTGTTCGTTCTCCCTCTCTCTCTCCCTCTCCCTCCTTCTCCCTCCCTCTCCCCCTCCCTCCCCCTCCCTCTTCCCCTCCCTCTCCCTCTCTCCCTTCCTCTCCCTCTCCTTTGCCCTCTCCCTCTCCCTCTCCCTCTTCCTCTCTCTCTCTCTCCCTTCCTCTCTCTCTCTCCCTCTCTCTCTCTTCTCTTATTTAACCTTCAAGAGTCTGTGTCCTCAATCTTCTGCTTGGATCGGTTTACCCAACCAATAGTTACTGCATGTTTATCATGTCAGGCCCTGTGCTAGGGCTGACGATCAGAGACAAGCGAGCGGCCGCCAAGTGGCCTGCAGTGGTCCCTCCATGCTGACCGCCCAGCCCATTCATTGCCCGCTCCTCTGTCTGCACAACTGCTGCTCTTCCCAGAACTCAGTGAGCTTTCTCTTGCCTCTGGGCTTTTCAGGAATAGTTTCCTCACCTAGGAATGTCCTCTGCATCTCTGTGTGCTCAGCTCTTTTTCATTGTTCAGGATGTGGCTCATGCATCATTTCTTCTGAGTCTTTTCTGACTCACCAGGTGGGCCAGGAGCCTGCCTCTGTACTCACGTTCATCTCATAACCTACATACAACATAACTGAACTTGTCTCGTAATCTGTCCACTCCAAGATGGCAAGAGTCAGGTCTTAGGCTCCTTTGTTTGACCAGAACCTAACACAGTCCTTGATATGTAGCTCTTTGCAGAATGAATGAATCAAGGTGGCCACGACTGCTTCCTGCTCCTTTCCAGCCTGGACTCCTGTCCCTCCTCCTCTGTCTGCATTATTCATTGTTGTCCACCGTGGTTGCACATTCGTTTAGCACCTAGCACAAAACTTTGCACACAGTGGGTATTCAATAAAGATTTCTAGAATAATAGCATGGATGCCTAACAGCCTAGCTTTTGCAAATTCAAATTCAAGTCAAATGTTTCCTGTCTCTGAGCACCCACACCCAGAAAGCTGATTCTAGGAAATGTTGCTTTGGCAAGATTTGGCTCCTGAAATGTGTTACCGTGTTTAGTCCCCGTTTCACAAAATAAAGTTTTCAAAGCCCACATTGGTTGTTGATTTGTGTAACCAAGTGACACATAATTTTTGTTTTAACTTCCAGAAAAACAGTAGTCAAGGAGGTGGGGCTCGGGTAAGACAGTATGTGGAGAGTACTGGCTTTCATTATATAAGAATTCGTGCAATTTACCATGGTTTCTGGTAAATGCTGGCAAAAGTTTGTTTGGCCCCAGACCCTATAGAAGCACTAAGCTGCTTCCTTTCTGATGTTTCTGCAAGACAGAGCGAAGTCTGGCAGGATTGAAGTAGGGCAGGGACAGGGTGGATACAGGGGATGGGTGACGCCACCCAGCTGTCCTCAACTACTGTCCTCAGGTTATATCTGGACTTAATCTTTGAAAGCAAAGTCGCATGGATGTTTATTGCACTGTGGCTCAAAACTCTGAGGGCAGACACTTGCACACCTGCCCCTGCCCATGTCCCCAAATGCATAGGACAGAGCTCAAATATCAGGGGGCTTAATCATTGTCGATAGCTGCAACACCATGAACTTATTTAATCTTCACAGGAACACTTGAGGGAGGTGCTTCACCCCATTTTATAGACGACAAACTGAGGACCAGAGAAGCTCAGTGACAGTGGCCAGCTCCTAAATGGCCTGGCTGTGCTGTTCATCCTGACTTTCCAGCTGGGATCATTGCACTGCTGTGAAGGTGACCTGAACTGGGGAAGACAGCGGGCACAGACTGGCAGGAGATGGTTCTTGGAGTGGCCCCATGAGGTATGAGACGAAGCACTGGAGCAGAGGTGTGGAGGATTGAGTCTCTAGGGACAGAAGAGGGGACAGTCTGACACTGATTCTATTGGGCAAAGAGGTGAGCGTCAGCCTGCCGGTGCCATGGCGGCCTCACTCTATTCCAGGAGACCTGCCAGAGAAGCCTTTAGGCTTCCTCCCTCTATTTGGAGTTTGGGGAAAACTCAGTGTGAACAGTCCCATAAAACTGACCTGAGCTGGTCATTATAACCCCAGAAAAGGTTAAGAAACAGGTGATGGATGGCAGGAGAGAAATCGAGTGAGCTCTCAGAGTAGCCTGCTTGCTTACCTCTGGCTTTTTACCTACTGGTGCCGAGCCTTCCATTTGTCAGGTGGTAACGACAGCAGCTTTTATGAGTAAGCAATTTTTTAATGAACTTGTTCCAAATGTGTGCTCTGCTCTTGGAACTCTCTGTGCTCTGAAGCAGCTTTATCATCATGGCCTCCGGAGGAGCAGCCAGGCTCTCTCTGGCCTTTATGTAAGCAATGTCACTTGCTCTGCCTCTTCCTCCCTTAACTTCGACTAAGGAGGCTGAAGGGGTAGAAAAATAGTAACAGTAACCTTTTTATGTGCTTATTATACCCTGGGCATTGTTCTAGATGTTGCACATTCATCTTTTTATTGTGTCCTAACATCAACTTGGGTCTAAGGTATTTCTATAGCCCCATTTTACGGAGGAGAACACTGTGGCTCAGGGACACTGAGCAAAGTGTCTAATGTTTGGTATAAGTGGTTGAGACAAGATCTGAGTGGCACAGGACTATCTGCCCACAGAGCCTATGCTCCCGACCCTGCTGCTGTGTAGGGTGGACAGGAGGGTCTGCTTACACCAGCCTATGCCAAGGAGGAGCTGGGGGGTGGGAGGATTATCTCAGGACATTCGTTACTACTGTGCAATCATGGGCCATGCTGGCCCATGCAAGAGCTGTTGTAATTCAGTGCTGATGGCTCTGTAATTATGGACAATTTTCTGGTCTTTTGCTTTCATAGAGGGAAATAGAAGAGTTTAGAGAGCTCCCTAAAACTTGTTGCTGTGCATAATAATGCTACCCTCTGTCTTGACGAGTGGCTGCAGCATTTATCCCAGAGCTCAAAGAATTTTCATATTGTAAATTGGCTTCTTTATGGAGACAGGATCTGTTGCCATCTTATTTCAAACGCTGCCCTTGCCTAACTGCACTGAGGCTGTTGCAAGTCCCCTTCCTCGCCACCCTGTAGGCTGCTCCTTGTGGACAAGGACAAAGAGCTTCTCCATCCCATCCACTGGCTGCTGAGCAGTGCAGGCCCAGGTGTGCGTGCAGCAGCAGCTCAGATCTGCTCCACCACCTTCTTTCTCTGTTACTTTCTAGTAGGTTCCCTGAGCTTCTGTCTCCTCATCAGTAAAATGGGAATAATGATAAGAAGAATGTTTATTTCAGAGGACTGTTGTGGGAGTTAAAAGAAATGATGAATGCAAAATGATTGGCTCAATAAAGGTTAGCAAGGTTATTCCCTTAGCTCCTATCTAAACCTTGCAGTTAAATATTGAGAGCCCCTATTAAACATTTGCTAGTATTTTCCTTATGTCAACAAATGTACACAGAGTGCCAGGAGCCAGGCTCTCTCTAGGACCCTGTTTCTTAATGCATTTTTATTTCCAGTATCTCTTTATGGGGTGAAAAGTGCAATGAGCAGAGTTTGTTTTGGAGAGAGCCCCTCATCTCCCATTCCTCCCATCTTCCTCCTTGATGCACAGGCTCCCCTCTCTCACACCTGATACCCTCCCACTGACCCTGGGCTCCCCAGAGCTCCACCCTAGAATACTCAGGCACCTGGGCCTTTACCTTTTGATTAAGACACAGCCAGGCCCTTTAAAGAGAGGGATATGTTTGGTTGGTTTGACTCAGAAGTGGATTTGTTTCCCTCCAATTAGTTGGAAAATCGAACTTGATCTATGAAGAAGGCAGATTTATAGCCTGAGCTGATACATGACTGCCCTGGCTTTGTTGTAATAAAAGATGAAATTGCTCCAGTGGGGGCTTGGGTGGGCTTCAGGCTGGGCTTCTAATGACTGTTCCCGCCAATATTCAGAGTCCAAGTGAGACCAGCCAGCATAATCAAATAGCCCTTCCTCGTAGATAAAAAATAATTTGGGGGTTGGAGAGGCAGGTGGTTGGAGTGTTTCACTTTGTCTTGCTTTCCTGAGACTTGATGATGTCCTGAGGTGCTGAAAATAGAGCTGTTCTGACTAATTTTTTCAACAAATGTCAGTGGAGACTACGTACCCTTAGGGCAAATGGCTGCCATCATGGCCTCCAGCCTGGATTAGGTTGTTTCTCTCCACTTCACTTCTGAGCTCTCCTTTCTCTGCCTCTCTTTAGCTGTTGATCTGCTTTTGTTCTCTTTGCCGCCTCATCCTTTCTGTTCCTGCCTTTTGCTGCTTGCCTCTTGCTATCTATTTATACATCCTCCTGTTTCCCTTCCTCTCTCTCTCTCTCTCTACCCTCCTCATCCTCTTGGCAGATGTATCTCATTCTGTTTTATTTGCTTCCCTTCCTCCACTGGTCTTATTTTTGGTATTCCTCTTTACCTCTGATTCTGGCTTATAATATCTTGAAAGAGGGTTTGATAATGCTTGCCTGACCCTGCCTGACACTGATGAGTGATTCTCCCCAGCAGCTTTTGATGTGGTCTCTGTGTGAGTGATGAAAGCTGCTCCATTTGCTATTCAAAGCTCTGCTTATGGGGGCCTTGGGTGCATCTTCTCAGGATTTCACTTTTTCTCTCTCCAGAAACCCGTTCATAGTAGAGGACAAAGCCATGCCACTTTCCATTTGTTCATCTTCCTTACAGATACCTTGAAGCTTACAGGAGAAGGATGACATTGTACAAATACACTTAAATTAAAAAAAAAGTCCATTTAAAAATGCTGTTATTCCTAGAGTCCTTATGTCTGAGAGATTTTTAATTTGAATATAACCATCCTCAGCCCAAATGTGGACACTTAGATTTGGATACTGGATAATAAAACAGAAGAAAAATGCTGTTGATGTTAATATCAGAATATAAACACCTTGGTACTTGGCTACTTAGAATATGATCAGTGAAAAATCAGAGAAGCTAAAATGGAAAGAACAGTGGGCTAAGTCCTTTCAGTACTAATCACCCCGGATTCCAAAAGCATATGAAAAGATGAGGTGCATATTTCACCTGGATCAGGTTTTTGCTATTTCTGTTTTTCAACCTAAGGTTAGAAATCAGGCAGCTGTGCTTACACATCCAGTGCTTGAAGAAAGAGGATGGACAAAATAGTCTGTAAAACTTTTTTCTAGCACACAGTCTCCCCCATTTTGAGAATCTAATTCATCAGGTATGATAAATATAGTGCATAGAACAGATTACTGAGTTTTGTGCTAGAATACCTGAATTTAAATGCAGATTTGGAAATTATGTGTTGAATGATCTTCAATGCATTAAAAATTTTTAACAGTTTTACTAAGGGGTAATTTACATATCATAAAATCCAGCCATTGTTGGTGTGCAGTTCAATGATTTTTAGTAAATATATAGAGTTGGGCAACCATTGTCACAATGCAATTTTATAACATAACATTTAAAATAAATCTTTTAACCTCTTTCCATTTTCTTTCTTCACCTTAAAATTGGACTTATGTGGTGGATTGATTGCAAAAATGATCACAATCCTTTAACACATTGCAATGTGACTTTGTTGCTTCTTCTGTAGAAGAGGTGGAACAGATTTCTCCAGCTCTTAAATCTGGGGCTGGCCTGTGACTCTCTCTGACAAATGAAGTGTGGTCCAAGTTCTAAGCCTAGACCTGAAAAGATCTTGCTGGCTTCTGCTTGCTCTTGTGGAAACCTGCTATCTCTGCCATGAGTACAAGGTTGGGCTGGCCTGTAAACAATGAAAAATTGTATAGGGAGAGGCCCCAATCATTAATGCCACCTTAAAAGGTGATCTAAGGTTAGGCTAGCTTAGGTCACCTTTCCCAAATGCCTTCCAGCCAAATATAGGTATGGGAACACACTCCACTAAGATCAGCCAAGCCTAGTCTAGATCAGCAGAATCGAGGAGCCAACCTGTAGACTCACAAGAAATAATGGAAGGTGATAATACTAAGCTTCAGTGTGGTTTGCAAATCTTCATTACTATGGAAATAACTAACTGATATAGTGTGATCATGAGAATCAATTTTTTAAAAGCTATGAAAACATCTAGTACTTTGCCTATTATATAGTAGACTCTCACTATATTTAAAAAATATTCAACTTAAACATTTATAGACAACCTCATATGTGTAAAGCACTATGTTTGAGGTTGTGAGGAGGGGTGTTCAGAACTTGAAAAAGACATGATGGAAATTCTTCAGGAGTTAGTTCCAGTGGGGAAAACATAAACAGTTATAATGTAGAACAGCCTGTCCCTCTATTATAATATTTATGTCTAAGTGATTCCTACATTGTCTGCAAATAGCCATGTTCTTCTTTCCTTGGTATTTCACTTTGCTTGAAAATGTGTTCAAAGGGATATGGTTTATTGAAAAAACACCTGAACAGCACATTGACCAAAATTACATTTTATTGGTATGTCCAAGGACCATGTTTGCATTTACAGAAAACAGCATATATCAAAGCTTGGCCGTGTGAAATGCCTCATGTAGCCAGGGAAACAGAAAAGCAGACATGGAATCAGAGCCAGGGTTGGGAAGTGAATGAAAGTGGAGAGAGAATGCCTAAGGAGCAGGGCACTGCCTACCAGATTTGTTTTGCTTGCCCCCAAATATTCTAGAGGTTTAGGAAGTTGAGATTGGGGTTGGGAGGGGAGGAGGAAGAGGGGGTTCACAGATAAGACCTCTAGTACCCAGTTGCTGTGATTAGTTGAGCTCAAGCAGATTCTCTGAGTTCACACTCTCCAGAGAGTAGGCCATCTGGGTAGTGTGATAGCACAGTGCAGAGCCTGAAGCAGGAGCCAGGGGCCCTAGTTCTAGTCCTAACTCTGATACTAAAGAATGTTTGCTGTGTGACCATAGACAAGTCACTTTCTCCTCCCGGCTGATTTCTTAGATCCTTTCTCGTTCAAAGCAGCTGTAATTTTGAGTCTAATTCACCCACTAAGTTGAAGAAGATCAAAATCAAAGCAAGCAGAGGCAGATGGCAAGGCTTTCTCATGATATGCATGGACCCTTGGAAAATGGGGCTATTCAGGAAAGCAAATCAGAAGTCAACAGGTGATCTGGGAACCCTCTCCACTTCTCTGCTGAGTGCTTTGAGTTCTCACCATATCTGTCTTCATGGACTCCAGAGGTCCTGCATACTCCCCCACCTGAAACCAGATGGCTGGGCCTCCTGAGGGCAGCTTCCCTCTTCTTGTGGAACAAGGATTTCAAAATGAGTTTTTAAAAATGAGCTTGAGCTCTAATAAGGGACTGTTTAAACACAGATAAAAATTCCTAGCAGTCTGGTGGGGGTGAAAAGATGGTCATTTTTCCAGGAGGTACAAATAAAAGAAACTCAAAGAGTAAAGAGGAGCTCCTTGCACTGAAGCTGGGTGAAATCAGTGTTCTCGGTGCTGGTTAGGGTCTTTTAGGATGACTGTCAGCCGTCACAGTGATAACTGGCACGATTCTGGGATGCCTTTGGGAGACACAATCCTTGAATCCTCCTGAAGCACCACTGGGAGGTGGTAAAGGAAGAAGCAGCAGAAGCCCCAGCTTCAGAAGCCCCCGCCTGGGTCTGAATCCCCAGGAAGTGACATCTCTCTTTTCCTGTGACTAATTTTGACTGCCACCTTTCAAATCGGGTCCACTGAGTCCCACTGAGAAGTCATTTGGTTTCCCACCACGGGGGGCCCTCTGAGGCCCCAGGCTCACCTCTCTTGAGGAGAGTGGCAGTGAGGAAGGAACCAAGCTACAGGAGACTGGACTGCCTGGTGTGGCTGGGCGAGATCATTTTTTTTTTTACATTCACTAAACTTCCTGTATTAAAGCTGTGGAGAGAAAAAAGATGAAATTTCTCTTTTGGTTGACAAAAAATTCACAGTTGAGGAGAAGAAGACAGCATCTATACAACCATATGGTAAAAGTTATACATAGGCATTAAATTAAGAACCAAGAGGGGCATCTAATGCAGCTATGGAAGGTCAGAGAAGACTTCCTGGAGGAAGTGATGTTTGAGCTGAGGGTTAAGGATAAGCAGGAGTTAGCTCCATGAAGAGAAGCTCTGGAATGGGTCAGGACATTCCAGAAAGAATAGGCAGTATGGAACAGGCATGGGATGAAAACGGACCAGCAAGTTTGGGAACTGTAAGCAGTCTGTTGCACTGGGGTTGGTCCAATCAATGGGCTTACTGACTTCAAATGCAAGCACTCTTCTCACTGTGCTTCCTCTCTTAATCCTCCCTCTCCCTCCCAAAGGACACAGCATGGAGGCTTTGAATGCCCAGTTTTTACTCTTTAATGAAAAATTCTTAAGGAATTAGCAGAATGTATTTCCTGGAACTCCTACATTGTGACTTCTCAGGAGGGCAAGTCATTCCGCCCCCACTGCTCCATGACTACCTCTGCAGCAGTTTGGAAGAAGTAGGGCAGAGGTCACCAGAAAACAATGGCTCCTACCTCAAAGTAAGCTGTGATGAGTCATAATGAAGCAATAGCTACATACACCAACAGGTCTAGTTGGCAGCAGATAAAGATCTTACCCTAGAGAAAGACCCCGGATGAAGGTGGACGTGCTGAAGATCTGCTGCCTTCTTGCTTTTTTATGGTGGTCATGGTGGAAGTGGGGTGGTGGGGAAACATATGATAACATACATTTATGCTTCTAGTTACAAAATAAATAGGCAGCCCCAAAGTTATCCTTACCATTCGGCTTTTTGATCTTTTTTTTAAAATAGGTCTTCTCCTTGGGTCACTTGTAGAGGACCTACAAATGCTCTCAGGGTCTATCAGGAAACACCTTATCCCACAACGCAGGCCCACTGCAAATTGGTAGATTTTCTGTTCTGCTGTGTGAAGTTCTATAGCAAAGGTACTTGTGACCTGATACTTTAAAAGGACCTTTCTAAGAAAGAAGTTCTTTCTGGTAGAGGACTTGGAATCATACTTCTAGGAGCTGGAAATAACCTGTGTCATTTTGTAGGTCAGGAAACTGAGTTGAAGATAAGAGGGAAGTGACTTGCCAAATTAGATGGGAATAAAATCCAGCCACTTGAGTCAAACCTCTGGCTCTGTGAACACCTTTGCCTGCCCCCATGCTGCTCTTCTGGCCATTGTCACAAAGCATAGCATACTGTTTAATTATGTTTTAAATGAACATTGATGTTAGAATAAGCCACATAAAGAACCACATGGTATTGGAATTTGTAAATTCAGTGCTCAAATTATCTAAAACAAAATTGACACTAAAAATGTCCACCTAATATTCCTTGAATATGCAAACAGAGACACCATTGGGGGTCTAGACTTGGTTGATTATTTTGATTTAAGTGGAAATTCATGTTTAACAGATCTTCCTGCTCATTATCTTGTCTGGACCCTGTTCAAATACACCTATATTTTCTGGGTTATTTTTTGCATTCATAATTCTTGACAGGAAAATCTTCCCATATAATCTTTACTTTATTTCTTTGTTTCAGCCGATTACATTTGGTGTCTAATACAGCAACAAGTCACATCCTGTGACTCTGGGCTATTTCATAGCATACCAAACTCAACCACAAGACTTTACCTCCAACCTCATCCAAATCAAGGGTGAAGGTGGGGCAGCTCTCTGCCCCCTAGTGAGGTGAAATCTCTGACCAAATGGGTATGTTACTTTTTTTCATTTTTTTGTCAAATGCTTTTTCTGCATCAATTAATGTGATCATTTCTTTCTTTCTTTTTTAAACTGTATTTTTATTGATTTCTGAGAGGAAAGGTGGTGGAGAGACAGAAATATCAATGATGAGAAAGAATAATTGATTGCCTGCCTCCCACAAACCCCTTGCTGGGGGGCAAGCCCACAACCCAGGCTGGTGCTCTGACCAGGAATCAAACTGTGACCTCCTTGTTCCTAGGTTGATGCTTAACCACTGAGCAACACCAGCCAGACCAAATGGGTATGTTCTTTCTCGATTTTTCAAAGTTCCCCAGGGGAAATAAGGAATGATAGAATCCAAAGAGCTCTGAGATTAACTTTCACTGAAGCGACACAAGCTCAGATATGGGGAAGGATCGCCCATGTGAGTGTTGCTGAAATATTGGTGAAGTACTACTCCTTGCTATTTAAGTCATTCATCTGTGATAGAAAAGACGTCTCTTAGGGATGATTTAGGTCAGTGGTGTCCAACCTTTTTTAGTATGGAGAGCACATTTTAATCTCAAAAAATTTATAGACCTGCAGGTAAAGACACTTAGCAGTTTAGGAATGCATTGGAGAACAAACACTTAATATCACAGGCCATCACCTTTCAAGGAATTTGAATGCTATTAATCACAACCTTATCTATATAATATCCCAAATCTGAGTTATTGCTTTTACTGTGTTTCTGTAACTCTCTGTGCCTGTCTTCATCACTGGACTGGAAACTCCACAAGGCCAGAGCTGTTTTGACTTGTTCACTATCTATTGTATACTCAGCACCTAGCACACAGTTCCTGGAACAAAGTAGGCACCTTATGACTAGTAGAATGAATGAATAAATACATCAGACTTTATGTACATGAGTCATGCATACTATTTAGCCAAACTGCCGGTACTGATTCATGCCAATATGGTGTTCTCATGGGTTTCTAAGGCCCATGGACTGGAAACCATGGATTTAGATTTACATTCTTGTGTCCAATATTTTATGTTCTCCGTAAGGAGTTTAATGTTTAGTAAATCACAAACACTGGACTCAGGGTTTGGAGACAAATGATGACTAAAGATGGGAGCCTGCACCAGTTGACCTCCCGAATCCTTTCTGAACAGAAAGTCCATCATGAGAACAAAAGACACAGCTAAAAAAGCTGCACCTTCCCAATACCCACAGAGACAGGGAGGCTGATGACAGCTTCCCTCAAGAGTCAATATCTGTAGGAGCAAATTCTAAGCTAATCTCTGGGAGCCTCTAAGCATACTAGTTGTTATTTCAACCCCAAACAGGCTGGTGAAGGTACTTTGCCTCTTTCCTCTGTCAACCTCTTTGCATGGGGCGCTGATAACTGAAGTGACACACAGTAAATAGTCTTTGTCTTGTAAGACTTCAGCTGGGAGTGGAGATGAGAAGGAAATGGAGGGTTTGTAAGAAAGAATGCTTGGTTTAAGAAATGCCTATGTGTGCATGCCTCACCGAATGTGTGCATTAATATTTAAATGCTGACATCCCTCTTTTGTCTTTAGACAACACTTATTCTCTTGATTCTCCTTGCTCCTTTCTGCACTTTCCAAACAAAGAGAGAGTGATATTCCAGGTGTGAACAACTCAGGGAGGTTTACTGCTTAACATTCAGAAATTCATAGCCCCAAGGAAATGAGTAAAAGAGAGGAGGGGAGAGAGCAAGAGAGATGAAAAACACTCTTCCCACCTGCTATTTAGTGATTAGCTCCCAGATAAGAAAGGCAAAGATGGCATTCCAGGAGATCAGAACTTGCCCAGACGGAACTCAAAGTAAAGTATGGCTTGGAGAACAGTGAAGCCAGAAGTTGGAGGGGAAGCTGGGCCACTGAAAGCACCATCCATCAATTTCCTCTCAAAGCTCCTCCATTCCACGCAGCTCTTTAAGTCCCCAATTTTACCCTCCTTTTCATTCACCCCTAACTCACCTGCTTTGGTTTATATAAAGGAATCTTGCACAGATTAGCTCTGCCACTCATTAACTGTGGGACCCTCGGGAAATCACTTACCTTCTTACAAGTCTAGTGGTTGCTAGCTATCTGAATTTAAATCGTTTACCCAAAATACAGGAAAAGAAGTCAACAGTAGTAACCAGGCAAACAAACAAACAAAAAAACCTCCTCTAATCCCGGGCAGGGGAGGCCCGGCTGAATTTGCAGGCGATCAGCTTCTGTTCTAGTTCTTACTTGCACGCACACCAAGCAGTTTGACTAAACCACATGAAAAACAAGTGCTTATTCATTCCCTCACCGGGGAGCAGGCTGCTCAAATGAGGTGTTTTCCCTTCTCAGGAGAAAGGGGGAAATGATTCCTGTACCTTTCTACCCTTCGGCATGTAGCACGTGTGGCCACAAACAGGACCTGGGTTCGGAGCAGAGCGGGCAGGATACTGTATTCTTGTGTGAGTGCCTGGCCTTTTCCCTCATTAGCCTGACCAGCTCCCTTTCTTCTTATGACTGAGAGTGTCTTGTCCTTGACAACAGCCATGTGTTCAATTTTTCCAACACGGTGAGGTCAGCACCTTAGCTTTCGCTTCCAGAACAGGTAAGAGCCATCAAGCCCTGACAGATACAAGATCAAGTTACTAATTCACCCTGATTTTCATTTTGCACTGCTCCCATTTAAAAAAAAAATGTGGAAGCATAGACAAGTGTGCTATGGTAGAAAATAAGTGCTCTGGTGATTAAAAACTGGAAATCACTAGCTTTGAAATTGCTCCAAAAAGACAGCCCCAGATGTCATGCAAGCTTCAATTGTACATGGACTATAAAAATCAGACTGTGGACATTGCCTTGTAAAGTGTTCACAGATGTAACAGTAGAAGAAATTCTCACAGCCTAGACAAGCAAGACTTCAGCTTTCCCCCTTTCTTTCTGTCTTATTTGGGGGTGGGGGTGCAGTTATTCATCAGAATGTTCATTTCAATATGTAATTTGCTTCAAAGACTTTCTGACTTAATTTATTTTCTCACCAACCTAAATCCAATTCAAAAAACATTTATTGAAACCCAGACAATCTACTTTTGGTTGACGAGTGCTAATAGGTGCAATGTTACCTCATCAGCTTATAAGATCACATACTGAGCTTGGAGCTAAACAGGAAAAAGGAAATTAAATTGGAGTTTGAATCTGTTTCCTTCTAAATTCTCCACCACAGTTGGATTTGTACAGTGCTTAATGAGAGACAAAATGCATTGTGAGCATTTCTTTATTAAAAAACATTCTTTCTTTGTCAAAGTTAGATGATGTTCACATGTTATGTCTGATGGACCTCTAACACAGAGGGGATGTGTCTATGGAAAAAAGAAATACCATCGAAAAGTCTCTGTGTTTTCAACATTTCTTTGCTAGTTCATGGGCTAAAATAATATTTCCCATAAAAAGTGACACATATAATTGTTTTTGGATTCCATTTTCCCCAATAGAGCAGCCTTTCTGCTTTCTTCGGTTCTATGGGTACATTGATTTCCTGAGAAACTTTACAACATCATATATTTTTAGTTTGAGAGCATTTGTTGAGGTATCTAATAGGAAGGGGGCAATAGGAGGGCTTGAGTGTGTGTATGTGTGTATTGCTAGCCATGGTGTATCCCTATAGGATTAAAATTCCACACCAGCTTTTTAAATAAATCATTTTAGTCAAAATGGTTGGCCCAACATCATTATCTCATTTCCTTTTGATTTGTAGTTAACTAAGGGAAGGTGGCCATTAATTGTTAATATTCTAGATTTCACTTGTCCCTGGGGCCATATCAGATATCATCTCCTGCCTCCTGTGTGTGAGGACTACTTCTGCCTATAGGTAAGGGACAGCCAGAATTGAATTGCTTTTCAGTTCATTCATTCACTCACTCAATAGGGAGTAACCAAATACCAATTCCGTACCAGGTAGTCTTCTAGGTGCTGGAGATACTGCAGAGACAGTTCTTAACATCATGGTCTTATATTCTGATATACGAACACAGCCAATAAAATAAACAAATACCATAGTCTCAATGCCATGATAATTACAATGGGGGCTGAAAAATAAGGAGATACGATAGTGGAGGGTGTGTGTGTGTGTAGGAGGCACTATGTTGGTAGGGATATCAGAGAAACGCTGTCTGAGGTGATGTGTAAAGTGGGGGGTGGCATGCAGGGAAGAGCGTTGCATGCAGAAGAAGCAGCGAAGATTATACCACCTCACCAGGACACATTTAGTTTGTTTAAGTGACTGGTCCCTGTACTACATTATGAAGGGGATTTTTTGGACCAATCTATAAACCAGATGGGAAGTTGTGTTCTGATAGGGGTGAATGTGAAGATCTGGGATACTTCCTTAAAAGAAACTGAAGTGTTTTTTTTGCTTAGAGAGGGAGGAACTGCTGGAGATGTTGAAAAACTTCAGAACTCCTGTCCCATGTTTGCCAGTGAGAGACTGTGTGCCTTTGGAGAAGTCTCTTTCTCCGATTTCAGTTTCTCCCTTAAATCAGGATACTATATTGAGACATCTTAAATTCCCTTTGGTACAGACAATTGCTAAGCCCTCTAAGAACAAAAGCTGGAATTGCATTTTCTTGCTTCAGTATATCCTATTAATATAAACTCGCTCATTGGGAGTTCAAAGCCAAGCTCTAGGTTAAAAACAAGCATATGAACTAGAGTTTCTGACCAACTTCTTTTAGAGTACAAAGGAGCCATTTTCAGACACTTGAAATCCTTTGATCTTCTTAATTTATTCTACATTTTGACTTTGGAGAATGGGGAACCCCTGCGACAGACAACCAATAGAGACACTTCTACAGATAGGGTGGACGTCCCAGTGCACACTGATATGAGGCATCTGGTCCATATGCAGCTGTGTGAGAAAGGGCAGGTCTGACAGCAGAGAAAAGCCAGACAGGGGCCCAGGACTTAACCTTCAATAATATGTGATCCTTTCAAATAAAGTTCTTTGGTTAAAGGCAGCCCTTTACTGTGATCCTTTTGCTTGCTGACATGGAAGTAGTCTTCTTTAAATCCTGATGTAATGAGTAGGAAATCCCATGGCTGTTTCTTTCTCTTTGGGTCTGTTTATTAGTTTAGAGTAAACTATATCCCAAAACCCAGTAAAGGTATAGGATGAGAGGTTATCATTTACCTATGTGTCTAGTGTATGAAAGAAGGTATCTAGAGAGACACATAGTGAATCAGATGTAGTCCTTGACCTCAAAGAATTTCCTCAACATAGATCCATAGGCAGATACCTAACACTAAGGCCTGAGAGAAGGGAGTGATGAATGCAATGAAGGGGTGTGGTGAATGTGTTGACAATTGGAATCAGTCCTCAATGAAAATTAGGACTTTAAGGTAAGATACAGGGGCAAGGAAGGACATTTCTGGTCAAGGGAACAGAATGAGTAAAAGCTGGGCACAGCATAGCACTTTCAGGTAGAAATTCAATTGGTCTGGGCTTCAAGGGGAGGGACCCTTAGAAGTTTATATTTAAGCTCCAATGCTTAACACAAAGGAAGCCAGAGCTCTGTCCCTTTGGAATGCAGCTACTTTGAGTCCTGGAATTTCCAATTCCTACATCAGAAGAAGCACAGAATCCTCCTTCCCTTCTCTTCCCCCTGCTTCTCCGTTCCCTATGACATACCCAAGGAACCTGAAGGAGGGCAGGGCTGAGTTTTCGATAACTAACCTTATATAATTTGTGATCAGAGAGATATTTTAAAATTCCATTCTATTTTGGCATTCTTTATGATTTGTTTAAGAGTTGGAAATCAACTTTAGTCTTCGGATGCTTCATTGCTCCTTTGTGGTGATTTTGAAATACCAGTTCTGCCTCACCTTCCTCCTAGATGTGCTGCATCCCAGACACAAGCCTTTGGAAACTTTCCTTTTCTTCTCTGATTTCAGTCCCCAGATCTTCTACAAAGACAGTCAGTCACCTGTCTGTATTCCGCTTACCAATCCTCATCATTTCGAGATCTCTGAGAAACAAAACTGCCTACTTCTGGTCCCAGCAGCCATCCTGGTCATTCCCACAACACCATGGCTTTGTCCCACCCTAATTCTACCTTGTCATTCCATGAATATTTTCAGCTCAGTGGGTGCCAAGCAATGGGTTTATATTTAGCCTTGGCATATATGTGATGAGCACACAGAATTTTACCAGTGGGGTTCAGAATTATGGGGTAGGGGTGGGGAGGTAGGAGAAGATGGTGTGTGCTTGTTTAAAGTACAGAATCTCCCTCTTTCCCCATACACATTCTGATTAAGTGATGGGGACCTAGAATTTTCATCATTAACCAATGTGTTGATGCAGGAGCTGGTGGTGAGATATTTTGAGCAAAATGGAGAAGCTTCAGTCTAATAGCCTAAAAATATGCCCTCTTTTTCATTTACCCTTCATTGTATGCAAATTTAAGTTCATTCAGGGAAAGAGTTTGCACTCTGCTTTAGTTCTCCTAAAGTATCACTGTAATCTTATTTTAAATGGCTGAATTTCTGGAAGAGACCATTTTATCCCAAAGAGAATTTCATTTCTGATCGTTTTAGATAGATCTCTTATTTTAATTCTCTGTTCCTTTCCTTTAATATGACATAATAATCGTCTCTGCATCTTGATTTTGGCCATATTGGTGTGTGTGTGTGTTTTAGTAGAATATTGCTAGTGCTGGCATTAATGATGGAGTTGTCAGAATTGTATTTTAAATGAGAACGAAATTCAAATAAGGATCTAAATGGAAAATATGCCTATAAATATTTTAAAAGATCTCTCTCTCTTTTGGCAGTTTTTTCCCCTCTTAGCAAAGAAAATGTTGATTTATATATGTACCTTAGGATATGCATTTTACTGTTTTATGTATCTTCTTAGGAAATATTCAGCTAAATTCTGCCTGTCAGAACTCCGATAGAGGTCAGGCAGGGCACTGGGTAAAAGAGTGAGTCCGGTTTTGATTTCCTTGTGTAAATGGTTTCTCTAGGTATGTCCATTATGCCAAATTTACTGGTTCTAGTAACCACTCCAGACCCATCTGATTCAAATTAATCTTTCCTGGTCAAAAAATTCCAAAGGATGATTTGAAAGACAGAAGTCAGCTCTATTTCTACAGCTAAAGAAAATGAGAAAGGTGTGAAAGAGAGATGACCTGAGACAGCTTTAATATTGATCTCATCTCCCTTTAGTCTGATCTTGTGCATGTTACACAGAGTGAGATTAGGCATGAAAATATGCATTTGTGAGGCCCAAAGGAAGAGAAACAAATCATTCATAGTCATCCCCCTCATCCCTTTGGCAGGAATATTCCTTTCCTTGGGGTCAATACAAAGATTTGAGCTTAGTTCTCTCTAGATTTCAGATCATTGCCTCAAAGGCAATTTTTTTTTCACAAGCTATGGCTTTGCCATCTTGCTCATTGAGATAAGAGTTAATATTTTGCATAAATACTATTTTCTAAGGAATAAAATGTAACCTCTCTCTTTACACATGTAGTTCTGTCTTAAGAAAACTGGAGAAGCAATGCTTTGGATGATGCATTTCAAATCCCCATATAGTCTAATGGAAGAGGTCCTGTGGCCAGTCATTCACACTCCTGCTTTCACTGACCCTCACTTTGCAGAAGCTTAAACCATCTTGTGGATCCTTGTAGGACAGATTTTTCCCACCCCTCCTCATTGTTGGCTCCATCCATGATGAGCTGAGGGAGAAGCTTGTGTATTTGTGTCTCCTTGGGGGCAGAGTTCTTCAAGAAAAGGCAGGAAGCTTAGTGGCATTAATGAATGCTTTCAGTGTGTGGGCTGGACCATGGGAGCCCAGAGGGGCAGGAGATGGGCCCTCCCTCTATTTAAAATGATTATGTTCTACTTGGAGGCTTCACAATAAAAATAGCTCTTCTTCATTGAGCACTTGCTTTGTGCCACCCACTGAGCTAAATCATTTTCCAAAGTCAATTAGCTTTTGGCCTCACAGTAGCCCAGTGTGTTAGGTGCTGTATTCCATTTCACAGATGAGGAAGTTCAGGCTCACTGTTGTGTTGGTCCCTGGAGCAGGTGTCAAGTTGACATTTGAACTCTAGTCTTTTGGACATCAAAACCTCCTCACTATATATATGCTACCGGGCTGAAAATATAAATAATAGTCCATGACTGAGGACCAAGAAAGATCAACAGAAAAAAAAAATCATCTATGAGGTCAGAGGGATTAGAAGCTGGAAGGCTTTTTCCATTCTAGTATGGTCATACCTTCTCTCTCTCTCTCTCTCTCTCTCTCTCTCTCTCTCTTTTAAATTTAGTTTTATTTATTTTTTATTGTTTAAAGTATTACAAATAGTAGTACATGTGTCTCCTTTTTTTTCTCCCTTCCCTATGTGCCTCCTCTTTTAATGACTTTCCCTTGCAGGCTAAATTCTCCAGAAGGATGCTGTTGACAACCTCAATGCATCATAAATAATGTCCCAGGTGCTCCACCTGCCTCGACCACAACCCTCTGGAGAGCTACAGTATTAACCCACTCTCCACTGACATTCCTTCTCGTCACCTGCCCCCATTTCAAACTCAGTGTCATTTGTTTGTATTTGATGATTGCTTTGTAAGTGCTCTTACATATTTTTGGTAAGCAATTTTTAGCTCAAATGAGTGGTTATCCCCACAGAGCCAGGATCTGTTGCTTCTATGTAGTTAGAATCTAACAATTCTGTAAACATTTTTTGTTTGTTTTGGTGGGAGAGACTACACATGCTAGGCCCTGAAGTAAACTATTTACCACCATCATTTCATATTGTCCTATAATTTAAACAGGAGAGACACTACTGACACCTTCCCCTAATATTCATCTCCCCCTTTTAATAAGGTTCCATTTCTTCTTATTTTAGCTGGGTACATGGGCCCTAGGAATTAAAAGCTCCATCTCCAGCTCCCTGACCCTTTGCATAGCGATGTGGTCATGTGACTAAGTTCTGGCCAGTAGACTAGAAAAAGAAGGATTGTGCAGAGCCTCTGAGAAATATCCTTAAAGGGAGATGGACATTCCCCTCCTGCCTGATGACTAGACTTTGAACAAAGTGCCTGGACCTTGCAAAGTCATCTTGAACCATGTAGGGTAAGTGTGTGGTATCAGAAGGCAGAGCAACCAGATAAAAGGACTCTGCTTTCCTGATGATTTGTGGAGCCACCATGCTCATCTAAAGCTACTTGCATTCAGATTATTTTTATTCACTTTAACATCTTGCTTAAGTCACTTGGGAATTTAGGGTTTCTGTCACTTGTAGATGAATCTAATACTAATCGATACAGTAGGTTCAAATATTTCCATTTAAAAGAGGAAGAAATCAAGGCTCAGAGAAATAGATAACTAGAGAAAGTAGATAACTAGATAACAGAGAAAGTTAGGTAAATTGCTTAGAATTTCATAAGTAACAGGTTGTAAGTGGTGGAGCCTGGTTCTTTCTCACTCTAAAGCCCACTGCAGAGCCCTAGCCAGTTTGAGTGGATAGAGTCTCGGCCTATGGACTCAAGGGTTCTGGATTCAATTCTGGGCAAGGGCACATGCCCAGGTTGCAGGCTCGATCCCCAGGATGCATGAGGCAGCCAATAAATGATTCTCATCATTGATGTTTCTATCTTTCTCTCCCTCTCCCTTGCTCTCTGAAATCAATAAAAATATATTAAAAAAAATAAAGCCCGCTGCAGAAACTTTCTACTATACATACGCTTTCTAGAGAGTGCAGGCCTCCAAAGTGAGTTTCTTGTCTTCTCTCCCAAACTGGAGATTCTCCTAGGTAGGCAAAGTTTGGTTGAGCTGCTGCCTGGAGAGCAGTTCAGATGTTCCTTCACTGTTTGGAAAGACGTTCTAACCAAACTCTGTACCTCTGACCAAGCAGGGACCCTGGACAGACTCAACCTTTAGCTACTAACGGATATGTTTGCCAAGTAGCTCATTCTTAAAATGCAGGGTAGCTCGGGTGTCTTGCACACCTGTCAGACTGCTGAACCTGCCTGTCTGAACAAATCTACTCTCCTGTGACTTTATTCTCCTGGCGTGTTAACACACGTGCTTCTCCCACTGGGGCTTAGGGCACGAGCATGTCTGAGAACTTGAACGGCAGCAAGTTTTCCTGCCAAAAACATAGCAAACATCTTTGGAAACAAGGAAAGGGAGAGTCTTCTTGGAAAGTGTCCTGTCTTGGCTTCTGTGTGGGTCTTCTGCCAGAGGATATAAGAAACTTACTTCAGACACAGAGACCCCAAGGTCCTTTAAATGCTCAACAATAGTCTATGCCACAATCAGAGATGATTTGAGTAGAGAAAAATGAGTCTGCTTTTGGCTTGTGTGAGTGTATAGGGGTCTCTCCTACTGTCTCTGATCTAGTTTACCATGTGCCTTTGAAGAGAGGGAACATGTTATGTTATAAGAGCACAGTGAGATTCTGAAAGCCTGGCTGCTGGTTATAACACCCACGTAATACAGTTCAGTCTTGGGACGGTCATCTAATCTCTTTGAGCCTCTCAGCTGTGGGTGGGAATCCATTCATTCACCCACCTCTTCTTCTATGCATGCATCTATCCATCCATCCAACTAAATATATTTTAGGTGTATAGTTCTCTGGGTTCTGGGCACACAAAGATGAACAAGATATGGCTTCCCCACTGAAAGAGTTCACCTCCTACCTGACAGCAATATAGTAAAGGTCACAGTTTTAATACATATGACAGTCCTTGAGAAAGTATAGAGCTAGGCATGCAGTTGTGACTTACTTTTTCCTCTTTTTTTTGCGTAACATTTTTAACCATTGGTAACCTCAACTAAGGTGAGAACTCCAAAGAGAGTTAATGGAGAAACAAACCTAGAATGAATGAATTGGTCACTAGCAATAGCTGGATCACAGACGTAGCATCAAGAGGTGAATGTGGGCTCATTCTAGGACAAGTATATACTAAGAAGCACCTTGAAACTCTTCATCCTCTGGGCTCCTGCCTAAGCTCATATCTAATGGGAGCCACAGGCCACAGACTTCTATCCTTATGATTGGGAGATGCAGCTGTCAGCAAGGAGAGAAATTTCAATATTTTATTGAAAGCATTTTGCAGCGGGAAGTTTTTTTTTTTCCTGGTGCCAGCATAATTTAACTATGATTTAATAGCTTCTTTCATTTACTTGTTAAATTATGCCTCTCCATCACCTTCCCTTTGGGTTTTCCCGCCTTTTGGTCCTACAACCTCCCATTATTTATTAATGCCCCATAATACATGATCTAGGCAGGCAGAAAGCAGCCATTTCCCAGTGATTTAGGAGGCTCCTGGCAGTGCAGCAATATGAACGGGAGCATACGTTCTGAGAGTCTCCCCTATACGTGCCTTATTGGAACAGAATTGGACAGTTCTTAGCCATCATCTATGTGGGTCCCCCCTTCCCCTCCCCATCCCATCTACCTGGCCATTTTCCTGCCTTAAGCAAATTCAAAATACTTGGCTTTAAATGACTGGTGAGGAAGTTTAGGGTAAACTTAGCACAGACAATTTGGTGAAGCTCGTCTTTTGGTGTCTCCCCTCTCAATCCCCCCACCAAGTGCCAACTGCTAGAATGAGCATGTGCCTCAAGTTGTACTTAACCTAGAGACACTAGAAGGTAATTTGGTTTTCCATCCAAGGAAGGATCCCTGTGTGGGATTATGAAATTTCAGATAATTTGAAACTTCTGGAACTCGGTTCTAGGAAGGAAGGCTTGCATCTCCCACATTTTTTTTTCTACTGGGGACTACTGGGACTGTTTTGACATATGGAATGACTCTCTTACGGAACAGAGTTAGGAGGAGGAGTTCCTAAAAGTACAGGTGGGGAACTTGAGGTATTTCATGACTTACTTAAGAATATAGAGTGGGTCATATTTGGGCCTCCATCACAGCCTGCTTCCCCAGGCTCTTGTGAGTGGCCCATTCATTCACTTCCCTGGTCCAGGTTTTCTTTTCCTCTTCTCTTCCCTCATGCTTGGGACTAGGTAAGTACTCATTCTGTGATTTGATGGATGCCACATAAAAGCTCTACAGGTGACATGGAGAGAATGACATCTGGGAAAATGCAGTGACCAATCCACTCAAAAAGTGTCAAAACCAGAATTAGAGCCCAACTTTCTGTTTGATTGTAAACTTTTATTGAGGTTGGTTAGCATTTACTATTTGGGAGATGATATATAGTCATGCTCTTAGCACAGTGCCTGGCATTTAATACAGGTTTGCCTTCCTAGACTAAGGACTTACCAGGAGGGACAGTGCTCTTTGTGGACTTGGGCTTCGCTTACTGATTGGGTGAGCTTAGATGAGTGCATTGTCTCTCTGGGTCTCAGTCTTCTTATCTGCAAAATTAGAAGGTTGGGTTAGATAGTCTTTAAGATAATTTCCTGCTGTAACTTTGTTCCTGAGATGGCCTCAGTTGAGGTTACGAAGGACTTAGAACCTGTTTTAGAACCCTAAGTTCTGAGAAATAAGTTGGCCAAAGTGGAGTAAGGAAGTCATGATCAACTCAGAGTACTTGGAGCTATATGCTTGCTGTGCAGGGTGATGGTCAATCAAAGCAGGAGAATTTCTTCTATTTTTTGGTAGTTCAGCCTGTTTATCTTCTCCAGCTCCTGGTTGCCATTTGGCATATACTACACTGGGTCCCCACTGATTCCCTTTCGAGCTTGGACCATGGTTGCCCTAAAGGTTGGGTATATTTACGATTTCTCCTTCATCCTTGTGTACACTCATCCGGTTCACCCCTCCAAATGGCAGCAAGAGCCTTGGAGCCTGGGCCTGGCCCCCTGGGGATATGTCCTGACTTTCCCCTGAGGGCCCAGGCAGCCATTGCCCATCTGATGGTCTAGAATTAAAACCCAAAAGCAGGACAGGAGATCTTGGATAAAATAAGAACTGGAATATTGATCCTACTCTCTCTGCTATTCCATGATGTCATCTTTTCTTCTTGCCCTGCCTTGCTGAGGGTGACAAATGGAGTAACTGAGTCTAGAGACTGGAGCTTTGTGTCTCACTTTCTCACCCCAAGTTCGGTTCTCTGCAGCAAACCCAACTTTGTGCTGATCTCTGCAGTCCCCCCTTTTGCATTCCTGCAGTGCCCAAGTTTGTGATGACACACTGTTCCTCCCCAAGTTTTCATCCCTGGGGTGCCAAGGCTGGGAATCTTCAGAAGGCCAGGCGATTCTGTAACTTACCGTCAATGCAGAATCTGCCTAAGCCTTGACTAATGCATTCCTTGCATTATTAAACACAGATTAAATATATATGGATATTTAAATGTAATGTGTTATTTTCATCAATCTGGCTTTACTCGATGTTCCTTTGACTTACGTCTTTTCATTGCTCATAATTGTGTCAGGGATCATGAATTACAGGCAGGCAGGAGATGGAGCTCCCTCAGCACCAAAGACTTTGCCGTCCCATTACATTTGCCCAAGAGATGCAGGGGCATTTCTCGCGCCCAGGAAATTATTGCTGGGCTTCCTCACATGGGAATTCTTTCCTTCCTAGAGAGAGCTTATTTCAATGATTCAAAGGCTAGGGCAGCCAGAGCCTGGCAAGGCTGTGGGTTTGTTTCTGTTCTGGAAGAAAGCTTATACCCAGGGCAAGTCATTGAATAACAAATTCAGACAGAGTCTGAGCTTCAAGCTGGTGGCACCTTTGCCTTTGTGTGGATGAGAAATTGGTCTTGATTAGCTCCAAGATCTTGGCAGACTCTGACCTCCTATGGTTCAGTGTGCTTTTGAGGAACCAGAAAGGGAAGTACTGTGCACAGTTTCCACTTAGCTGTGCAGTCATTTTTCTTGCTTCCCCTAAAATATGTCCCTCTCTGGGACTTGGTGAAAGATTTTCTGACTAATGCCAGCAGTCAATGGATCAGGAGAGTCTGCCTATGTGTTTTGTGTTAGACTATAAGACATTGGTGTTCTGGGGGCAGTTCGTATCAGCAAGCAAGAGCTGATTGTGTGCATTTCCTCCCAACTCCTCATGTTGGTATCTTATAATCAACTATTGTGGGGATATTTACACTATGGAAATAGGCAGAAGCTAGAAAACATGGCCTTTTTCTCCCTTAGAGAACTGGTTGCTCAAATTTGTAAGCGCACCACTGCCGTAAACTCGCAGAGAGTACTGATCAATTTCCATAGCTCTCTTTATATATTATTAAACACATATGGGAGTTTAGTTTACTGAATAATCTTTTTGAAGATGGCCATAGAACATGTCAAGTCTCAGATCTTTCTATTTGACTATAAATAAATTCTAATCTTTGTTAAGTACCACCCTGGCCTCCTCCCTCTAGGACTGGATTATTGATGATCAATTTTCTCAGTGGGGAGACATGATTGCTCCCATCACCCATGCCTCTCTGAGTGGATTCTCCCACTTTGAGTGTGCTGACTAGACCTCTCTATTAGGAATCACAGGAGTTGTTTAAGGAAGGAAACTTGATCCCATCTTGTCCTGAACCCAGGACAATTACTTATAATCTCCCTCTTCTGAGAGGAGAGTTACCAGAGCGAGGTGACCTAGGGCTTGTCTGGGATGGATGAAAAGGAGTAGATGTTGGGATTACTGGTGAGGAAGAAAGACACTTGGCTGGACTGACTCTAGCCGTCAGTCCCCTTGTCAGCTGGATTCGTGAAAGCCCCAAAGATGGAAAGAAAATACCACGTTCCATGCTCACAATGTACTAGTAGAGTGCTCACCATGTTTACCACACAATTAACAGCACAAGATCCCCCGTGTTTCTTGTGCCTCCAGACTTGGAAGTTCTTAACAACTGCTCGACCATGGTGGCCCTTCTGAATGGTTAGTCTAAAACCTGAAACATAGGAGACATTCAACAAACATTTATTGAATTAATACTCTATTTGACATCCATGGCTTTCAAGGTTTGGAAAATGAATGTAGCTGTGGGTAGGGGGTGGGTAGGGTGGGAAGAGGCTCTGTCCTCTTCCTGAACCCTGCTTTATTCTTTATGCTCCAGTCCATGTGGTCATAGGCCCCTCAAAGGAAAGGAGGTAATTTTCAGGATGCTGAGGATGCAAACATGAGAGATAAAGGCTGAGATAGGAGTGCTTCTGGGCCTTTGTGCATCGCCACTGCTAATGTTAAGGGGCCTTTCAACAAAAAAGTATCTGCAGCTCAGGTGAGCAGGGAGTTAAGGTCTGAGGAGAATGGAATTTTCCTTGTGATTGTACAGACTTGTTTCAACCACAGGAATGAACACAAGATTCAACTTGTTCCCTCAGCTATTGTCTGGAACTCTTTTCCCTCCAGCCTCTGGCAGCTAGAGCTTTTAATGTGACATTTTTCTAAGTATTAGCATTGCTCTCTGGCCTTCTTTTGATAATTTTTTTTTTGTTTCCCTCCCCTCATACCCTCACTGCCATCTCTACCCGCTCCCCTAAAGCCTTAACATCTCTCCAATAAGCTGTGCTCTGCTCTCTGCCACCCAGCCAGGGGAAGATATCAGGGGGTAGTTTATTTACTTCTTAAAAGATGTGTGTCTTCTCTCCTTCCTGAACCCCCACCATGCAACTCCTCCTTGAAACCACAAACCACCATCCTTCCCAAATCCCAGAGCAGAGAGCAGAGATGTCTTCAGGATGGTCAGACCAGTTCATCTGCCAGTTGAGCCATCTTAGCAAGTATTTCCAGCATCCTCATCAACACAGAGAAAGGATAGCACATTTTTTCTTGGTTAATTATTGTTGCCAGTCCCCATGCATTTAGTTAGAAGCCTCACCAAGCTTTAATTAGAAGGCTTATTTCATTAATTTTGCTTTAGATTTTTCTAGTCGGTGTATGCCTCTCCCCTCTCCTCCCCTCCCCTCCTCTTCCCCCTTCCCAGGACTCGACCCAATGGCAACCCATCTTCATCCATTCATCTTTAACTGAGGGGGAGCACAGAAAATTTATTCCCAAAAGGACTGACAAATTGGGGCTGGGGGAGATAGATTATATCACAGATCCTCTTCCTTGATTGCCTTGAAATTCTCACTGCATCTATTTTATCTTTTTGCCTAGTATCTGAGTTCTCCCTGTGTCCAGGGATGACAAATAGCAATAGAAAAGTCAGCATGCCTTGGAACCTCAAGCAAGCCGAAAGCTCAGGACTCACCTTCTCTCTTGCCAACATTGCAGTGGAAAAGCATTCCTGCAGACAATTATATTTTGTATTTTGTTTGAAAGCAGCATTAGAGAGATTGAAACAGATCTTTTCAAAGCATTCTCTTTTGATGAGGTGCAAAAAGGTTAGACAAAAAGCCAAACTTTGGTTTCAAATATGAGACACCTTTATTCTAATTATAATCATAATGATCCAGTGTATTAGGGATTTAATTATTTGGAATTAGAATTGAAAAAAGAAGACATCCTGTAATTACCATTGAACTTATCTTGAGGCATAAACTAATAATTAAATACTTTCAGATTTCACTCAATGAGTAACTAAACTTAAATAAAAGAAAATACTGTGAATTCTTTTCCACCCCTGTAAGGAAAGTTCTAAAGTTATCAGCGGATTTCAATGAAAAGACTGAATATTATTGAATATGAAACACAGTCTTAACACAATTATAATTTCAATTATTTGTGGTTCTCTCCCCTGGTGATCAGGATGTTTGAGCAGGTGAGAAGTGACAGAGTTTTATGGGTTGGATCTGAATGAAAAATACTTCCTTCAAGAAAGATAGCTCCCTGAACTCAAGCTTCATTTTTATTGCCACTAAGAAAAGGGAAGCAGGTACCATGCAATTTTTATGAGAACTAAGTTCTGTTTTCTGATCTGTTTTGGCAAAAAATAACAGTCCATATGCTTTCCCCTTCTGGAAGTGGAGCCTGGGAGGAGGTTTGGCAGGAGCAGATGACTATAAAATCCAAGGGAAGGTCTTAGTGGAGAGTGTGCTCCAGGGAATTTAACTCCTTTCATGGGACTAGGCCCAAACTCAACCACAACCAGATGCATCAGCTCTGATGGAAAAGGACAGGAGATGGCCAGTGAGGAAGGGGGAGGGACAAGTCTGCTAAGGTGTTATAGTCTCTTGAAGTTGCTGCCCTTCCCTCAGCCTCCCACTGTAAATAGAAACAATGACATTGACATTGTTAGAAGGGTAGACCAGAAAGAAGAAGGAATGACCATCTCAGGATCAGCTGCATAGTTTATCTAAGTAGGTTGTCTCTCCTCACCTATTCAAACCTCTTTGACATTCCATCACTATAAGTCTCCTGTAAAATGCTGCTTCCCTGGGAATGGGCAATGCATTAAATAAAGAACACTACAGGGAAGTGATGCCTGAGAACTCAGGCTTACAGAGAGAAAATCGGAATTGATTCAAGGAGAGGGGGCAGATCTCAAGAGAAGGTGGGAGAGTCCTATCAAGAACAGCAGTAATAGTTCTAGCACATAGGCACCTTGCCCTGCTTTCCTATTTACCCCTTATACTGCAAGGTAAATGGTTATCTCCACCTGAAAAAAGGTAACTAAGACCCCAGAGATTAAGCAATTCGTCCATGTGTTGTCAACACTGAGGTCAGATTTGCTATTAACCACTGCAGTATGTAGTAGTGTTCTCAGATTGAGTGCTCCCAGAATCACCCATAGAGCTTCAAAAAATAAAGATGTTTGGATCTTATCCTAAATATACTAGAGACTAGTTAAAGGCATGATAAGAAGTTAGAGTTTGATTTTTGGAGCCAGACATGTTGATTAACTGTTAATAAACCTTGGGAAACCATTAAAACTCACTGCATCTTAACCCTTCATCTGTGAAATGGGTCTAATTAATGTACTTACAACATGTAGTTATGGGAAAGAGATAATACATAGAAAGTGCTTAGCACAGCTCTGGCAACCAGCATGTATTTAATAAGTTCAAGCTTTTAACAATTGTTTTGTGTAAAAATTATGGTAGACCTTGAAGAATGATTGTAATTGAAATGAGGGAAGTCTCAGAGAATACTACAAATTAAAGGACAATGTCATCTGCAGATGTGATACTGCTTTATCTTGGTTTTACTTCCTGTTTCTACTCCCGAAATTATAGACATTACTTAAGGTTCTACTCTTGGCCCTCTTTGATTCCTATACTCTATCTTTGGGCATCTCTTCAGTTCATACAGTTTTCATTGTCTCATTTATGTGGCTAAACCCTCATACTTTATCTTTGATGCCAATCATTTTTTTAACTTTTATTCTCTTGTTTCTAATTCCTACTGGGTGGTTCTTCTTCCTGGGTTCTCCAGTCCTGCATGTCAAAAAGCGTTCCTTTAGCCCTAGCCTGTTTGGCTCAGTGGATAAAATGTTGGTCTGTAGACTGGAAGGGTCCTGGGTTTGATTCTGGCAAGGGTACATGCCAGGGTTGTGAGCTTAATCCTCAGTAGGGGGCATGCAGGAAGCAGCTAATCTGTGTTTATAATTATTGATGTTTATCTATTTCCCCCTGTCCCTTCCTCTCTGAAATCAATAAAAGTATATTTTAAATCGTTTTTAAAAAAGTGTTCCTCTAAAGGTTTTTATTTTCCTTAGTGGCCCCACCATGCTCCAAGTCACTGAGAGTAAGTTTTCTTTCTCATATTCAATCCAATTGCAATCTGGGTCAATTTTATTGGCTTCAGAATTAAGGCTATTTCCCCCCCCCCCAATAGGAATGATTGCATTACTTTCCCAACTGACCAATGAATTCCTTCTAAACTGTACTGTATGCAATCACCAAGTTGATTCTTCTAAAGATAATTCTACTATCCTTCAGAAACCTTTGGTTTCTGAAGCCTTAAAACTAAAATATAATAAAATGACCTATTTTTCAAATAGCTCTAGTGGAGCCTGCTCTGTTTTGTTCTTATAGCCTTCCTTTCCCTCCTTCATCTTAGGCTCATGGAGTTTGCTCAGTCATATCCGTCCTTCCCACAAGCATTACCTGGTAGACTTTTACCCATTCTTTAAAAAGTGAATGCTCCCCCTTCCATTTACTTTTTTGGGCCATTCCAGCTTGACAAGACCTCATTTTTCTCCATACTGCTGAAGCATTCGGTATCCCTTTCACGGTAGTGATATTGTCTTGTGTTATGGTTTTAACCATTTGGAAGCCAGAGACCCGCTTTTATGCAACACCCTTATGAAGGTTAGTATACTTTCATTTTAGAGATGAAGATGCTGAGGCCCAAAACTGTTAAGTCTATATTCCCAAGGTTCCAATAGACCAAGTGATCAAGTGGAAGAATCAGTTTCAACTCAAGTCCATTTGGTTCTAAAGCCCCTATTTCATATTGCTGGGTTAATGGAGTTGAGGGGAAGATGAAGAAGGAAAGATAGAAAGGTCGAAAAGATGGTGAAAAAGGCTTTCAGTTAGAGGCAGATTTTGAGTTGAGCCTTGATAATTATGACTTCAGTAGGTGGGTGCAGACAAAAGCATGCTGGCAGAGGGAACAATATAAACAAAAGTGTGAAAGTAAGCCTTCATCAACTACTTTTGAATAAATGAGCTAAAAAGGAGGTGTGTCCTGCTTTCCTCCTTTGGTGAGGAAGATTGTTAGTGATGGGGCTTTGTCCGCAGTAGATTCTCTCCTCACACACACTTTTGTAGACTTAGGGAGAGAGGAGTCTGTTTTGCACATCGTCTCTCCTTTCAATGGAAAGTACTAGTACTCAGATTTTCAGAAAAATGAAAGTATTTTCATCTAAAGCTTTAGCTTTGCAGAGTACAGTGAAACCTGATGAGTAGTAGAGTCTATTCCATGCCAGCTGTGTTTCCTGCTTCCACCTGTGCCCAAACTCAGTAGGAAACACTGGCTGAATGGGTCCACATCTATCCTACCAGATGAGGTCAGAACAAAGGAACGTTCCCCTGAGAGTGGAGCAGTAGTCCATGGGTCTTTTGCAGTAACTTCTTTAAATTCTACTTTCTGAAGCCCTTCAGTCTGATTCTCCTTGGACATGACCTAGAGCAGCACAGCCAGAGCCAAGAGCTCCACAGACTTGGACCCCATCTCATGAAATCTCTACCCACACCTCGGTGGTCCAAAGAGTAGAGGAATGAAGTGACAGGGAAAACTGAATTGCTCCACCAGGACAGGCAAGGGCCGGGTCATATTTATGTCAGCTGAATGGAAAGAGGTGGTAGATAGGTCCTCTCTCTCTCTCTGAAGGCTTTTCGCTTGATTTAAAAATCACAATGAATTAAGAGCTCAAGTGTAACCCCAATCAGAGATACTGCTGCCAAGCTTTTGGACACAGCCATATAGCATGGACATCATTTAGAGCCTGATGCCAACCGCACAGGGAGCAGCATCTCATGTTTCCAGTGGCTGCCTCGCATAATCCGCTTAGCTAATGTCACTAACATATATTTTAGGCAAAACAATCAAGATGGATTCATAACCCCACCAGGGAATATTTATAGAATATTAGGGTGGGTGAGACCCGTGATACCACAGTACCACAATACTAATCATGAAACCAAAGGCAGACACTATAAATAAAAATACTGATAGATAGATCTACAAAATAATGGAAACCTCTGTGCAATAAAAACTCAATTGAAAAACAGCAAGCAGAAAATTATTTGTGACAAATATGACATAGGTTAACATAAGATTGATGAACACTTATTAAGAAAAATACAAGCAATTTAACAAAGAAAAAAGATAATAACAACAAAAAAAAAAGTAGAAAATAAGTATATAAAATGTTCAATCTTCTGGTTGTCAAAGGAATATGAATTAAACCAATCACAAGATTTCAGTCAGCCTGTCAGCGGACAAAAGTCTGACCCTGGCCAGGGTTCTGGACCTGAAGGGTAGAGATCCGCTGCAGCGCAATCTGTGAGTTGGCCTTAACTTTCTGCAGGGTACTTTCTCCATATGCATTTTGAGCATTAAAAGCAGCCACCGCATTGCATTTCTGGGACATAGCCTCAGAAAATATCCATTAACAAGGATGTTATAACATCTTTATTGTTATGTACAGAAAACTGGAAACAACCTCCGTGTTCAAAAATCACAGTACAGTATCATAAACGAACATCGCACCATCGTTAAAATGCTGCCAGATAGAGTTACAGCTGCTGATGTGGGAGGATGATTGCATTACATCGCGATGTGAGAAAAGTACGTTAGATAATATTTCGTAGGCTTTTTTTTCTTTAAAGAACAAAATGGAGATATTTTAAAAGTGGTTGTATTCTCCATTTTCTAATGTTAAAATTTTCTGTATTTTTAATATTTCTGTAATGAACATAGATAATTTGTGTTAAAAGAAATGACACATGTAGTAAGCAAAATAAAGGGTGCCCCACTCCTCAAAATGTTCACATCCTAATTCCCGAAACATGTAACTATGTAATGTTACATGGCAAAAGGGCCTTTGCAGGTGTGGTTAAGTTAAGGACCTTGAGATAGAAGATTTTCCTGAATTATCTAGGTGGGCCCAGTGTAATCTTTACAGTTCCTGTTAGAAGGAGGCAGGATGGTCAGAGTCATAAAGATTTGAAGATGCTATGCAGTTGGTTTTGAAGATGGGGAAGAGGCCATGAGCCAAGGTATACAGGAGGCTTCTCAAAGCTGGAAAAAGCAAAAAAACACAAATTCTCCCTTAGTATTTCTGGAAGGAACGTACCCCTGCTGACACCGATGTTAGCCTGTAGTGAGGCTTCTGACCTTCAGAACTATGAGTGAATTCATGTGTGTTGTTTGAATCCACTGAGTTTGTGGTAATTTGTTATGGCAGCCCCACTAAATGAATAGAATCTATAAAACCACTGCCCAAAGTCTGACCCCTCTGGGTAAAGGGGTAATGTGACGGGGTGTAGAGAGCTTCTGGTTTAGGGACAATCCTTCTCAGGCCATAGTTCAAGTTGGGGAAAGTATGTAATTATATGTGGACTCTTCCCTGGTTTCAGCCTTGTGCTTGGGCACCTAGGAGCAGGGGATTGGTATTTACATACATGTCTCTGTTGCAGGGGCTGTGGGAGGGGTTTTCCCATTCATCTCAGCTGATTAAAAGCCTCTCATCATCAGGGGGGATTCAAGCATTCCAGATCATGAGACCTGTTTGGCTGCTTGCCTGTTGAACGCATAGTTGTGGGGAGGCAGAGCCTTTATTTGAGAACTAGAGGCCCGATATACAAAATTCATGCAAGGGCCTCAGCCCTCACAGCAGTGGAAGCTTACCTCAGACCCCGCAACTCTGGCTTCGTCCAGAAGGTCATCTGGAAAGATGTTGGGAGGTCATTTGGCTATTCGGTCTAATTAGTATATTACATTATACTAATTATTATAAACAAGAGGCCCAGTGCACAAAATTCATGCATGGGGGCAGAGGGGGGCGAGGAAAGGGTTCCCTCAGCCCAGCCTGTGCCCTCTCACACTCTAGGAGCCCTTGAGGGATGTCCAACACCTGTCAGACATCCTTAACGCTGCCATAGAGGTGGGAGAGGCTCCTGCCTCCACCGCTGCACTTACCAGCTGTGAGCCTGGCTTCTGGCTGAGTGGCACTCCCCCTGTGGGAGCGCACTGACCACCAAGGAGCAGCTCCTGTACTGAGTGTCTGCCCCCTGGTGGTCAGTGTGTGTCATAGCGACCAGTCGTTCCACTGTTCAGTCTCTTTGCATATTAGCCTTTTATTATATAGGATTGCAATGGGCAGTACACCTGATCAAGAGTCTTTTGTTTTTGCTACTTTAACAATGAAATCTTAGTACTAACATGCAGTATATCTTGGCCATGATGTGCCTCTGACTATTCTAGATAAATTCAGCAGACCAAGGCCTGGCTTTACACAGAAATAACAAAAGGGCTAACACTTGTAGTGCTCAGAGGTGACTAGATCCAATATTCCAATGTTTTCTCCTTTTCTGTGCTACTTCTTTGTTTTCATGCCTATCCACAGCATCAGGTACTAAAGACACTTAGCCCAGACCTAGGAGCTTTATAAATATTTCCTACTTAAGGGTAATATTTAAGAGTACCCTAGAGTTCCCTCCTCCCCCATCATTACTGGATCCACAATTCAAAAAGAAAATTGAAAAATCAAAACAAATGTTTAACTAAATTTCTACAAAAACATAATGTCAACCAACTCAAGAAAACTGAACTCAAGTCTTAGATAATTACAGGTCAATTTATTGAGTGTGGGATGTGGGCACATTTTAACATACTTGATGTGATGGAGGATGTGATCTCTACAATAAGGTCGCCTCGGGCGGGCGAACACTTTGCATCCTCCTTCTCTGCAGCCTTGGGATGCCTCCGGCTCTCACAGAGCACAGGATGTTTGCCTGGCTTCCAGTAGCTGCTCCTACACTTGCTTTCTGAACACTGGGTGGCAGCACGGACCTTCCTAAGCTTTCTCCAGAGTCTGAACGTGAACCTGAGCGATTCCACCTTAAGAAGGGGCATGCACAGAACCATGCAAGCAGTGCAGTAGTTCTGAGACATGGGCTAATCTCTAGAATTCACCCGATTGCAGATACCAGTGACAGCTGCAGTAGGGGTGATGTTTTCTCATTCACTGTGCCACCGGGATGTTAGTTTGAATCTTCCTGAGATGAGAGAAAGGATTACCATGGCCCCTGGGACCTTGCAATGTAATTTTTATCAGTCTTGATCTGTGAGTTCCCTCAGGCAGAGCATGCAGTGTGTGTGTGTGTGTGTGTGTGTGTGTGTGTGTGTGTGATGAGCAGGTCCATGATGGATGTAAAGCTTCTGAAGACAGCATCACCCACTTTTCCTACCACTGAGCTGTATTTCCAGATTTGTCCGCTACTCCTAGACTTTTGCCTTGTCACCTTTGCTAAGGACTTAGTGGAGAGCAGGGCCAGCTTCATGGACATATGACCTGTACATTGGAACAGGACCGAGTGCTCAGAAGGTCCCTGTCTTTGGTTTAATTATTTGCTGTCGCTATCTTAAAATTCTGAATAATTTTTGAACAAGGGTTCCTGTACATTCACTTTGTAATGGGGTCCAAACATTAAGAAGCCAGTCCTCCTGTGGAGAAGCATAGCCAGAGGTAGATTTCTCTCTAAGACTTGACTCCAGCCTTATTTCAGCGACTGGCTTGACTTGGAATTGAGAATGCTGAGAGGAGGGACTTTTTAAGGCATAATTGGGTGCTGGTTGGGAGCCTGCCACTCACTACCATGTGACCTGGAGCACCTTTGTTCATCTCTGCAAGCCCTCCTCATGTGTAGAAGGCTGCAGCTGTCTTACTTTGTAGGGGGTGGTGAATATTCAATGCCAGGACATACGCTTGGCACATTGTAGACACTCAGGAAACATGGCTTTTGCCCTTGTCCCCATCACTCCTGGAAGTCAGCAGTGATTCTTCCCACATCATCTTCCTTGCCCAGGTTAACCAGCTGTAGTTGGAGTTAAAGCTTGCTTTTGTCAGTGGAGCAGGAATAAGGTAAATGTTCAGTCTACAACCCAACTCCCTGTGAGTTGAAAGCAGTGTCCCATTGTGTTCAGTTCTCTGTTCTGAGGAAGAGATGCATGGTCTCACTGTGGCTGTGATTTCTGCACCACAGGAAAAGCTGGCTCTACAGAGCCACCTACTGTCTGGGGAGCTGCTAGGAGAGCTTTGACTAAAATGCCATCCTCAAGGAGCTTCCCCTGGACTAATTAGCTTAACATGGTACATGCTTGTAATGCCTTTTCCTCCAAGGACCTGTGGACACTTGGCAAATAACCAGGAATCCTGCTTTGACGTTAGATAACTTCAGGTGACACATTTGTCTCCCGACCTGGATGGGGAGGTGGGAGGTCCTGGGTTCTGGAACCCCTCTACTCAGGACTTTTGTGTGGTCTTGAACAACTTTTTTGGACCTCATTTACTTCAGGTGTCCACTGAGGTTAATAATTTCTTTTTGATATCAGAAATAGCTCCCAGATAAAAACACTCTTTAAAAAATAAAATAACTTTACAATGTGAGAGACTGCAATATCATGTTTTGACAGTTAACTTCAAGCTTAAACTCCAGTACTATACCAAACAATATGTTTGTAAGCATTGAAATTTCCAGTTGCTAAAACTGAGGTCTAGTGTCCAAGAGGGAGGTGGGGAATTCCTTAGACATTGGATGTAATTGGCTTTTTAACAAAGTTTTATAAGCAGTCTACTGCCAATAGCTAACAAAATACTGAGCAGATACCAGAGGTTCAAGAATTCCCACTGGACCTTTTCAGGACTTCCTTAATCATCCATACATCAGGGTGCTTTTTCCCTCTTCTGAGTTTTTATAGCTTCATACTTCTGTGGCATTGAGGTCTGCAAACTTGGGGTGCCACTTGTGACTTGAGACATAGCCCTGTCATCTCATCTTTTTTGGGGGAGTAAAATATTTTATTTTTAAAAATGTTTTTATTGATTTCAGGGAGAGAGAGAAAGAGATAGAAACATCAGTGATGAGAGGGAATCATCTTTCAGCTGCCTCCTGCACGCCCCTACTGGGGATCGAGCCCAAAACCCAGGCATGTGCCTCGACTGGGAATTGAACTGTGACCTCCTGGTTCATAGGTTGATGCTCAACCACGGAGCCACACTGGCCAAGCTGTTATCTCATCTCGATGATAAGCTCCTTGAGGGAAAGTATGGAGTAAAGTAGATTATTTGCCACCTGACACCTAGAATGGTGCTTCACGGTAGTATGTCCTGGGTAATGGTTGTTAGTTCTAAAGAGGATGGCTGAGCTTGTTGGCCACTTCCATTTTTTAAGGCTCTACAACTGTCCAGAAGTTTTGTAAGAAGAAAACCTTTGGTAGTGCCTCTGTGTGGTCTGAGCCAACGTCTCCCATCCAGGAAGTCTTTCCTGAACCTAATTTACTCTGCGAGGCAATTAATAAGCCCAGTCACTTTAATTAGTCATTTAAAGGATTTTTGGTGACTTGCATGGGAAAGTTTATCAAAATTATACCCCCACTCTTTCAAAAATACTATAAAAAAGCACACACAACAAACAAAACAGAAGGCTCTCAATGAGGGAACTGAGAGAATAAGATGTAGTTAGGAAGTACCTGGAGCTTCTGGGTATTAAAACAAATGACAGATAAGATCTCAGACTGCTTTGTCATTATAATCCATCACACATAAGTATAGCTACATCAGCTTCTACTTCTATATTCTTGTACATTTGTATTGTTCTTAAAATGCTTTACATGATCCTTCCCCACCAGCTTGCACAGTCCTTTCCATACACATCACACAAGGAATGAAGCTGACATTGTAGATGACTGATTATTAAAGATTGATACCATCTCTCATGTAATAAAAGGAGATAGCTTTACAATTTGACCAAGAGACAAACTTAGAGTGTATCTGCTAAGTTACCGAACAGCAGGGAGTAGACCTCAAGCCATCTGTCCATGACGAACCAATCTGCTATAATAATTAAGACTAAAGTCTTTTTTTTTTTTTAATTTGGCTGCTGAAGGGGACCAAGAATCTCATGGCATTAAATGGCCTCAGAGGCAAAAGGCCAATTTCTTCTAGTCCCAAATCATGAACTCCCTTTGGTATCATAACTCTAATTCCTCATCCAAATTGTCTTTCTTCCTGGCAGAAGAAGGCTGACCTTAACCTATTCCATAGCTCTGACTATGTCATCACAACCTTTCATTGAGGAGGGGCAGAAATAATAATCTCTATTTCAGGTGGAGGTTTTCTGAAAACTAGAAAGCTAATAATCCTAGAAGTGGCTTGAATAATCTACTTCTGGTAGTAGAAAGGAGCCATGGTAAATCATTTAGTCCATTCCCCTGTCTCGGGCTATATTATATATTGAGAGTTCCAGAAAGGTGGAGCCATAGCAATCCTTATGCCAGATGGCACTTTAGTATTTTACCAAGCATTTCAGATAATTTTGTTTTGTGCTTTCCTCAAATACTTCAAGTTGGTTGTCATTGTTATAGAGCAAGTGGAAGGTCAGGGAGGTGGTTACACACTGAGAGTCACGCTGCTTGTAAGTATCAGTGTCAGAAGTTGAACAGAGAGACAGAAACATCAGTGATAAGAGAGAAAATAATTGATAGGCTATCTCCTGCACACCTCTTACTGGGCATCGAGCCTCAATCGGGCATTTGCCCTGACTTTGAATCGAATCATGAACTCCTGGTTTATAGGTCGATGTACAACCACTGAGTCACGCCAGCCAGGCTTGGTTTCCATTCTTTAAGGAATAAGCCTAGACTGACTTAAAATTTATGAGCTGTCCTCTTAGTCCATCTTCTAAAGGCTGAGTGCACTAAGCTTCTTCAGCTTCTTTCACTGGCTTGGAAGTGAACCAGTTCTGCTGCTGGACAAGTCATTTCACTCACATATGTTTTCTCACCTGTAATAAGGGGACCATGTCATGTATGTCACAGGGCTGTGATGAAGACTAACTCAGAAATACATACAAGGTGCACGTGTGAGATGCACAACAAATCTATACACTTAAACAATTTCCCCCTTTCCTACTTCCCTTCTACCTTCCTCTCTGCTTTTTCATTGTCCTGGTAGATCTCCAGAAAGAGGGCATGCTCCCCATTGATGGGCCTAGATTGGTAGCCTGGCACTTTTTTGAGAGATTCCCCTTCTGATAAACTCCCCCCAACAGATCATGCAGAGAATCCTAGAAATACCCGAGAGGCACGTCCCAGGGTACCAGTCTCTCCGCTGACGCAGTGCCTTTTCTTCGTGTATTATCCACGCACACCAATTATAGGCCTAAAACATAGCCAGGAGGCGCCACTTAACAGCATTTGATTTATTAGTTTTATTAAACACAGATGCCTTTAATGTGAAGTTGTTTGTAGCCTGCGCTGGATTTCTAGCTGCTTTATCACATCTATTGGCCAATGTATGAATTATCTTCAAAGGACACGGCTTTTGCTTTTTATCACACTTTCTCTCCAACTACCAAGGAAGAGGTCACTTGGGAGACACATCCTTTCATGGCAAGAAAGTAGCCTCGTAGATCAAACGTGTGTTTGTTCTGGAATGGCGAAGCAGCCAGGCCAGGCCTGGGGAAGAGGCTGGCATTGCTCAGAAATCCTCATCAATCACTCAGCAAATGGGACCCATGGGGAATGGCTTTGCTGGGAGATGAGTCCAGAGAACGGAGAGAGTGGGAGGAGGGAGTGCCGTGCAGTGGGTAGTGAATCTGCTTTAGGGCCAAAGAGGGTTTCAAATCTTGTATTAGCAACATGCAAGCTTTGTGACTTTAGAGGCAAATTACTGAACACCCCTAGGCTCAGAGACCTTATCTCCAAAATGAAAACACATTTTAGAGATGAAATTAACAACCATTATGGTAATTACTAATAGCCCTGCACACGAATCCATGCGCCAGTAGCTTGCTGTCCCGCCCTCCTGTAGCTCTCCCCTCTTTCCTTGCCCCCTACCCCCGACACACACATAGCTTGCTGCCCTGCCTCCCCCCGTAGCTCTCTGCCACCCACTTGTAGCTCGCTGCCTCACCCTCCTGCTGATCCGTGATCCGGTAGTTACAGGGTTGGTTGTTATGCTTCACTGCGTAACGACCATTTGCATATTACATCTTTATTATATAGGATGGCCTCACCTGAGGGGCTTAGGCTTGAGGATTGGTGCTGGTGAAGGAGAGCTTGGTAGGAGGGACACGGGTCTTTGTCTCATAGTTAGAGTTTATGTTTATATTGTGTCCGTTTGAAAAAAAAGAAAAAAGAAAGAAAAACCTTTCCCCAACTTTTATCAGTGTTCAACATTTATTTAATTCTTCCATCTTTCCCTGTTGTATTTAAATTGCATCCCCCACTGGCGTGGCTCAGTGGTTGAGCATCAACCTATGAACCAGGTCACGGTTTGATTCCCAGTCTGGGTACATGCCTGGGATGTAGGCTCAATCCCCTATAGGGGCCATGCAAGAGGCAGCTGATCAATGACTCTCATTGATGCTTCTACCTCTCTCTTTTCTGTTCTCTCTGAAATCAATAAAATATACATTTTTAAAAATAAATTGTGTGAAAATAGCATCCCTGTTTTTATTTATTTCTGACTCTCACCCAGCACCAAGAACACAGGGCAGGAGGTCAGAAAACATTTATGGGATCAAGTCAAAGGTCCTTTTTTGCGTGTGCATTTCTGAGATTATTTTGTTTCATTTCTGTCTGACCCAGCAGACTGTGGGGGAGGGAGAGGAAAGCATCTGGAGTGATGGCAGCTGATATTAGCTTTGAGTGCCAGGCAACAGCCCAGTATTTGGAAAGAACACTGAGCCATGGTGAATCAAAAGACCTGGCCCCACCTGAGCAGGCTTCAGTTCTCAATCTGGGTGGGATTTGGGAAAGTTACTTAACCTTTTTGGGCCTTAGTTTTCTCATCTGGGAAATGGGAATAATAATAGTATCTATTTTACAGGGCTTTGTGCGGAATAAATTAGTATTATTGTATTTATAAAACAAACAACCACATACAAAATAGGCTAAAAAATGGAGTCCCTTTTGTTAAGCCACTTCACCAAACCAGAACTTGATAATGATTAACCTAGCCCTCTCTGGTTTGGCTCAGTGGATAGAGCGTCAACCTGTGGACTGTAAGAGTCTCAGATTCAATTCTAGCCAAGGGCACATGCTGAGATTGCAGGCTCGATCCTCAGTAGGGGGCATGCAGGAGGCAGCCAATCAATGACTTTCATCATTGATGTTTCTATCTCTCCATCTCCCTTCCTCTCTGAAATCAATAAAAAAATATTTTAAAAAATAACCTACTCTTAGTTCTACTCTCTCTCTGTCTTTAGTAGCCTTCTATTATCTACAACTCATCTCTTCTAGGTGCTGAATGGGATGCGGCCAGAATGAAGTCAATTAGGTCTTTAAATTCACTTGGTGGAATTTTGTGCTTTAACAAATATTTAAAACCTTAACATCTTGCCTTGCCATAGTGAATGCTGCCTGGGCTGATGCTATTACTATGACTATTGCCATTATTTGTAACTAGCTGTGTGTTGGACAGCGCTCAGCTCTTTTCCAGCAATAATATTCTGGGACTCTGATGAGACCAGAGGGAATAAAGAGGAGCAAGAAATGGGGGAACAAGCAAGGCAAGACAAGGCAGACCTTGTGTGGGGATGGCCTGACGCAGAGTCTATCTCTGGTGTTGGGCTCTGAGCCAGAGCGTATGTGAGTTCCGGTGGTGCCATCAGCTAGGGGACACTCGTCCAGGCAGTTGCCTTTCCCCTGGGTTGTGTGGATGAAAAAGGGGCCGCATGCTAACCTGACAAGCTCAGGAAAGGCCTGCATGGCGTCGCAAACTCAAAGATCTAAAGTCACCACAAAGGATGGTCTGAAATTCAAACTTTAACTAAAAACAGGTATGGTGGGTAGTCACGTCCTAGGCCAGTATTTTCCCCGAAAAAGGTCAATCTTTATCTCAGTTGAGCCTATTGACTCTTTGCATCTACAATAACATATCGTTGGAATGTCAGAGTACTTTTCCTTTTCTGGACCCTGCAAAGCATAGGCACCACTCTGCCAAGACCACAAATCCCCTCACGGTTACTGAATTACTTGTTGACTATTAACTCTATTGCACCCACCTAAGTAAAAGAAGTGTTTATCATTTCATTTTTTACCCAATCCCAGAGGTTTCCTTGCTTTGCTTTCTCCCTTCTCCTTAATCCACCACCAGTGGATTCCCTGTGACTTACTTATGTCTCCTCCTCTGATTGTAATGTACAAAAGAAGGTGAATGCTGAGATACGCTTAGCATATGAACTCTACCGGCCTACAGAAGTCTAAACTCATTAATACTGGAAACATAACCCCAACCCTCTGAAACTGGCAATATACCTAAAAAAAAAAAAGATGAGAGCCAAGGTGGGAGCTTCCATCCCAGGAATGTTCTAGAAATTCACAGATCTGGAAGCTGAAGCTTCAGCAGGGGGCTAGAACTCTGCAGGTTTTGTTATTCCAGACAGACTTGTACCTTGAGGGGAGAATGGAGCAGCAACAGATAAGTGGGCTTAGCTGTCATTTTTGGCCGTTAGCATATTCTGTCATCAAATATTTAAGACTTTGGTAAACATGATGTGTGGGATGAGGTCATGGGGGCATGTGGAGGGACAAAGCTTCTGGCTTCAGGCAACAGCTGTCATGGGGATGGATGGACTCTCAGAGAAAGCAGAACTTGACATCTGCCACCACGTTGTGGAATGCAGCCCCAGGAGAAACACCCACCAAGGAGAGAAGCAATTGTAACTTTTGAGGGGTGGGGCAGGAATGGAGTAATATATTGCTGACAAAGGAATGCTTCTCTTCCATCAAAATTAGAATTTATTGTCTGTGTAACATGTCTACTCAGACTGGAAGAGCAACCTTTCCTTAGAGGTGTTTGCCTAACACATCCATCCCAGACACCAGGGTTATTTTAAAAATCAAAACAAACATTTTTCTTTAAAATGAAAGCTTGCTAGTGTAAAAAATTCATGCATGGAACCATATAGAAAATCTTTCATAATCTGACTGTCAAAGGTCAGCAATTAGCATCTTGGTGGAATTCCATATATTTTTTGTAACTTTTAAACATGGTTCAAAATGTTTAAGCATTTCCATGTTATTAGAAAGGTTCATAAAATGTGACGAGGTTATAACGTTCTGTTTGTTTCTGAAATGGAACTTATGAAACCATAATAATGTTGGCAAACTCTGCATGTCACTTCCTATGTGCCAGATGCTGTTCCACATGTTTTATAGACACTAACGCACTGAATTCCCCAAACAGCACTGTACAGCTTACACTGTTAACATCCCCTGTTTTACAAGAAGTAATTGAGAAGCTAAGTTGCTGGAGGTCACTCAGCTGTTGAGTGATGGGGCCAAGATTTGAACACAGGCAGCTAGTGCTCTGGGTGCTAGTCATAGTTCCTCTGTACTTTGTAGCCACTCTACTGCTGTGGGCCCTCAGAATACAGCATTTCTGAAGGAGGTGTCCTCTAACTCTTAAACAGTGGTTCTCAACCTTTCTAATGCCGCGACCCTTTAATACAGTTCCTTATGTTGTGGTGAAACTCAACCATACAATTATTTTTGTTGTTACTTCATAACAGTAATTTCGCTACTGCTATGAATCGTAATGTAAATATATGTGTTTTCCGATGGCCTTAGGCGATCCTGCTAGTGGTTCTCAACCTGTGGGTCGTGACCTGAGGGCTGCAGAGGAAGCTATGATTCCCACAGGTTGAGAACCGCTGCTGTAGAGCCTTAAGACCATTGGAAAACATAGATATTTACATTACGATTCATTAACAGTAGCAAAATTACAGTTATGAAGTAGCAACGAAAATAATTGTATGGTTGGGGTCACTACAACATAAGGAACTATATTAAAGGGTTGCAGCATTAGAAAGGTTGAGAACCTCTGCGCAAGTGATGGGCACTGAACACAGGCAGGCTCTTAGGAATCAGTCAAGCTAGGTACTTGGACGGACGGGCTGCCCAGCCAGTAGGCTGCTGGGTACATGAGAGACCGAATTCTGGGGACAAACTACAACATGAGAACTAAACATTGCTGCCAATCAGAATTAAAAATCCCATTTTTTTCCTGACTTTCTTACTTTGCTTTGCTTTCTATTACTTTGTGTGTAAAGACACACAAATATGTATAAAGATATTTTTTAAAAATATATTTTATTGATTTTTTACAGAGAGGAAAAGAGGGGGATAGTTAGAAATATCCATCAGCTGCCTCTTGCACACCTTCTACTGGGGATGGGCCTACAACCAAGGTACATACCCTTGATCAGAATTGAACCTGGGACCTTTCAGTCCACAAGCTGACACTCTATCCAGTGAGCCAAACTGGTCAGAGCTGTATAAAGATATTTTTATTGATGTTTAGAGAGAGGAAGGGAAGGAAAAACATGATGTGAGATGGAAATATTGCTTGGCTTCCTCTTGCAGACCCCTACCAAGGATTGAACCAGAAGCTCAGGCATGTGCCCTGACTAGGACTCAAACTGCACAGGGCGATGCCCAACCAACTGGGCCACACAGGCTGAGGCCCAAATATTTCTGGTAAGAAAAGACAATGGCATCTTTTAAAAGATGGATGTCCTGAATGAATCTTGTGAGCTTATTAATTGTGACAGATTATTTTCTCCCAATTTTTATATCTTAGCAGTAGTGGGGCTTCTTTTGAGCTTTGTCAGTATTGGGAAGGGGTGTTGCACCCTTTTCTTTGCATTGGATCATGGGAGTAGGATGTCTTCTCTGACTGGGGAGACCGGATGAAGGGCAGGGGACAGGTTGGCTCAACCCTTCTGAGCCTTCTCACCACAAAGGTGTACCTTCCCTCTGCCCCTGTTCCCCTACAAGAAGGTCTAGACTGTTGGGATCTTGGTTCCTTTGGGCTCAGTAATCTGTGTGGCAGAACCATCCTCCAGGAGGCCAGCTGGGTGAAGTCTGCTCTTCAGACCCCACCTCACCTCATCTGAGCCCTAGCGGCTAAGTGTGACAGAAAGCAGTGAGACACCTGATTCTGACCACAGGTCTGAGGTTCTGCAGCCCAAGCTCACCAACCCCCATAAAACGATAGTGCTATTTCTCAATTGGTTTAGAATCTGTAGGGAGAGAGAGGTGTGTGATTAAAACTCCTTTCAATACTCAGCCTTCATTTTGTGTAGTGGAAACAAAGGTATTAATGTGAGAATCATAGCTCCCTCTGCAGCCCCAAACACTTAGGAAATACAATTAATCATGCCCAGCTCCTCCGCATCTCCCATTCTCTGAAGAATTCTACCTTGAGAAGCAAATTACTGAATCTCTCTGAAGCTCAACTCTTGGTGATGCAGAATTCCAACAATGTCTGGTGAGAGGCAGATAGAAGAAGCAATGATAGGAGAGTTGCATAGAAACCCCCTCCCCCCACAAAATAAAAGAAGAAAGGAAAAAAGAAAAAAAAACCTCCCTGAGATTTACTCGTGGGGAGAAGGAAAGAATAGAGATGGAAGAATAGGGGGAGAAGAAGGAAAGCAAGGAACGCACACAAACAACCACAGGGCTCTTTGGGGGAAGCATTCATGTTAGCTGGGGTATGTGAGTCACACTAAGAATCAGAAACATGGGGAAAGATCATTTTAAGAACTTTTTAACAGGGACTAGAATTGGATTCCTTTGATTTCTTTTTTTGTGGCAAAAACTCTGTTACATATTAAAATGCTCAAAAAGTTGGAGATATTGGGAATCTTTGAATATGACTCGATTTGTAGAATGGGTTATGACTTGGCCTCAGTTATAACTGGGCTACTTATGTCATCCTAAATAGAAACTCTGACTCAATAGATGTGATCAAATGGGAGTGGAAGAACACTTCCTAAGTACCCTAAACCCTGGGAGGTGTGGAGGTAAGTGTCTATGTGTTAGGGACTGGGGGGAGGTCCTAGATTAAGCCCAGGCTGTTTTACACTAAAACTGGGTGCTTGGGGAGACCTTCTCACACTCCCTCTGGTGTCTCTTTCTTTGAGATACTAAATATATGCTGAGAAAGAGGACATCCTAGAGAAAGAAGATCCAGGGGCACAAGTTTGGTCAGCGGCATTGCATTAAAGAGGAGGCAAGGCGATATCTGACACCCATCCTTTAGAACCCAGACAATAAAATAAACCCAAACTCTTGGGTAAGGGGGCTGTGGAAAAACAAGTGCACAGCAGAAACACCTGTTTCACCGGATGTCAGCAGCACCAGGCGGCACCAGGGAATTCTTGAGTCCTGCAGCCAGATTTGCAGCAGAGGCGATGGGAGGTCAAGGCCTCTTCCAGGTACCTACAGCTTGGCTTCCGGTATCTGTGGCCTCAGCAGCAGCTATAACCGGAGGAGTTGAGAGAGTCAGAGACATCACCTGGAGTCCCAGAGATGTTTGTGATCACATGGAGACAGAGGCACAGAAACACTGTTCTGCGAGTGACCTACAATAGGCTAATGGAGTCTGGGAAGCACTGCTTACCTTTCTTTTCATCCACCCATCCAGCGTCGGGAAACCTGACATCTCAATGGGCAGAAGGAGACAGAAACTTTCCAATAGGTGTCAGATGCACAGGAAAAGTTTAGTAGCATTTTGGCAGCAACCCCAGTCAGCAGTGACATCTGCGTTCGTGACATCGGGTCTGTAATATTTGGAATCTAGGCCTAGGCAGATGGACCATTTGCCACGTGCCTGCTTTTGCTGGCTCCTGTTTCCCAATAGCCCTTGCTAACGTGGATCAGGCTATTAACACTTCTGACTCCCATGTGCTCGGCACTTACATACACATGCGTCCCCACGCATGCAGTTTTCTGGTGATCAGTACAAGGACATGAACGGGTAAAGGAATGAGGCCTTTACTCTCTAACCGAGTACGGGGTCCCTCTGCCCTCCTAAAGCAGGCTTGGCTCTGCTTTGGAGCTACTGACACAGATTCTTCACAAGGCTCTCATGCTATGTGGACGTGTAGCAGACATTTTGGGGTAGTTTGGGGAGATAGGACATAAATCTTTGATGTGGGAGCTGGATGCCACAGGGCAGAAAGAGAGGATGGTGCCTGAAAGGCCTTGGGTTCATCATGTCTAAGGCCACAGATAACAAATCCAAATACAGCTGGTGCAAATTGGCTGTTAGTGTTACCTCACTGGTGGGAAGTGCATTTTGTTCCAAGGAGTTAATGGCATGGTTCAGAGGAGGAACAAACACACACATGTGTAAGTTACATTTCCACAGGAACTTTCCAAACTGACAGCCTCACAGCAGGCTCCATTGCAGTCTTTGGTTATTGCATGGAGGTGTTAGGTTCTGGATTGTCTGGGCCAAACCTGGCTTCAAAGGGCCATCCTCTTAGCGGACCAGGGCCCAACCAGTCTGTCCCCACTGGGGTTGGGTAATTATGAAGATTCTACTCCTATGGCCAAAGGTAAGTACCCAGTTGTATTCTGCTACCACTTCCATAGGAAGGAACAACACAAAGTTGAATAGAAATGGTTTCTAGGTTCTTGACATTATTGCTTGAGTGAGTGCCCACTGGCAACATAATTCAGAGCGAGGGATCAGTTTCCAGAGTGTTTGCTAAAGGCAGTTACTTTGTACTTTGGAAATCAGTTTCTTTGTACTGTCTTGTTGGAATTCTGTTCCTACCCCGGGGGCTGAGATCAGAGTGAGGTGTTAAACTTCATCTTCCACTCTTTGCTCCACAGAGTGGCTGTGCTTTTAAAACAAGAAAATCAAAATGTGAAATAAAGAGGGTTTGGGAGAATTTAGCTTAGACTACCTGAACCATCTAGTGGACAGTTTCAGATTCTAAAGTAGAGGTGAGTTTCTGCTTTGCTTAGGTTTCGGGGCCAGACAGTAGTCTTCCCGGTTTCTAAAAAAAGAGAGTCACAGAATTTCACAAAGCCGACTTTCTATTAACATTTGGAGCTGTGAGAATGAATCAGACAACAGGAGTAGATATTCCTGGAAAAGCAGAGGGGTTGAAAATGGAGCTGCAGAGTGTGTTGGCAGTTTGGGATTTTGGAATATTATTAGCACTGTCCCACTCCAAATGCCACCAGATAATTGACTGTCTGTATTCAGCTGATTTGTTTGCCTGAGACAAGTGATTTTGAGACACACATTTCCCTGGAAATGTTTCCTATTTATTTATTTATGAGAGCAGTGGTCGGCAAACTGCGACTCACGAATTTGCCGCTCTGTTGACTAAGGAGTTTGCCTACCACTGGGATAGGGGCTTAATCACAAAGAACAATAGCCGGTAATTATTAGAATCCAGAGTCTAGGTCAGTGGTTGGCAAACTCAGTCAACAGAGCAGGAAACCATGGCTCGCAAGCCACAGTTTACTGACCATTGTACTAGAGGCCTGATGCATGAAATCTGCGCATGTGTACAGTCCCTAGGGCTGGCCTGCAATTCACCATCAGGTGATCAGTGCTTGCCGGCTTGGGGAAGGGACCAAGAAGTCAGCTATTCCTGCCTGCTCACCAGCCCCTGCCCCCACTGCAGTCGTCCTCTGTGTGTGAGGCAACTGGCAGGGTGGGGGCCTTGGGCTGGCATCATCCATGTCCCCCGCCCCTACCCTCAGTCCCCCATTGGCCATCAGGTGATCAGAACCTGCTGGCAGCGTAAAAAGACTGAGAGGTTGTCAGTGCACCCCACAGTGACTGGTCCAGCAGTCGTTCTGGTCGTTCTGCCATTAGGGTCAATTTGCATATTACACTTTTATAGGTTAGAGGCCTGGTGCATGGGTGGGGGCCAGCTGGCTGCCCTGATGGGGGCCCTGGATTGGGCTGAGGGCCCTTGCTGGGGGGCAGGGCTGGCATGGGTAAATGGTCGCAGTCATTCTGGTTTCTGGTTGTCAGGTCGTTCTGCCGTTTTTGGTCACTGGGCTTTTATTATAGAGGACTAGAGGACCGGTGCACACATATTTGTGCACCAGTGGGGTCCCTCAGCCTGGCCTGAGGGGATAAGGTTGAAACCAGCTCTCCAGAACCCCCCAAGTGTCCTGGATTGTGAGAGAGCAGTTCTCAGGTAATGCACCCTGGAATTGGGCTCCCCCCTCTCTGGTTCTGGATGCATCACCCAAGAACTGCAGCTGCCAAGTCACCACAGCTCCACAGCTCTGCATTGAGCATCTGCCCCCTGGTGGTCAGTGCACATCATAGCTATCATTGGAACTTTTATATATAGACTAGTGGTCCTGTGCATGAAATTCATGCATATTAAAAGGGGATTAATTAAAGGAAATAATTTAATATTGCTATTTGCCCTTTCTCTATAATAGAAGTATCAGAGATGAAAGAAAATTAGTAAAATGTATATGAAAACCTTCCTCCTGTCAGAGTCTGGGGTGCACCATGGGACCCAGAGTCAAGTCCCTGCCCACCCACATGTGCCACGAAATCGCGTGAGTCCCAGACCCAGCCGCACCCCCCTTTCCTCCTCCCCATTGGGCTAGATCCAGATCCAGCCAGTCCCACCCTTGTCAAGCCCCGCCAGGCAGGGGGCATAACCTCAGGTTCCCTGGCCTGGCGCTAAGATGGGGAGTGTGGCCTAAGGTCCCCTAGTCCAGACTGGGGCGGGGGGCATGCCTGGAGGACCCCCAAGCCCTGCTGGGTCGGGGGCATGGCCTAAGGTTCCCCCATCAAGCCCCGTCAGGTGGGGGGCTGCAGCCTTAGGTTCCCTGTCAAGTACCATTGGGTGTGGGGGGTAACGAGGTTCCCCAGCCTGATGCTGGGTGGAGGGCATGGCCTGAAGTCCCCTGTCAAGTCCCACCTAGTGGGGGTCGTGGCCTGAGTTCCCCTGACCTGGCACTGGAGGTGCACCTTGAGGTCCCCTGTCAAGCCCCACCTGGTGGCAGGCATGGCCTGAGGTCCCCTGACCTGGCACTGGGCTGGGTGGAGCAGCCTGAGGTCCCCTAGCCCAGCACCAGGATAGGAAGCACACCTTGAGGTCCCCTGTTAAGCCCTGCTGGACGGGAGGCATGGCCTCAGATCCCCTGGCCTAGTACTGGGGAGGGGTCTCAGCCTGAGGTCCCTTGTCAAGCCCCATGGGAGCAAGGGAGGGCATAGCCTCAGGTCCCTGCTGATTGCTTGTTAAGGCTCATGGGAATGTGACCTCAGCTTTTAGATAGGATGTTATTTATTTATTTGTGTGAAGTATAAATCAGATAGAGTGTAGTTTGTTTGGAGCGTGATTTTGGTTTTAAATCTTTATAGACACCGATCCCCAGATCAATGCTCCCAAAAAGGAAGCTGTAGTTGTCACAGACAAACCTCATGGCCCAGTTTTAGTAGGAGGACCAAGAAGCACAGGAGTCACGAAACTCAAGTGAATCTGATACCCATTCCTACTTTTGCTGCTTGGATCAGCAAGTTATTGACTTTTCACCCCACCCCACCACCCACCCACCCACCCACCCACCCAAGACTATGACCTGTGATCTGGGAATCTGAGGAAACTATATTTACTTTAGCATCTACACCTAATGCAGCTTTGAGTCACTGAGCCTGTTGAGCTCATTGTCTCCTTTATTCTAAGAAGCCGATAATTGGGCCAATTGAAGGCCAAGTGATCAATGTCACTCCATTAGCTGGATAGATAGCACAAAGAGTGCCTGATATTAAGTACCCTAGAAAGGGAGGGAAACCCCAAGGAAGTCTGCGAGGGAAGATTTCTGGTTGCACTGGGAACAGCTTGTAAACTGAGAACCAGGTACCCCAACTTCAGGGGCAAAGCATGAGATTTGAGTCCTCTATTATCCTGTCTTCTTCCACTGCAGTAAGGGGACAGTGTTGACTCAATTAGGCCGTATAGTAGCCTGATGCAGCCATCACCACTAGCATTCCTTAGTGGTGGGCCTGGGCAGGTGCGGGGGTGGTTCTAACCATTTATCTGTGGTTCCAGTTTCATTTCTCTTTTCTTCTCACCCTATTTCCTACCTTTCTCATTTTCCTTCAGAAAACTGAGCCCACCGTCTACACTTCCTCTCAGCCCCTGTGCCCTCTCCACCTGCAGTTTTGGGCATATATGGATTTCTCTTTTCCACTTGGAAGTCACACGTTATTGCTATCTACACATTGTCACCAAAACCAATTTGTGCAAACTAACAGGCTTATCAGTGCTGCTGAAATGAGATTAAAACTGCTTCCAATGAAATAGATAAAAATCAGATGAATGAAGCCCTCTAATAAGACATTAAAGATAATGACAAGAATGATTAACTAGTATGATATATTGAACAGTTATGAGGAGTTGAGTGCCCAAGATCAGAAAACTAATAAAAAAATCCACCTTTATTTCCCTTTAGTCAGTGAGGTATAATCACATTAATATTATTATTTTGGGGGTTATTATTTATCTGTGAAAGCAGTATCACACTTTTCCTCCAAATAGCTCAAAGTTTATTAATGATGAGAGAGAGAGAGAGAGAGAGAGAGAGAGAGAGAGAGAGAGAGAGAAAGAGAGAGAGAGAGAGAAATTGCTTTGGGGGGGCTAGTTCTTATTTCAGCTCAAGAATAAAAAGGACTGCTTAATACTCTGCTTGCATTTACACACTGATTATGTAGACACGCTCTCATTTTTGTTCCATCTATTCATAGCCAGGATGCTTTACATTATGCAATCAGTTCGTCAATTATTGCATGATCAAGTCACATCAAGACAATCTGAGAATTACATTGCTACCAGGTCATGCTGCAGGGTTGGCTGTGGCGGCCACCTTGGAGCTCTCTGTTTCAGGAGCCCCTCTGGCCATGCTTTCACTCGGTTTACCTTCCTGCCTTGTTGTGTCCACGAGGAAGGAGCATGAAGAAGAGCGAGTCATAAATTGTTAATTTATAATTTTTTGAACCCTACTCTATGACAGGCCCAGTGCTATGGTCCAAGGAAACAGGTGAAGAAGAACTTGGTTCTGTCCTCAAGGAGCCCATAGTGTAGTTGGGGGCAAGAGGGCAGGGAGACAAGTGGGCAAACCCATGTGACGAGTGACTGATTAAGGCATGAAACATGGATCCCTGGAGGGAAAATAACTCTGGAGAAGCTAGAAGGAGCTCTTTGAGTTAGCTATGAAGGGAAGATTGGGGTTTTGAGAGAGAATAGGACTAGGGCAGAGAAGAAGTGTGTACACAAACAGCCATGCTTCAGCCTGCTGTGTGTGGGAATAAATGCTTGGTGGGCAATGGCAGCCTAGGAGAGTTTGGCAAAGGAGCCTGCGGACTGGCAAGAAGGACCCTGTATTGCACATTGGGTTTGCATACTTTATCCTCAAAGTCAAGGTGATCTTTTAAGACGTTGTAAGAGTAGCTGCATAATCAGACCTGTGTATAACTTCGATGAGTTGTGGAGAAGACGACAAAGGCAGAAGAGAAGTGAGACAAAAAAACTCTGCTATTGTCATAATAGAGAGAGGAAAACAGGCAGGAGTGCAGGTCCCAACTAGTGTAGCTATGAACTAGCCCTGTAATCTTGGGGAAAATTATCTCTTGAATTCCTCATCTGTAAATCAAAGATAGTGGAATTTATTTCCTGAGCTTATTGGAAAGATCAGAAATAATATAAAATAGGGCTCAGATATGCAGCACATGATAAGCACATAACACTCAATAGTGATAATTCTTATGCACTGCTAGGGGGTGAGAAAGGGGATGGAGTAGGATGGTGGTGATGTGTCTATGTATTTTACTGTTAGGAAATTTGATGAATAAAATAATATAATTGTCACAATGTTGAGAACAGAAGGGAATCTGGAATTTAAAAATACACGTTCAGATGGATATAGTAGTTCTGTCATTGATATACTTTGCTGAATGAAATTGCACAAATTAGACATTTTTGCAATATTTTAGAGACCCAGCAGGTCACAAACAACACTCATTTCACTCATTGCACAAGGCAGTTGTGAAATTAATTTTGAGAACTCAACATTAATTGTGAAATTTCTTTATTAACTAATATCAGTTCCATGAGGACATTTCTATAGTCTAAAACTAAAAAATACATTCATTTTTACAAAAAATTTGCATAATTCCAGGTGTACATTTTTATGATGTGGATACTTACAGTGATAATACTATTTAAAAACAAAACAAAACACCACAAGTTTTTATTGATTTGAGAGAGAGTGAGAGTTAGAAACATCAATCATGAGAGAGAATCATAGGTAGGCTGCTTCTTCCATGACCCCTAGTGGGGATCAAGCCCACAACCCAAGCAGGTACCCTGACCAGGAATCAAACTATGACCTCTTGGTTCATGGGTTGGATGCTCAACTACTGAGCCACACTGGTCAGGGGACAGTACCATTTTTAGTTGAGGAAATACCTTCTTAGGTATTGAGGCATCTGGGTAAATTTTGCTGAGTGGAAGACATTTTTCACTTAATTTTTAAAAAACATTTTTTTTTTTATTTCAGAGAGGAAGGGAGAGGGGGAGAGAGATAAAAACATTAATGATGAGAGAATCATTGATTGGTTGCCTCCTGCACAACCCTTACTTGGGATCGAGCCGCAACCCAGGCCTGTGCCCTTGACTGGAATCGAACTTGGGACCCTTCATTCCACAGGCCAATGCTTTATCCACTGAGCTAAACCAGCTAAGGCTCATTTAATTTTTAATATGTAAATGTATAAATATTTTATGCCAGATATTTTCACATGTACTATCTTTTTCTAGTATCCTGAAAAAGTAATTTCACAAAACAAAACTCATAAAGTATCTGCAACATTTGAGGACTATCTCAATATAGGTTCATTCCAGTACAGAATATAAGTTTGCTCAAAAAAATTTTTTAAGTGCTTCATTAAAATACTTTCTCCAAAGGTAAAGATATTCCAAAGTATAATTATCAAATTTTGAAGTTAAATATTTTATGCTGTTCAGCTCTTATCATTTAGTTTTTTTCATTTTTTCCTTTGCTTTTATGGGATTACATTTCATCATCTTTCAGGTTTCAAGGTTTTCTTTTGGTAATTACAATTTGCTGCTAAACATTTCAAAAGCTGAACTTGTTTGGTATTCCATTAGTTGAATATTTTGATTAAAGATTTGCAATTTCTTTCAAATAAAATGCAACCTTTATTTTGAGGACTACTTTACAAATAAGGTTCAATACCATTGTAGAATGATCCACAGAGTAGTTCTTTATAAAATGAAAACATGGTGAACATACAATACAATATACAGATGATGTGTTGTAGAATTGTACACCTGAAATCAATATACTTTTATAATTTTGTTAACCAGTGTCACCCCAATAAATTCAATAGAAAACCAAACAAAAATAAAACCATATACAAACTATCAATAGAAAATATGTGCTTAAGCTAGCATATTACTACATTTTGACTGAATGTTTCTATTTATTTTATACATTGCTTCTTTATTATATTTGTGCATTTTTGTCTCATAGAATAGCAATACTATTTAAAGTAAATATATACAGAAAAAATATTTTCTCAGTGCTTTTGCAGTGCCAGGTATATATTGATTAATTCAATAAATCTCCAAGGTCCTTTGTGCATCTAGTGAAAAACTCAGGACTATTTGTACTTCAGTTAATGTTCAGTTCATTATAATCTGATAAGCAAAAATTTTTAAACATTTCTAAAATCTCGTGACAGACAGCAAAGAAAATAAGCATGCACTGCCATATTGAAACATTTAAAAATAAATCTAACAATTTTATCACAAAAGTTTATAATTTATCTGACTTCAAACATAGGATGGGGCAAAAGTAGATTTACAGTTGTTTGTATGGAAAATAATGCCGTAATTAATAAATGTTAATACAAGAATAAACTGTATTTTTTATACTCACTGTAAACCTACTCCCCCCAACCATCATACAGCTTCTATTTGGACAGGTAAACTATAAAAGCTTGTTTGGAGATATTCATGAATAGTATGTGCACTACAGCCGATTCCAACCAGAGTTGTGCTCTAACAGGTTTCTTAATTTAATTAGAATATTATTTATGCTACAACATTGAGCTCTACCAAAGTTTGTATCATATTATCTCTGCAAATACAGCAAATAACTTTTATCTTCAAGGTTGAGCTTTTAAATCTAGATATATAATAGCATTTACAATGATGTTAAATACTTTACCAAGATGGAATGAACTTCTCAAAGTTTGAGTTTAAATTTATAAATTGGATATAAATAAAATACACTCTTGGAGTTAATTGATTTTTCTATTTGAAGAATCTCATTAAACTAATGCAAAACTGACATCATCTAATGCTGAATGAAGTTCTGTAGCTACTGGAGCCAATATTTTTAATAGCTATCATTTCACACATACATAGGAAAAACTTGGAATGAAGAGTGAAATTAATTTAGAAAAATACTCATTTGATCCTAATAAAAAGTTATGCTTTCCAGTGTTGTCAATGAAACTTCTGCAGCTGAACTTATTAAATTGACATCTTTGGGAATAGTCTTCTTAAAATTAACCATTGACTTGGAAGTCGATGCTAAGGCTTTAGAATACTTATTTTTTGGTGGTATCAGGCAGATGGTAAGTATAAACCAAAAAGGTGTGCAATTTACATTTGCATCACTGAGTTTCTTAAGAAACAAAATAATAGTAGTTAATATTTCATTAACTGTGCACTTTTTTGAGATAATTGCTTTGAAAGCGACAAAACAAAGTCTAAATAATAAATATGTAATGGTAGATTTACATCTCACAATCCTATCTAATAAAAGAGTAATATGCAAATTGACCGTATCTCTGCTACACCCACAAGCCATGCCCACTAGCCAATCAGGATGGCTGCAGCTATAGAGAGAACAGGAGGCTTGGGTTTCCCTGGCTACAGAGGAAGCCAAGCTTCCTGCACATCCTGCCTGGCCCAGGCCTCCACTGAAGGCTACAAAGTTTCAATTATAGAAGATAAATAAATCCTAGATACCAGAGCCTTCACTTGGGTCACTGGGGGTGTATAGCCAGCCTGCAAACCAGGCCACCCACGTCCCAAGGGAACACCCAGCCTGATCCAGAACACTCTTCAGGGCAAACCATCTGGCGCCCATCCAAGCACCAGGCCTCTATCCTATCTAATAAAAGAGTAATATGCAAATTGATCATCACTCCAACATACAAGATGGATGCTCCCATGTGGACAAAGATGGCTGTACCCATGTGGACACAAGATGGCTGTTCCCATGTGGGCACAAGATGGCCAGCAAGGGGAGGAGCAGTTGGGAGGGACCAGGCCAGAAGGGGAGGGAAGTTGGGGGTGACTGGGCCTGCAGGGGAGGGCACTTAGGGGTGACCAGGCCTGCAGGGGAGTTAGGGGCAATCAGGCTAGCAGGGGAATGGTTAGGAGGTGATCAGGCTGTCAAGAAGAAGTGGTTAGGGACAATCAGGCAGGCAGGCAGGTGAGCAGTTGGGAGCCAGCAGTCCTGGATTGTGAGAGGGATGTCTGAATGCCTGTTTAGGCCCAATACAATAGGGCAGTTGGACATCCCTCGAGGGGTCTCAGATTGGAAAGGATGCAGACTGGGCTGAGAGACATACCCACCCCACCCCCCATGCACAAATTTTATGCACCAGGCCTCTAGTACATAATAAAAACCTCTCAACAAATGCATTCAGACTCTTCTCTCTTTGGCCTATCGTAGGACAATCAAGTCTGTATTTTCTTCACATATTTCAAATCCATAATTCTTGAGGATTTCCACTGACCCTTATAGCTTCATGCAACTTCCTTTGTCCTGATCACAGCCCAACTGGCTGCTGATACACTGACTGGCCAGCAGGAGCAGCAACACTGAACACTTCTCCCAGCACAGCCAGAACGGAATAATTATCTGTCCTTACCCACCTAATCTGAACCCACTTCTTTTTATTAGTGAATGCATGCTGTCTTTGAAGTTGTTAGTAGCATATTTCTCAAAAGGGCAAGAAAAAGTAGATTGGATTATTACCTGCTATCTTTCTGATTTAACCACAATTAATCAGATATATTACATACTCTTAGACAAAACCCTGGCAGATGCTAGAGTTACAAACCAGAAATACTGAAACTCATCTTAGTTTATCTTAATGCTTTGTTAATAAAGGAAAATATAGAGTCCATGTTAAACTGTGCAGGATCTGGCACAACAAATATAAATTGGGAATGTTCCAAGCAAAGTAGGATGTATGGTCACCTTAATATTAGGAATTATTTTCAATTGTGAAAGTTCAATAATTATTCAGTGTTGGTGAGTAACCAAAGGGCTAAAAATTTAAAGATGAGTTTTATCTGCCCAAATTGACAATTGACGGAAATGTGCTAATATTAAACTAGCTATTGTTGAATCTAGTGGTTCTCAGCTTGTCTGTGTTCAAGAGGAAGGTTTGAATATTGAACAAGTGAGCAATAATTTTGAAGCAAGGCTAGCTACAGGAGAACAGGCTCTCCCAACATCTATTAAGTCATTCACAGTTACAGCCCTATTCATTTGGTCGTCCTTCAGCTCTGGGTTGCTTTTTGAGCTCAGTTGTTTACTGCCTTGGCAGTACTTGGGCTCTCTTAAATACCCAGGAGGCAATGTTCTCACACTTCCCTGTAAATGTGCAATCTTTCTTCGGTGCCTGCTTGATGTGTGCTAGGGCTTTTGCCTATTACTCTCCTCCAGTTGATCTTACATCTTGCTTCACATATGGCAAGGCTCCATCTGACATGCATCTTCATAATATCATGTACGCCCATTGTAGCAAAAGCAATTTTTATGAACAAAATGATGTTTTATGAACTCATTGATAGACAGTGAGAAGAGCCTGTAATTTGGTCTCAATTGATTGGAGCAATTCCAATTCCCATTCCCCTGCTTCGTTGGTTCCATCTAAAGAAAATTTACATCTTGGCATGGGACATCTACGCATTCAGAGAAAATTTAGCTTTTCTTAAAATGCTTCTATCACCTGCAGAGGTCAGATAAACAGGTGAGGTAAAGCTGGCACTGTGGTGGTTATACCAATAAAGGCTTGCCTGATTCCTGCTAATTCATAATCTCAGTTTGATATGCTTGTATTATTGTAGGTAGCAGAAGTTTTGGGGAAGTTCTCCATGGCTTTACCTTTTATAAGTACTTGTACTGAGGTCCTGTAGAAGTGAACATGTAAAATTTTCATTCAACTTTCAACATTTGTTTCCTAATCACATCAAACTTGTGTATAACTCAGGGCAACTAATATATTGTCACTGTTCTACCACTTCACTTGATTCAGTGTCATTCATTCATTCATTCATTCATTCATCATTAAGCATTCAACACATATTAGTTGCATGTCTAACTCCTGGCAGCCATTAATCTGTTCTTCATTTCTAAGCTTTGTCTTTTCAAAATATTATACAAGTGGAATCATACTGTATGGAACCTTTTGGCTTCTTAAAAATTCAACTTCATTCCCTGGGGATTCATCAAGGTTGTGGGTCTCAATAACTCATTTCTTTTTATTGTTAAAAAGTGTCCCATGGTGTGGATATACCAAAGTTTGTTCAACCTTGCATTCATGGAAAGGCGTCTGGGTTGTTTGCAGCCTTTAGCTATTACTTATAAAGCTATTATAAGCATTCATAAACAAGTTTTCACTTATTTTGTGAACATAAAATTTTATTTCTCTGGAATAAATACTTGAGTGCAATTGCTGGTCATATAGTAATTGTATGTTTATTTATTTTTTTGTATGTTTATTTTCTATAACAATCTACCAGACTGTTTCACAGAATGGCTGTACCATTTTACAGCAATAGCTGAGGCATCCAGTTTCTCCACATCCTTGCCAGTATTTGCTATTGTCACAATTTTTTTTTATTTTGGTCTGTGTTTTGTTTTGTTTTGTTTTTCTGTTTCTCAATTGGACTTGATTTTTCTTTTTTTTAAATGTGTTTCTATTGATTTTTAGAGAGAGAGGATAGAGAGATATTAACATCCATGAGAAGAAACATCATCAATTGACTGCTTCTTACATGCCCCCTACTGGGGATCGAGCCTGAAACCCAGGCATATGCCCTGACTAGGAATCAAACTGGGGACCTCCTGGTTCATGGGTTGATGCTCAGCCATGGAGCCACATCAGCCAGGCTGGATTTGGTTTCTTTGTTAATTTATTTCATTGATTTTTTACAGAGAGGAAGTGAGACAGATAGAGAGTCAGAAACATTGATGAGAGAGAAACATCAATCAGCTGCCTCCTGCACACCTCCTACTGGGGATGTGCCCGCAACCAAGGTGCATGCCCTTGACCAGCGTTGAACCCAGGACCTTACAGCCCGCAGGCTGATGCTCTATCCACTGAGCCAAACCGGTTAGAGTGACTTATTTTCTCATATGACTAATCTTCATTTCCATTTTTAATTATTCTTTTTAAAATTCTCACTCTTTATTGATTTTTGAAGAGAAGGGTGAAAGGGAGGGAGAGCAGGAGAAGAGAAAGAGAGAGAGAGAGAAACATCAATGTGAGAGAGAAACCTCAGTTGGCTGCCTCCTTCTCATACCCTGACTTGGGATCAAACCTGCAACCCAAGTATGTGGCCTGATGGAGAATAAACCAGCAACCCTTTAGTGAGTGGGGCGACGCTCCAACCTCCTGAGCCATAATAGCCAAGGCCATTTTTAACTATTCTTACCATTTGTTAAGAAAATGACAAAGGAGGGTGTCTGAGCAAATTGGACCTAAAAGTATAAAAATATTTCTATATTCATCTTAAGTGTAAGTCTAGCTTGCAAAACATGGAATAATAAAGACATAGGACATGAAGGATAATTAATGATAAATACAAAGTTTCATAAAATTTAGTGATTTATGCCCAGTGGGAATGCCTTTTATTTTAGAATGAATAGCTCTTGAAATTTTGATTTGCATTTATTTCTCTGGTGATTGGTGATGTTGAACATCTTTTTAATGTACTTGGCCATCTTTTTGTTTTATTGGAAAAATGTCTATTCAGATCCTCTGCTCATTTTTAAATCAAATAGATTTTTTTCACTGTTGTGAGTTCTTTATATATTTTAGATATTAATCTCTCATCAGATATATTATTTGCAAATATTTTCTCCCATTCATTAGGTTGTCTTTTTATTTTGTTGATGGTTTCTTTGCTGTGCTGAGCTATTTAGTTTGATATCTTCTCACTTATTGATTTGCATTTTTGTTGCCTTTGCTTTTGGTGGAAAATGCAAAAAATCATCAATATGACCTATGTCAAAGAGCTTATCACTATATTTTCTTCTTAAATTTGCTGGTTTCACATCTTGCATTCAAATCTTTGATCTCCTTTGAGTTAAGTTTTGTATATGATATAAGATAGTGGTCCACTTTTATTGTTTTACAAGTGGCTGTCCAGTTTTCCCAACACCATTTATGAAGAAACTGTCCTTTCACCATTGTATACTCTTGGTTGCTTTGTCATAAGTTAATTGACCACATAGGCATGATATTTTTAATCCTCTCCCAAAAATATTTTTTTCTTTGATTTTTCTAAGGAGAGAATGAATGGGAGGAAAGGAGGAAGGGGGAGAGAAAGAGAGAGAAACATCAATGTGAGAGAGACACATAGATTGGTTGCCTTCCACCCATGCCTGGACCAGGACCAGGGATTGAACCTGCAACCCAAGTAGGTGCTCTTGACCAGAATCAAACTCATGACCCTTCTGTGCACAGGCCAATGCTCTAACCACTTAGCCACACTGGCCAGGGCCACATAGGCATGGTTTTATTTCTGGATTCTCAATTCTGTTCCATTGACCTATCTGTTCTTATGTTAATATTATAGTGTTTTGATCACTCTTACCATGTAATATAATTTGAAATCTGTAGGCCTCTAGATGTGTGTGGAACCCCAAGCTCCAGGGCAAGCACAGAGGCCTCTTTGACAGAAAGACTGGGGTGGGGGGTGTCTCATTGGGCTGTCTGTGTCCTGGGGGAGGTAGCTTTCCAAGAACTATTTCTCATATAGTTTCAGCCCTCTGGGACCCAGGAATGAAAACTTTTTGTCTACCAGAGACAGACAATCAAGGGGTGTTCCCTGGGCAGCAACTGCAAAGACAGGTGCACCAGGTGCGTGTAGGAGCAATAGGGTCAGTAATGTGGGCATTATGGGGCCTGGGGCCAGGTGGCTGCTTGGAGCAGCAGAGGGACTAAGCACATGCTTATCCAGTCACTTTGCTAGTCCATTGAAACTGGTACGGCATGGTATTGAATGTAAACTGTGGTTGAAAAATAACAACAATAAAACAAAAATTAGCCAACATCGGTTTGGCTCAGTGGATAGAGGGTTGACCTGCGGACTGAAGGGTCCCAGGTTTAATTCCGGTCAAGGGCATGGACCTTGGTTTCGGGCACATCCCCAGTAGGGGGCGTGCAGGAGGCAACTGATCAATGTTTCTCTCTCATTGATGTTTCTGACTCTCTGTCCCTCTCCTTTCCTCTCTGTAAAAAGTCAATAAAATATATTTAAAAAAATTAAAAATCTCTTTCAGAGAGATACTAGCACTGGAACAGGGCAGGGGCAGCACCTGAGGGGGGATAGCGCCCCTGTGAGGCACTCTGAAGCCTCTGGAAAGGATTCCATTCTGACCCCCGTTGTGTTTAACCAGAAGCCTGTCCCTCAGGCTGCAGCCATGATCAGAAGCTAACAGGCCTCTCCCAGAAAGACTGAACTCCGGGGTCTGCTGCCTCTGGCTGTGCCCTGGACGTGGTGGTCATTTAAGGATTCATTCTCTGCTGGTTACAGTCCTGAGGGCCTGCCAGAGAAAGCCTGACTGGCCACCAGAGCTGGGCCATGGAGAGATACAGCAAAAACCTGAGCAGCACATGTCCAGATACATGTCCAGAGCTCTCATCTAGGAGATACTGTGGTTCTAGAAAACTTAAGACTTAAAAAGAAATTGGTGCTCCACAGATCCGCAGACTGGCCTCGCCCACACCAAGTCCAGGCCCCACTGTGGGTGCACCCTGCCTCCCTCACCCCCCAGGTGAGTCCCTGAAGGTTCTCCAGCTTGTGGGTCTTGCAGTTGGTTTTCCAAGCTGGGTGTCTGGGGGACTCATTTCTCATGTGCAGGATTTAAAAGTCGGAGGCTCTGGAAGTGGGGTTTAAACTCTTCGTTTCTCGAGGAACAACTCGGGGTTAGTGTTTCCTCCAGATGGTGGGCCTCTCTGGGGGTGGGGTTTGTGGTGAGATCGTGTCCCAGTCTCTCCTACCCGTTTCCTTGTGGGCCTTCTCTCATTGCAATTCCATGGAGTCTAGGTGTCACTGGCCAGTTTTCTGTTTTAAAGTGTTTAGATTTGCCATGGGGAGGTGAGCTCAGATCCCCAGGACCCCCTTTGGCTTATTGACCTAACCCCTAATACTTGTCTGTATACTGATGCCCAAGAGCTGTTATCAGCTCGAGGTGCCACTTCTGCACATCATGCAAATCTGCAAGGGGCCTAATGTGTTTAATGGTGACGTGATGATTCAGAATAAAGAAACTCAAGGGGTGGGGTGGGGTGGGGCAGAGAGTCTGAACGAGGTCACCAACTGTGGGTTTGGTCTTTGTTAGAACGAGCCTGGTCCTTACCTTTTGGCAGCACACACCCCAGCAGTCCTGCCTCTCCCTGTGCCTTGCAAGAGGGGGAGGGCGATGTGTGGATTAGCACATCTGGTTAATGGAGGAGATGGGACACTGGTTTTGCCAATTCTTTTGCAGTTGGATTTTAAAAGGGAGGCTAAATTAATTAAATGCAATAGGATTTTGCTGCTTCCCTTACAAATCCAGTGTTTACTGTGGAAATGTTAGGGGCAGAAATAGAATATTGGGGACCAGCTATAATTATGAGAAATATTAATCATATTTTAAAGAAAGCACATTCTAACCTGGCTGGGAGTTGTATGGGGACCTGGGAGCTTGCCTGGAAATGCGGCCCATCCTCCACATCGGGGAGATGCCTATTATCATGGAAAGATTAACAACCTTGTTGCAGAAACCAGGGGCACCAGCCCTTTGAAAACCCCCCAGCCCTTTGCATACCTGCAGGCAGGCCCTTGCATACCCCTAGTCAGCATTGCCTGTAAACTACCCATTTCACATACCCATTCTTATCCTTTTTGCCCACTTCCCCATGTAATCTTTGTCCTTCTAGCAATATAAGCAGCTGGTTTATGGCTGGGGGGGAGGGGGCAGATTTTTGTGGATGACCTGCTTCTCTCCCTTACTGCTGGCATTATTGGAATAAATGCTCACATATTATTTAATCCTACCTCTGCTGAATTGGCTCAAGTAGTGACAGACCCATTGATTGTCCAGTTATAGAAACACTTACTGGGCACAAATATTTACCACCCAGCTCTTCATGTGTACATGAAAGGCGATGTGCCTGGTGATTCTAAGTGATCATGAAGTCACACTTGTGTTCAAGTCCAGTTCTACTAATTATTTGCTGTAATTAAGTTACTAATTGAATCCCCAGATACCTTTTAGAGCCTTGGTGTACTTGGTTATAAAATGAGGCTAACACATTCTTCATAGTGCTAGAATGAGGATTAAATCAAAGAATCCCTATAAAGCACTTTGTACTCTACCAGGCATGTGGTCAGCACTCAGTAAATAGTAGCTTTCATTAGCAGTTCATGTGCAGGCTCCTACTAAACTATTCCTTGAGGGGATGATCTCCCGACTTTAAACTTTGAATCCTGAGGCATGGAGCCTTGAACATAGTTCACAGCCATTAGTTGTTCATTGATTCTCTAAGATCATGCTGACATTGCTTAAGAAAAAATATAGGCAATTATTTATTTAACCTGGAAAATTCAGTCTCCCGAATGAAATTTTTGTTGTGTCTTAATTTGGTTATCTGCCCTAATTAACACTGAAATAATGGCCACGTATGTCATTTTTGAAGACCAGTATCATTGGTGCTTTTGCCCCCTATCCCAAACAGACAAATCCACTTGTTTTAACTCAGTAATCTAGAACCTGCCTTCCCCTCCTTTGCTTACACGATTCTGGGGAGTGTGTGGAAGAACCAAGTTCCCCTTAAGGGGACAGAGTTTCCAGGTTGACTACCATGTTGACGCAAATTACACCCATAACTTGCAGTTCCTCACCTCACTGTCAATGTTGGTCAACCTGGGCTGGCTGGGATGTATGAATGAAGAGCTCACAAGTTAGTCCATCAGCTCGACAGTCACACACATCTACAAAACAGGCAACACGGAGAAAACACATTGGGCTGGATTTTCACTCTCCAGCTGGACTTTTTCTTGTATGTCACATAGAGAGGGGGCTCTGGGGATTCACAAAGAAAGCAGCAATCGATGCTGCTGCTGATATGCCCAGCCCTCAGGTACCTGGCAGGGGGAGTGAGTGGCAGGGAAGAAACCTTCTTGGGAGTCCCTCGGTGACTTCTGCCTGCCAATCCCAGCAGCAATGAGGCACCGGCCACCCAGAGCCAGCAAGGCTTAACGGCTGCATGCTGACTTAAAAACACAGGACCAGGAAAAGGCATTAACATGCTGAGCTCAGCTGTGTCACTCTGGTTGCCATAGCAATGCTGGGAAATACATTTTGTGTCCAATGGTTATTTCTCCACACTAATGAAATGGACATTTTTCTTCAGTGAATTGAATCAAAACTAATTGAGTAGTAATCAGCACAGACCCTGAAGTTCAGGGAAATGTGGTCTGACTAGTGCTTTGTAGAAATGCAGAAACCATTAACTATCTTCAAATGAGATTTTTTTAATTAGTGAAATCTTAGCAACCTATTACAGGCGGGTATGTTATCACACAAAAAACTCCTCATTTGTTTAGTGCTGGGAGGGAAATTTATTTTCAATTAATTCAAGGGATGATAGGATTCTATGATTTGTTGTGTCTTTTCCCCTAACAAATATCCTAGACTGATGAGTGCTCTGAGACAGACTTTAAAAAATATATGTATAATTTATAATTTGGATTCTCAGATGTTTTCAGAAAGGGTTGGTGTAGGTTTTTTTGTTGTTGTTGGTGTTTGTTTTGTTTTTGCTGAGACCAGCTATTCCTGAAGCCCATGGAGCAGTGGAGATGAAAAAGTGATTTTTAAAAATTTGTTTTGTGCTGTATCTCAGAGCTAAATCTGTTCAATTTCCAACCTCACTGTGATAGAAGAAGCTACACAGAGAGAAGGCTAGGAGCCATATAGTCATCATCTTTGTCTTTGGTTAATCTAGTATTTCTTTTTGCTTCAGTTTGGATTGTGGGTATAAGCAAAAATATAGGTACAAATGAATCCTCTGTCTATGTATTAATACTCCCGTCTAAGAACATACTATTATGCGTTATTATAAGCAGTTCTTTATCTCCTTTGGATATGGGCCTACCTCACACCGAGACATTTGGTTATGTGCAATTCACTTCATTATAATAGACTAGAACAGCGCGCCCTATATTTTTAAGCCAGATAGCTTGGTGGTTGTGCTCCACCAGCGGGTGGTAACTCCCCAAGTCAGATGTCCTGAATTCTGTATTCCTAGAGTCCACTGAGTTAGTTACCTTTGCCCTCTGAGCTTTCTCAGTGTCACTTGGCTTTAGGGAACAGGACCATCAATCTTTCTTTCCTCCTGTTAGGATAATCACCAGACCTGAATTTAAAAAAAAGGAAAAGAAAATCAGCAGAGAGGCAGGTTCCTGAGATTGGCATGAGCAGCCCCAGTAAGGGGGTCCTTCCCTCCCTCCTTCTCATTCTCTCTCTCTCTCTCTCTCTCTCTCTCTCTCTCTCTCTCTCTCTCTTTCTCTTTTTCTGAGAGGGAGAGAGGGGAGACAGAGAAGGAGGAGAGAAAGAGAAAGAAACATCGATTTGTTGGGCCACCCATTCATACATTCATTGGTTGACTTCCATATGTGCCCTGACCAGGAATCAAACCCACATAGGGGACAATGCTCTAACTATCCAACTGAGCTACCTGGCCAGGGCAAGGCTGTTTTCTGGAAGTTGGTATCAGAGCCAGTTAGGTAGGTGGGGTTTGAGAAACAGCACCCCAACATTTGGCAAATGGATAAACAGGTGAGTCATTTTTTTGGGACTTGAAATGCTTCCAACCAGTACTAAATTCAGATTAAAAACTGTGCCATCGTTTTTAAGAATAGCCAGACCTGATGGTGCCTGTTAGCATTTCCTTGAGGTGAGATAAAGCTGCTTGGAATCAGTCTCTCAACTGGTTGGCAGGAGAAGGTGGGGAGGAAGGAACAGCCAAGGAAAGGAAACAGGGACTTGACTACTCCACACACACCTTCCTCTGTTATTGCCTCTGGATCGAAAGGGAGAAGATGCTTTGAGGTCATCACCATAGCAACTTTAGTACATCACAGTGAAATTAGGGAGTTGAAAGGCAAGAAATGCCAAGTTTGGAGGAATTAGGAGCAATAGTAAGGATGGGCTTTCACTAGAAAGAAACACAATAAGGTACCAGGGCAATAGAGAAGAGTGGATTTATGGTTTATGACGTTCCTAAAATATCTTTATTTAATAATGAAAACTTCATTATACGGGCCTGGGTTGAAGTGTTGCTGTGGGCCCTCTGAGGATCCCAGCAAAGATCTTTCATTTTGACAGAAGTTCTAAATTACAGCATTAGTGTTCTAACCGAGAGGCTGTTATTGCCTATTTGGTCCGTCCAGGGAAATGAGACACACGTTGCTGGAGAGTGGGTTATTGAAATCTAATAGCTTGGAATATTAAAAATGGGGGCTGGGGTGAGCTGGGGGGAGGTCTCTCTCTTTCCCCACCCTCCTCCTCCCCCCTCCCTCCCCGTGAGCTGGGGATAAATTAAGTGATAAACCTGGAATGTTTACCAATATCTCATTATTTTTAGGGGGGGGGGAGTAATTCATCTTTATTATGGCCAAAACCATTATTACTTTTCACATCATTAAGAAACCAACATAAGGAGACCCTTAAAGCTAATTTTCAGACCAACTATATGAACCTATTATACCTTTAGTTTCATCCAAGGTATTTCTGTCTCCTTTCCAGCCATGCAGCCTGACCTCCAAAAAAATGTTTGGTCTTTGGATGTTTCAAAGACAATTAGGTCTAACTGGTTCCGGGTGTTTGAGTAATGGTCAGAATGGATAGCTCTCCAGATCACAGTTCAATTTCCGCTCCTTCTGGCGGGGCTGGGAAACGGCTTCACTGGGCTAGTGGAACCAGAAGAGGGCCATGGGGGCAAGCCAGGGCTCTTTGCTCTTCTTCCCTTTGTTCCCTGCTTCCTCCTCCTTATTTCCCACCCCCACCAACATACACATTCACCTTCATTTTCTGACACCAATCTCTAAAGACCAGTTTCACAAAAGGGAAGGCAATGCCTATATACTCTATACTAATAAAAGCCTAGGTCAATGGTCAGTAAATTGGGGCTCATGAGCCACATGCGGTGCTTTGGCCCCTTGATTGTGGCTCTTCCACAAAATGCCACATGTGGGCCCACACGTATAGTGTGATTGAAACTTTGTGGCCCATGCGCAGAAGTCAGTTTTTGGCTCTCAAAAGAAATTTTTTTAAATATATTTTATTGATTTTTTACAGAGAGGAAGGGAGAGAGATAGAAAGTCAGAAACATCGATGAGAGAGAGACATCGATCAGCTGCCTCCTGCACACCCCACAGTGGAGATGTGCCCGCAAGCAAGGTACATGCCCCTGACTGGAATCGAACCTGGAACCCTTCAGTCCTCAGGCCGACACTCTATCCACTGAACCAAACTGGTCTCGGCTCAAAATAAATTTTAATCGTACTGTTGTTATTTGGCTCTGTTGACTAATGAGTTTGCTGACCACTGGCCTAGGTGGAACTCCCATGTGATGTCATCACAAGATGGCCATGTGCACAGAGGAGGTGAGGCCCAGCAGCCACTCTATGTGGTGAGGTCTGGGGGTTCTGCAACTCTGCATGGTGCAGAGGAGGCTGGTCCTGGCATTTCCACAGCCTCGCAAGGAGGATGCGGGTCCCAGCAGAGGAAGCGGGTGGTGGCAGGAGAGGGCAGTTGTGGGCAATCAGACCTGAAGGGGAGAGCAGTTGGGGGTGTTTGGGCCAGCAGGGGAGCGGTTAGGGGGCGATCAGGCTGGTAGGCAGAAGTGGTTAGGGGCAATCAGGCAGGCAGGCAGGCAGGAGAGTGGTTAGGAGCCAGTGGTCCTGGATTGTAAGAGGGAAGACCCAGATTGGAGAGGGTGCAGGCTGGGTTGAGGCACACTCCCACACCACCCCCCACCCTCCCTCTGCATGCATGAATTTTGTGCACTGGGCCTCTAGTATAATGATAAAAGAGTGAGCTTACTGTGTGATAGGCACTTTGTTTTTTTTATTTTATTTATTTATTTATTTTTAGAGATAGTGGAAGGCAGAGGGAGAGAGAGAAATATCGACTGGCTCCCTCCTGCACAACCCCTGCTGGGGATCCTGCCACAACCTTGGTCTGTGCCCAGACTGGGTATCAAAATGGCAGCCTCTTGGTGTATGGTCTGATGCTCAACCTCTGAGCCACACTGGCTGGGCTATGCTAGGTACTTTAAGTGAACTTTACTCATAATTCAACATTCAGTTAAGGAAGCTGGAGTCAGAGATTAAGTAACTGAGCCACAGTCATCTATACTAGCCTTCTCATTCAAAAGCCCAGACATGGTGCTCTTGGTCACTACACTGCATTGCCTCTCATACAGGGCAGTGCTGACGGTTTTCTCCTGCCAAATTACCACACTCCCATATTCCACCAGGCTTTCCTTAAAACAAACCCACTATCAATTGCTTGTTTGCTTTCAGAAAGAGGTTTCTATTTCTTTATGAAATAGAAACGCATTCCCTAGGGATAGAGGAGCAGGTTTGCTACATAGTTTTGGTCAGTGATGATGTATCCTCTCTTTTGTATGGATAACACTGCACAATTAGTTCTGCTGGAAATGCTGAATGAGATATAATGTTGGAAATGCCTTTTTAAGCTTTGGTACTAGACAGGGCCATATCTTTACATGTGAGCTATTATGGTTATTTGGAAAGGTGTTCACCAGTTAGCAGAGAGCAGGTGCTGGTGAGGTGAGTGTTGTTGGAGAAAGAGATCTAGGAAGAGCTGTTGCACCAAGCACAGCTGGGGAGAGTGGGCCAGAGAGAAGCGCTATAGAAGGCACCTGGACAAGTAAAGAAATGGGCATTACAGGTGTGTGTGTGTGATTGCGCGCGCACTATGGGCACGCACTATGGGCACATGCTATGGGTGGGCTTGTGCATGTACACGTACAAGGTGAGCATGACTTGCAGAAAAGAAGGGAGATATGGAGGATAAGCAGAAGAAAGGCAGTGGCCTCTGATAGCAGAAAAGGGCACACTGAGCACAAAACCTTTCCTTTTTTATGCAGAGCAGACCCTCTGTGTCTCATGCAGTGGTTTCCAAGCCTGGCTAAAGTTCAGAAAGAAGACAAGCATCTCCCATACACTCACTTCCCAAGACAGGTTTAGTAAGTCTGCAATAGGGCCCAGGCTTTGGAGTTGGGTCCTTATCTCTCTTTTCTGATGGGATGCTAATATGTGGAGCTGTTCACACTGCTCTACGAAAGTTTCCATGATAGTGAAGTAAAATAAGGATATAAAACTAGGGTTGGCACCTGCACAATCTTGAAAGTAAGCATCTTCATAAATTGTGCGCCCGAGCACCCCCTTTTTTCAATCCTGTTAAAAATACCCAGTGTGATGTTGGGCACGGCATAGATCATCAGTAATCAAAGTCCCACCTTCTCCTTCAATCTCGGTTACATTGGTTAGAGTCATTTACATTCTTTCCCCTCTGCTCCACTGCAGACCCCTCAATGTTTCTCCTCCTTCTCTTGATCTTAAAGTCCTGCCCAGCATAAGTCCATGTGTGGATGGAGAGAGTGAGATCTGGGGTCCTTAGCAAGAACCCAAGGAGCTTCACAGTTAAAGGAGATCCAGAATGCCATCCATCTTGCGCCTCTGGCAGGACAAGGAGTCAGGTGGCAGAGTCAGCATGGCCCCAGAGGCAACTGTAGCTTTAAAGGAGACACTGAGAGTATGATTTGGTCCTGAAGAGGTATTGGGTTAGGGAAGCAGGCTTCTTAAGCATTCCTTTCTGGTTTCCATTAGATTGAGCTCCTCACCTGAAGTGACTCAGGAGAGACTGCCTGCAATTAAAATACGTTTTTATTGATTTTCAGAAAGGAAGGGAGAAGGAGAGAGAGCTAGAAACATCAACAATGAAAGAGAATTATCCGTTAGCTGCCTCCTGTATGCCCCCTACTGGAGATGTGCCCTGACGGGGATCAAACTGGGACCTCCTGGTTCATAGGTTGATGCTCAACCAGTGAGCCATAACTGCTGGACCAGACTGCCTATGTTTAAATCTGGGCTTGCCACTCACCATATGACCTTGAACATGCGGTATGACCTTTCTACGTCTTAATTTCCTCCCCTATAAGAAGGTGATAATATGGTATCTATTTCACAGAGGATGTGAGATATACCTGTAAAGTATTAGCACAGTATGCACAGTAAGCTCTCAGTTATTCAGTGACATAATTATTGTTATTTCAGTGACCACATGGAAGAGGAAAGCTATCACTCAGCCATAGACATTCTCTTGTACAGCAATCTCTTGCTTTATGCACACTTGTTATGGGAAGGGGCGGTAGTTTTGCTTCACAGAAGTATGTGGCACAGGAGAATTTTAAACAGCCATACCTTCTGACTCATTTCTCCAAACCTAATTTGCATCCTTTATTTAGAAACACACCTTTGGAAACAGTGCATACCCGCAACACATATTAACAGTATCCACTGCAGAAATTCACATTGAGAAAGAGGAAGACATTGAAGGTGCTAATATTAATGGGGCACCAAGCATGTGTTAGGGAAACATACGTTATTTTATTGATTTTTCTAACGAGTTATCTAAGGAGTCAACTCTTGAGCCTCTTTTATAGATGAGAATATAAAACTAAAAGAAGTAGAATTTTCCAAGGTCAAAAAACTGGTAGGTGGAAGAGCTATTATTTGAACTCTTGTCTACGCTCATTTTATTAGATCATGAAACTCTTGACAAGAGTGATCATTATTCTTTTTCCTAGTTCTTTCCTGGTAACCCCCTTCCCATTAACCAATCCTGCTCCCCTTGAACTCTTCCTTAAGGATTCTCCGGGTTCCTCAGAGAAGAAAAATGAGCCTCATTGGCTCAGGAACACATTCTTCTGGGGTATGGGAGAGCATGGTGGACAATAAGAAGCAGGGATACAATGCTGTAATGCAGCTTAATTAAATTAGCTCAAGATAATGGCAGATTTAGAAATGGGAACGCATCCATTAATGCTGTTATTATTATCAAGGACACGAATGGCCCATTGAGGATTGATGAGAGCATAAACTGTCCATATGCTGTGAACCATAAGGAAACAATTGATAGGGAAAACCTCATCGAGGAACTTTGGATGGGAGTGATCATGCATCCTCCATGATAAAACACACACAGCAAAGGGGATATATGCTTGGCATCTGGTTAATCGATGAACTGTGAAGGAACTGAGGCAATAAAGTGAGCAGTTTCGACATTAATATTCTAATATGATATGTTTATAGGATGGGAGCATTCAAAAGTGATTCCAGCAGCAGTGTGTAGGAACTATTTTAATTGAGTTTGCGTTCTGCCACAGAAGCACAGGCTTCATCCATCACTCAAAGTGGGCCATGGGAAAGGAAGATTTCAGCCTTGTTTGCCCCGATAAGTGACCTCTGGTTTTTATTAGACACAATTACTTAGCTATTGACTGTGAAACCAGAGAGGGTGTTTAGAAAGACACAAGCCTTGGCTGCCCCTGTGCCCAAAGGATGTTAAAATAAAATATGCATATCTTACTGCCTTTCTGAAGCCATAAACCTGTTTTGGTTCACCGGGGCTCCATGTCTGCCGGTCTGATCTATGGCATTATGGACAGAGGAGAAGCTGAATGCAACCAATTATACCCATGGAGCAAATCCCAAGAAAAGAAGTTGTAATGCAGCCTCAAGGAATATTTGCTGCTGGAAGGGCCTCCAGTAGCCCAGGAAAGAGGTTAGAGGGAATAGGTTCACAGCGTAAGGATGCAGATACGTGCCAGAGAATGTCATGAAGGGCTGCCCAGGGTGAAACCAAGGGGAACTCCCCACCTGGAGCATGTGCCTTCTGACAGCAATCGATTCCAGGTGAAATCAGATGGTTTGCAAAAATGTGCCAGGAATCACAAACGTTTTGTGTGTTTGGGTTGTGAAATTATTCAATGATCAGGCCTTATGCATAGCCTATGGATGGCCATGAGAACTGATCTTTGGATCTTAATAGGACACTCTGGGTTTGTTCAAAATGGAATATCCTCTCCAAGCCTGTTAAGGGAATGGAGCAGCACCATCCTCCTGATAGCCTCTAGCCTTTACCCTCTGCTGTCAAGCTCTGATGTGTCTTGGAAAAGTAACCCAACACCAGACTTCTCTGTTAGCCTTCTCCAGTGGCCTTAACTAGATTGAAGACTGGGGGAATTATGCTGAGGGTATTTACTTCCTATTTCCAGGATGGGAGGTGGGATTTCTTCTGCACAGGAGGAAACAATAAGGGGAAATTACTTCTAGTCCCTCTATCATTCCTTCATTTGCACCTCCTTGTGGAATATTTACCTGATTGACAAAAAGTATAATTCACTTCCTTTCCCTCTCCTCTGTCTTCCTCTTCCTTCTCCTCTCCTTTCCTCTCTCTTTTTTTTTTCATTTCCCTTCTCTCTTTATATCCATCATGACTTCCTTCCAGTAGAGCACATTCCATCTGCATTTATTCCCATTTGATCAGCACTTAAAGCCTTGATTGACACTAAATCTCTGCTGTTCCTTGGAGATGGCAATGCACATATGCATCCCTCTTCCCAACATCTTCAGTCTCTCCCTCTCTGATGGCTTCTCACCTCCACTTTATTTACAGATTCAATTGTACTCAGTCATAAGAGCAATAACAACCACCATTGTCCCTGGATTGCCCATTTCCTTTCTTGTCACTTAATGACTCCCTTGCCTTGCACTGAAGCTCCTAGGAAATTAACTTCCTCTAATGTGATCTCATGTACCCAGTCCCAGCTCCACTCTGTTCACTGCAAGGAGCCTCTGTCTCCTGATGCAAACTGCTCTCTCAAGTTCACAAGTGACCCCTTATTTCTATTCCTCTGGAAATTGTACTTCAACTCTTGTCTGAGTTTGATCTTGTTAAATTACATCCTTTTCCTTCTCCAAATTCTGTTCTATAGTCTCTGAAATGAAACTCTCCCTTCTTCATATTTCACTGGACATTTCTCTTTTTTTGCCCCCCTTGCTGACTCCTGAATTGCCTTTGAATTGGGAGTTTGTGTTCCTAGGTTTCTACTTTGGTCCTCTTTTATACAAGTCTCTCATGAATTTAACTATGTATTACTTAAATACTAATGACACCTCAACATTACCACCTTCCGGCCATAGGACCTCACATCTGGACCACAGGGGCAGCCTCTTAACTATCTTCCTGTCTTCACACTGTTCCTTCAGTCCATTCTTGTTCTTGCAGCCAGAGACAGTTCTCTAAAACGGAACGCTGATTATGTTGGTCCAGTCTTTAAATTTCTCCAATGATTCCCCATTGTGTTTGTGTACCACTAATTGAGTTGTGTCTCCATATGCCAACCAGTGTGGGGGCACCTACTCTTTGCCAAGCCCCATGCTGAATTCTGGGAATACAACCATGACCTAGATAGACTCAATCTTCCTCTCCTAGAGCTTAATTATAGTTCGTGGTGGAGATAGTTAAATCAGTACTTATAGTAAAGTGTGGTAGGCTCTCAGGTAGAAGTCCAAGTTACCATAGCAGAGAGTCTTCATCCAGATTATAAGAGCAGGGAAGGTGTCCCCAGGGTAACAATATTTAAGATGGAAAATAAGAAAGAAGCTATTTCACAAAATTGCTCATTATTCTTGCAAAGAGCAATGCTATCTCTTCACTATCATATCCCCTTTCCTCACCTCCTGCCCTCCAGCCCTGAGGAAACCCTAGAGGTTCCTGGAAGGGCCATGCTCTCTCACTTTGAGCCTCTTTTTTATGGTGTGCTCTTCTCACAAGTCAATTCCTATCGACCGTTTAATACTCTTTTCATCAGGAAGTTTACAGAGGAGGAATGCTTGGTAGGTAGTGCTGTCACCCAGTAGACCAGGATTCAGTCTGATTTTGCCCCTGTGTTATGAGTCCTTAGCTGAGTTATTTTATTTTGCTGAGACCTGCTTTTTAACTTCTAAATGGGAATTGTAACACTACTTAGTACTGTGGGAGTTCAAAGGGACCCAATAAATGGTAGTCCTCCTTCCTACCCCAGATTTGAACAAATGGAAAAACATGACAAAATAATAATCAGATGAGAAATTGAATGTCCCCTTTATTAGTAATTAAGATGGTACTAAAGAACAGGCTGCTGTATTTCATTGATTCTAAAGTGTACTTTCTATTCACATTTAACCTCTCTGAGTTTACAGTGCATTGCACAATCAATGGCTTTTACAAATGCTGCTGGCCAGGTGGCAGTCATGACATAGTTGTTGGTGCCTATACCACATGAACTTGGGTTATTGTTGGTGGTAAGAGCAGGTCACTGCACCTCTTGATGTTTCTGTCAATAAACTATTAAGGATCATTTAAGGAAGGAACATAAGTCCTGGTTGTTGCCTGAAAACCTTCCACTGATACCATCTGAAAAGTAAAATGCAAACATTTTCATTTGCTGAGTAGATGTCTGCAGCTTGGAAGAAAACCTCAAAGCAATATGCAAATTGATAGATTATCTGTTGTGCTGTGAAAGTTCTATAGGAAGGGTACCTTGACCTGATACTTTAAGGGGACTTGGAATCACTGCTATACCTTTATGGCAAAGAGGAAAATGGTATAGTGTAAATGAAGGATGTACTAGTAGATAACTTCTACTCAAAGCCTCCTGGTTAATGATGTCTTCCATGAGATGAAATACAGGGTACCTGCAAACAAGCTGGCTTCCCAGTGCTTCCCAATACTGAGCCATAAAACCAAGGGTACTTATCCTTGAGGATGTGAGCTGGTGGCTTTGCAATAGTAGAGGCAGAATAGAGAAATGCTTCCTGAGGAAGTTTGCTCCCAAGAAGAGGGAAGCAGAAGAAGATGCTGGGATTACACATGCCCAATTCCTTCCAAACGTGCCGGTCGGAAGAAGACACTCTATCTCCCTGAAAGAGGGTGGGCAGAGTTTAGGAGTGTGATCCACATGGAGGCAACTCCATGTGGAAGGAAGCATCAGAGGATGAAGAAGGATCTCCCAGTAGCGATTTCATAGGTTTGGTGTGAAAATAACATAAAATGAGGGATTTTAATATTGCTCCATTGTCTTTGAGCTCCATAACAAGTTTGATGCCAGTCTGATTCTTGTCATTTTATCAATGGCTGTTTTATTTTACTTTCCAATCCTTTTGGTAAAATTTTAATTTCTCTTTAACCTTAGTATTTTGAAATTCCAAAAATGTCTGTCTGGGCATGGTTTCCCTCTCCCTCACTCCCCCTCCCCCCCACTTAAACTGTTTAGAATTTTGTTTGTGCTTCAGTTTTGAAGCTAATATGTTTGTTTATTTCTGGGAAATTGTCTGTTATTTACTTGATTATTTCCATTCCTCAGTCGGTGCTAGAGCTTTTGGACTGAATGTCTGTGTGTCTTATATTTTCCATCTCTTTTTGGTTTTTACTTTTATACTTTTTGAGACCATATCATTCTTTAATTTCTAATATTGTCTGATTGTCTCTTTTTCATAGTATATTGTCCTTGTTTTGTAGATGCTGACATGGTTTGATGTGATCCTGATTGCTTCTCCAGGCAGTGGGATGGTTTCTGGTGTTACACATTCTGTGGAGCAACACATTCTGTGAAGGCTGTTTTAAAAACTATGCTTTCTGGTGCCTCACTTAGTCAAGGAAATCTGTAAAAGGAAGTCCCATATACTTTCTTGGCACCATGTGTTTGTCAATATCGGTGCATAGATTTATTGAGTAGCTACTATGTGTTAGATTATTTACACTCACCCTTGACCCAGCACCAGGAAGGAACATCAGGTGCTTTCAACAAATGCTTGTTGAAAAAATGATTCCACTTAAATGAATTTGAATGACTCTCAATTAAATACCTCCTATTTATGTGCCCAGCAGAAAACAAAGAAATGTTGTTAAAAAACAAGAACAATAAGCATCAACAACCTCAAAAATCACCTCCAGTGCCACTGTGAACTTTGGAGTTTAGTAGAGGAATCAAACTAGCACAGGGACAAAACTCAAGAACTGTATAAGAGAGTATTCAGAATGTACCATTTGGACTCTCGGTGCTATAACTGCTTAGAGTTGATGTTGCTGAATATGCACGTTTGAGGCAGGTTTCAGGGAGGAAGAGACCTTTGAAGGGACCATTCCCATCAGGGGGACACCAGCAGCAAAGCTATAGCAAGTTGGGAACATGAAGACGCAAGCATCACTGTCCCTCCCTTGTCATTCACTCAGTGCTATTTACTTCACATGTCTTTCTTCCAGGCTATGGAGAGGAGAAGGCAAGTACAAGGCATTAAGTATGCTCTGCCATGTACTGTTTAGATCCAGTACTAAAAGGAGTGGTTATCATCTGCCCAGCAGTCTTCTGACCTGTGGCAGCTGTTGCTTTGTGGAAATGTGGCCATGAGTTTTCCTTCCTGCTCTGTGCTCATTTCCCAGGCTGCCTACAAGCCCATGGATTGCCATCCCTTCCATTTGTATTCCATGATGTCATTTTTCCTTCCTTGTTTTCCTTTTCTGCATACTGACAGGTGGCAGTCGCTTGGATAGGACTCAAAACTACTACTACTTCTCCTTCTGCATAGATTTCTTCTATTATTCCTACCAAAAGCTATTAAATGTTGCTGTTGACATTTTCTTATTGGCCACATGACAATAACGACAGATCTCTAGCCAAACACCTGCTCAAGAAATATGTTACGAAGGAATTTAAAGCCTTCCTTCTCTCTGTCATTCTTGTCTCATACACTTGGGTGGCATTGCCCTCCTCCACAGCATGGTTTTGAAGTTCATACTTCTGAGCCTGGAACTCATAGTCCTCATGGTCATTGTCCTCATGTACCTTCTCACATTTGAACAGAGGTGTCTAAATTTGCAGGTCTAGATAAGGGGCTCATCAGGACAGAATCCAGATCTTTGATTTCTACTACAATGTGAGTTTCTTTTCACCATATATCCTGCCTTCAGTCTTCTTTTGCAGCCAGCGAGGATCCCATAGCATGTATGGACGCTTCCTGAAGAGATGCTATAGTATATATTGACTGTGTCTCTCAAGTGACATTTTGGGGGGAAGTGATTTTGTTTATTTTTTAATGACTGCACAGTAAAATTGACTTTTCTTCTTTTAGCATAGAGTTTCATGCATTTTAACATATGCATAGATTTGTATTAAACTACTACCATAAACAGGATACAAAAGAGTTTTATTACTCCCTTAAGAAATCCTTTTTGCTATTTCTTTTTTTAATTGAGATACAGTTGACATATAACATTGTGCAAGTTTATGGTGTACGGCATGATAATTTCATACACTTATTTATTATAATATTCTTATCACTATGGAGGTAGCTAGCCCCTCCATTATGTCACATCATTTCTGGGTGTGTGTGTTGAAAACATTTAAGGTCTGGTCTCTTGGCAGCTTTGAAGTACAGAATGCAGTATTGTTAACTAGAATCACAGTGCTATGCATTAGCACTCCAGAATCTATTTGTTTTCTAACTATAAATTTGTACCTTTTGACCCACATCTCTCCAATTCCCCCATCCCTAGCCCCTGGTAATCAACTTTCTACTCTGTTTCCATGACTTCAGCTCTTTTAAATTCTCAAGCGACATTTAATCAAGTAGTGCTCTGCATGCTTAGTTAACTTTGTCCAGAGTTGATTATCAGCTGGTCTCTTCCAGATGTTGAAAAATTAAAATACTTCTGTGGTGGTTAGAAAATAACTGTTACTCTGAATCCCTAAGTAAAAGGGACACTGGGGAAGGGACATCACCAGTCCTCCACTGCAATTTCTGATTTGATCTGGCCAACACCTATTCTTGACACTTTCATAACTATCACTTCATAGAGATGTTTCCCCTTTATATTTTCTGATGTCACCTAATATAGAACTAGGAACCTTGTCAACATTTAATATAACTTTAATGAATGAATGCATGAATGCATTTCTCTGAGGGGCATTATAGCTACAGCTTACACTAGGGGCTTATACCACATGGCATATGGCTTCAGGGAATCTTATAAGCCTCTTGAAAATATAAGCAGAGATTCTGTATATGTGAGATTTTTTGAAAGAGGGAGTCTATAGTTCTTTTCCATCCTCTCCCTTCCCCCCAAAGATTTTTAAATAAGTCTATACTTACCTCTTTTAAGGAGTCCTTAAAGGTAGATCTTGGGACTCTTTTTTTAAAAATATATATATTTTATTGATTTTTTACAGAGAGGAAGGGAGAGAGATAGAGAGCTAGAAACATCAATGAGAGAGAAACATTGATCAGCTGCCTGTTGCACACCCCCTACTGGGGATGTGCCCACAACCAAGGTACGTGCCCTCGACTGGAATCGAACCTGGGACCTTTCTGTCCGCAGGCCGATGCTCTATCCACTGAGCCAAACTGGTTTCAGCTATCTTGGGACTCTTAAAGGAGCCTTCTTGCTCAGATGAGACTGCTTGATATTTAATGTCTCTGTGTCTGAATCTGGAAGAATGTGGGTGCCTAGTGGGAATAGACTGTTCTCCAGCGTTACTCTATCTTAGAAGAATAACAAATGCTTTGTGTTCTTATTGGTTAGATTTGGTACCTTTGTGTCTTGGGCTTTACTGATGTGGAATCCTCTCTGCTACTACTGTCCCTTGTCAGCTTGGCAGTCTACCAAGCCATGCTCATGTCCTGGACTCTCTGTGTCCTATGATGAGTGTCATTGTGCATTTTCAAACAGACTGTCTGCACTTGCTGTTTAGATCATCTGTTTTTGGTAATTAATGAAAGGCTCCCGGAATACATAGCTGAGTTCTTTCCTTCAGAGGGGACACTGAACCAAAAAAGTGAGCCATGTTAATGACAAATTTGTTGAAAACATCCTTGAGATTATTCTTTCTAGTCTTAGAATCCTCAAGTAAGTTGACCCCCAGATCCATGCTGCTTTTAGTAAGCTAGGATATTATAGAAGTATTCCAAGTGAGTATGGAGATGGGGTCTTTAATTGTGAAGCACTTCATCAAACTGATGTAATTATAGTGTTTTTTTTTTTACATGGGAACTAGCTTCTCCAGCATTGAAATATCAGCACTTGGCATTGCCCCTCTCTTTCAAAGTTGGTCTTACTTTTAGAGCAACTGAAAACAGTCTCAGCACCCCGGCACTTCAGAAATGGAAATAATCACGACTTTCTTCTTATAACAATACCTATAACTGGCTAGACATTCCTAAGACATTCACAATCTTTGTATTTCACTGTTTGTGGGAGGGATTGATGAGAAGAAAAAGAGAAAAGAGAGTCCGAAATGGCAGACAAAGCTCTCAGTGGGAGGCAGCCCTTAGATGGACCCTCCTTCATTTTCTTCCAAGAGGATGCTATTGGGACCATAAATTACCAACCCAGAGGAATTGGCTTGTCCCCTTTAAGGCTATTAAAGGGACCAAGATGAGCAGGATTTCCAAATGAGCTTTGAGGATTACCGTGCCAGGTGGAAGGTGGCTGCTCATGGGAGGGGGAAGAGAGATTGGCTTCTAGTATTTCATTTTGGAGCTGTCAACGTTAATTCCCAGACTGATTTAAGCAGGAGGAATTTCAGATAGTGATGGCCAATTGGCTATTGCCTCTTCCTGATAATAGCCAGTGCTCTCAACAATAGCCACTTAGCCCCAGGTTTGGGATGGTGCAAGGTGGGAGCCTTAGACCTGAGCATGATGATAAAAGAGTGAAGTGGGTGGGTGCCTGGATGGGGGGGTGGAACAGGTCTGGGGAATGCAGGAATCACCTTAGCATCCACACAGGTCCCCTTTCTGCACCTAAATCTGGGAAGACAGACCAGGCTGTTCTTACTTAGCAGAGGGGCATAGCTACAAGTAGATGCCACTTTTCAAAGGCAGGAGCTAATTTCTTCCAGAATTCAGGACAAGAGTCATGAGGTCAATAGTGCAGGCCACTCAGAGGCTGTCCTCGAAGCATCAATCAAGCCCAGGGCCAGCAGTCCAGTCGTGACCATTGGCAAATATCTATTTTAGTCTGACCCCAACCTCACTTGCTGGAGGCAGAGATGTTATTCAACATGTCAGGGAATTTATTAAACTACTAGATGGCAGTTTTTAAAGTTAACTTTTTATTTAAACACATCTTTGGCATCTGAGCTTTGAGAGGGTCTTGGGATGGTTTTCTGACAGGTGGAAGCCCTAGCCAGGGCCTTTGGTTGGATGGATGAATTTGTGGCTTCACTGGCTCTCCCACAAACAATTGCAGTCCTCCCGCAAACCTCCATCCTTTCATTTTACCCTCCTCCCCAATGACCTCTTCTTCTGAGGTCTCCCCACATCAGTGTCTCCTTCACACAGCTGTCAGTCTACCGCCTAAAACAGCATAATAATGAAATGCCTGTGCTTAAAAACCTCCAGAGAGTCTCAGTTTCTGTCTCCGATATAGTTCTAATTCCTTAGCACGTCTATTACCTCATTTACAATCCAATCCCAACTTCCTGGTCCAGCCTTGTCTCCTATCACCTTTCTTCCTGCAGGTTCTGCTCCAGCCATGAGAATCCACCTGCTTCTCTGCACATGCACTCTTCTCCTTCATACCTTTGCTCATGCTAGCCCCTCTACCCAGAATCCCATCTCCTCTACCTTTTCTCTGGCAGGTGGATTCCCCAGAACCACTTCACTTGAATAAGTCTCCTCTGGTCCCCACCACCCATCCTGGCCCACCCTTTCCTATTCAGGCAGATTTCATTGTTTCCCCAAAGCATTTTTGATGGATTTCTGCTAGAGCACTTACTGATACTAAACACATTATATTGTAATTTTTGGTTTACACATCTGTCTTCTCCACTGAACTAGAAGATTATTCTCATTCATTTCTCCCCACCTAGCACAAGACCTAGCAGAAAGGCACTCAGTACTTTCTGGAAGAAAATGAATGAAAGAAGAAAGCTTGAATGAATGTAGAAAGTGGGGCACAGATGCAGAGGTTTAGCATTTATAGATAGAAAAGACCCAGAGAAGGTCACCTGGTTCTGTGCCCCAACGTCCCCTCCTTCAATTCTCTGCAGGCAATTTGCACCTAAACGTTTCTGTTCCATCATGTCTTATTGCCCTCAATTGCTGTGGTCTGACATTGACCCAGCATGACAAGCAGATCAACTCCTAATCTGCAAGATCCCTGTTTTTTCTGGGACATTTGAAAGCTCGTGACAGAACTGGAGGGGAGGAAACTGTCAGCCCTCACTTGTCAGCTCCTTGAACAGCCAGCCAGTCCAAGGCTTCATTTGCACCTTGAAATCCCCTGGGGCCATCGCCCTCAGATTGCTGGTTTAGGCCCCTTCAATAGTTGCTCTCAGGAGAAAAGTAGGGTAGAAGGGTGGAGGATAGGGAATATGTCCATGTTCTTCTTGCATCTCTAAAAAGCAGTGATGGTGTAAGGGTGTGCAGAGGGGATCATAGGCAGGAAAACAGAAAATAAGGAATGAGTAGACTGGCTTTAAGTTTCACATCCAATTTGAGTACTAATAGGGAGATCGAGTGGGGAAACATTTGAAAAACACAAAGATGAGTCAGTTTAAACAGCACCATCCAAAAGGCTGTAGAACATCCGCCCACAGAGAGGCTGTGTGTGCTAAGCTCCATTCTAGTGATAATAAAGGAGGCAGTTAAAAATCAGAGATCTCCCCCGTCTGCTGGGTTTCTATCACTTAATCAAAAGTGACTCCAACTACTGCAGCTGCAAAAAAATGTTCCCAACCTTCCATTCATTTCCATACAATAACCCTCTAATGGGGGAGCAGTGTGGGGAGGGAGGGCAATCATTCTGGGCAAATGACACACTGGAGACCTAGGGAAAATGCATACTTGGAGCAATTTCATGGCAGGTGCAACCTTGGAAAGCATTACCATTTTTCTAAGTTAATTTGTTCCCTTGATATGTTTGAGATCCATATTTGTACTTTAAATGTATAAAATGCAAGATGATTAAAAAATATAACCAGATTTTTGTAAACCTTTTAGCAGTAGCAGGTGATGTATTTGTCATCTCCATCCTTCCTCTCCCCTGTGAGCGGGGACCACTTTGCCTTCTTTATTCTTTGCTGTCATCTGAGAGACTGTTGGGTCTCTGCTTTGCTTACTATTTTCCAGTTCTCCCCTGGCTCTGAGGGCTGGAGCCCTTTGATGCCCCAAGCAGAACCAATGTAGGAATGTCCTTACAAATCTTAAACTCTAGGGAGTATAACTGACCAAAGATCCCAACAGCTGGACTCTGAGCTCCTTCAGTGCATTCAGATGGCTCCCAGCCCATGACTGAGGTTGGCAGGGATATTAAAGTGAGGACCAAACCTTGATTTTGGCTTGATTTCATCATGGCCCCACTGAACCTTCCTGAGACTGCATGTTGTTCTAGGACCATTCCTTTATCTTTCCTACCTTACGAAGGCTCAGACTTGCCATGTGGTCTGATGACTCTTCAAGGCCCCTGGGCTCACTTCTATTTTCTTTCTAGAAAAATTCCTTCACCATGTTTAATCTCACCATGACGTCTGCTTCTCAGAGGACCTGGACTAACACACAGAGTCACAGGCAACAGGGATATGTCTCTCTAGGAGATGAGAATTCGATTAGTTCAAGTTCTGTTGACTCCGGGAGTTCGGATAGCAGTATTCATTTCGAATTTAAAAGTAAGACCTGAAATATAAAGCAGGGCCCAAAGAACTTGTTGAACTCCTAGATTTTTCCTTTGGTTTTGGAACCTCCCATCTGTGTGCAGAATTCACTTCATTCCAGAAATGTGTTGCCTTTAACTCTTCATCATGGGATCTGTGTATGGCACTCTAGGTAACAGGAGCTGACATTTATTGCTAAACCTGCTTCTTGAATCACTCAGAGGAAGGTTGTAGATGTCTCAGATGCTATTCCATATAGAAACTTAAAATGGCAATGTTATCTTTATGTGCAATTATGATTCTCCTCTTCCTTTTGGAAGATTACCTTACCAGTGCTACAAAGAGGCTGAAAGCTTTTATCTCTAGTGAGGTAGGGTGGACAATAAATTCATACAAACACTGTAGGCTCATGAAAACATTATCCTGGTCCAGCTTCTGGGACCAACTTTATTTAAAAGAAACACTTCCTTAGATTAAGAATTAAGATAACCTGGATAGATTCCAGGAACTGTAGTGGGTCTTCCATCTGGTACACTTGGGTATGCACAAGTTTTAATGTTATCATTTCACCTTTTCCACCCTACACATAACCAAATTCTGGTTCAAGTCTCATAGGAAAAACTCCAATATTTTTCTAGCTCACTATATAACTCTTTTAATATTCTTTGGCCTTTTATTATCACTTGCATGAAACAAGAAACATATAGGTAGACTGATGGTTTCCAATCTCTCATCTCTTTTTCCTGGAAAAAAATAAAGTCAGAGTTTGTTGAAGTAGTATTTTATTTTGTAGCAGAAGCCAATATTTGATCAGAATATTCAATTAAAGAAGTTTTATCCATGTATGACTACTTTTTGGGCAGAATAGATCTGACATAGTTTACTTCTTTGTAACATGGAAGAATTGAAAAACAGCTTTTGTCTCGCTTTCTTCTTATTATAGAAGTAACATGTGTTTGATCTCTGGGTTCTAAAATATTATCAAAAATAATTTTTTTTGACTCACCCTGGGTGGGAGCATAGCAACTGATGTTCTCTATTATTTATCTAGAGGGCAGGTTTGAGATACACTGCACTCATTTGTTCTTTCTTTCACAAGTTTTTGATGAAATCTGGTGCAGCAGGTTATTTATTGAGCAACTGTTATATGCTAAGTGCTGGGGATACTGAAAATGAACAAGATGAACAAAATTTCTTTGCTCATGGAATTTGTTCCTAGTGGGAGACACAGACAATGAACAAACAAATAAATATACAATCAGGTAAAACCAATAATATTTCTAAAGGACTCACACTATGGGGATGCTAGAAAAAGAGAGGAGTCAGGAATGAGTGTAGGGAATTTAGCTTAAGAAACTGGGTCAATGCACAGAAAAGAACTCTGAGGTTTGGCAGTAGGCAGGCCAGAAGGTGGATCAGGAAGTCTGTTAAGTAGGAGATGCCTATGATATATTCTGGTAAAGATTTTATGGAGGAAGTTGAATGTATATGTCTGGAGTTCAGCATATGAATTGAGACTGATACTACATATTTAAAGGATGTCACTTAAGGCGTTGGGACTAGATGATAACCTTAGAAATGTGTTGATTGAGACAATAAGCATTCCAAAAACTCAATTCTGGGACCTTCCCAACACTTAAGAATCAGGAAGAAGAAATCGATTCATTAGAGAAAGCACTTATCATGTGCCAGGAATTAAGCTAAGTGGTGGAGATAAAAGAAGAAAAGACATGAGTCTTAAGTTTTTTGAGGACAATAAATCTATTTTATTTGCCTTGTATTCCAGAACTTAGCACAGTCTGAGCCACACAGGACATTGTTCACACACACACACACAAAAAAAGGAATGGAGGACTCATACAGAATCCAATGGTGAATCAAGGATTTTGCTTAATTGAATTCTGTGCATATGAGGTCCTACTAAAAAAATAATTAGCCCTTGCTGGTTTGGCTCAGTGGATAGAATGTTGGCCTGTGGACTGAAGGGTCCCAGGTTTGATTCCAGTCAAGGGCACATGCCCAAGTTGTGAGCTCCATTCCCAGTGGGGGTTGTGCAGGAGGCAGCTAATGATTCTCTCTCATCATTTACGTTTTTATCTCTCTCTCCTTTTTCATTCCTCTCTGATATCAATAAAAATATAATAAATAAATAAATAAATAAATAAATAAATAAATAAATGTCATATTCCCATGGGATAGAAGTCATTACAACACAGAGTGATTATTTCTCAAATGGAATTCTCTCTGGACTGCTTTGGGAATGTAAAAGAGGCACAGCTCTTTCTGACTAGGGCTATCACCAGGGGAGCTGATGCTTCAGTGGAAAGGAGAATAGATGGGTTCTCACTAGGAAGACAAGGCTGTGGAGGGCATTTGTCAAATTATTGAGGTCCAACCATTTTGTTGTAGAATTTGGTGTCATTGCTTCCTTGGATGGAGTGAAATTCTCTACTATGAACTCCTCATATTTCTCAACTTGGACCTCATGCTTGGATCATTTTCCACTGCAATTAAGTTTGTCTCTTTTAAAAACTGACTTAATCCAACATTTATTTAGTGCCTCCCTAATTAAATTCCTACCTGCATTCAAGAAGCTTTCAAACAAAAAAAATGGGAAATAGATGTTGGCAGTCAACAACAAGCCAAGTCAGCTATCCCCTGGTGATAGCCCTAGTCAGAAGATAAAAACATTCTAAAGAGAGGTGTGACGAGTGTTACAGTCCTGGGTGGGCATGAAGCATTGGTTCTGACCGACGATGAAGGAAGGGTGCAGAGAAGAAGCAATATTGGGCTGATAAGTGGGGTTTTAGAGGATAGGGGAGCGGAGTGTATTTCAGGCTGAGGAAACAGCATGAGCAGCCATAAAGGTAATACTACTGTGTTTGGCGTAGTAGGAGCAGTTGGGTGTGATTGTCAATGTTTAGAGGGATGCTCCCGGAAGATTGGCACAAATGCTGTTTGCAGTCAACTCATGGTGGACTTAGGATACCATTGTGGAGAGTTTGGACTTCACTCTGTAGGCAACAGGGTTACCCCTTCACAAAGGACAGGAAAGTTTTGAGCAGCTCTTCAAACATCAAATCAATAGGAGAAAATCCTTAGTAAAGTTGGGAAATTTTATTTTAAATAAAGAGAAGGAGAGAATTGCATTCTACCTCTGCTGGAAAGGGTTTTTGTAAGTCAGAATTATAACTTTTTCAGTTCCATTAAGTCTTCTTTTAGTTCATCAGTTTGGGGGTGTTAGGCTGACATGTTTAGTCATGTGACCGTCAAGCACTCTCAGAGACATTTCTATATTTATATAGCCAAGACAGAAAGGTAAACCCATAGCCTGGCCATGGGACTTCTGAGTAAATATGGTGAATTGACAACACATTTATCTCTTATTTCAGCTTTCTGAAACAACCACAAAGAAACAAAAGAGCATAATGATTGAGGCAAATAACAACAGTCGACAGAATGTAAGTTCTACTTTTATTGACTTACTAGAGGCCTGGTGCACAAAATTCATGCACTAGGATGTGTGTCCCTTAGCCCAGCCTGTACCCTCTCCAATATGGGACCCCTTGAGCGTTTTCAAACAGACTGTCTGCACTTGCTGTTTAGATCATCTGTCCGATCCTATCTGTACCTAACCTAAATGGGCAGTCGGATATCCCTCTCACAATCCAGGACTGCTGGCTCCCAACTGCTTACCTGCCTTCCTGATTGCCCCTTACCACTTCTGCCTGCCAGTCTGATAACTCCCTAACCACTCCCCTGCCAGTCTGATTGATGTCTAACTGCTCCCCTCCCAGCCTGATTGCCCCTAATTGCCCTCCTCTGCTAGCCTGGTCACCCCTAACTGCCATCCCCTCAAACCTCCAACTGCCCTCCCTTGCAGCCCCTGTCTCTTCCAACTTCCCTCCCCTGCTGGCCATCTTGTGTCCACATGGGGGCAGCCAAATTGAGTGATAGTCAATTTTTATATTACTCTTTTATTAAATAGGATAGAGTCCTGGTGCATGGGTGGGGGCCAGCTGGTTTGCCCTAAAGAGTATCCCAGATATGGGTAGGGGTTCCCTTGGGGCATGGGGCAGCCTGGCTGAGTGGCCTATGGTGGTTTGTAGGCTGGCCACACCCCCCACTGACCCAAGTGGAGGCCCTAGTATCTGGGATTTATTTATCTTCTATAATTGAAACTTTGTAACCTTGAGTGGAGGCCAGGGCAGGTCAGGGCTGTGGAAAGCTTGGCTTCCTGCATCGCTGGGGGCAGCTCAATCTTCCTGCTCTCTCCAGCTCTGTGGCTGCCACCATTTTTGTTGGGATTTATTTATCTTCTATAATTGAAACTTTATAATCTTGAGTGGAGGCCAGGGCCAGCCAGGGCAGGAAGCTTGGCTTCCTCCATTGATGGGGAAACACAAGCATCCTGCTTGCTCTGTGGCCACAGCCACCTTGGTTTGGTTAATTTGCATACTCAATCCTGACTGGCTGGTGGGCGTGCCTGGTGGGCGTAGCGGAGGTACAGTCAATTTGCATGTTTCTCTTTTATTAGATAGGATATTTTTCTAGAATCGGGTGTGCAGTAGGCAAACCGTTTTTGAACTAATGAAAAGGTAAGAAACAAATTAGAAACATTCTTCTGCAAGAGGAAGAGATAATGGAGTGATAACTGCACGTGGTAGAAAGGAGGTGGTTACAAGCTATGAACCTACAGAGGGGAATACAGATGCTAGGAAAGATCATGCTCTTTCTGTCCTGCTATCTCTCAAGGACCCACGGGTGTAATCCTGCTGCCGTTGATAATCTTGTTGCAAGTTCAGTCTTATCCAATTCTGCATGCTCCTTACATCCAGAAACAGGCATGCCATGTCCTTATGGATCTATCTGCTCTGCCTGCTTAGATATTGTCATCCTTACCCAGGAAGAATCCATTGGCTCCAGTTAAAGCTTTTATTCAATCTCAGCCCCGAAGAAAGTGAAACAATTGCAAATTTAGTACCCTGGAGCCTGTTCAAGGCCTTTGCTGAATGTCTGCAGGAAATTACCCTCACCTTCTGCTTCTGTGTCCTTGAACTGAAGGTGGTTGGTGCTGGGTTTTTGTTTGTTTCTTTTTCCTGAGCATAATTTATTGGCTCCAGTACCAAGCCAGACCTCTCTTTGTTCTGTGAGGTTCCTGTGCAGGTTTGGCCTGCCCATTCCTCAGTCCTGTCTGGGGCCCTTGCAGGGAGAACAGGAGGGGTAGGTGGTCTTGCAAGTCCTGCTTCTGGAATTCTGCTACCAGACCTTACACCTGGTACCTGTTGGATCAAGGGACCAGCTTTTTCCTATCAATAAAGTGACTGACATGGCAAGAATCCTGCAGCCAAGACTCCTTCCCAGCCTCTGGCATGAGCAGGCCACCCTCAGTGGCAGCAATGGGTCCCAGGTGAACTGACAAGTTGGGAAAGGAAAGTATGGGCTCCCAAAAGCAGCAAGCTTCCTCCCACCATGACCTGGCTCCTAGTGCCTGTGGGTAAGGGAAGGGAAAGTTTACCTTCTGGGTCCTTTCCTGCGCTGGGCAATTGCTGGATATTCCCCCTTTTATGCCTCATTATTTTCCACCAAAATCTTAAACATATGATTCTCCAGTGAGCGTTAAAATAGTAAAACCCATACATAATGCATGTGATTATTCACTGGTAAAAGAACCCAGAAAGATAGCCTGTAAATGGGCAGCTGAGTGACAATGAAGGGGAGGCTTTGCTGGGCTGGCCTGGAGTGCAACTGACTCAAGACGATGAAGCCCAATGACATGAATCAGATCTTTCCAAGCACTACAGTGTGGTGCTGATGAGCGTGGCCTCAGGAATACAGGTGTGGATTTTCTTCCAGTCTCAGGTGACTTAGTATAACCACTTACCCTTCATGGCAATCCATTTCCTCACTGGTTAAATGAAGATGATTGACATCTTCAGGATTATATGCTGATCGATTAGGTGATATCTATAAAGCATTTGGCACTGTGGTATCTGTAAAGCATTTGACAAGTGGGTCTGCATGAAGCTGAAAAAAGGAGGCCACAAAAGTACCAAAATTTGTCATTGTTCATCCAATACATCCAGAGGACAAAGGCACTGAAGTGAAGGAAATGGGTGTTCAGGTTCCTGGGGAGTTGAACCCCTGTGGGACTGGTGTGGCTCTCAGGATTTCCTATGGCCCCCAGGAGTTCTCCTTCAAGGCTCCCCACTTACTCAGCGAATGGCACTGGAGCAAACAACGTAGCTTCCTGGTGTCTGCAAGAGGGAGCTCTAACTACTTAGATTCTAGTATTCTGGTTACTTGATCCCCAAACTTTGATCTGTCTATTTAACACTGTCTGTCAATTTCATTTTTATAATTTTTGGGATTCTCTGGCTAACTTGCTCCTGTAGGAGGCCTAGATTTATCCTGCATTGGCTTGGTTAATGAGAAAATTCTAGTTAAAGACTTCTTAATTTGTAGATTATACTTCAGACTCCTGTGACCCACTAATTAGGCTTTTTATCCCACCCACATGTCCCCCATACGTTCAGAGATGGCTGAATGTCTTCATTATCTCAAGGAGAGCCCAGGCCAGGTACATCTCCAATCCTGGGACTGTGCTGTGCACATAATTAATGTTTGACCTTAGAGGAAACACAGTAAAACAGAAAATAGGAAATAGTTTTGTATTTCCTTTTAAAGGCTTGGGTTAGATATTTAGAAGAACATCTGACTCTGAGGAGGAGTGGAACTTTTTTGACACAAGGGGATTGTGGCAGCCCTTGCTGATATTTTTATTTTTTAAAAGAAAGGAAAACAAATCACTTTCCAAAGATAGTTTAAATGCCATCCTGCCTGGAGGAAGGACAATGGACTAAGTGACTTCTCAAGGTCTTTCTGAATTCAAGGATTTTTATAGGCATTCATCCAGAAAATGTAAAAGTCAGCTAGCTGCACTTTTTCAAGTAAGAACTCCGATACACTGTTTCTCGAGGGTTCAGTGGCATATTGCTGCTCCTCTTTATAAACCAGAGCACCTTCTCCCAGATGCTGGATTATCCTATTACCAGGACAAGCGGATGTCTATTTGCCTCAGACATCTGAGATTCCCAGGCTGCTTTGAGTGAGTGGAGAACCTGTGGCCTGAGAACCTGAGAGAAATAACAGATTTTGTTCATTCAGGCTCAGGCAGGAGCAGTCTTCACTGGTGGTTTAAGGGCTCAGCATTAGGAATTGGGAGACTTGAGTTTGGGCCAGGCTCAACCCCCAAATAGCAGTGGCCCAAGTTTCTGAGCCTCCTTAGACCTCGCGGTATAGAGGATAGACATGTAGATGTTGGAAGCTACCTGGGCCTTGCACTTAGAACTGAATAACCTTTTACTAGTACAAACTAATGAGACCTCTTAAACTAAGTTTACAGCCTTCCCCCTTCTGAAAAATTTAGATAACAGTGCCTACTTCATAGAAGCATGGTTAGGATTAAAGGGCATCACTGATGTGTATTGCATATTCAATCAATAATAATAGGTGCTCTCTCCCTGTTTGACAGTGTCATTAGTTTAATTTTCTTGTAGTATGAGGAGATTGGGTAAAGATAGCAGATCTTTTTCAGCTTTGTGCATCCATGATCCAGTTACTTTTTCTCTAGTGGCATCTGCTAGTATTTCATCTCCTCCTCCTATCCTCTTCTGCTTAGGATCCCTACAATTTTCCCCAACCATAGGGCTGATGGTTGTATAGCCTGCTGTGCTCACTTTCCTCTTTCCTATAGCACAGGGCCTCTCCTATTCCGCTCACTGCTCTACGTGGTGGTCCAACGTTTGATGAAAGATCCTGTCAGGTCTGCAAGTGTACATCTTCCTCCTCCCCAGCCATTAATCCCGTCAAGCACTGAGCAATTATGTTGCCAAGACTTCCTCTCCTGTGAGCAATCTGCTAGACTGCCTGACATTCATAAGTTCCCGATCTGTGTTTTTTTTTTTGTTTGTTTTTTTTCTCCCCCTAAAACAAAGTCATCTCCAAAGTTTTACATTATAGATCATCCTGGAGCTTTATTTTCACCATCACTGAGCTGGAAAGGGGACTAAAATATCCCATATTTCCCTCCTCCTCAAAATCAAGCATCTCAAATAAAAACCCTTTTGCTTCTCATCTTTTCCATTTGCTGTCCTCATGCTCAAATGAAAACGAGACTTTGTCTCTTGATTTCCACTCCTTTGTCAATTTTCCAGTGGCTGCCAACCCAAGAGGGGCGGGGACATGCTTCAGCAGCTCCTCATATGCGCAAGCGGGATGGTAGCAGCTGCCTGTCACCAGGCAGACGGGCAGCCTGGGGGTTCTCTTGGTGCCAGTTTTTCGAATGCCCCAGGACCAGTTTGATTAAATCGCTTTTACAACCGTGACATCTGTGAGGCATTCTGGGAGCTAAACTGTTCTCAATAGCATGGTGGGCAGAGTGTGCTCATGCATTAGGTAGGCAAGCATGTTAGAAGCCAGTTTGAATTTTCAACTCCTCCTGGGCTTCCCTGTGTTTTCAGGATCATTTAACTCTCCAACCACTGCAAGAATTTAATCAGACTCCAGGACCTCCTCCTTCCCTCTCGAGTTCCCTCCCCCTCTCCCCCATGGTTTTCTACCTATGGTTCTACTTGCCAAATTGCACAAAAGGTTGCTGAGAAACTTCAACGGTGAAACCAGCATGAAAGAAATGGTGAAAATGCAACCAAGGTTCCGCCAGATGCCGGGAGGGATTACGGCTGTTCCCAACCCTTGGCCCTCGGAGAAGCCAGAGGAGACCAGGCACTTGGGTTTTGATGAAATCCAGCAACAGCAGCAGAAAGTCCTCCAAGAACAGGATGCAGGCCTTGATGATCTTTCTTCTAGCATAAGATGCCACCAAATCAAAGAGAGCAAGAAATTGGGAATGAGCTGGATGAGATAATTGGTGGCCTTGACAACCTGGTGGCAACACAGACGAGAAACATCTCATTGAAACCAGGCCTGTGAATATGATGGGCAGAAAGGCAACATCCTGTGTAAATTGTGGACAGTGGGGTGGGTAAAACAAGTGCCATGTCAGTCCAGTGCAGTGTCCCAAGCAGGGGATGGAACTAATGATGTCTTGAGGCCTCTTCCCTTGGACAGGAAGCCATGTGTCTTTAAACTAAAACCGGATGTGTGGTTTCTTCTTTAAAAAAAGAGAAAAGGATATACTCAGATGTCCTAATCTGTAAAAGGGTACTAATAATGTATTGTGCTGACCTACCAAGGGCATGTGCCATTTGAAGGAAGACCACATAAAAATAGGCTTAGCCTCCAGTATGCTTTTCCAACGACACAATCTCAGGGCATCTTCCAGAGTCTAGTGACTAGATGATTCAGGAAAGTATATTTTCTCTGGATTTTCTTCCTGGTGTTTCTCAAATCACACATGTAAGTAGCCATGTGGCTCTAATTATATTTCAACCTGATTTTACACACACTCACATTCACACACACACTCACACTTGCCTGGAATATGACTCTCCCCTGTCTGCCACTGCCTGAAGTGCCTGGATTGATATCATAATGGCTCAGACAGTCAAGAGCTCTTTGTTTTATTAATAAATGATTATTAAGCTTAGTTCTTCCTGTTCTTTGAGATATTGAGATACCGCTTTTTATTCTACCCGGCTCTTCGCTGAAGGAAAGGAAATATTTGTTAGGTGCAGTGCATTGTTTTGTCTTTTTCCTTCTGAATCATCTATTTACATATGTTTGCACTGTATTTCTATTTATTACTTTACTTTCTTGTCCCTATTCCTCTCTCTCCCTCTTTCTCTCTCTCTCACACACACGCACACACACAGTTTCTTGGTTGGATCACTTTGATTTCTATATAAATACTTCCTACAGCCATGTTCCATAAGCTCCCATGCCTAAATGGTGTCATTTGATGAGCTATTTGATTACTATTACCCCATGGGTGGCAATGCTCATGGTTAGAAAGGGGGTTTGCTCCTGTTTCCTTCCTCTGCTTAGAATAAACATTCCTTTGTGTTTGACAGTTTTAGTTGAGACTTTATTCACTACTACCTCGGGGTTTATTCTAATGGAGAGTAACTACTTACATGCTTGAGACAGAATCCTTTGGCTAGGCTTAGTAATTAGCTTGGCAATGCCAAAATGCAAAAGTGATCCTGAATTGTGGGGCCTAAAGGCACAATAAGAAAACCAATTTAAATGTACAAATAAAAAATTATATTCAGAGCCTTAAAAGGGACCCATTCAAATGTAGAGCCCAGAAGTTTCAGCTTCACTGATTTTATGATAAATTTGTTTCTTCTAAAGTGGGATCCTCTTTACAAGACCCTGAAATATTTTGCTTCTCCAAAAATGCATTATTCTTTGCTATAGTTCTTTAAACTGCCCCTGGTCATCTACCTGCTAGGTATCCACTTGCACTTAAATATAAGAGAACTGCCACTGGGCTTTTGAGCCTGTTTCCAGGCCACCTCACAGTTGCCCCCCAGTAACATTTGTTCCTGACTCATGATTTTGGTTTTAGCTTCTGGCCCCTATAGTCTTGGCCTTCTCTCTTATTTATATCCTTGGGTTTATCACTTCCTTTTCTACACTGGATTAAATATCCCTACTGATTCAGGTAGATATTTCTTGTTGTATTTTAAATCTCAAGAAATCCAAATTCCACCCAAATTTCACTGCTGGGAGTAGTATCTTGATAGGCTAAGTCTGGTTAGAAATGGGGGAGAGGCTTTAGTTACCTATCTTTAATTCCATTCATAGGGAGTCCAGGTAAAAACATATATAATTTTATTAACCAATGTCACCCCAATAAATTCAATAAAAGTTTTTTTAAAAAAGGGGTCTAGGTCAAGCTCTTGACCTGTCTCCATCTATCTTTTTAGTCATGTGTCAGCTTTCCCTACCATAATAGAGAAAATATATTTTTCCCTTTAACAACTGTTACAGTCCTATATTATGTAAAAACAAATGCTTCCTGTTGTATCATGCAATATCTGGGGGTGCCCAGGGGGCTGTGGGAGCAAAGATGAAAGGAATTGAAGCCACCTGAAGAATTCCAGGAGGTTTCCATGAGGAGGTCACAGGAGACCATGAATGCTAAGTCATCGAGCTTGAACTCTATCTTTAGGAAAAATGGAATCCTCTGACCAGGGAGGTGCCTTCACCAGCTTTCTTTCAGAAATCTCCTGCTAGCAGCTCATGGAATATGCATTGGAGGAAGCCATACTAGAGGTGGGAAAAATTGTTGGTCAACCACTGCCATCCAAGTGAGAGACTAGGATGGTGTTGCCAGGGAGGGAGAAGTGACAAAGAAAATATTTAGGAAACAGTAAGTAGAACTGAATATATCAGAGCTTAAAATTTTAAGTCATAGTCCCTAGCACGATGACACTAGGTCCTCATCTTTCCTGCCCATCCTACTCTACCTCATCCCATTTCTAGCTAGGCCAGAAAAAAGATGGGGGAGGCATGGCATGATTGTTTTTTTGTAAGATTAACTGTGTTCATTTGGCCAGTTGTGTTACCAAATATAGCCCATGGCAGGTCAGAGGTGATTGAAGGAAATACCACTCAGTGGGAACCCAAATCCTAATCAGTAACAGACCCAGTTCAGCTGCCACTGTTGGGGACTCCCCACTGTCTTCCTTGCCCAGCTGTTCTGTCTGGGCTTGTTTTCTCTCCCAGGCTGCTGATTTAAGAGGGCAGCCTTGCCTTTCACTGCTGTTTATGACGGGTGCACAGGGACTCTGGAGGCTGAGAAGCACTGTAATTCACAGAGCTCACAACTTCCACTGGGAGAAGCTCAGATATATATACCTTGGACTGCATACCAAGGCCTCCCAGATTCTAATCAGACAGGCCTGATTCCTCTCCTTCCAGTGGCTTTTATGACCCATCCTTGCCTGAGATGACAAAGTTCCTCATTGTCCACCAAAAGGTAAAAATCCGTAAGAGGCAATTCAATTTCACAGGTCATAAAGTTATATGTCTACTTCTTGCACTTCTTCTTCTTGTTTATTATGGCAGAAAACTTCAGAGTTCACCATCTATATTTTGTCAGTGGGGTAGAAATTGTTTTATCATACATGTTTATCCTACCTCCTGCCATTCTCTCTCTCCTCACTCTGGCCTTGCTTATATCTCATTCTGTTCCTTACCTATGAGACCCCTTACTAGTAAATCAAGGCTTCCCACTTCCTTGCAGATAAAAGTAGTATGCCTGTTTCTGAGACTAAGGATGCATTCTCTCTGGGTGGTAGGGTTTGTGGTGAAGAGGAGGACAGTGGAAGTAAGCAAAAGGAGGAAAAGATCCTTCTTTTTCTGAGCAGCACTTAGAGAGTAAGTCTATAATTTTTCTTTTCCCCTTGGCCCCAAAGTTTTATACCAAGGTACTCATCTTTATACCATGTTCTCATCTTGAGGAGGTAAAATCTAACTCCCATGTTCATTGTCCCCTTATTTCCAATAAACCTGGCATGGAGGCATATTTTATGGCATCATTCTTGCATACCACACCTCGAGGGAGCAGCCTTTTGTCTCATGTGACTTCTTGCCCCCCTGACCTTGGCTGACTGAACTAGATATAAACTCCTGACCAGAAAAAAGCCAGCCATCTCATTACTTGGCCTAGAACTTATAAAACCTGGGTCAATCAGATTCTTTCGTTTGAGATTTTTTGCATCATTTTATTATGCAAAAAATTCAAACATTTAGAAAAATTGAAAGAATTACATACAGTAGAGACCTATAAGTCCATCACTAGATTCTATAATTAACATTTTACTTTGTTTTCTCACATATATATCTATCCAGCCATTCTTCTAGTGGTCCATTAATGCATCTTATTTCTTTTATGCATGTCAAAGTAAGTTGCAGACATCACTACACTGGGAGACATAGGGGAGCAGAGTGTTGAAGTTAGAAGTTCATGTGGACTGGGTCTCAGTCATAGGCTGCTGGTAAGTGCTTGATTCAGATTTCAGAGGAAAAAAACAGAGTTGATGTATAGAGAAAAGCAGAGATGCAGAGAGATACTGCTTTGGGATATTTTTTATAGTACTCAGTCATAATTCTCATGGGACTCTGGTGAACTGATTTTTCAAATTTATTTTTTGGGTGCAAGATTTCTGGATCCACCTTATTTTATTTGAGTTAGTGCTGTATCTGGCAACCTAGCACTTCCCACTTGCCACTTGGAACACTTGAGTTAGTGCTGTATCTGGCAACCTAGCACTTCCCACTTGCCACTTTCAGCACAGTCATTGGGGCTACTCCTCCCATGGCAGGGGCTGTTAGGCGCTCTGAAGACCTGCCTGGAATGCCCCACGACCTGCCTACCAACATCTGCTCTTTCTTAAAGGCCCATTTCTGTGATGCCTTCCCTGACTGGCCAAGGCAGAAGTAATCTCAACATACTGTATGCATACTTGTACTGTACTGATCTCAACATGGTGGCATAGCTAACATGTATGTGTCTGAGTTCTCTGTAGAGTGGGAGTGATTCTAGGTGATGTGGTCTTTTTTTGTATCACCATGAATGAACAGGTTATTTGGCACACAATAGACCTGCAATAATTGTAGCAAGGTTGACATATGTTTCCTTCCATTGGTATGACCTGCATAGTATTCTGAACCTCTTCTGTTAGGGTGGCGGTAACTATGGAAGTGAACTTGATCAGATCTTGCATCAGTAGTTAACAAGGGGAGTGCAGTAAGCTGCAATGTTTGGGAACTGTCATGATGTTGCAGCTGAGGACATACACTCCTCCAGCTGCTGCAGTCATGACTGAGCACAGGCTCTGTGTGTGGGTATAGCAATAAGTTCTAGCTATTTCTGCCTAACATGGGGCTGTTCAGACTGCACTGCAGTCTGAGGCTCTTCCTACCCATTTCGCCGCCTTTTCCCTCTATTTTCAATGAGATGGATCTGCGTCATGGACTGAGGGCCACCTTGCTTATTCTTGCTTCCTTTCTTCATTATCTTTCCTAGATATTATCCCTAAATAAATATATTGCATTTATCTCTCTGCTGTGGTCTTTGCCTTTTTATTTGAACCCAATCAGACCCAGTTATTACTAGAAGTAATTAAAAAGTCAGGTAGGTCGTAGTTGGTTTAACTCAGGGGATAGAGCGTTGGCCTGTGGACTAAAGGGTCCCAGGTTCGATTCCAGTGGCACATGCCTGGGTTGAGAGCTCAATCCCCATTAGGGGGAGTGCAGGAGGCAGCCAATCATTGATTCTCTCTCATCATTGATATTTCTATCTTCCTTTTTCTTCCTCTGTGAAATTAATAAAAGTATATTTAAAAAATAAATTAAAACATTTTTTATAAAGTCTGGTTGTAGAATGGGGTTTGGGAACTGCATTCCTGATCACTGTCTGGCTGTCCAAAAGGATCTCAGCCAGAGTGGTATGTGGTTCATAGACAGTTCTTGCCACAAAAATGTCAGTCCAACTGCTCAACTGTCACTAGGTATGGCTTTGGAAACTGTACCTATGAAAGAAATGCCCTTCCTGAAAAGGCATAGGGGAACAATGCACACAGGGCAATGGAATTGGCTGGCTATTGTTAAGTTGTCTTGACCCGCTACAGAGGGACAATGAGAAACTGAGGGTAGTTAACAAACAGCTAAACTATGGATCTCTTGGCCCAAGAGCATTTCCAGTAGCTTACAAAAGGTCATTACCTCCTGCAGTGGATGATTAGATACACCTGTAGAGCAAATGCAGGTTTTGGTAGTTAGGGTCCCAGGGGTTCAAATACTGAGTCCTCAGGCAAAGCTCAGGTCAGGACCCTGATGGGAAAACTTCAGACCCTGAAATATGTTTATAAGGACATCTGGGTGGACGCCATGGGAATTGTAACTGCAGACTCCCCTGAACGCTCAGAGCCCACGGAGGTTAACTCCTCCTCCTTAATTAGAGCTAGCACTTCTGTTTTGGATAACACTGCAGAGGCCTTGCCTTCACAAGGCAACAGGTGCTTCCAACAGGAGCTACCTATGTCTCTTTCCCAGTTGCCAGGCCAATTACTATGGTTGAATCCTAACACAGCCCCCCCTGGGGAAGTGTTAGGCTTGATAAGGAAGGAAAGCAACTATATTCCATAGGCCAGTGGTCGGAAAACTCATTAGTCAACAGAGCCAAATATCAATAGTACAATGATTGAAATTCCTTTTAAGAGCTGAAAATCGACTTCTGCGCATGGGCCATGAAGTTTTAATCGCACTGTACGTGCGCACCCACAAGTGGTGTTTTGTGGGAGATCCACACTCAAAAGGCCAAAGAGTCGCATGTGGCTCACGAGCTGCAGTTTGCTGACCACTGTCATAGGAGATGCAAGAACTAGCCAACATTTCCTGGCAGATGCCAGAGGAGTACCCAGGGAGATGCATCCTGAAGGTGTTCAGAGGCTAGAACATGAATCAGGAGTGTTTACTTATTTGGGGTACTCTCTCAGGATGTGGTTTTATACCCTGGCAAGGATTTTAAGGTCTGGGATAAAGTACTGCTAGAGTGAGTCTTGAAAGCCTGCAGAGAACGATAGCCTATGCTGAGCAGAACAGAAAAGCCTGAGTTGCTGTAAAAGATGGTGTAGGAATGATTTAGGAGGCTTGGGCTCAGGGCAATGAGCATGCTGAAAGGTATGTGTTATCAGAGGCCAGGATATCCCCCAGAAGATATGGCCCATGAGAGGGCCAAGGGGACATTCTATTCACAAAGGCCATGGGAACTGTGCATAGCATTGCTAACAAGTTCAGTGGGGGCTCTCTTCTGCAGGTGAGGGCTGACAGGAACCCTGGCTAATTAATTCAGTCACAACAATGGGTCCAAAAGCAATAGAGGCCAGCTAGCAGTTCTTAACCTTTCAGAAGCTGGTAGAATTGGGGAGCAGCCATGAGGAACTGACCTACAAGAAGTTAGGGAGATTTTTATTTCTTCCTGGAATCTTTGATTTTGTGAGAAAAAGTTTTATTTTTCCAACCCTGTAAGTGATAAAACATTTTAAACTTTTTCTCTCTTTATTTTTAAATTCTGTTTGTACCCAAGGTGATTCTTGCCTAAATCCATACCTCTCTTGTGGTATCTTATTAATAAATACAGCCAGCAGAAGACAGCTCATATTTCCACATTTTGCCTCAAAATTACTCAACTTGACCAGTTCATTAAATGTATTTTTTGTCTCCCAGGTGATCACAGAAGACAGTTTTACTAAATATTTCACCACCATGTAGCACAGGTCCCATTTCTTCGGCTTCACTTAACAGTTTCCTTGAGCCAGGTCCATATATTTTAGTTTTTGCCTGACATAAACATACATTTCTAAGTTCAAATTTCTGTATCAGTCAGCTTTTGCTGCATAATAAAACATCCCAAAATTCATGGCATATAATAATAATAATCATTCATTATTTTGCTTACAACCAGCAGGTCAGCCCAACTGCCCTGCCTCAGACTGTGACTTGCAGATTGAAATTAATGGCTTTGCTTCAAACTGCAGGCTTGTGGGTTAGCTTCTGCTCCATGTGCCACTTGTATATTGGAACCAGTGGGCTATCCAAGGCATGTTCTTCCCAGGGCAATGGCAAAACCCAAGTAACATGCCCCATGGCATAGACACAGCTTTCTTCTTTTCTCTTATCACATATGCTCACCTGCCATTGGACAAATCAAGTCACGTGGCCATGCCCAACCAACAACAATTAGGTGGGGGAGTATATCCTCCCACAGGAAAAAGGAGTGGAATGAATACTTTGTGAATACTAATCTGAACTATCATTAGCATAGGTATGTTAATTTGGGGAAGTTTTATTAGACATTAAGGAGAGTATATAAAGTTTGGATTTCAAGACAAGGGTCTAGGCCAGAGGTAAAAATTTTGGAGTTAGTAGCAACATCAGGTTACCAAAGGAATGTGTGAATATAAAGAACAGAAGAGGTCCATCTACTGAGTACTGGGGCAAATGGCTTTCAGAGACTGGTAAAAGAGGAACCAATAAAGGTAGCCAGGAGAAAGTGATCAGTGAGGTAAGGGCAAAATGAGGAGAGCGTAGCGTCTAGGAATATTTACAGGATTTATTTTAAAAAGTACTTAGAGGCGGTACAGGAACCGGGTGATGGGGGGCAAAGGGGAGAAAGAAAGAGGAACATCTGTAATACTATCAATAATACAAATAACTTTTAGAAAAGTACTTAGATGAACATTTTAAGACTTAAATACTAGAAAAGGGAAAATGGCTGGAAATTAATAAGATGAACATTCAACTTAAAAATTAGAAAAAAGAGCAACCAAAAAAAAACCCCCAAAAAACCAAAACCACAAATAAAAGAGCAGAGAGAAATGATAATGATAGAGCTGACATAAGTGCAACATGAAAACAAATATACAATAATGGATTGACAACATTAAATGTTTATTTTTTGAAAAGACCAATTTAAGTGAAACAACTGTAGTGAGTACCCAATTTAAAAGACAGAAGGCCCAAATAAGTAATATTAGAAAATAAGTAGAAAACAAAACTGTAAATACTACAGAGATAAAAAGAATAATAAAAGGAAATTATGATCAATTCTATGCCAATAAAGTTGAAAGTGAATGAAGTGCATAAAATATCCTCAAATAAGTTAAGAAGAAACAGAAAGCTGACTACATTATAAAAATTAAAATATTGAATTTGTAGTAAAAATCTTCCCATAAAAAATATGACCAAGCCATAAATTTTTTTCTTTTCTTTTCTGCCAAATTCTAAAATTCAAAGAAATATTTTTGTTTACCTAAATTGCAGAATTTAGTAAAAAGAGAACACTTTTCAATTCATTTTTGAGGTTTGCAAAATTGATACCACTAACTGAACAACGGTAGAGGAAGTAATTCTTATAGGTTAATATCTCTTATGAACATAGATGCAAAATTCCTAAACAAAATACTTGCAAATAGCATCTAGTGCTATATTAATGAACAATTTGGGTTAGATTTTGCAGTGTGAGATTAATTTAACATTGGACTATCAATTACTATAATCCAATGGATTAACAAATTAAAAGAAAAAATTAAAAACCACAAGGTTATTTCCATAAAAATAGAAAAATTACTTAAAGAATTCTGTACATATATTTTAAAAAACTCTTAGAAATCAAGCAAAAGTTGAAAATTTCTTTAAAGTTAAATACAATTCACAAGACACTGAAAGCAACTATGATATTTAGTGATGAAATGTTAAAAACATTCTTAATAAAATAGACAAGTCAAGGGTGTTTATTTTCACCACTGAAATTCTTAACCCAGATAAAAATGTAAGAAAACACTAGAGCATTGCACTGAAACTCCCAGCCAAAATGGAAAGGCAAGAAAACACAATAAAAGGTTAGGAGAATTAGAAAGGAAGAAATGAAAATGTGATTTTTCACGATTATATTATTGTATATGTAGAAAACCTACAGTGATCTAATTTATTAGAATAAAAAGGAGTCAAACAAAGATGTTGGATATACATTTAATATGAAAAAGTCAATTGCATTTCTCTACCCAGCAGCAAACATTTGGAAAGTGTAATTTAAAGACGACAATATTTGTTCTGGCTTCTAGTAGCAGTAGAGCTTGGCTGAACAAATCTTTCCTCAGGTAACAATTGGAAAGTCTGGCAAAATATTTTTAAAATTATCCAATATTTTTGAAAAACAGGAGTTACCAGAAACAGAAAAAAACTATAAGGAGTCAACCTTTGAAGGATGAACTATGATTTAGATCATTTTATTTGTGGCACTCCCCAATGCAGTAAAGCTACTTGGATAGAATGCCACAGCTTTATTGGCTTAATGTTTTAGAAATAGAAATTGAGACTGGTAAAAACTGGTAGAAAATTAAGTGGAAAATCCTAGGTGGACTCACAGAATGGTGAACCCCCAAATCTACATATGTAATCCACTGCAGTCCTAGATGACCATCAGCTCTCCTTGCACAGGGGAGACTCCAGCAGATGGTGTGGCAGAAACAAACACAACAAAAAGAATAGTGGAAGCTGAAAGAACTGAGGATTTAAGCCTCTTTCCATTGCAAGAGAGACAAAATTTGGAGATTGAGTCCAGCTAATTTAAAAAAAAAATCATTCTTCAGGGGAAAATAACAGAATCCAGACTCTATATACAATTTGTATAATGTCATAATCAATAGACATGTGAAAGAAACTCAAAAAATGTGACCCATAGAAAGAATAAAATCCTATATAATAAAATCCTAATATGCAAATTATCCTCTCAACAAGGAATTCAACTGGGAGTTCAATCAGGGGGCAGGGCTGGCTGCAGGAGGAAGGGAGGCCCTGGCCAGTGGCAGTGGCAGGCAGTTGGGGAAAGGGAGGTCTCGGCCAGCAGCTGGCAGCCTCTAGGGACCCATCCGTGCATGAATTTTGTGCACTGGCCTCTAGTAAGTTAATAAACCCCAATTCCAAGATGATGCAGATATTGCAATAAAGTAGCTACAGTGAACATGTCCATGGATTTAGAAGAAGATATATTCATCACAAGCAGATGGAAAATATCATCAGAGAACTAAAACGTATGAAAACGAATAAAATGGAAATTCTAGAGTTGAAAACTACCGTAACTAAAATTAAAAATTCATGCTGAGACCAGTTTGGCTCAGTGGATAGAGCGTCGGCCTGCAGACTGAAAGGTCCCAGGTTTGATTCCAGTCAAGGGCATGTATCTTGGTTGTGGGCACATCCCCAGTAGGGGGAGTGCAGGAGGTGGCTGATCGATGTCTCTCTCTCTCATCGATGTTTCTAATTCTCTATCCTTCTCTCTTCCTCTCTGTAAGAAAGCAATAAAATATATTTAAAAAATAAAATAAAATAAATAAAATTAAAAATTCATGGAATGGGTTTAATAGCAAATTGGAGATGGCAGAAGAGTCAGTTAACATAAAACTAGGACAATAGAAATTACAGAACTGAAAAAGAAAGTGAAAATTATTAAATAATTTTTTAAAAGCTTTAGAGACCTATATGACAATATTAAGCAATCCAATATATGTGTAATTGGTAGCCAGGAGAAGAGAAAGAAGCAGAAAAAATATTTGAAGACATATTGGGTAAAAACTACCAAGACAGAGTAGAGAATTTAAAAATATACCCACAATTACAGAGTCAGTTGATTTTTGACAAAGACACCAAAAGCTATAAAATGGAAAAGGAAAGTCTTTTCAATAATTGTGGAAGGATAACTGGATGTCTATATGGAAAAAAATATATAAACTTCAAACCTTGCCATACAAAACCATTAATTCATAGATCTAAAATTAAAATGATAAAGTTTTAAAAAACAATAGAGGAGTATATCTTGACCACCTGGAGTTAAAATGTTTTCTTAGATATATACTGAAAATAGTATTTTTTAAAAAGTAGCTAATAAATCATATGTCAAAACTGAAAATAACTTGCTCACCAAAATAAACTGTAATGTAAATGAATAGGCAAGGTACTGGTGAAATATTTTATGCATATACAGGCCATTCAATGAAACTAGATTAAAATTAAGTTTTATTTTTCAAAGGGCAACATAGAGGAAGTTAAGGAAATTAGATACAAATTTTGTGATATGCAACATAACTATCAAAGGATTCATATCCAGAATCTATAAAGAACATCTCAAGAACACAGATACCTATAAAAACAAGTTAATGATAAGAAGACAAAGATGAATAATCCAGTAAAAAAGTTAAGCACTTCTGAGAAGCATCAAATTAAAAAAAAATAACCTTTTTTAGTAGGAAAATACAAATTGAAACCATAATGAGATATTTCACATTCACTATATTGATGAAAATCAAGACCTGACCATATAAAATTTGACAAGAATGTGGATTAATCAGAACTCTTACACAAAGTTTGTGAAAATAAAAAATGGCACCAATATGTTGGAAAAAAACTTGGTATTATCTAGTATACTTGAAAATGCACATACCTTTAATCTAGTTACTCTTATCCTTGATAGATAACTAGAGAAACTCTGGTACATATTAGGCCAGATGAGATGCATAAGAATGTTTATACTAGCACTCTGTGATAGCCATGTATATAAATAGCCCACATATCCATCAACTATAGAATAATGAATAAACATATATTGTTGAATAAATGGAATACTATACATGTGTGAAAACAGATTAACTATAGTTATATATAGAAACATAGATGCACCTCAGAAATATGAAAGGGGACAACAAAAAAGCAAGATCCAGAAACATATAATGGAATTCCATTTATATAAGATTTTTAAATATGCAAAACTAAATAATATATTGTTTAGAAATAAAGGTATATGTCACAAAATAATAAATAAAAACCAGAGCTTGATAAGCAGAAAATACAGTCAAGTGGTCTCTAAGAGAATAGGAAAATTAATGAAATTGGTGATAGGCATAAAGACAGCTTCATGATAATAGAAATGTTCTATTTCTTAACTAGGATTTGGGTAGGTAGATATATGCTAGCATACACAAATCTACATTTATATTAATTCAATAAGGAGTAAAAGTGAAAATAAATTTCTTGGTAACATTTATTAACCTCATGATGCTCACTACAGTTCTGAATGTGGGACATAGGATTTCTGAATCCCAGCTAACAGGGTTGAGTATGTTACATACTTGTTCCCATCTCTTAAAACACTCTATGATGATGTACTTGAGCATTATCAGGAGAAATGATAAAAATAAGCTTTAAAATTAACCTTTCTCTGAAGGTGTTTGTTTTGAGGTATGAGTCCAATAGCTGTCTTTCAATATTTCAAGAACTGTAAAGTAAAGGAGTGATGAAACTGATTCTACATAGCTTCAGAGAGCAGGCCAAGAACAATGGTTGAAAATTACAGAGAAAGAAATTTGATTCAATATAAAAAAATTCTAACAGTAATTTCTTACATTTATATAGTGCTGTATACTCCACATACATTCTCATGTGCATCATTTCACTTTAGGAAGAACTCCCAAATAATTGGTGATAGAATGAGCTGCCATACATGTATAAGCAGAAAATAATGAGTCACATTAGACTAGTTGAACTTAAGATGATTTTAGACTCAGACTGTGAATTAACCTAGAGGTACTTCCAAGTCAGTTTCTAAACTGAGAATAATAGGGAACAGCAACAACAAAAATAGCATCTGGTATCAATTCATCCTTGTCTGTCTCAGCTTATACTTTTCAAAGCTGAAAAAAGTAAAAAGATAAAAACTTTGTTTACTTTAAGGGGAACAGTTTAAGTTAGCCATGTAGGATATGCAGAGGAATATTGGCTGCCTCTTTTTGGAGATTTCTACAATGGGTAAGAAGATGGACCACATGATCCCTGAATTCCCTTCTAACACCAAGATCCTCTGAAAGTGATATTTCACTTTTGGCTTTGTTGCTTTGTAAACTGGCCTTGAAGTTGTTTTCACTCTCTGGGCCTTGTCTTTCCTATTAAATGGGAGTCTTGGATTCTGTGATCTTTAGAGAACATATATTCTACAATTAAAGGATTTATCATAAATTCTTAGAGGTAATAAAGAATATATTTAACCATAGAACAACACTAAAAATTGGAGATGTTTAAAAAAGAGATAGTGTTGACATATGCTTGAACAGTGTCAACTAATGAAACTAACAAAAATGGGAGTAGAAGGGAGAGAGTAAATGGGAAGAATAATTTTACAGATTGCCAGTTATGCCTTAGGTTGGAGTAAGAGACTGCAAATTGAAGCTGACAATTCAAGTAGCTAAGCTTGAACTTTCTTAATGTTTAAAAATTATCATTAAATTAATACCAGTGACTTAAAATACATGATAGGGGAAGACAGGAGATTAAAAAAATGATTATTAGCCAAAATTACTATATAAGGAATAAGTATTAAATAATGATAATCACCAGAACATAAATGAGACTCTATCTTATGTCAAAAGAAACAAAAAACAAATGACAAAGTAAAGGACTTTGTATATATGTTGTGTATGTTTATGGACATAAAAAGTCATAGATATACGTATATATGCACATATTTGATTGAAATATGGAAAGCGCATTTTTGTACTTTTTAAACCATAGACAATCAACAATTTAACATGCTTCCACAAAGAAAAAGCATATAAAACAATGTGAGTGAATCAAGAAACAATATTGATTATATCAATAAATGTAAATGGGTTTTACTCACCTATTTAAAGAAAAACATTTTGATCTTAGCAAAGCAAAATTCATGCAGTTATCTGAGACATACTAAGAAAATAAAGTGAATCAGAAAGGTTAATAAAACTATACATAAAGATAAACCAGTCAACAGAAAATAAAAAAGAAAGCAGAGGAAATAATCTTAATATTAGAAAATATACATATTATGCCAAAAACATTGAAAGATGAAGAACATATTATAAATTTAAAGAGTATAATTCACAGTAGAGTATAATTGCTAATATCTATTCAGAAAGTGAACTTATAACTTTATAAACAGAAAGATGGACCTGGAGAGTATTATGCTAAGTGAAATAAACCAGTCAGAAAAAGATTAAGTACCATATGATTTCATTTATATGTGGAATCTCATGAGCAAAATAAACTAACATACAAAATAGAAACATACTCATAGATACAGAGAACAGACTGACAAGTGTCAGAAAGGAAGGTGGTTGGCAAGCTGGATGAAAAAGGTTAAGGGATCAAGCAAAGGGAAAAAACAACTCATAAAAACAAATAACCATATGGTGATTACCAGGGGTAAAGTGGGATGGGGTGAGGTGGAAAAGTTTGGTAAAAGGGTGATAAAGAAGACTGGCCTTTGGGTGGTGAGCACACATACAATATACAGATGATGTGTGATAGAATTATACATCTGAAACCTATATAATTTTATTAATGTCAACCCTATAAATTCAACAAAAATAAAAAATTAAAATTAAAAGAACAGAAAAACTTCAGTTAAAATTAGAAAATTAAAAAATTGCTCTTATTTTTTGATAAGAGCAATTAAACCAGAAGTAATAAATTATCAAAACTCTCTCTTAAAGATATTTGGATTAAAGGTAAAAAATAAAACAAAATTGTAGAATTTCTAGAAGTAATAATAATGAAGACCTATATTTGGAAAACACAAGAGAACCAACTAAAAAGACTATTATCCTATGTAAATTGACCTTCACCCAACACACAAGATGACTACCCCCATGTGGTCAAAGATGGCTGCCCCCATGTGGACACATGATGGTCTCCACAAGATGGCAAACAGGGGAGGGCAGTTGTGGGTTATCAGGCCACGAGGGGAGGGCAGTTGGGAGAGACCAGGACTGCAAGAAAGGGCAGTTGGGAGTGAACAGGCCTCCAGGGGAAGACAGTTGGGGGGAACCAGGCCTGCAGGAGAGGGTAGTGGGGGCAACCATGCCTGCAGGGGAGGGTAGTTAGGGATGACCAAGCCAGTAGGGAAGGGCAGTTAGGGGCAATCAGGCTGGCAGGGGAGTGGTTAGGGGGTGACTAGGCTGGCAGGCAGAAGCAGTTAGGGACAATCAGGCAGGCAGGGAGGCAAGCGGTTGGGAGCCAGCAGTCCTGGATTGTGAAAGGGATGTCCAACTGCCCATTTAGGCCTGATCCCACCACCAGGATATCCCTTGAGGGGTCCCAGATTTGAGATGGTGTGGGCTGGGCTGAGGGACACCAACCCTCCATACACGAATTTCATGCACTGGGCCTCTAGTAAACTATAATAGAATTTAGTAGAATGGCAAGTTGAAAAATCAAGTGATAGAAATCAATAATCTTGCCATATACAAACAATAACTAATTAGAAATTTTAATGAAAGAGAAAACTCCATTTATAGTAACAACAAAATAGAAAAAAATACCTAAACATAAACTTAACAAAATTTATATCTATAAAACTTTTATACATATTTAAAAGACACAAAAGTAGATGCAAACAAATGGAAATCTATATTATCAATATAACAATATGGTAAAATCTTGACAGTTGTTGAGTATGGGTGAAGAAAGAGTGTATCAAGATGCATTACATACTATCCTCTCTACTTTTTTTTATGTTTGAATATTTTTTATAAACTAATTTAAAATAGTTAATCCAGGTATTAAAAATAAAGGTATTTAGGTTCTAGCTCCATCCTATCAAGCATACCTAGATAGTTAGGAGTTAATTAACACAATTTAATTAAATTTTTACTGTCAGAATTACTTAAGCTAAATCTCTTTGGAATCTCTACTTAATTGAAAATTAATTGTACATGCATGCTTTGAATACTTCAAGCGATAGCTGTTTCTTTCTACCCTCTCTCTAACAGGCCGAATGAGGAGTCACCTTTCTTCTTGTCTCTGCTTCCAGGGACTGTATACTAGTAAGGTGAGCTGAGAGGCAGAAAGAGAATTATTCTAAACATTCAACTTACTGATGGAAGTGCGTCAAGTTCTCAGGCCAGAAGGACTTCACAGAACACTTGACCCCTAATCTGTCTTCCAGAGGGGACCGTGCCAAATCCAAGTTATTGTCTTCAGGGTTTTCTCAGTTTACTTCTGAAGTGTTACTACTGAAAAGGTAAACCTGCTCAAACAATCTTCAGAAACAAACTTTGGCCACATTCTATGTTTATACTCACTAACAATTTAATTTTGGGAGGAGGAGTTAATGTTTGCTATCCTGAAACAATGCTATTATGACTACCTTCAACAAGACAAAGCAACGCAAAGGAAGACATGAGTTGAATTCTTAGTTCCATTGGACAAAGCTCAGCCTCTTCACCCTGGCATTCCCACCCTGCATAATATGGCTCCAATACTTTTTTTTCATTGACATTTTATATCATAACCCCTACTGATTTCCAGCAATTCAGACAAACAAATATAGAAAACTTAAAAACCTAGTATTTTTTCAGTATTTTTTTAGTTCATGGAATATGTTTTTCATTATATTTCTTATTTAATCCCAACAAAAGCCTCAAGAGCTAGGGACTTCCTCCCTCCCTTCTTTCCTTCTTTCCTTCTTTCCTTCCTTCCTTCCTTCCTTCCTTCCTTCCTTCCTTCCTTCCTTCCTTCCTTCCTTCCTTAATAATGTGGTGCTTGAGGAGCTAGAGCCATCTCCAGCATCATAAAGCTAATATTAAGCCAGACTTTTGATTTTGAATTTTGTGCTATCCCAGTAATATATTACCACTATACTATATACTCATTAATCCTTGATTTTGCTACCAGACTCCTTTCTCCAAGTCGCTCAAAATTTCATCCATCCTTCCAAGTTTGGATATGAAATTCTTCTTGATCCCTTGAAGATGATGTGTTCTCTCTCTTTCTCTCTCTCTGTTCTGTGTCTTTTGGGGCACTTGACATACAAACAATATGTTAAGTGCCCCAAGTACCTTGACAAACAATATGTCAAGTGCCACAGTACCTTGTGTTGCATTATTGTATTACTGACAGAGTCTATGTCTCACTCATCTTTCTAACCCTTCAAAGTTGCAAGTACAGTGGCACACAGCAGGTGTTATACTTACCAAATGTTTGGGTGACTCCATGGGATTTTGCTCAATATATTTGAAAGAACTGCCTTCTCTCTGAGTTTTTTCTAATAGAAAGTCCTAAGAAAGTAGAAACCATTTTTAGAAAAAGTAGACAGATTTGTGTTAATATAAGAATAAAATAACACTGATAATAGTAATAATCCATGACATACTAATAATGGTAATTTTATAACCTTGAATTATAAGGTTCTCTTTCAGATTACAGTAATTCATATCCGTCTCATTTATTTCCCCAATATGCCTGTTAGCCAAGGAAAGGATTGTCAGTATAGTGTTAAGCACAGACTCTCACTGTTTTTTGTTTTGAGGGCCAACTACTCCACTTATTCAAACAAGTTATTTAACCTCTGAGGGTTTTAGTCACCTCTCCACCCTTTACAACATAGAGATAATAAAATGAAAAAAATATGCAAGTTTATTGTGAAGAATAAATGTGATTAAGTAGGCTAAGTTTGCTGCAAACATTTATTGCAGAGTAAGCACTGATTCAATGATATCAGTAATTATTGTTAGGAGTAAAGAGAACAAATTTATGACCCAAGGTGTTTGACTTGCTCAAAATGGTATAACATAACCCAAGTAGAATTTGTTTTTTCCTTGCTGGATTACTTTATCAGCTCTCACTGTACCCTATTCCTCCGCCCCTTAAATGTCACCTTTGCCTGGTATAATAAAGAATTTGGCAGGTCTTTATCCTCAGTCCCTGGGAAGTAGCCCAAACCCCCTGGAATTTTCCTTGTAATAGAAGCCTGGGAGATTGTTTTTAGTAGTTAGCTTATGCTAAGGAAAAGATTTAGGATTCGAACTGGCCCTGCTGGAAAGACCAACCATGTGATTAGAAGTTTAGGGCTTTGAGCCATCTTGATATCAGACCAAGTCTGAGAGAAGAGGGGGAAGTCATGAAGGGGGCCAACAACTTAATCAATCATGCACCTGGAAAGAAGTCCAAATAAAAACTATGGACGTAGCTGTTCTGGTGAGCTTCCCTGCTGTGCGACAATCTGGGCCAGCCACACCTCAGAGTGCCGGGAGAGTGCCCCAGGCTGACTCCCCAGGCAGAGGACAAAGAATCTTCATGTGTGGGCCCTCCAAGACAATGCTGTCTCCCGTTTGGATACATGGGCTGGTTCTGACTTCTATTCTTTTGCTATAATACAATAGTGAGCATAACAATAGAGCTTTTTCATCATTCTAGCATATGATTGAAAGCAAGGAGATAGTGCCAACCCCGGAATTTGTAGCTAGTTGATCAGGAGTGAGGGAGGCCTGGGGATCTCAGAATCTGTGTCTGGTGAGGGCAGCTGTGTAGAGGACTTTGTCCTTAACCCGGGGCGTTTTGCTAAGCTCCCCTGTGGGTAGTTGGTGTCAGAGTCCTGTTCCTGTCACCTAGAAACTCAACAGGAACATCAATGTTTTATAAGGTGCCCACTTGGCAATTTCAGACTCAGAATTGAGAGTCTTTTAAAATTTATATATTTTGTCCATTTTTGATGCACAGTGTTTAAATGTGATCACATTGGCCCTACACAGCTGACCATTTAGATAAAATTGTATTGAAATAAAAAAAAACACAGTGAAAATTACTTATATGTGGAACTAATCTATTGTACACTTTTCTCCAAACAAGTTAATTCCTCTACACAGTGAGAAGAGGAAACCGAGCAGTGGCCTTGACTATGAGGGGCAGTAAGACAGCAGGAGTGCATATGGTGTGGCTCTGACACCCTGCCAGGGACCATCTCTCTCACCAGCAGTTTGAAAATCAAAATAGCACCCTGTAGTGACTCAGGGCTTCAAACTCAATCGAATCTACTTGCAGCGTTTTGCAAGTTACTGAGAACAACATCTCTCACATTGAGGTACCTGCCTCCCGTCTGCTGCTCGGCTGGCCCTAATGTATTTAGATTCTTCTTCCGTGAGACAGAGTTCAAGTTCATTAGAATCATGCGTTCTGCTTCGAAGCCTCCTTTAATCTCCCTAGGTGCTCTTTGAGCTTCTCCCATTGTATTCACTAACCTTGGACTGTGGGTATTTAGGAACAATGCTAATGTTCTTAAATGGCTTTGCAGTCTCCTCTCCTGCATTATACCAGCAGGCCAACGAAAGAAATGCCAATTAAGCCCCAAGAGTCATTTTGCAAATGCTCTTTCTCCTAAACCAGAGAATGTCTAACTGCGAACCCAAATGGAAATGAGGCAGGATGGTGCTGTGATACGTTATGCATGTTGACTCTTTTCTCTCAGAGGAATCTAATCTGTTAGAGTGGGCATTAGGTAACGCTTTCAATATGGTCTGAAAGGCCAAAAAGAAAAAGAAAGACACTTCAGACATTTTGGATAATAACATGTTGGTGCTTTAATAATTCTCATCTTAAAAGGGTGTTTGTTATTCATTAGGTACAGTGCACTTCAGAGCCCTGCTTTCCATCAACTTCTTCTCGAAGCAAGAGAATCAGCCTCAGCCTGAATTTTGAACTTTCTCAAATATTGGTGTGAGTTGGGGGTGCGAGAGTAGGACAGTGGTAATTAGAAACATTGGATGTCTCTAGGAGGGGACCTAACTAGTATGTTTAGACACCAGTTTTCCTCTTGCTATAAAAATGTAAGGTGGTACTAGTCTCAGAAGTCACAATTTACTTGGGAATGTTCAATAGGTAGTATGTTTAGACACCAATATTCTGACATCAACTGAGTGTCCTAAAATTCAGTTCAATTATGACACTAAAATACCTGGAGGTAGGGTCAGATCCCATGAGTTAAAGGTCAAGTTCTCCAACAAGGCTGCTCTTACTTTATTCACCAGCTACCCACCCTCCTGCCCAGTTGACTGTGAATTTAGGGTTTCTCACAACCTCCTCAGGTTCTGTAATTCCTGGAATGACTCACAGAACTCAGGAAAGCTCTGTTCTTCTAATTACCATTTTATTATAAAGAATGCAAATAAACATCCAGATGAAGAGATATATTAGGCACGATCTAGGAGGGCCTGGGTACAGGAGCTTCTAGTCCCAGGGAGTCAGGGTGTACCACCATCCAGGTACGTGAGTATGTTCATCAACCAGGGACACTTCTGAGTTTCAGTGTCCAGAGTTTTTATTTCCGGTTTCAGTAAGTAGGCATGGCTAGTCAAATCACTGATCACATGGTTAAATTCAAATTTTTTTAAAATTTTTATTGTTCAGATTATTACAATTGTTCCTCTTTGCCCCCCCCCACCCCCTATAGCTCTCCTCCACTCGGTTCTCACCCCATCCTCTGCACTTACCCCACCCGCAAATCCACCAATGTTCTCATCCATAGGTGAATGATTTTTGTTCAGTCACTTTTTGCACCTCCCACACCCTTTTCCCCCTGAGAATTGTCAGTCTACTCCCTTTTTATGGCCCTGATTCTATTATATTCACCAGTTTATTCTTTTCATCAGATTTTTAATTCACTTGATTTTTAGATTCACTTGTTGATAGATATGTATTTGTTGCTCATAATTTTTATCTTTACCTTTTTCTTCTTCCCCTTCTTAAAGAGTACCTTTCAGCATTTCATATAGTACTAGTTTGGTGTTGATGAACTCCTTTAGCTTTTTCTTATCTGTGAAGCTTTTTATCTAACCTTCAATTCTGAATGATAGCTTTGCTGGATAGAGTAATCTTGGTTTTAGATTCTTGCTATTCATCACTTTGAATATTTCTTGCCACTCCCATCTGGCCTGCATAGTTTCTGTTAAGAAATCAGCTGACAATCATATGGGTGTTCCCTTGTAGGTAATTAACTGTTTTTCTCTTGCTGCTTTTAATATTCTCTTTGTCTTTTGCTCTTGGCATTTTAATTATGATATGTCTTGGTGTGGTCCTCTATGTATTCCTTTTGTTTGGGTTTCTATGCACTTCCTATACTTGTAAGTCTATTTCTTTCACCAGGTTGGGGAAGTCATTATTTCTTCAAATAGGTTTTCAGTATCTTGCTCTCTCTCTCCTTCTGGTATCCCCATAATTCAGATGTTGGTATGCTTAAAGTTGTCCCAGAGGTTCCTTTCACTACCTTCATATTTTTGGATTCTTTTTTCTTTTTTCTTTTCCGGTTGGGTTTTTTTTGCTTCTTTGTATTTCCAATCTTTGACCTGATTCTTGTGATCCTCTAGTCTGCTGTTGGATCTCTGTATATATATATTTTTTCAGTCAGTATATGTTTAATTTCTAGTTGGTCCTTTTTCATATCCTTGAGGGTCTTGCTAAATTTATCGGCCTTTTCTAGAAAATTCTTGAACCAAGAATTTTGAACTCTATATCCAGTTGTTTGTTTTCCTCTATTTCTTTCATTAGTAACTAGTTTCATTTGTCTCTTCACTGCTTCCCTGAGTTGATAGAGTGGCTTTATGTGTTAGGAGTCCTATAGGGCCCAGTGGCTCAGCCTCCCCAGTTACCTGAGGTGGACACTCTTGGTGCACCCCTTTCTGGGCTTTGTGCAAAGTCTTGTTTTAGTCAAGCCTTGATTGTTGTTGGTATCTCTAGGGGGAATTGACCTCTAGGCCAGTTGGCTGTGAGGATCAGCTGTGTCTACAATGGGAGAACTTCTGTACTGGAGACACTCTTATGAGATAAGATTTGCTTCAGTGGGACTTTGGTGCTAAGTCTGCCCCCTGAATGTGTCCCTTATCTGAGGAGTTGTAATCTGGATGGTCCCACTCTGACACCTGGGTACACTGTCTCTTGGATCTCCAAGGAGATGCTAATTTAGCCTCTGCCTGAGGCCACCCAGCAGGAGATACGGAGATCTGCAGATTCCTCTTCTTTATTTGGGTTTTGGGGGTGCCCAGAAGAGGCCCAGCTATGAAGCAGTGCAAGCTGCTGCGGAGCCTTGGGCCTTCTTTTGGATGTTCTCACTAACTCAGCTGCAGTTTGTTAGGTAAGTTTAAAATTCATAGGACCAGGTCTTTCATATGCAAAAGCCTCTGCACTCAGCTTGGATGGGGCTGAGTCTCAGGGCAGAGCAAATAGCGATGGCTTCCTGTCAGACCTGCCCTAGCAGGTCCCTGGTTCTCAGTGTCCCACAGTAATTGCTGCAAGCACCTCTGAGAGAAAGCTGCCCTCGAGTTTTGCCTGCTGCCAGACAGTCCAGTTTCTACCCAGAGTCTCGCCCAGAACTGGAGTTCAGAGCACTTGGGATCTTTTGTCTCCCTCAAGATTGAGAAAAGCCAGCCACTCTGCGTGCGTGCGTGCCTCTGTACCTCTGCCTTCCACAGCTCCTGTAAGTCTCAGTGTGCTTTTCTTTTTCCTTCTAGTTGTAGAATTTCCACTCAGCCAGCCTTCCTGTGGTTCTAGATGATGTCTGCTTTGTCTTTTAGTTGTAGTTTTGAAATTGTTGTGCGATGCAGCAGTTTAGGTGTTTATCTATGCTGCCATCTTGGTTTTTCCCCCGGTTAAACTCAATCTTTAGTCCTTCTCTACCTCAGGTGTGTAGTGGATCTGTGAGCTCCAACTCTATTCATGTGCTTTCTTTCTGGAATGTTCAATAGGTTGTATGTTTAGGCTGGTGAGCTCTTAGATCACCTTCCCTCGGATATCTCTTTAAGCATCAAGCAGCTATTTAATGCAAGGTTCTCATGTCTTCTTTCCCCTTTTTCTTGGTCAGTGGAATAGACAAGATTGATTTTTCTGCATGGCTGGGGAAGGCCTAAGGTCAAAAGATAAAAAGGTAGATTCCTTTTAAATGTAACTTAGATTTTTTTCCCTGACATTAGTTCTGATATCAACTACGGCATCACTTTCATGTTCCAAAAGCACCTGGGTTCCAACCACAGCTGCTGGGGCAACCTGGGCTTCCAACACAGCACAGCTAGGAAGGGGGTCCAGGCAGAGTTGCTATCAGGTGCCATTCCTCTCTCTTTCTCCTTTCTCTCTCCCCATCTCTCTCTCTCTCTCTCTCTCTCTCTCTCTCTCTCTCTCTCTCTCTCTCTCTTCCCATCCCCCCCCTCTCCTTTTCTCTACCTCTCTTCCCCTCCTCTGATTCG
>JAAGEH010000042.1:13038265-13065328 GCA_011751065.1 Lasiurus cinereus | reverse complement strand
TCTCTCTCTCTCTCTCTCTCTCTCTCTCTCTCTCTCTCTCTTCATTTAATTGTTGCTAAATTGGAAGGGTATACCTGAATAATACATTTATCTTAGCTCCACTCAGTTAATTGGCTTCAATCCAGCCAACCAATGAGAACGCCTCTAAATTCAGGATTTCAAACAGCCAGCTGGATGGCAATACCCCACCCTAAGACTCCTTTATCATTGGGTCAATAGGTGGAGATGGTGAGAGAGTTTGGACAACTTACCAAACCAAAGTGACGCTACAACAAAGGGACAGAATGGGAACCCTTATATCAGTAATCAGGAGACAGAAACAGACACAGACAGACTGGATAGGAACACAGAAGGAAAGAAGTGGGGAACTAAGAAGAGAAAATCTGGAGTAGTCAGGATCCTCCTGATTGCAAGTCATAGGAACCCATCTGAAAAGCCTAGGTGAAGTGTATTGGTCCATCCAGATAAACAATCCAAGGAGACATTAGCTTCAGACACACTGGACCAGATGCTTCACTAACACCTCTCTCTGCCCTTCTTTACTGGGTTCGTTTTCAGGCATACTTTTTCCTGAAAAAAACATTTCCAGGCTCAAACTCAATCTCATCAGCACCAGGAAAAGTTCAGTGCAGGCTCTCATTGGATCAGTCTGGCTCATCTTTCTTTCCTGGATTATTTACCATGGCTGGGGAGACAGGATGCTTTCATTGGTCATAGTTTAGCCAGGTAGGTGCTCACCCCTGGAGCCAAGAGTGGGATCAGTCTCACCTAACATACGTGGTCTGAGTGGGCACAGAATAGTCCTGCTAAAAATGATTAGTGGACTCCTTTCTAGAAAAAAAAAATACTGTCAGGGAACAACAATAACTGTCTACCACAGATGCCAGAAAGAAGCCAATGTCATAGAACTCTGAACCAAGAGCAGTCATGTACCAGCATCTGGAATCCACCAGGAATGGGTCAGGCCTAAATGAAGACTCAAAGCTTAAGCAATTGTTCAGACCACACTTGGTCTAAACATCCCTAATTTGATAACTGGTTCAAGGCCTCCCTAGCTGGCTTCTTGCTGCTCTTGAAAGACACTTGACCTTTCCAGGCCAGACCTCAGACACCCCATTCCAAAGAGAATCCCTTATAGAATTCAGGAGTGTCCCATCTTTCTTTTTTTCATTTTCACAAACTCTAATCCCCTCATCACCCATGTATACGTGCTTTTCTAACCATGTCACATAGAAATCAGAAAGGATTATTTGCACGGCCATTCTTGTGAACATAGCCATTGAGACAGAACATACTCCCATAGACATGTAGCAAGTATCTGAGGACATGGGTGGGAGTTTAACAAAGTGGCCCCATAGCCTGATAAAAACTGGGGGGTGGGGGGGTGGGGAGGAAAGGCAGGTATAGCTGCATTACAGGTTGCATTTACCAAAATTTAAAGAAGGAAAGGAAAAAGAAAGACTATTGGAAGAGCGAGCTTTACTTAAACAGCTCACAGAATCTGTAGTCTCACCCATATGCCAAGCCCTAACAAAAGAAACCCACCAATGTGGCACAGTAACGGGGGAGCAGAGCTGCAGGCTCAGACGCTGAGAGGGCTAATTACCAAAGCTCAGTGTCCATCCTGTTGATATCAATCCTGGCAGGGCACGGTGGCTGCTGCCGGTTGAGAGGAAAAAATTGCCAGGCTGATGCCTCCAAATAATTGATAATTTGCTTAAATGAACAAATCAAGTAAGATTTAATTGTTGGCAGGGATTGCCACCCAGGAAGAGCAAAGTATGTAATTGCTTAAGCGTTACGCATGGCTTTCCCCGCGTCCCCTTTGTTTTTCTAAACCGAGTATAATTGTTTAATGACATTGATGGGGGAATAGACTTGTGGCATTATAAATGGCACTTATGACAGAACTGTCAGTTGGTGACAGTGCTCTGACAGCTCAGTGAGAAATTAATCATTGTAGATGCTTTGTGATTTGCTCATTTTATGTCACAAATAAGATCTTGCGATAAAACCACACACAATCTCACCCTCTAAGGGACAGTTGGGTGTTTTCCTCCCTCTGGGAGGGGGCCAGCGGAGTTGGAAGAAAGTGGTTGGGACTATTGGGGGTAGCTGACCTGCACCTCCAATTCCAGGGAGATGCTCACCTGAGCAGAGTTCTAATTTCGTTGTCTAACTTGCCACTTGTTTAAGGAAGCTTTCAAGGGGAAAGAGCTAACCTGTTGGGACTGATGCTCATAAAGAGAGAAAGCTGAGGAAGTGGAGAGGTTATTTTTAGCTGGGTAATGGGGAGTAAATGAGGCCACCCTGTGATATGCTAAGATATGCCTGTGCTCATTTCTGCCTCGAACTCCCACACTCTCTGCTGGGCAGACATCTGTTAATTGCTTTCTGTTGGACTTCACTCTTGACATTTGGAGAAATGGAAGGAGACGGCCTAACTATTTTTTTTCTAAACAATGTCTCTGAGGAGTTCTGGTTTCTGGCAGGAAAGGAGGCGAGGTGAGTTTGAAGCTTGCTCTCTGCTTGAGTTTGCTAAAACCTTAACACTCCGAGCCTAAGGCACTTTGGCCTGGATTTCATTGAAAACCCTGTGTGGGTCTCTGGACTATCAGAGTCACTCAAGTTTCCCCTCCACGCTACACTGTCCGTACTCCATTTAATCAGAGCACATGCTATCTTTCCATACATTTTACTAATCTTGTAAATAGATGCTTAAAAATTAATAAAACACACTTCTCGATTTTTAAGAGAAACATGCATTTAGTGCCCGTGCAGCAATGTTTTCTTGATGAGACAGTTCCTGTCATCAAGGAGCAGGAAGCTAAAAATAAACTTCAGGTAGTGAAGGTCACATTTCATTGGTACATACTCCCCCCTAACCCCACTCCACACCTGCATCCCCACCCTTTATTTCCATTTAGACACCTGAGTTTGCCTGTACTTGCATTCATTTGTGTTCAGGTAGGTTGACCTATGAGAGGGGTAGTGTGATTAGGGGCCACCAGGTGGCGACAAAAGACTTTCTAGCCTGATTACTGGGTGTAGACAGGGACTGATAAGTGAAATGGGCCTGCTTTCTATTATAATAGCATCAGTAGTGGCAACTTACTGGATGCTGGCCATGTAGCAGGAATCATTAGAAGTGCTGTTTATACGTGCAAATATTTATCTTTGCAGCAATCTTGTGAGTTTTACTAAAGTCTTGTCCTCACTGAGCTCTGAAGCTTCCTTCATCACCAGGAGATGAGAAAAAGGGGCCCAGAAAGACCAAACTGACCCATAGCATAGAATCTGAGAGTTGGAAAATTCTGACCATCCAGGCCAGCTTCCTTTCCAATAAAGGCCTTTTTTTTGGCATAGCATTGAAGGAGAATTACATGGTCTCTGCTGGATCACTTTGGGACCAAGTTGCCAAATGAAGGTGATAGGATTCCTTCTAACTTCCTATGATCAACTTCCTCTCCCAGAAGAGAAATTTAGAGGGATGGAATTGGGGGAAAAAACCCACATTCCCCATCTCCCAAAGCAATTCTGGGAAAGAATATAGGTGTGATGGTTAATGCTTTGTGTCAACTTCTCTGGGTCACAGGTGCCCAGGTATGATGAGGTCAGACATTATTGTGGGTGTGCCTGTGAGGGTGCTTCTGCAGGGAGATTAACATTTGAATTGATAGACCAAGTAGAGCAGATTGCTGTCTGCAATGCAGGTGGGCCTCATCCAATTGGTTGAAAACCTGAGCAGAACGAAAGGCTGACCCTCCTGCAAGTTAGGAGGAAGTCCTCCTGTTTGACTGCCTAGCACTGGACATTGTTTTTTGTTTGTTTTTTGTTTGTTGTACTAAAACATGAGCCCTTCTTGGATCTCAAGCCTGTGTCTTCTGACTGGATTGAAATTACCACCAGTTCTGGATCTCAAGCTCACTGACTGCAGGTCTTGGGATTTTCCACCTTCCATTACCACGTCATCATGTGATCCAATTCCTTGTTACACACACACATACACACATGTATAGACATACACACACACATACATACACACACACACATATACATATGCATATAATTCCATTTAGATGTCCAACTATTATCAAGAATTATATGTTTACAAATTAAACCATTTTATTTTAACATATATTTGTATCTAGAACTATAATTACACATCTCCTATTAATTCTGCTTCTCTGCAGAACCCTGACTAATATGATGGGTCAACTAAAAAGAAGAATCTAAACCAAAAGCACTAAGACCCAAGTCCTGACAATGCAGTGCAGTGGTGTCCGATGACCTGGACTTTGGTGCTGGCATTTCTTTCTCCTGACTAGTTGTCCTAGGAAGCCTCAGTACCCTCATATTAAAAGGAGGAGCATTATAAAGGAGATGATGCAGATATAAGCTTTTTCACAGTACCTGGCAATTAATGTCTCTTATTTTTACTAGAGGCCCAGTGCATAAAATTCATGAACTGGTAAGGGTCCCTAGCAGCTGCTGGCTGCTGACCGGGTACTCCCTCCCTTCTCCCTGCCAGGTCCCACCCCCTGGTTGAACTCCTGGACAATTCTCAGTTAAGGGGACAATTTGCATACTACATTTTTATTATATAGGATTAGGCACTAATTGCTTCCCATCAGTAAGTTACCAAAGAATCTTGGTAAAATACTGTATTCTTTCCTTTTCACAAATGAAATAAACCTTGAGGGGAAAATATGCATGACTCTCCTTTTCATTTTTGGAAGGAGTGTTGTAAAGTCAAATGGGATACAAGAAATAAGGTTTTGCCGAGACTGGTTTGGCTCCGTGGATAGAGCGGCTTGTGGACTGAAAGGTCCCAGGTTCGATTCTGGTCTAGGGCATGTACCTTGGTTGTGGGCGCATCCCCAGTGGGGGGCGTGCAGGAGGCGGCTGATCGATGTTTCTCTCTCATCGATGTTTCTAACTCTCTATCCCTCTTCCTTCCCCTCTGTAAAAAATCAATAAAAAATATTAAAAAAATAAAAAAAGAAATAAGGTTTTGAGTACAAGTGCCCATATGTACATGGGGAGGTTGTTACATGAGTTTAATCACAAGGTCTGAGTCCACTGAACAGCAGCAGCCCAGTGCACAGATTCAGGCATTTAGTCAGTCCGGCTTCTGAGGGAGGCGAGGAGCCCCTAGGAGAGGCTCAGCCAGTGGAAACAGCAGCTGTTTCTCAGCACAGTTCTTCCTTTATTCAAACAGGAAGGCAGAGGGAAATGCAGATCTGGGGAAAGATATTCTCAGGACAGACCACATGCAGCTTCTCTATCTTCACTGAAAGGCCAGCCTCGGGACTTCCTTTAGTTTAAACAAGTATATCTGAAGAAAGAACATTTTCCATGTTTCCCACTCCCTGGTCATCCCCCTTCTCTTGATGTGGATAGGATATTCTTTTAGAGGCACCTGCTCTTGGCAAATAGCATCAGAATGCAGACTCAAATATGAACATTGAACTTCTGAGTGAGTGAGTACTCCTATGCTCCCTTTTCCCCCTGTCCCCCAGGTCTTGACTCACTGGTTTTCCCTTTTCACACTCATTTCACTCATGTCCTCGGGGACTTTGTACAACCCCATGGCTTTTGCTGACACCCCTCAGAAGGAAGCTAGAATGTCATATGCTTGCACACAATGCACCAATCATACATTTCCGCTTAGAGGTTCAACTTCATCTAGAATTCTACATTTTAAAATTGAACCCTAGCCCTAGCTGGTTTGGCTCAGTAGCTAGAGTGTCAGCCTGTGGACTGAAGGGTCCTGGGTTTGTTTCTGGTCAAGGGTACATGCCCAGGTTTGTGGGCTTGATACCTAGTGGGAGGTGTAAAGGAGGCAGCTGATCAATGACTCTCATCATTGATGTCTCTCCCCCAACCCCCTCTCTCTCCCTTCCTTATAAAATCAAATAAAAATAAATTTCAAAAAAAGAAAATTATTTTAAAAAATAGAGCCCTTGCCCTCTGCCCACAAGTCACATTTTTCTCTAAGGTACCACTCCCTGTACCTTCAGATTTCTAGACTGCACAGTCTGAAATAAACTCCCACTCATCCCTCCCCTTCCTCAGTCCCTACCACGATTTGCTTCCAAATGCTTCCCAGATTGACCCTTTCCTCTCCGTTTCCACTGTCAGGTGTTGGGTCCTGCATACCTGAGTGCCTTCCACAGCCTCTGGGTGGCCCCCTGTTTCTTCTGGTCCCTTGTGAAATAATCCTGCCAGGTGCCCCTTCCCTGCTCCAGGCCGCACAGTCACTTCTCAGTGTCTCGTCCCAGGTTTAAACTCCTCTGCCTCCTGTCTGTATTATCCCCCCTTTCAGACTACTCACCCATTTCCCCTTCTTCCTGGCTTCACTCCATCAGGCCTCTCCCTGCCTCCACACCTCCATGAATGTGTGTATGGACTGTCATGTGGAAGCCCAGGCGCAGGACTGAAAGAACATTCTCCATCTTTCCTACTCCCTGTTCATCCCCCATCCTTCAAACCACTCTGCTGCCTCATCTGCATTCTGATCTCATCTTTTATAATTTAAATTTTAATTGCCCAAGTGATATAATCTAAATAGCCTTTAAAAATGAAATCTATAGACCAGGCTAAGGCTCCCTTTGATCACTCATTTCAATCCTGCTTCTCTCCTCCTTACACAGAGGTTAAGTGGTTGTGGAATACATTCAGATATTTTTTGATGTTTACAGAAGATATGTAGTATTTATATTGAATGTGGCCATTTTTAACATAAATGGCATGTGCTTTTATATTTTGTGAAGTGTCTGGATGTTCATGCATGTTAGTCCACCAGGATGAGACTCACTCTGATTGCCTGGTGGGTACTACTCTGTAGTATGAATCCCTCACTATTGACTTGACTATTGCATCTTTGATGCGAATTACATTATTCCTGGTTTATGTTTACAAACTTGCTTCATGGAACAACTGGAAAGCACATCCTTTGCATGTGTGTCAATTGCTTTCACTGATTGTCTTTTCTTCTCAGAATCACAAAGTAAGATTAGAACAAAGCTGATCTTTCCTGAAAGATTCTGAAGTACCAGGGACTAAAATAGGTGTTTGCACAACAAACCTTGAGCTAGGTGTTATCATTCCCATTTTATGGATGAGAAAACTGAGATTTAAAGAGGTAAAGTAAGTCAGGATTTGTAATCCCTTTAATGTTCTCACTCCTCCCAGTCCCTTGTGTTGAGTTCTTTCCCTCCAGCTCTGCTATGAATCTCATAGGGGCAATCTCGTATTTCCTTTTGTTCTCTAATATCTCCTGATTACACAATAAATCTCAATAAAACCTGATTGATTATTTGGGAGACAAATTAGCACTATCATCTTAACTAGCAGGGTATTTTATTTAAGTATTTTAGCAACAATAAGAAGACGCTAGCATCATAGAGTGGCTGGTTAAAATATTATTATAAGTTAATTCATATTTTAGCAGATAATTTCTAATTAATTTGCTGTAGTTATCTTGTTAAATGTCAATTAAATCTCTCCACATCCCTTACAGGTTTTTGCTATTCATAAAATGTAATTATGCAGCTATTGCTCATGTATTCTTTATTGCTTATATAATCTACCAGTTAAATACAAGTCAAAAAGATTTATCTTCCAAGTTCTTAATAACATCACTAAATGTCCTAATTAATAATTAATAACCATTTGCATAATTAATTGGAGAAAGTATCCTAATGGGATGGTGCCTTGCAGTTATCTCCTATAGCAACCCTAACTCAGAGTGGAAGAGTTTATTTGAATAACTCAAATTCATTCCGTGCTTAGCACTAATGATACAGACTCATTTGATTCCAATGGCACATCCTTATTTACATGCTTAGCAATATATAATACACGTGTCTCCATGGAACATAACTTGTTTGTTGTGTATGAATTTTTACGAACAAGGATCAGGTGAACAAAAACAAATCTCTTCATTTTCCTAAAAGCCAATTTAATTTTCTGAATCTGAGCCTTCATTTCACCAAATGCAGAAACTTAACCTAATCACCTTCAACTTAGTCTTATGTAGTATCTTCTCAGGCAAATCAAGATACAATTCAGTTACATTCTAGATTTGGAGAAAAACTAGAGGTTGTCATCTGGGCGGGGGCTGTCCATTTTCCAAGTTCCACCCATTTTGGTCCTAGCAATCATCCTTTGAGCCACAACATCAATGCTGTTCTTTGAGGAAGTCCCTTTCACACTGACCCCACCACAAGGCGGTCAATTATCCTCATTCACTGAAGTGTTTTTGGTTTTGCTGGAGCTTCCACCATCCAGGTTCGTAAGAGTTGCTCTTCATTTTTCTTGTTCAGACCTCCAGGATCCTGTGTATACATCTGTCCTTTCTTGGCCCTTCCTAAACCATATCTTGAGTTTGCAGATCATTTAGCTCTGAGTCATTTTGTGATCATAGAAACACTGAGGGGCTGTCAGAGGTCCTTGCTCTATCTAACATACCCTCTTACAGCCTCTCCGCTTTATTATTCATCTGCCCAAAGCCACAGAGGTCATTGCAAGGGATACTGAATACTGTAGATCCAGGTGGGACTAGTAAGACACAGATCTTCTCTCTCTGACTCTTTAAAATCAGGTTCTTGTTCTATTCCCCTCTTCCAAATTATTGGGGGTGGGATAGGATGGGGGTCATAACACACAGATGGATCTCTGCTTCCAAGATCCTCTCAATTCTTTTCTCCCTCTTCCTAACACGTAGGGGAGGGACTTGGGCAGAAATGCTTTACTTAGGAGCATTTATTTTCTTACATTTTCTTTCTTACACCAGAAATTTTAGCACTTTATCTTGGAAGCTGACAGTGTGGCATGTTTGTTCTCTGACCCTGGAGTGGCCCCTTGTCAACAGTGGGAACAGGGGTTATCACAAGGAAACAGAAAAAATAATACGCCAGGTAATATTTTAATGTGTTTTTCTGCCACACCTTTATCATGTCAGAGCCAAGGCTGAGAACATTTGAAATATATGGAGTCTCCAGTGCTCATGCCAAAGAGGACCAGCCCATACCCACAACACAGAGGCAGGGAAACAATGCAAAGTTCCTGAGGGTCCTATGAGGTGGGACTCTGCAGTCAGTTCATTTTGCCTAAAGGCAGGCAGATAAATGCATGGACTTCTCAAAAGGACGTTCAGTTTCAAGCAGGTTTCCTATAAAGCCAGGAAAAAAAATACTTCTCTGTCTTGGCTGCTGTCTGGCTCAGTGGTTGAGCATTGACCTATGAACTAGGAGGTCATGGTTCGAATACCATTCAGGGCACATTCCTAGGTAGGGAGTTTGCAGGGGGGCAGCTGACCAATGATTCTCATCATTGATGTTTCTAACTCTCCCTTTCCCTTCCTCTCTGAAATCAATAAAAATATATTTTTTAATGTTTCTCTGATTTGTTTTACTTTTTTTACCCCAAATCTATGAATCAACTGAAAAATAAAAGAACCTATATACTTGGGGGCTTGGGACTGAGAGTTGCACATTCTAAGAGTTTTCAAAACCCAGTAATAAGTAAACAGACAAACAAAAAAAAATTTAAAATGAAATCCCATCATTGTTCGTTGAACTATGAGTTGCAGTTGGGTGAAAGAGAATAATATGTTGATTTGGAAGAAAAAGCTCATTCACTCAGGTACATTGTGAACTTCTCAGTACAGTTACCTCTCTTCAGACAGCTCTGCCAGAATGGCCACATATCAGACCAATCGGAATATTATTACCCTGTGGAAAAGACTATTGCTTGTCATTTTTTATAAAGCATTTTCCCCTTTCACATATCAATAACAAAGAGCTTTAAGCCTTCTTTTCTCCCAGCTCTTATCACAAGGCAATTGCTTTTCCACAATGACCCTTCTCACAGAGAAGAGCTGCTTCTTCTGTCCATAATAACAGACATAGCATGGAGCAGGATGGGTGTACCTCACTGAGCTCTGAATAGATTGTCATCAGTTCAGCACCAGAGCCCTGGACAGCAGCATGGGGAGCCCCCTCTGGGGATCATCTGGTCCTTCTGTGTTCTGGCAAGTTCTTCAACTCAGACAAGAGAGGTCTCTCACCTCGAAAATCTCTGAGGAAGGGCATTTCTTAGATTCTTATGATTAACCAAGCCAATGTTTATATTTAGGAATACATTTATGTTTAATCCAAATCTGTCCCACCATTTTTTATTTTTCATACTCTTTTATGCATTCCTTAGGGAAAAACAATGAAGGAGATAAAGGTCATTTTTGGTGCCTTCTCTTTCCTCCTCCCCACTTTTTATATCGTCGGCTCTTTCCATCTCTCGGGAATTTGGGGGTTTAATTGTCATAGATTATGGGGGATCATTTATGCCCTTTTTTTTTTGACATGGGCTCTTGCAAAATGAGCCCTGTAAAAAGAGCAGAATGCTTCATACGAAATGTTGAATTATTAATGGTGACATTTCAGGCACCTCTGAAAAAGAGACAGGGGTGAATGTGAACTTTGTCCATATCCCTCAAATAATGCCATGCTTGTAAAATCAATCATGACTATTGAGTCAAGGCAGCCAGCCATGAACTTCAGGAGACCTGCATCTGGCTCTCCTGAATAGCTCTTCTTAATGTCGCCTTAGTTAACTTGTTTAGTATATCTCAGACTCATGTTCCCTATCTGTAAACCAGAGGTGATCAGCCTACTTTACAGATTATTGTGGGGCTCAAGTGAGATGATGTAGACAATACACTTTCCATAATGTCTGCCAGGCATATTGTGCTTTTTATAAACTATCATTATAATCCTTGGTGACTTTTTATGGATACAATAAAAATATTTTTCATAAAGGGGAGTGGAAGAGTAAGTGATGATGAGTAGTTGCTCTTTCTATAGATATATTTAATAAATATTACTGTATCACCAGCAAATATAATTCTTTCTCCCCAGGATACTGTAGTCTGGCAAACAGTGAAGGAACAGAAAGACACAGGGAAGAGAGAGGGGGTCCCCAGAGCATGATAGGAGTGATGGCCAGGTGAGCACAAGGAAGGACAGCCCCTCTGGCCTCTGCCTGCCCTGAACATTTTGTGATTCTCATTAACTAGAGTGAATGTGAGCAAGGACTGGGAGTTGGGTTGTATCTGTGCACATTTCCCATCTCCATATTTTATATTTCCCAGGACTGACCCACATACAGGCTCTCATTCTAAGATAGAGGTCTGCTTAGCATATAGTCAAGTAGATAGACAGGCCCCAATTTGGTGAAACCTGGAAGAATTATGAACTATAGTAAATATGGCCAACTCAGGGATAGCTAAGGCATATTTTCCTTTCCCCTTGATATCTGTGAAAATGTGCATCTTAAGCATCACAGAAATAATCATCTACTCTATATATTTTCCCCCTTTTTATGGTTTTTATTGGTATACAACATTATTCAGGCTAGGCTCTTCCATCTCCCAAGCCAATTTCTTTTGCATCTGTGTTTATATTGATGCTATTCAAACAATGATCCTCCACTTCCCCTGTCAGTTTCCATTGTGCATTTCACATATTATGAACTTATTTAAACAAAAATCATCCTCTCTGGGTACATTTCTCTCCCATATGTTTCTCCTCTGCCTCATACAACCAAAATCTCATTTCAAAGCAACATTGTAATATCATTTATTGTTATTCTCTCATTTTCCTAAGCTGCTTCTATATAACATTCAGAGTGGGAGAGGTGGTGCTGGGGAAATATACAGTACCATTGATTGATAGTCAAGAAATTGTTTTTTACTCAAAATGTTTCTAAAAGGATTCATATCAATTTTTCAGAGAAATGAGACCTCAATAATGACTACACTTTCTATTTCAAGGGTGCTTTGTAGTTAGTTTTCAATATTCTTTCACTAAATGTCATTTTAGAAAGTTTGGGGAAAGGAAAAAAGAAAAATACAGATAGGTATCCAGATTATTCTAAATACCCAGATTTTTAGCAACATTGTCAAGTGGCATGCAGATGTTTGACTGAATTGTTCACCCTCCAGATGTTTGGTGCTGAGGGAATACAGCCTATTAGAATCAATATGAGGTGGTGGTGGTGGTGATGGTGGTGGTGTGTGAGAGGGAGGGGGAATAAGCAAGGCAGCAAATCTGTCCCTGAATATAATTTTAGCTTAATAATATTTTTTAGTTACCATTTAGTTTCCTATTTCCCAGGCTCAGGAAGACCTCCTATAAATACCGTAATCCTTTCTAAATCCTGTGTTTGTGTATCTACCCCCAATAAATGACCAGGAGAGACCATTTATTCTTATAATATGCCTGCAAAGAATGAATATTCTTCCTGTCTCTGACAGTCTAGCTCTGATGAAAGGCCCAGAACTTCATGCATGCTCTGAGGCCAGCTGTGGGAGATCAGCTCAGTGTGTGTGTGTGTGTGTGTGTGTGTGTGTGTGTGTGTGTGTGTGTGTTAAAGAGAAATAAGCCTTTTCCATCTTTGAAGAAACATCTGTGGAACCCACACTCTGGAAGACAACTTCCAGAGGTCACCAAATCCGACATGGAGCTTATAAATGGGCCAGGCTTCTCTGAAGTGATGGCTGGGCACATGTTAATATTATCTCACAGAACACTTATCCTTGAGATGAGAGGTGCTTTAATGACTTAGAGGCCCTTTACAAGAATTTCTGGGTTCTGTTAGAATCTCTTATGTACAGGAAGAACATTGGTGGGCATTGATCTCTGGCTCAATCCTTTCTGCTGCCTTGAAGCCTGGGACTCCTGAGTTGGACTTCAAAGCCTGCCCCCTACTGGAGAGCCTCTGTCCCACTTTTTCTGGGCTAAAGCAAGATGCTTCTGTTGTTAGCCTGTGATTTTTTTTTTAAGTGAGGAAGAGCCTATTCCTCTTTTTTATGGTTCATTACACCTGAGAAACCTTATTTAGTCAAGGGAAATTGCCCTCTAGGGAATGATTAGAATTAGCACGGAATAAAATGGGAGTTTTGGGGGTGGAAAACATTCTCCGCATGTTATTAAAAAATCAAACAAAACTCCCGAACCTGCTTCAGGATGTAATCTCTCAGTTGTCAATGAAAAGTTTTTCCTTTGGTTAACTCACCCCATGTGAGTTTTTTTTTTTAAATATATTTTATTGATTTTTTTTTTTACAGAGAGGAAGGGAGAGAGACAGAAAGTCAGAAACATCGATGAGACATTGATCAGCTGCCTCCTGCACGCCCCACAGTGGAAATGTGCCCGCAAGCAAGGTACATGCCCCCGACCGGAATCGAACCCGGGACCTTTCAGTCCGCAAGCCGACGCTCTATCCACTGAGCCCAACCAGTCTTGGCACCCCATGTGAGTTTTATATCAGTTTTGTCTCTGCTCTTCCATCCTTATTTTCTAGTTTCCTCAGGTCGATCAGGTCTAGTTTCAGGTCGATGAAAGGCTAAACTTTCTAAAAGTTGGAAGATCTAACCATGGGATGTAGCATCTTGAGACTCAGCCTCTAGCAGTTCCTTATGTGGTCCATTGGAAGACTTAAGTCACAAAGGTCAAGCTTCAGAGGAGGATTTGAACCACATGTTTTCAAAAGATCCCTTCTTCTTATGAGAGATGACCATTCTGGTATTTATAAATAGTTCATTCCCATCACAAGTCATCATGACCAGAATCTTGTTTCCAAAACTTTCCTCTATTCTTCTCAAATTCATCCTGACCTCTTCCAGCTTGAAAGGGCCTCTTTCAGAGCCTTCACATTTCTGTAATCTTCGCTCTTTACTTAGGCAGCTCATTGAGGCCCTCCTTCCAGTATTGATTACATCCTGGCCACTTCCTTCCCTTGCCCTGACCAAATATGCATAGGTAGTTGAAGGTAAAGGAATTTCTGAAATCAATAGGCTCAGATATTTATGTCCATTGTGATGAGCTTAATCACAGGAAGAGGACCAGGATGTAAAGGGAAATTTAGAAGTTCTGCCTGACGTCTCCATGTTGAGCCTAAGAAATCTTTTACTGAACAGCCGGACATGTGATTCTAAGAGTGACTGAAAGGTATTGTTCTGTTTTTAGTCAGTTTTCAACAGTCACTTTATATGAGTAGGCTCTTAGTTTAAGTCATCCTTAATCTCATTTTGAAGTGCAGGGGTGATATCCTGGTTTTGGAGGCAAAAAGCCTGTTTTAAAATGTTCTCTCTTCTGCTAATCAGGAGTGTACATTAGCTGATGCAGCAGCTCTGGCTAATTTCACATCTGGAAAATGGAGGAGGGTCTAGGTGATCCCCAAGGAAGCTCAATTGCTGGGGAAGCATAGAATTTTATGTTGATTGTCCTAAGACCTGACGTTCATAAACTTTGCTGGGCTTCAGAGTCATCGGGTGCTTTATTGAAGGGCAGATTTGGGGGCTCACCCAAATAGGTATTTAGTGAATTTGGGGTGAAGAAACAATCCAGCTGACTGCATGCCTAACTAGAGTGCCAGGGGATTCTGACGCTCAGTCCTCAGACAATGATTAAGAAACACCACTTTGGAGGTATAATTTCAGTTATTAACAAATGAAAGATCCTTATTGGGGTCCCAAGTGAAGACTTCTCATTGGCCTTAAGGCCTGAACGTCTTAGGTAAAAATACAGTCATACCAACGTATAGGTGATAAGTGGGAGGCTCCTAGAAGCAGTTTTTGGTGGGAGAGAGGGGGAAGCTTGAGGGCACTAAATGATTTATGGTGACACCAGGAAGGGGAAATGCTGGGAGTTACAGGCAGGATAACTCCAAGACAAATTTAGTTTGGCTACAAGCTGTCTTCAGAGGTATAGACAAGGAGGTGGTGAGAGGTGGGAGGATGTAAAGAAGAGTTGGGGAGAGTGGTTGGAATAATGTATTCAGAAAATAAATGCCTGAAAGGCCCACAGGTGAGCAGGTTGTGACTAAGAAATGACTTGTTCCAGCAAGTACCCTATGATACCTGACTGTGCCTTGAAAACACAGGCAGAGACACTTGATGATGTGACATGTGGGGTGATGATAACCATTAGCTTGAAGTAGAAGGAGCATGTGTGCTGAGGTAGGTGTGTTTGTGGTGGAGGGGAGGAAGGATGAAGAGAGAGAGTATTTGGAGGGGAGAGAGTGAAACTAAGCCATTCAAGAATTCTGTCCTAGTTTCAGCTCCACTGGTGCAAGGGCAAGCCACTGAAATTAGCCTTCACTCCAGTTTATTTGTTGCTATCTAAATTCCAATTTATTTTTTTGTCAAGTTGGTCCATTTGCATTCGAGGCACCTAGCTCTAATCTACTCTGATAATGACTTGGGTAAGCAGGATGGAAATTTCTTACTCTTCCCTGAAGGCTCACAATGTGGAAAGGAAGGATAGTAAAGTAACCTTTCCACGATTAAACAAGGAAAAAATTGCTTCTTGTTTTTACTCTGTTCAGTGTCCCTCCCCCCCTTTCTTGCCTCCCCCCCATCTCTCACGATTTTGGATGCAGAACTAGGTTTGACTCAAGGACACTGCACATGGACTCAAGGAGATGGGTGACTTGTTTATTGGAATTCAAACTTATATTTATCATGAAGCCAGAGGAATACTGCCCGGCCTGTATCTGAATTAAACAAACACAAATTGAATGAGAAAAACATTATTTAATCTCTAGATAGCCAACATCCATTAATAACCTACATTTTTCTAACCTAAATCTTATGGACAGCTTAGTCATCTCTTTTCTTTCCATGTGTGATGCTTCTCTCTGATTTATTCTCAGATAGACTCAGTTCTTTCATGGCTGGAAATTATATATCCTCTGCATAAAAATGCAACAGCATCCCTTTCAATGCCAAGCCATTTCATTTGGTTCTGTTCCATTCTGTCCCTTTCTTCCTTTTATTTCATTTAAGAAACCAATGGAGTCAGACCTGGAACTTAATCCCTTTTTCAATACCTGGATCCGTTACCAAGACTCCATTTCAATAGTGTGGGTTAAATCCCTGTGACGTTTTAATTCCTTTAACCATCCCATTTTCAGCCGTTTCCCCAGCTCTGCCAGACACTTAACATAGAATAAATAAGAATACATTTACGTAGAAGACCAGGATCTGGGTGAAGAGCCAGAGAGCGTTGGGGCATCACCAAAAGAAGAAGAAGAAGAAGAAAGAGGAGGAAGAGGAGGAGGAGGAAAAGGAGGAGCAGGAGGAGGAGGAGGAGGAGAAGGAGGAGCACGAGGAGGAGGAGGAGGAGGAGGAGGAGGAAGAGGAGGAGGAGGAGTGGGAGTGGAAGAGGGAGAGAGAGAGGGAGAGGGAGAAGGAGAAGGGGAAGGAGAAGATCAACCAACCCAGTCCCTTTCTCTCAATATTTTTTTTCTCTCATGTGGCTCTTATTAACCTCTCCATTCTATTTCCTAGCCCCAGAGCACTCATGCCACTCTCCCACTATCCTGGACACCCCTCCGTAGCATCATGGTGAATGCCTGGTCCCTCCTCTCCATCCACACTTAGTCATAAAATCCGGTTCTTGACCTTTCTAGGGGATACTAGTTAACTAGTAAGCTAAACTGGACTGAAGAATAGCGTGTTAATATGTTATCCTCTCTAGTGGATTTTTGAATTTTGAAAGGAGACTTAAAAATGAATGGCTGCAAATGGCAAGCATGTAAGGAAAAGGGAACCCTTGTGCACTGTGGTGGGAATTTAAATTGGTGCAGACACTATGGAAAATGGCACAGAGGTTTCTCAAAATATTGAAAATAGAATGGCCATGTGATCAGCAACCCTACTTCTGGGAACTGGAAACTGGGTCTTGAAGAAGTATCTGTACCCTCATGTTCACTGCAGCATTATTTACAATAGCCAAGATATAGGAACAACCAAGATGTCTAGCAAAGGATGAATGGATAAAAATGTCACACACACACACACACACACACACACACACACACACACATAATGGTGTATATTAGTGGCTTTCAACAGTATGCTGTGGCACACTAATGTGCCACGAAAATTTTTAAAACATGCAACACTTGACTATTTAGTCAGAGGCACTGACCTCTTTTCCCTTAGGTTGTCAAATAAAAAAAATGGCAACAGCCAAGACATAATAGCTGTCCAATATGAATGAATCAAAATTATACCTATTTTTTGTCAGATCGGCAAAAATGTATTTTTTTGGTGTGCTGTAAAGTTATAGTAATTAGTTTATGTGTACTGTTAGCTGGAAAAGGTTGAAAATTGCTATTATACATAATGGAATATTATTCAGACATAAAGAAGAAATTTCCGCCATTTGCTACATTCTGGATAAAATTTGAGGGCATTATGCTAAGTGAAGTAAGTCAGACAGAGGAAGAAAAATACTGTACGATCTTACGGACATGTGTAATCTAAACGAGGTAAATTCAGAAACAGAAGTAGAATGGCTGGTTGCTGGGGATGGGTTAGGGAGAAAATGGAGAGATGTGTTTGAAAGGTACGAACTTCCAGATATAAGACAAAAGTTCCGGGGCTCCAATGTCAGCACAGTGACTATAGTTAATTATACTGTATTACGTGTGTGGAAATTGTTAGGAGAGTAAATCTTAACCTCTCACCACAAAAACAGAAATGTAATTATATGACATGATGGTGTTAGCTAACGTTTTATAGGAGTAATCATTTTGTAATAAGTGTGTTTCAAACAGTACATTGTACACCTTAATGCTACACAATAGTATAGTAAAAATAAAAGTTCAACTTGTTTGCTTTATAAAAAGGAATAAATGATTTAACCCTAAAAATGAATCTCTTTGGTGGAATTCTATGCACATTGGTAGAAAATTTTTGAGCTGGGTGGCCCTGTTGGTTAAACTCTACAATGTATATAGTTTTCTATTTTGTTTCTAAGTAAAGTTAGTTCTCTAGGACTGAGGAGAACTTTTAATTAGAAATTCTACCTGCATAAATCCCTCACTTCATATGTGTATGCATCCATGCAGCAAGTTATTCATTTTAGAAATTTATTGAGCACCTACTGTATTCCAGGCTGTGTGAAGTGCGCTGGGTAAAAATCATGAATAAGGCAGTATTTCAGGCAGTGACATTTGAACAAGAGTTCCCTTGTTTTAGCCTGACTTCCTCTAGGCTAGGAATATTTGCCAAACCTATCTCATCCATAAAAAAAAAAGAAACAAGGATGAAGAAGATATTCACACACTTGAACTTAATCCTTGCTTCTCTCTTTCTGTGGCTCCAGAAAAAAAGGGTTTGGAAAAGCAAGATAAATACTCCAGTCAGAACGAGCTGGCTGCTGAGGCATATTTTAAAATCATATTACCATTTTAATAGTATGCAGCGTCTTCACATCAAATGATGACATTATTGGCAAAGACTAGAAGGTGACACAATTTTGAGTGCTTAAACGGTACCAAAGATAGATGAAGCTATCTTAAATGGACTACAAAGCCATTCTGCCATCTGGCATGTTCTCTCCCCACCCTGGTGGGAATGGGGGAAAGAGAGTGCTTCCAAGTGGTGAAATGAAACTGGCTGCGCCTTGAGAATGCACCTTGAGGAGAGCCTGTTCACCTGCCTGCCATGCTGCTCACTGCGTAAAGGGGTGGCTTCCTAAGCATCCGTCTTATAAACACACTATTTCTTTACTATTACACATAGGTGACATGTTTAGTGTAGACAACACAGCAGGACACAAAACAAAACAAAAAATTGAAGTCCTTTAGAAAACCATGAGACAACTAATACTGATATTTCAGTGTGTTATGTGGGTACATGTGAGCATACTTGTGTGTGTGTGTGTGTGTGTGTGTGCATGTGCGTGTGTGTGTGTGCGTGTGTATGTGTGTGTGTATGTGTGTGTGTGTGTGTGTTTTCAAAGCCAAATTAAGATCAATGTGTAGTTATTTCCACTGGCTTCATGTGAGTGTGGCCTGTACTTGGTTTGATGCTCTGCTGTTGCCATTGCAAAATTCTTAGTAAGTACATCTTTAAGTTGTGCCTTGTAAGTGAAGTCCTCTAGGACATGCATGTGAGTAGAGGAGACCCATGTAATTCAGATGACTGCGGTTCTTGCTGCCCTGTTGGCACATACTGTTCCATGTGAGTAGAGTCACAGTGGGTCCACAATGCGTGGGCCTTTCAGGTGATGAAAGACAGGTACCAGGCAAGCAAGCGCTTATGTCTTTGACGGAGCAAGGGGGGATGCTGACAGTAGGGAGAGACCATCCTTTCCATTTGAACCAGAACTTGCTTCTAAGGCAGGAAGAAGACAATGGTGATGTAAGAAACATGGATGACTGAAAAATCTACTATATCTTCTCTTACTCATGCTACTTTCCTCTATTAGTCAATTATTATGCCAAAAATGATGACATTGAAGGAAAGGGAAAAATAGGGCAACCCATTGTTCTTCTTCCTTTCAGTTCTTCTTTACTCAGCAGTAAGCTAAAAATAGAGAGTGTTTGGTAGATTGTGTGTGTACCAAGAAGTGAAATAAAAACAGTTCAATTCACTCTGTGAATTCATTTCCACAGTTTTGGCAAGAAAGAAATACATGTGTACAAACTTCAAAATATGAATTGTGTAATTTTTGTAATTCTGCAAGTGAGTTAAATGGTTTTGATATATATATTTTAAACGTTTATTGTACAACAGATAGATGAATTGTGAAATTCCTGCTAATTATTTAAATGTTTAATTTTTCCTTACTGAGAACTACATTAAGTAGCAAAAACATGCCATGTCAAGTGAGAAACTATGAGAGAAAGGAATGTAATTTTTTCCCACTTATTAAGCCCACATTTTCATTTTCTACTGGGCTGTGCAAATTATGTAGCCAGCCCTGACTGAACCATATATGGTGATCATTTTTTCAAGTCATTAAATTTGATTTTAAAAGATTATTACTAACAGCCGCATAGTAAATGGTTTCAATTGATGAATTCATTAAAGTTACCTCTTATTATTTTTTGGACATTTAGATGGTTTACAATGTATTTAAAATCAGTTGGTTATTATGGCATGATCAAATCTCTGCACGTAAATCTTTATATATATCCATGGCTATTTCCTTAAATAAATTCCAAGAAGCACAATTGCTAAGTCAAATGATATTTACATTTTTGAGGGTTTTGAGATATTGTGACATGTTGCTCTTAAGAAAGTTTGTAGCAATTGACAATTTCCACCATAATATTGCAATCTCAGGCAGTCCTTCAATTATTATTCATACAGTCCATCTTTGGCATTCGTTCATCAATTTACTTGTTCATCACCAATGCCTACTCTGTGCTAAGCACTGTATTAAGATGGTATGAGGCCAACACTGAGCAAAACAGGACGTGCCTTCGTGGAACTTGCGATCAAGGGAGAAAAGTCTGACATTAAAAAAAAGTACTTACAAATTGTGATGAGTCCTACGAAGAAAATGAATGAAATATTTGTAGAGCATTTAGTTGGGGACTTGACTTAGCCCAAGAGTCAAGAAAAGTTGCCTGAAGAAGTGACAGCTAAGTGAGATTTGAGGAAGAATAAGAATAAGTTGATAAACAGATAAGAAGTTAGAAGCATTGCACACAGAGGCGGGCCAGCCTGAGCCAAGCACTATGGGAGGAGAGGGCATGACAATGTCCTAAAACCAGAGAGCAGAGGGGCGGAGAATGGAGAGAAATGAAGCTGGCCATTTTGGGCTAGCCCAGGAGTTTACACACCACAGCATGCCAGACTAATCCAGCCTGCTGTGTTTATCTTTTATTCATAAAGTTTTATTGAAACACATGCATGCCATTTTTTCCCCCTCATGTAATCTGTGGATGCTTGTGTACCACAGTAGCAGAGTTGAATAGTTGCAATGAAGTTCACGTGATCTGCAAAGCCTAAAATATTCACTATGGGTGCTTTGTGAATGAAAGACATTTGCCAGTTGCTGGACAAGAGCAGGCAAGACCTTGGCATCTGTGGAGAGGTGCCAGTCTTCACTCCAGGACAATGGGGAGTAATAAAAGGGAGCGTGAGGAGCCTTTGGAATAGGCTGGAGGGGTTGGGGGCAAGGGATGTGCAGGTATTCCAGGTAAAAGCCGATGGCCCCCTGAACATGGAAGTAGCTTTCAATATGGAAATTGAGACACATTTGGGAAGTAAAACCAAGGTGTGTAACAGGATGGGTATCAAAAATTACCCAAGGTCTTCTTTCTGCCTAGTAGAATTGCATGGACCACAATGCCCTTCATAGAACCAAGGATGGCTTAAAAGGAACTGATTTGGTGGGCTGTGGGAGAGATGAATGAGTTCAGTGGGAGGTCCCTTTGAGATACCCTGGAGGATTTTGGGCAGGCAGTTAGAAAACTATTTCTATAGCTCATAAAAGTGGTAAATACTTCCCATTACAAACATGACCCAAAACATGCACAGTATCTCATTATATATTTTATACTGGGTTTATATTTGCCACTGGCTTTTCTTGCAAAGAACATCTATTTAGTATCTGTGCTGTGCTTAGCACATGTGAGTGACACGAGAATACAAATGTGACTACAACAGACTTTCTGCTCTCAACACAAATGTGTACCACAACAAATCACAGGTGAATGTCATTAGAGGTGGGCCCCAAAATGCTATGAGAGCAAGTACAAAAACAAGTGATATGCTGCCCTGGCAGGGTGGCTCAGTTGGTTGGAGCATCGTTTCATATAGCCAAAGGTTTCAGGTTCGATTCCCAGATAGGTTACATACCTAGGTTTTGGGTTCGATCCCCAATTGGGGCACATATGAGAGCTAACCCATCGATGTTTCTATCTCACATCGATGTTTCTCTCTCTCTCTCTCCCTCTCCCTCTCTCTCTCCCTTCCTCCTTCCCTCCCCCTCCCTTCCTCCTTTCCTCTTTCTCTAAAATCAATAAAAACATATCCCCAGTTGAATATTTAAAAAAAACACACCCCACAAATGATATGGAAAAAAGCTAATAATTCTATTAGGGGTAAGGAACCCTTAAAGAAGGTAGGTTTGGAGCTTTGAAGAATTAATGGGGTTTCAGATGGTAAAGCATGGGATATAGGGACATGGAGGCAAGAGGACCCGCATGAACAAAGGAGAGAAGCTGAGAAGGGCTGTTAGCTATTTTTAGACAGTGATTTCTTTTTCTGTTCTCGCTGTAACCACCCCCGTGCCCCATCTCCACCCTTACACTTACGACAATGCTCGGCACCCTGATTTTGCTTTGGTTGACTCGAATCTCTGTTTCCTGTGAGCATATAGTATTTCATCACCCAAGCTTCAGATAAGAAATCTTAACGGACTGATCCCTTCCTCCCACTGCAGAACTAATTAATTGCTTTCTCCTCTGCACTCTTATATTGCCTTATCTTTTATGGGAAAATTGCCCTTGTCATGCATTGTTGGGGTTAAATGCATATAAGCCTCTCTATCTATTGGGAATGTAAAGTTCTTAAGGGTTTCCACTGTGTCTCCTGCATCTTTGAACCCCCAGAGCCCGAACAATGCACTGTAACAACAGCAACACCAAATGGCAGCTGTCGGCTTGAGCAGAAGCCAGTCACTTCTGGCGCCGGTGCTGGCAGTTGGAGGGCATCTGATGAAAACTCCAGCCTCGGTGCTGGTGGGGACTGGGAGCAGGAGAAACAACTGAATCTGAATAATTGAATTTTAAGAAGGAGGCATATGCTTCCGCTGTAACCTCCCACTCCAGACAGCATAGTCCAGATGCAAGTCAAAATGCATTATGTATGTGATGTGTCTCGTGGGGTTGGCTTCGAGATAATAGGAAGAGAAGGCCGGGATTATAATCAAAGTGGCACCATCTGAAGACGTTTAGCCAGTGGTGAGAGGTCAGGGCATCTCTTTAGATATTTAGTCAACCTGGTGCCACAGAAGAGTGGACGTTACTGAAGGCTGGTGTGTGTGTGCGTGTGTGTGTGTGCGTGTGTGTGTGTGTGTGTACACATTTCAGGTAGAGAAAAAAAGTAGCAGGAAAAGGTCTCTCGAGCAGATGTTTCTTTTCTTTTCTTTTTTTAGAATATATTTTATTGATTTTTTACAGAAAGGAAGGGAGAGGGATAGAAAGTCAGAAACATCGAGGAGAGAGAGACATCGATCAGCCACCTCCTGCACACCCCCTTACTGCAGTTGTGCCCCTAAGCAAGGTACATGCCCCCGACTGGAATCAAATTGGGACCTTTCAGTCCGCAAGCCGATGCTTTATCCACTGAGCCAAACTAGTCTTGGCTCGAGCAGATGTTTCTTAAGGTTGTAGGAGGTGAATGTTGATCTGAGTGTTGAGGTTGATACCTGAGACTTGAACCTGGGAAGAATAAACTGACTTTGCCGAGAGAGTGTGCATAGTTTTCTCAGCGCCTCCTAAAGCTGGTCTTGGTGAGGAAATGGGCTTGGTGAAACTAAGAGAGAATTAACTTAGCAGGGAGAGGGAAGCTGTCTTTCAAGTGCCACATGCAAAACACTTTATCTTTTTCAATCCATGGCCAACAAATTATATGTGAGGTATCAGCAGATTTTCAGCAAGAGAAAGTGGGGGGTCAGAGATGTCAAATAGCATCATTTCTATCCACAGCTCGGGGGAGGCAGGGCTGGGATTCAAACCCAGGTGTGGCCAATGCCAAGCCGGTGATTTTGTCGCCGCACTTTTCGCTCCATAGATTCTGAGATCTGAAAAAGATGTGAAACTTCTTTGCAATATCCTTCTGCAAAAGTATTTAAATGGTGGAAGAGAAGGAAGTGTGCGTATTACCATGATATGGGTTCATGATTACAAAGAGTCAGGCAATAGCTTGACAAGTCTGGGTGCTTTGTTTAGAACCATGGTGTCCTTAGGGAAGGTCCTTTGTTTCCCAGGGTGTGAGCAGAGCTAGAGATGCTGTGGTTTTGATCAGGAGGCTTCACACAGAGGGGAGGCAAGAAGAGAGAAAAGTGGTAACTCCTAGGACACATAGCGACAGCGTCTCACAACCTGGGGAGGATTGTCAGGATCATTCTGCAACACTTTTTTGTTGCTGTTGTTAATCCTCACAAGAAGATGTTTTTTGTTTTTGTTTTCATTGATTTTTTGAGAGAATGGGAGGGGGAGGAAGAGGCAGAGAGAACAGCAATGTGTTTCACATTGATTGGTTGTCTCTTGCATGGGACCCGACCAAGGGCTGGAGTTTGCAACTGAGGTACATGCCCTTGACCGGAATTGAACTCTCGACCCTTCAGTCCATGGGTCAATGCTCTAACCACTGTGAAAACTGGCTAGGGCTGCAACACTTTTGTTTTACAGGTAAAGAAACTTAAGCCCAAGGACGGACCCCAGAATATTTATTTATAAAAATATTAATTTACCATTCAACACCCAGCTTTCTGGACATTTCCACTCTCCCAAAGCATGGGACGCTTATCATTTCTCACAGGGCCTCTCTCTCAGGGAGTTTTCAAATCCAAGCCAACTGATTAGGTTTCCACGTATTACCCCCAGTAGATAGTCTGTATTTTTTTTTTTAATCAAAGTATCTCCTACTGAAATAAGCCAGTCAGAGAAAGATAAATATCACATCATCTCACTCATTTGTCGAATATAATGAACATAAACTGACAAACAAAAATAGAGCCAGAGGCAGAGAAAGATTGATCAGACCATCAAACCTCAGAGGGAAGATAGGAGAGGGTGGAGGTAAGGGAGAGGTCAACCAAAGGACTTGTATGCACGCATATAAGCCTAACCAATGGACACAGACAACAGAGGGGTGAGGGCATGAATGGGGGTGTAGAGGACGGTAGTGGGGGAATAAGGACACATATGTAACACCTTAATAAAGAAATTATTAAAAGAATCCATTCTCATTATAAAAAATTTATAACAAAATTAATAGAAGAAAATTCTGCTCTTCTATGCAGAGACAAACATTCCTAGGGTTTTAGAGAGCATTTCCTCTTAGTCTGTTCTTATGTGTCCTTGTGTTCATGCTGTCCCACATTCTTTTATGAAGCTACTAGAGGCCCAGTGCATGAATTTCATGCACTGGGGAGGGTGAGGTCCCTCAGCCCGACCTGTACCCTCTCACAGACATGGATTCCTTGGGGGATCGGGCCTAAGCCGACAGGTGGACATCTCTCTTGCAATCTGGGATCCCTCACTCCTTACCACCTGCCTGCTCACTCCTTACCACTCAGTTCACTGCTCCTTAGCAGTAAGGTCCTTACTGGCAGGCTCTTTATCACTTAGCTCATTGCTCCTTAGCGCTGCCACCACTGCCGCTGTGCTTGCCAGCCATGTGCCCAGCTTCTGGCTGAGTGGCTGTTCCCCCTGTGGGAGTGCACTGATCACCAGGAGGCAGCTCCTACACTGACCACCAGCCCCTGGTGGTCAGTGCGCATCACAGCGACCAGTTGTTCTGGTAATTCTGTCATAACAGTCCCTTAGGCTTTGATTATATAGATTTGAATAAGAGCGTTTGGAACTGAATTTCAAGCATGCTGGCTAGGTGTTTGGCCCTGAGAATACATACATGTTAGGTGTGCTCTGTGTGTGCGTGTGTGTAGAGGTGGGAGAGGCAGACGGAAGATGAGATTTGGGGAAGGTGGTAACCCAGCCAGCCAGTACCCTTGAGGTCCCAGAGCCTAGAGTGCTGAGGCTCTGTGGGATGCCCCTGGCATCATGCAGGGAGCATAGCCCGTAGCCTTGGGCCGTCACTCAGATGTGAATAGTGTGATTGAATGGGCGGATAACCACAGTGTCTACTTCTGCTGTCTTCACTTGGGAACAACTAACCAGAAAGAGGGAAGCATGAAACGTGGGCGGTGGCGTGGGGCGGGGGGAGAAATCAAACAAGAGGCATCAACTCCTCTGAGAGCTCATCAATGCCATCTTGTCACTGGTCGGAGGCAGAACGACAGAGAGCTCAGGAGCGGAGTGGCTGTGTCGTGTGCCTTCTCAGTGAGAGAAGGAGACCAGCTCAGGCATCAGACTGGGATTTCCAGAGGTCAGGGAGGCAGAGGGGTATGCCTCTGGATCCCAGGGAGCGCCTTTCTCCCCACTGTGCTTCTGCTTGACAACTCTGAAACCTGGCCATCTATCTCCAACTCTTTCTTCTTCTCTCTCTCTCTCTCGCTCCCTCCCCTCCCCCCCCCCCCCCGCCCCATGCACGCACACATACTTTCTATCATGCACATGAATTGTGTTATCTAGCCACCTCTGCAATAAGGCAGTGAGGTTGTGGGGGTCAGAGACCCCGTTGGCCAAAGCTGCTGGGCCTGTCTGGGGCTCCAAACATTTTTTAAGATCAAAATCAGCAGGGAAAATATCAAACCACTTTTTGAAGCTGCTGCTCCAGCTTTCTTTGGAAATGTGCCGGCCTCCTCCCCACCCACAGCCCCAGGCACTGTCTGACCCAGCCTTTTATACACTTACACTCCAGAACATTTCCAAAAATACACATGTATTTTAACAAAAAGTCATCTCAGCCAGCGTTTCCGTGGTGGGCAGAGCCTATCTGTGGGTTCCCAGCCCCCCTGCAGAGGGGAGGGGATGGAGACGCTGTAGGTTGTAAGGGCTGCCAGCAGCCTGGCCCTCCTCCCTCTGGAAGGACGTCTGCCTGAGGATGCTCTGGTCAGAGAGTGCGAGGGGCACCCGAGGATTTGCAGGTATCAGACCGGTAACAATCCTGGTGCTTCCTTCACTGCAGAAATGATCTTGGTAAAGTTGCTTAACCTTCCTGACCCTCAGTTTCCTCATCTGTAAATTAGACCTTACTGATACCTCCCTTCTGGTATGGAAATTAAATTCACAACAAAAGCTTGAAGTCTAGTATAGTGAGCACATGGTCGATCGCAGATACGACTGTAATTACTCTTCTGTAGTTCTAAGCATGTCTACTCTTTGCCTCAGGCTCCCCTCTCCCCGTCACCGTGAGCCTCCTGGCAGGCCTCTCGGGTGTCAACCAGCTGCCCTCCCTCTCGCTGGTGAGTGAGAATGAGTTGCCTTGGGAGGTTCTGGTCCCATCTATGTTGCTAAGACTCAAGGGGCTTAGGAAAGCTAAGCTGCGGTGTCTGCACCTCACCCTGCTGCCATGGCCAGCTCTGTGTCCATGTGTCTGCACCTCACCCTGCTGCCATG
>JAAGEH010000042.1:12721986-13038255 GCA_011751065.1 Lasiurus cinereus | reverse complement strand
ATGGCCAGCTCTGTGTCCATGTGTCTGCACCTCACCCTGCTGCCATGACCAGCTCTGTGTCCATGTGTCTGCACCTCCCTGTGTTGCCATGGCCAGGTGTGTGTCTGTGTGTCTGCACCTCCCTGTGTTGCCATGACCAGGTCTGTGTCCATGTGTCTGCACCTCACCATGCTGCCATGGCCAGGTCTGTGTCCATGTGTTTGCATCTCCCTGTGTTGCCATGAACAGGTCTGTGTCCATGTGTCTGCATCTCCCTGCATTGCCATGGCCAGAACTGTGTCCATGTGTCTGCACCTCACCCTGCTGCCATGGCCAGGTCTGTGTCATGTGTCTGTGTCCATGCTGACATTGCCAGGTCTGTGTCAGTGAGGCTGTAACCGTGGGCAGCCTATGCGGGAAGCATCTCCCAGGCCAGAGCCCCACAGTGAACAGGAGAAACAGGGAAGGCACACACTACACTGCTTTTAGGCCAAAGCCAGCTCTCCTCCCCTATCACGTGCCTCTCTCACTGCCCTTTCTCCTCACCACTGCCTGGATCCTCTGCTCAGGAAGCTCTTCTCCCAGAGAGCAGAGGGTCTCAGAGCTTAGCTATTCAGGCCAGTGGATGCTTTGCCCAGATTCCTGGAGAATTCCAGGAGCTGGGACTTTCCAAACAAAAGGGACTTTCTAGACTAAAAAGGGACATCCAGAAATCTTTAAAAATCACATCTCAAGATACAAACTTCCCTTGTACAGATGCAAATTCTTGCTTCTGATGACAACAACGGACTCTCTACTCTTTCTTTCTTTGTACTCTTTCTATTAAAATAAAGAAAACCCTTTTAGACAGATTCCTTGGGCTCTTAGAAAAGTTAAGAAAGAACAGAACAGCACCTTGAGACACAATACAGGTGTTACACCAATTTCCTCTTCAAAGGAGCCCTCCCCATCCTACAGAAGATGGATCCAGGTGTGGAAAGCTAAGCGATGTGTTCATGGATCCGAGTTTATTGGAGCAGAACTGCAACTGCGGGCCACATCTTCACTTCCATGATGTCACCACCACATCCCAGGGCACCCTTAGCCCAGGGAAATAAGATTGGACCCAGGGCTGGAAGTCAGATGAGAAAATTGAGAATGGATGGAGGAGAGAAGGTGTGAATGGTTTGAGGTTACACAGAGGGGCCTGAGAGAGCAGAGAGCAGGCCTCGGGGATTTTTTTTCCTTCACAGCTCAAGAGGAGCAGCACTGGTCTCAGGCCTAGGGGTCTCTTCCCCATTCGGGGTGGGGTGCATGAAGCTGGGAGACCGTCAGGGCATCTTTAGGGTCCTTCCGACCCAGCACCCATGCTCCCCGCAATGACCCTTTCTCCCCTGTTCCTTGCGGGTGCCTAGACGCTGCTGAGAAGACAACCCCATATAAATGCTAAACAGACAAGGCCCGCCTGTCCCGGGATAAATAGGCCTTCAGCTCCCGCTGTCATTCGCACCTTTCTGGAGCACAGACACATCTCCCGGAAAAAGCTGGTGTTGCTTCTCCATTTATTTCTGCGATTTACTCTCAATCTTGGTAGCAGAACGCTGTGCTCTGTATTTTTGTTTTGTTTCCATTTTGGTATTATTGATTTTTTTTTCCCAGAGGGACTTTATGGTTTGTTATTTTGATTTCCTGAATTCATAGTCGGGAAATGGGATGCCTTTCTTCTGATTGCTCTTCCAAAATAACAAAAATAATAACCTTCATTTGTATACTGCTCTCGCATGCATGATCTCATACAAATGCATGGCACCTGGAGTCAGAAGGAATGGGTTCCAGTCTTGATTCCCCCTGCGACTGGCTGTGTGACCTTGGGCAGGTGACTTGACCTCTCTGAGTCTTTGTTGTCTCATGTGTCTCAGGGGGATAGTGCAGGCCTGTTCTTCCTAGAGCCAATGCTTGTGCGCGAGTATGTGGGATAATTTATATGAAAACTTGAGGTAGCTATTGATTTTTAGATGAGAAATTTGAGACACAGAGAACCTAAGTGGTTTGCTCTAAGTGCTGTAGCCTATAAGCTGCAAAAGCCGTATATAAACACAGGTCTTCTGACAACAAGTGGTCTACCCACAGCTCTGCTCGATGGCCGAGGCTCGGACAGATGGACGTGGGAGCCAGTATTACAGTCTAATACCAGTTAGCACTTACGAACACTCACTGTATGCTGGTGCTCTCTAAGAACTTGACTGTATTAACCCACTCAATCCAGATGACTATTATTGGTATGTTCATTATATCAAGATTAAGTGCTTTGCCTGAGGTTGCCAAGCTGAATCTGAGCAGAATGACAGCAGGTACCTGTGCCATTAATCCCTGCCCAGCCCTGCCTCTCTCAGCTCACACATGGTATAGGGCAACTGCCGGCCAGACCAAACCTTTTCCCAAATCAGCTCCAGGGACGACATTGGATTCTAGAAGACTTTAGAAGAAGGGGGAGATAAGGAATTGGGGTGCAGGTGCACTGACCTCTGTAAACACCCTAGAAGGTTTTCCTTGGTGTCTAAATGTGCAGAGTAGTGGTCCTCAACCTTGACTATGCATCAGAGCCACCTGGGGGGCTTGTCGTAACAGAGGGCTCCCCTCCCCCCATTTCTATCCAATAGGTCAGAACCGGAGAACTTGCATTTCTAACAAGTTCCCAGGTGATATGGATGCTGCTGTCCCATTTCGGGAAACCCAGGCCTAGGAAGTAAGCAGTAATAAAGTACAGGACCTCAGGGTCCAGGGCCAGCCCCTTAGGACTCACCACTTCTGCATAAGGAGGGCTTGGTTTGGGACATAGGGAATCTGCAGGTCTATTCAAAGGTCTCTAGAAAATGTTTCTTGCAGAAGAAGGATGGGCTGCCTGTCCTAGGCCAGAGCCCCTCTGGGGAGCCCAGCCAGTTGGCTGAGGGCTGAGGGCCGAGGGCCGAGGGCAGTGTGTTTTGCATTATGGATGAGTGAGCTCAGAAGCCCCCACTGCTCAGTAAGTAAACAACAGCCGCCAAATCCACAGGAAAGGCTGTCACCAACCCCCCAGGCCTCCCAGACAGAAGCGTCCCTTCGGCTGTTGTTGTTTTGCGGCTGCTGCTGCCTTCTCGTGGCCTTGTACTGACAATAGTCGTAAATAACCGCCGTGCTGTAGAGAAATCATTTTAACAGCAGAGAGTCAAATAAATACATTAGAACTGACAGCTTAACTACAAGGAGTCCATTTGTATGTAGTGGCCTGCCGCTTCCCGAGACGTGCGATGCAGGCAGGGGCCAGCAGAGGGCGCGCCTAGCTCACGTTGAGCAAGGAGGCCAAGGGCAGCTTTCCCCCAGCCCAACTCAGTCCCTGGTAGGAGGCTTCAGCCTCCTTTAAAACAAAGCTTTCAGATCCCAATGTGTGGGAGAAGATCATGCAAACCTGTGCCCACACTCCCCATCCCTCCACAAAGTAAAGGCTTTGTTTGTAACTAAGCTGAGAGTTTAGGTTTGGGGTTGGGGTGCTGAGACCTGTGTTTCTCAGACCTGGGTCACCAGGTCACCGCAAGGGCATCACACCTCCTTCATGTGCTGCCCACATGCGCCCTAGTCCACCCAGACACCCAGTCGGGGCTTTTCCTCCTTGGCCCCGGTTTTTGGCAGTTGTGGTAGATTTGCCCTATGACAGGCTTAACTCTGGTCCCCTCATTCTCAGAAGCACTTATCTGCCTCTTTCCCTGCCATGGCTGGGCCCTTAGCATCCTGGTTTTCAGCTGCTCACTCTTTTAGGAAGTGCTGAGCATTGGTTAAAGGCAATAAAGTCTCAGGCACGTCCTTCTCTGGGCAAAGGGATACCTATGCAGTGGGCTGAACCCCATCTCATCTGCTGCTTGCTCCCCTGCTTCTGGTCCAGCAGGCTTTGCTTAAGGAGAGTTTCCCTGGTGCTAGGGCTGAACTGCAGAGAGCAGAGAGGGGCTCTTATTTCCAGGGCTGACCACGCTGGGTTCAGGCCCTCAACCAGCCTACAAGCTGCTGGGAGTTGGGGTGGAGATAGATGTGAAGGGGGTGTTTCTTCCCACAGAGCTGTGTCTGCAGAAGAGGGCAGACAAACATACCCAAGTACTCAAATGCTAATTGATGGGGGGAGGGGTTCTTTGCTGTCTTCTTGGTTCCCCAACTTCAAGTTCCTTGTCAGTGTAGACTCCATCTTGCTCCATGTTGAGTCTAGGGACATGTTATAGGGACACTTACCAGCTGCCTTTGAGTCTGTGGCCGGGAAGTGAGGACTTCCTGCTCTCTAAGGTAGTTGGGACAGCAGCAGGTTAGCTAGAAAGAAGCACTTTCTGGCAATAACGTTATAAGATGCTGCAATGAATCCCAAGCAGAGTTGTTGTCTGTCTCTCAGAAGCCGACTGGGTCTGACCACATCTTGTCTCCTTGAAGCTGGTGAGATTTCTCTGTTGTGTGAGAATGAAGTCTGTGGTGGAGTGGGCACCCGTGTGACTGTCTGCTCTGCACCCCTCCCCTTACTCCCTCCCAACCCCTGCCCCCCGGGTCACTGACTGTATACAAACCTCTGCTTCTGTTGTTCCCGAGGCCTATGGACATTTTTGTTCTTGAGTTCCTTGAGATACGTAAGTTCTTCTGGGAAAATTTTCCTTAAAAACAAAAAACAGAAATAACCCTCCCTTCCTTCAATCCTCAGCTCCAGTCACATGGTTGTTAGTTGCAATCAAAAGCTCGCTGTGGCTCCCTACCAAGTTCATGACTTCAGCCTCCAGGGTTCTTCATCAGAATATGCCCTCGCCAGACAGAAGCTTGTGCTTTTGTCTACATTTGCGCCCTTCTCTCTGCCCAGAATCCCGCAGAATCTCTCTCTCCCTCAGGCTCACATGCGCTGTCCCCTCTCCTCGGAGGCTGTCCCAGCCAGGGCAGATTGATTGCTACCTTAGTACTCTGCGCATCCCTCTTAGAACACATTCCTCGGTGCTGGGATTGCAGAATTGTCCTCTGCACAGGCTATGACATCCTCCAGGGTGACATGCCCTGGTCAGCTGTGTTTCCATGATGCCTGGCACATCCTAAACACAGAGGCATGTTTATACAGGGACTGTGAGGCCTACAGTCCTGCCCACAGATGGGAGGGAGGTCCTGAAAAGGTCCTTATGGCCAACAGTTCCTAAAGACTAGACACATGGAAGTAGAGAGAAGGAATATATAATAGCAAGAGCATGAACACAGGGCAGAGTGAATATCTCTGTTCCTTTTCCTTCTCATCCTCATCTAACTCTCACTCCTCTCTTCACACACACACACACACACACACACACACACACACACACCCCTTGTGACTTTCCCTTGCTGCTCTAGCCCCCATTCAGGGTTTAGAACTGGCTCACACTTCAGAAATCTTCAAAGCTATTACATCCAGAGCCTTCTCCAACCTCTAATCACCAGCGAGAAGGCCCCCAACTCAGAGGCAAAGAGAAAAGGAAAAGAAGAAAGGAGAAAAGAAAGCGAGAGGAGGTAAGAGAGAAAAGTAATATCCAATTTCAACATTTCGTTCTTTGCCATTTAAACGTCCGGAGGCAGCAACTGTGCAATTTGTATGTTTTGGATCATGTCTACTTCCTTGTGGGAGTTTCATAAATTGATGATGATAACGCAGCACATTTCTTTTAAGTCCTTAGACATTCAGTCTTTATTGCTTTATAAAGTCTGCTCGGGGCACAGATGAAATGAAACTGGTGAGATTTTGCTCTGTCCATTCTGCAAATCCCATCACACAATTTGCACCTGCGATGCAACTTGCATTCAGAAGCAGCAAGTCACGTTGCAAAAGGCAGCAGAGGCCAGTGCTGGGAGACATGGGACAGAGGGTGACCAGGAGACTGGACAGAGCCCTCTCGGGCACTGATGGGAGAAGAAGGTTCTCGATTAAAGACCAGTCCAGGGAAGCAGCCGTGGCTTTCCATCACCTCCACTTGCAACCAGGAATTTTTGAAAATTATGCACAGTTCATTTCCTTCCAGCCTTGTAATAAAATACATGCAATATTTAAATAGCAGTTTCTAATGTAGAAGCCATAACTGTCACCTGCTCTATTTAATTATTGGAACACAGTGTTTTTTCCCCCACAGCTGATTAGCTACACTAATAGGAGTATTACCCCAATGGACAAACTCACTCCCCAGACCAATACATTTTTGACTTTTATGCTGATTTCATGAAATAAATGTGAGTCATTTGGAGTTCACACCAGAAAGCAAGGAGTTCTGCAGTATAGGCAACAGTGTGACTCTGAACTTCAGGCTGGAGAAAAACCTTCTATCCTAGCTAATAAAAGCGTAATATGCAAATTAATCATCACTCCATCACAAAGCTGGCAGCACCCATAGCCACAAGATGGCAGTGCCCAGTCCTCTCAGCCCCCAGAAACCCCCAGTCCCGGGGGTGGGGAGGCTGCTGAGAGCGAGCAGTGTGAGCGGCCTGATGGAATGCTTGCTTCCTCACTGTGGCGACAAGGCAAGCGTTCTGAGCCCTGCCGTGGATGGGCCTCTGGGCCATGGAGAGCCTCTGGGCAGCAGGCGCAAAGCGGCCACACCCCACAGGGAGCTACTGGTGCAAGGATTTGTGCGCAGGGCTACCAGTTGTTATGAAATGGAATCAGCTGAGACCGGTGTGGCTCAGTGGATAGATTGTTAGCTTGCGGACTGAAAGGTCCCAGGTTCGATTCCAGTCGGGGGCATGTACCTTGCTTGTGGGAACATCTCCACAGGGGGGCATGCAGGAGGCGGCTGATCCATGTCTCTCTCTCATCGATGTTTCTGACTTTCTATCTCTCTCCCTTCCTCTCTGTAAAAAATCAATAAAATATGTTTGTTTGTTTGTTTTTTTAAAAGAAACAAACGGAATGGGACCTCTTCAGATTGAGTTGTAAAACTAGAACAGATTGAAGTAGCACATCCCTCCGACCTCCCCCCCACCCCCCACACACACGCAGGCAAGCATGACTCGTTCTCTTCTCTAATGAACTCATTTATTCCTGAAGTGCAAGGGTGACTTAACTCATGCTGGCTTCTATGCAAATGACAAGTGGTAACTGGCTCCTTTTTTGTGAGGAGAGAACAGACGAGACCCCCCATGGGGTGGCATTACCAGGTCCAACTGGGAAAAGCTGCTCCCAAGGTGCACAACCTGATGAACTTAGCCTTCAGCTGTGGCCTCCCCATGGGGAGCGGCGGGCGGCGGGGGCGAGTGGGGGTGGGGGTGGCAGCTTCAGGTTCCAGAGAGACTGGGCTCAAGGGACACCTCTCACTTGTAGAGCTCCTTATAATACTGCCAGTCCTTTCAGGAGGTTGTGTAGCAACTGGATTCATAGAAAGTGGATATAAATGGATCAGTGAGTTACTGCGTGTGCATTGCTGATCAGCATAATGAAGCTGCATTGTGGCCGGTTCTGTACGGATGGCCGGCCTATGTGTCACATGAGACCCTGCCTGCAAAAGAGCCCTGCCAACGCTGCTGTGCTTTGCAAACTATAAGCCGCTACGGGACACACGGGTTTGCAACGATGAGGGGTTGTGAGGATGAATCCCTGAAGGGCAGAGCGTGACGACAGGCGAACCCAGGGCGCTCTCAGACATGAGCGAGTTAGACTTAAAATCGGAAATGAGCCCTTGATTTACTGATTTTATTAGAGGGAATAAATGCTTGGAAACAGAAGGGGGTCGTTTATGAGGGCTGTTAATAGCTTGCCAGGAAAATGCACATCGTGTTGCCTGCCATCTAGTGGCGGAGACTACCATTGCCATTCCCTCCAGACCTGGGAAATGACTTCCAGATTGTCTCTGAGAAGGGCAGGCAGATAAAGGAGGAGCTGTCAGGGGGAGCAAACGGTGCGGTGAGTGAAAGAGAGCGACTGTCATCAGGCCCTCGCTGGCCCAGGAGCCTGACCCCGGCACCGCCACAGCTTTAACCGGCACCTCCAGTGTGTGAACCCTGAGAGCTGGGTTGTTTAGACATTAAGTAAGAATAACAACAGAAATGATCGGAATGATGATGATCATATTAAGAAGCATCAACAATTATAATCATAACAGCAGATTGCTTGCACTGTTCCTCTCTGGGCTCGGATTGGTAAACATACAAAGGACTGAGGCAGGGGGTGGAGGATGCCCAGAGGCTGCAAACAGGATATGAAGTCCTCCCCCACGTCATTCCTCTTTCCAGGGAAATGGTGAATTACTGCCTTGGGCGCACCCGGAGCTTTTGAACAGGGGCCACCTCCCGCAGTCTCTCAGTGCGCCCAGGCAAGTGTTCGGGGCTGTAGCCACTGCAGGCCAGGCACCGCCTTCTCTCCCTGCGGCGACCTCTGCCAGGGCAGCGGCTAGGCATGGGCTCTCCATGAAGAGTCTGAGGAACCAGTAGGAGAAAACAACAATAATGAATAAAGGACTTGCTTAAATTAAAAAACAAAAACCTTAAGTTAAGAATTTCAGTGCTTTTGATTTTTTTAAAATATTTTTATTGATTTCAGAGAGGAAGGAAGAGGCAGAGGGCGATAGAAACATCGATGAGAGAGAATCATTGAAATGCTGCCTCCTGCATGCCCCCTACTGGATATAGAGCTCGAAACCCTGGCATGGGCCTTGACCCAGAATTGAACCATGATCTCCTGGCTCATGGGTGGAGGCTCAACAACTGAGCCACACCAGCTAGGCATCAGTGATTATTAATTGGAAGTCATTGATAAGAACTGATGAGTACTTACTCTCTCATACACTATGCAGGCAAATCTCACAGTGATAGGTACTGTCACGAACCTGCTTCACAGATGGAGAAATAGAGAATTACTAGTAGAGAGGAGTTTAGTAAGGAATTAAACCAGGATCCAAACCCTGTTCGCATACTCCTCATTCTTTATACCTTATGGACTCGGGTTATCCTGTCCCAAACACTGAATATCAGAACCTTAGTGTAGAAAAGAACTCTGAAATTCACCTAATGCAATTGCTCACCCCAAGAAAGGTGTTGCAAGTTCCTGAGACCACCTCCCCCACCGCCTTCCCTGCCCTTACACTCTGACCCAGTGACTGCAGTCTGGAAGTGCCACTCAAAGCGCCTTGAGCGTTGCTCCAGCCTGTGCCCACAGTATCTCTATGGCAGGAGGGAGGAGGGAGGAGTAAGAAGGCTTGGGGTGGAAGGAGCTGGTTGGCTCCACTGATCTAGAGGAGGAAAGGAAAGAGCACAAAATTAGGCCGGAGACTGGCTTTCAGAAACTGCCAGGTCCACTTTTTTAAAGGGTATGCAGAACATTAGCATTCCCCCCCACCTTTTTTTTTTTTGGAATGAAAAGTCAAGCACAGATGATCCAAGGGCCAGTGCTTGCTTCTTTTCTGTATGCTGCCTAAGCAAACAGGCTGTTGTTTACCTCAAAGTTAAGTAAAACTTGAACTGATCTGATTTTTGTGCCTCCATTACTAATGGATGGTGGGAGCAGCTGCAGACGCAGGACTCGCCAGGGTGCCCTTTGCTCCTCTGCTGATCTCCTGGGGGCACTAGGAGCTGCCGCTGCCTCTCAGAGGCCCCGGGAGTGTGAGGGAAATACAGGCAGCTGGGGAGATGCCCGTGGTGGGGATGGCCCAGAGGTGCTGAAGGGAATCCCCGTGCTCACTAGCCTCCAAATGGTCTACCAGCAAGGAGATGCCTGAATGTGTGTGTGGAGGGGGTGCGCGGGGGGAGTAAGGGGGTCACTGTCTCCTAGGGAATGCGGGCAGTGGCTGAAACCCAGCGAGTCCTGAATCATACCTTCTTGTGGTTGGAGATGACTCTAGCTCCCCACTTGGCCTGTGGCTTTCCACAGGTGAACTTGTGATTATGTGGGGACTTGGGTGTCTCTATGTAGCTGGAGTCTGCTTCCCGTTAAAGTGAAAACATTTATCTGGCCAAATAAAGCAACCCTAGACTATTCTAAAAGCAAATGTCCTTTAGCTATTTTGTGTCTGATGTTTGTCTTCCTGTGTATTCTCTCTTATCTGGAGACTTTGTGGATTTCCTAAAAATCAATATAAGAAGCTGAAAGGAAGTTAGCATGTGCTACTCAGAAGAGCTGCATTAAAAGAGAGCGAGAGAGAAGAACTGGAGGGAGGGGTAGAGGAAGGGAAAGACACAGAGAGAAGAGTACAGGCAAACTGTGCATTGATAAAGCAAGTGTCTATGTGCCTTGCCCTGTGTTAGGAACTATGAGAATACAGGAAAAAAAAGGCCAGCTCAACTCTCCCAGATCTCACAGTTATTTGAGGAGGCAACACAGTAAGATAGCTAAAAGGAGGGATTCTCATCAAAGGACACATATGTCACAAATACACACACACACACACAAACTAAAGTCCCGATGCACAAAATTCATGCACAGGGGAGGGGTTGTCCCTCAGCCCAGCCTGCACCCTCTCCAATCTGGGATTCCTTGAAGGATGTCCAACGGCCCGTTTAGGCCCAATCCCAAGATTGGCAGTTGGACATTCCTCTCACAGTTCATGACTGCTGGCTCCCAAACACTCACCTGCCTCTGCCTGATTGTTCCTAACTGCTTTTACCTGCTAACCTGAAGATCCCCTAACCACTCCCCTGCCAGCCTGATTGACATGTAACTACTCCCTGGCTGGCCTCTGCTGGCCTGATCATCCACAACTGCCCTCTGCTGCAGGCCTGATCCTCTCCAACTGCCCTCTCCTGTAGGCCTGGTCCCCCCCACACACACACCTCCAACTGTCCTCCCCCGCAGGCCTGGTCCCCTCCCAACCCTTGTCCCCTACTGGCCTGGTTCCTTCCAACTGCCCTCTCCTGCTGGCCATCTTGTGATGGTCATCTTATGTCCACATGGGAATAAGATCTTTGACCACATAGGGACAGCCATCTTGTGTGTTGGAGTGATAGTCAATTTGCATATTACTCTTTTATTAGATAGGATATATATATTAGAGGCCCAGTGCATGAAATTCATGCATGGGAGTCTCTACACCTGGCTAGTGATCAGGGCCCATCTGTAAGGTGACCAGCAGGGAGATTGGGGGGCCCCCACTGGCATCCACCTTGGTCAGCCTGGGACCTGCTGACTGGGGATAGCTCCTGCATTGAGCTTCTGTCCTCTAAAGGTCAGTGTGCATTGTAGCAACTGGTCATTCTGCCGTTTGGTCAATTTGCATATTTGGCTTTTATTATATAGAATATATATGTTATGTGTCATAAGTAGTAAAAATTTAAAATTATACATTTGCTTATATCTGCATAGACTATCTGAAAGATACTTAAAGAAACTCATGGCATTGATTGTCTCCAGGGAGAGATATGGGGTGGCTAGCAGAAAGCTGAAAAAAAAAAAAAAGAACCTTCATTGTATACCTTTTGGAAGAGCACAGTTTCTGAAGTTGAATGATACAATGGCCATCTATGTATTATATTTTCCTTTTTAGAAGGTTTACATGAAAATGTTGGCAGATTTACTCATTCATTTAATAATTATATATGTGATGTTACTCTATGTTGAGAGGTGGGCTGTGATATGTCAGGCATAAATGATACTTTCAATATTCTAGACCCAATTCAAAGTGTCCTGCTAATTTATTTAAACTTTGTAGTAGCCCTATGAGCATGTCTAATCATTATCATCCCATTTAATGGATAAGGAAACTGAGGGTCACCAAGGTCAAACTAAGTTGCCCCAAACCAAACAGACAATAAGTATAGAACTGGGCATTAGTTAGCTACCTGTCTCTGGAGTGTGTGCTTTTGGTTAATATCAGAATAGGCTCTGTAATTTGCGGGGCCCAGTGACAAATGAAAATCTGGGCTGCATTGTCAAAAAGTATGAAGAATTTTACTTAAGTGACTACAAAGCATTAGTCCAAATGTGGGGTCTACCTGAACAGAGGTTACTCACCCACAGAGCCAGCCTTAGTCAACATACCATTGCCCTTCAAGGCAAACCAGGGCCCCATGATCATGGAGCTGGCATCCTGACGGGAGGGGTGAGTGGATGATATATAATAAACAAACAAGACATTAGTGTGTGCCAGGAAGAGAAGTAATATGCCTATGATACACAGTACCATAGGCTGACAGAGCTTTGTAGTAAAGACACCCCTGTGTTTCCCTAATTTTGTTGAGAATAGAATCGCTTACTTTCATGTATATCCCAGTTTTGTTTGTTTGTTTGTTTGTTTTACTTTTTCACTTTATAAAATCATCCGTGAAACTGGAGTTTTAACAAACTCATTTTGGGCAACTCTGAATGGTATGAACCCCCTTATTCTGTAGATGAGGAAATGAGGACCCAGAAAGCATGCAGGGCTTGGTCAGTGTCTCTTGTGGCTGGGTGATGCCCAGAACAGACCCATGTCTCTTGACCCTCACCCACTGTCCTCTCTGAGATACCTGGAGGAGCTGAGGCACAGCTGACTCGTTCCATGTCTGGGCTTAGCTGTGCTCTAGAGTGGTGTGGCTTTTATATCTTACAGAACATTCCTTTCCTCATCTGGTGAGATCTTTTCCTTTCAAAGCCCCCTTCTCCTTTTTCTATTTCTTGTTTTCAATTCTAGGTCGCCTCTGTACCACTGTTTTTCTGAAATGTAAGTTCATGTTGTACTTGATACTACTATCTTAAAAATGAAAGGAATCATTTGCTTCCAAAATGATGGGTTTCATTAAATGATGCATGTGTCTATTAAGGACAGCATGCCATCTTTGCATCGAAAATCCATGGCTTTGGCGTGTGTGTGTGTGTGTGTGTGTGTGTGTGTGTGTGTGTGTGAAGAAATATGGGCAAGTGTTTACAGAATGCTGCATTCATTCAGTGTTAAAAGGACACACATGGATATCGTGCCATAGGCTCTTTAGGTTGTTGAGATAGTGCCATTTAAATAACATTTGTTTTGCTCTGGCTGGTATGGCTCAGTTGGTTGAGCATTGTCCCGTGCACCTAAAGGTTGCTGGTTCCATTCCTGGTCAGGGCACATACCCAGGGTACAGGTTTGATCCTGGTCAGGGTGCATGCAAGAGGCAACCAGTGCGTGCACAGAGAGAAATGTTTTTCTCTTAAAAAAAAGTCAATAAAAACATATTTTTAAAAAATAATTTCTTTAAAAAATGAAAAATATGTTTTACCTTAAATTTTGCCTTTGATAAGATGCCTTCAGAGTAAATTCTGTCTACAGCCCTTTGCTTCTCATTTAAAAGGTGGAGTTTAAGCTCTTCCTATTGCATTTAGATCGACTTTTTCACTTAAACAGTTATTTTTATGTTATTTTATGTTTTTTACTTTATGAATTTGCTTGTTTGCATTGGCCAACTCAACCAGCTGTTTGGATTTATGTGAACTCAGGGTCAAGTGCTGATGCAGCTGAAGAATTGCAGAAATTAATTCTGAAAATGGCGAAAGGAATAAGAACCTAAGCCCAAATCCGTGCTCGGTAGGCTAAAACTGATCAATTTCCCGGTCTCTAATTAAAACAAGCCACCAAATACAACAGCAGCATGAAATCCAGAGCTTTTCCTGGTGATGAATGTGATCGGCCTGCAAATTTCTCATTGCTGGGAACAGAGATTTCATGCGCAATAGCAGTTAAACAGAAAGCTTACTGGCAATTTATGTTTGGTCATATGTATGTATTTACTCACTGCCCAAACTCTGCCCCCACCCAATCCCCATCTACAACGTGGGCACCCACTCAATTAAACCAATTAAACAGAAAAAAGGAAGTTTCTTTCTCTCACCTATGTGTCTTGGAAGGCTCTCATTTCTGGGTGTTGAAGGGGTAAACAAATATGGCAAGAGAGCTAAATTTTTGATGACTTGAATTGTGAAAATTTGCATGTGAACCATCTGCTTTTAAATGGAATCCTAGCTTTCCATCAATTAGCACTATAATTTCGGAAGTAATGTAGGTTCACTTCTGATTGATCTTCAATTAACACTAGTTCTTAACTATTTTCTTTATTCCTAACTTATTTTCTCTCTCAGATAAACAGGGAAGCTGCAAAATGACCTTCCTGCTCTGAAATGCAGGTACCTCTTCCATGATGAGAGTATCCACATACCTTTCACCTCCCTTCACCCCAGAGTTAGTAGAGCTCAGGTAATGCCAAGTCAGTATAATTTTATTTCCAAACGAGTATCTATCAGGAAATCAGCCAAGAAGGCCTCATTACAATAAATTTTTTCTTCTTTCTTTCCTTCTTTCCTTGCTTCCTTCCTTCCTTCCTTTCTTCCTCTCTCTCCTTCTCTTTCTCTTTCTTTCAAATTGAAAATTTTTACAAAATAACTTACAAAATCATTATGTCAAGAAGCCCCCAAACAGCAATTGAAAAACTGAAGGAATTTGGAGGTTGTGTGAAATCATCTGGCTCCTTTCCTAGGACACAAGTTCTCAGGGTGTGAAGGGGACACAGCTGTCCTCTAGCCATCCTCACCCAGGGCAGGTGTCCCCACCAGAGCTGCCCATCAGATGGTCAGCCAGCTTCTCCTTGTTGCCACCGCTGGATAAAGGGGCAGAACCATCCTGATGAGGTGGTTGCAGTGACATTCTGGCAACTGACGCATGTTTACCAACTGACACAATTCTGATACTTCTTTTGCAATCTAGGATAATGCCCAATGTTATTGCTAATTTCCTTATAGCTGATGGTAATGTATCACTGTGATATGTTATCCAGCTTTCCCTCCACAGATCCCATTCATATAATATTTGTTATAGTTTCAAGCACATAATTTTACCACATAGGGGACTGTCTTTTTCTCATTATGGAAATAAGATTTACTTAGCAATCCTTTCTGCTATGGTCAGCTTATTGGAAGCTTTTTATGCCATTAAGCAAGGATAGTATTTTTTTAATGGTAAAGGTCTAAGACTTTTCCTGCTTATCTTATATTTTTGTTATATGCATCATTGTGTCCTTTATTAGCTTGCTATACTAAGAGAAAATGAACAACATTTGTTGAAAATGAATCACAAAGGGCACTGTACTTATGGCTTAATACCACAAAAGCTCACTTCGCGTTCATGTCGCAGTCCCACGTCCATGCTGTCTCTCCTGGATGATGTGCCACTTTATAGTTCCACTGTCCTCCAGGGATTTGAAAGCTTCCCCATTCAGCCAGGATATGTGGGGGAAAAGACAGAATGGAGGCTCACCTGTGGGAGTCTATATGGGCCTGAAAGTGCCACTCATCATTTCTTCATGCATCCCACAAGCTGCAACTCAGCCCCTGGCCAAACCCCACTGCAAGACCAGCGGAAAATAGCCTGTACTTATTGTCAAGAATGACCTGCTGGGCTGCGGGACCTTTACCTGACTCTGCCTGCTTCCACTCAGCATGCCTTCCCTGAGACTGGCAAAGAAAACATGCTACTGTAAGGCCTCACTTCTCTGGATGTGTATGATATGGATGCCCCAGAAATTTTCCTTTTATATGGGGATGAGCCTTGCAATGACTCTTTCTCCATTTGGACCCCAGCTTTTACCTGAAGTAAGTTACAGCTTATAGGTTTTAACATATAATAACAGCAGCAATACTAAGAATCGACTACCTTTAGGGAGTCCTTACTACATGTCAGACCTTACTACATGTCAGACACTGTGCTTAGCTGGATAATCTATCTCATTTAATCATCATTGCACCTGTAAGAAGTGGCTACTTTCTTATCAATATTTGAAATGAAGAAACCCAGTTGTAAAAAGATTCAATGTGATTAAATGATGTTATTTTAATTTAGGTACAAATGCTACATTTGGCTTAGAAAGCCGTGGCTGACTCTGAAGGATAAGAACTAGTACACCCCGGATAGTGAGGCTCAGAGATTGAGCATCGACCCATGAACCAAGAGGTTGCTGGTTCAATTCCTAGTGGGGGCACATGCCTAGGTTGCAGGCTTGATGCCCAGAAGGGGGCATGCAGGAGGCAGCAGATTAATGCTTCTCTTTCATTGATATTTCTCTTTCTCTCTATTCCTCTCCCTTCCTCTCTCTCTAAAAGTCAATAAAAACATATTTATATATATATTAAAAAAAGAATTAGTACAACTTCTGGCATGAATTCCCAGCACATGGGTATCTAACCATACCTTCTAAGAGGCATGCCCACTTTAGGTAGCCACTTCCCTCTGGGGCACCCTAGCATACCTTTTCATGCTGGAACCTGCCAATAAAACTGATGACCGTTCCTGACCAAAAGGGGACTCAGCACTTTTGCAGAATTCACAGGCTACCAAGACAGTGTCCATCCATCAGCACTGTCCTCACCCTGTTTGGAGCTGTGAGCACTATTGCTCTAGGTTAGAAACATTCCCCTTTTCTTCCTATGGGGGCTAGGAGAATAGGGGGTGGAATTGGGGCTTGTTCCTAGTTTACTTATAGCTAGTGAGTCTGTAGGAACTTCTACATGAATCTTGTGAAACTCCTGTGAAATGGCCCACTTGGGTAAAGGAAAATTCCTGTTCTTAGTCCTTCCCTTAGCATTTGGATATTAATCTTTAATGGGACTAAAGCTAAGTGCCATTCATTCAGCTCATTGCATTGTAGCCAAGGATAAGGAAGTGAGTAAAGGAGACCCTCGGTGTGAAAGGAGAGGCCACTTACTAAATCCAACAGTTTGGGAAGGTGAGATTATGCAGGCAAAGCCCCAGTTCCCACAGAGGAGACCTTGGACCTTAGGAAGGTTTAGGGCCTCCTTCCCATAGTATGGGCAGTGGAGTGTTGGCTCCATTCAGACATCAAGGATGACTCCACTATCAAAACTATGTTGGCTGTCCATGTTCACTTACCCAGATTAATGCCTATAAGCCTGCAGTATTTTCTTCCAAAAAAATGATCTATATCTTTATATATAAAAGCCTAAGTGGCCGAATGAGCGAATGACTGGAACAACTAGAACCACTGGAACCACGGTCGCTATGATGTGCACTAACCACCAGGGGGCAGGCGCTCAATGCAGGATCTGCTTCTGGTGGTCACTGCGCCCCCACAGTGGAAGCGTGCTCAGCTGACCGACCTGTACTGGTGGCTTACCACTCCCTCAGTAGTCCTACAGGTCCAATTTCTAGAGAATGGGTCAGGCACTGATGGACCAGCGTCACTGGCACAATCCCAATAGTGTCACCAGCCTCCTGGAAGCCGGCTTTGGGCACCGTGGCCACTTCCCCTCCCTAGATGCTCTGTAAGGAAGGAAAAATATAAAAGTGGCTGCCAGGTGGCTCCCCAAAACTGGTGCAATGTCAGGGAGACGGATCCAGACCCCAGGCTGGCAAGGGCGTCCCACCACCTACCCAGAGGGCCGATTGCATCATGCCCCCCACTTCCCTCGGGAACCCCACCCATGCACGAATTTGTGCACTGGACCTCTAGTTCAATTATAACACTAAACTTCTCTTCCTGTATGTGTGTGTGTGTGTGTGTGTGTGTGTTTTAATTCACCTGTGAATATAGACCTCTACCTTTCCTCCTCTCTCCACCCCCCTTTACCAGTATCAGGATGTTGACTTTTCAGTTTAACTTGAACAGTTTATTTCCCCTTCTCCAATACTCAGCCAAAGACTGAGCAAGAAACTAATTCCATGGGCTTTAGTTTTGAAATTTAGAAAGAGTTAGATTAGGAAATCCAGATTTAAATATTCCCTAATGAGTAGCTGTAGTTAAATATGTGCTTTGACAACTGTCTGTTACCTGGAGGACATCGCAAGCAAATCAGGTGGCAGAAAGACTCAGGCCGTAGGAAGGATTGGCCTTTCAGAAGAAGGGGCCTATCTGATATATAAGAATGTGAAACAGAGAAGGTTGAGGGGTAATTTATCCCCCACCAGGCCTATTACAGCGCCTTAACCACAATGGACACTTAATTCATGATTTTTGCGTGTGCTGGGGGGAAGCTAGGCTGCAGGTGTGAGAGCAAAAGAAAAGGGCAATTACTGAGGGGGAGAGAGCAGAAAAGCTGTTTTTGATTTTAAGACATTGAGATGCTTGGGGGGGTGGGGGGGAGAGGTCAGTGCATTTTTTATCTCTGGGGAGATGAAGCACCGAGTTACACAAGACAGGAGGAACCTCAGAAAAAAAGCAGTTAACTTCGGAGTCTATAAAAGACTTTGCAAGAATGTGTGAGGGTTAAGAAGTGCTGAAGTTGTGTCTCCTTCAAATCCCATTAGTGGCGAAAGTATTTTCGCAGCCACATTTTAAAAAAGTGAATGGCAAGAAACAGGCTCTCCTTCCCCGCCGCCCTCCCTCCGCGGAGGGGACCGAGTGTGGCCCGGAGCAGGCATGTTCAGACTAATGGCACGAGAGCAGTAATGAGGCCTTTCTCCAAGGACTGATTTGTCTGCAGAAAGGAGAAGTCATCAGGTATCCATTGTGAGAAGACCCGCCTTCTCTTAACAATGGCCCTGATGAAGCTGCTAGAAGGTTCTTATCAGGGAGAAAAGACTTCTAGCAGCAGGAGGGGAAAATGAAAGGCTACCAACCCCCAAATCATGCGGAAAGCTCAGTGCAGTGGAGAGGACGAGGGAAGGCACACTTCCTGAATGCCAAGTGACGGTAGCTGGTCAATCAAACCGAGCCTCTAAAGAGAGACATTAAAAAAGATGAGCGAGGGCCAGCTTCCCAGCCGGCGGGCTGGACGCAGGGAGTGTGAGGTTGCCTGGGCTTCTGCTGTGGAATTCTAAGTTCTTCCGGCTGAGGTAAACAGCTATAGGTCAGATAAACGCACCCTCTGCCTTCTGCCTGGAGGTTTTCTAGACCCAGGTCACAGGGTGACTCCCGTAGCTGGATCCCGGGAAAGAAGAAAAGATTCGCATCCAGCAGAATCTTAACAAGACCCTGGGCCCATTTTTGCAGCTTGCAGACACTCAGCTTCAGAAAACACTGGATTTTCTGGGTGCTGTACAAGGGAGCAGAGAAGTAGAATCAATGTTGCACTTTTTAAGTTTTGTCAGATGCTTTTCTGATTTGGGCTCATTTCATCTTTATCACCTCCTGAGAAGTATGATTGTTTAGCACATGATTAATGAGCTGTGATAAAAACATCCAATCACATTGCTCCCCCATTCAAAATGCTTTATTGCTCTTTATTCCTAAACTGAGTTAACCTTTGCCCTCCTTCCACCCCAGAATTAGAAAGCTTCCCCCATATGGCCACCACCCACCTCTCCTGCTTTTCCTCCCAGCACTTTCATGCATGTCTTGCTTTGGTGCTGGGCAAAGGCGACTTCTTGATGTTCTTCAATCAAGACCTCACTCCACCTCCCTGCCTTGGCTGATGCTATTCCCTCCACCTGCAGTGTCCTCTTGACACTTCCGGCTCTGCTCCCTTTGTTAAGGGCAGAAATAGAACATTGGGAACTATTAATTATAAGAAATATTAATCATGTTCTGTTAACCATGATTGTTTTGTTCTGATTAAAGAAAGCACATTCTGACCAGACTGGGAGGGAGATATATGCCCTCAGGACCGGGGAGTCAACCATGGACCTGGAAGTCAACCTTGGAATGCAATCCAGTCTCATTCAAGAACTTCCTATTATATGGAAAGATTAATATTCTTGTTGCCTTGTAATACCATTTTGCATACCCATTCTTTTTTAAAAAATGTATTTTATTGATTTTTTTACAGAGAGGAAGGGAGAGGGATAGAGAGCTAGAAACATGGATGAGAGAAAAACATCAATCAGCTGCCTCCTGCATACCCCCCACTGGGGATGTGCCTGCAACCAAGGTACATGCCCTTGACCGGAATCGAACCTGGGACCTTTTAGTCCACAGGCCGAGGCTCTATCCACTGAACCAAACCAGTTTTGGCTGCATACCCATTCTTATTTCTTTTGCCTACTTCCCCCCTGTAATCTTCCTCCTACCCAATATAAGCAACAAGTTTATGCAGGGGAGGGGGAAGTGTTGCAGAGCAGATTTTTGTGGATGATCTGCTCCTCTCCCATACTGGAAGCAGGATTGGATTCAATCCTGTCTCTGCTTAATTGGCTCAAGTAGTGACAGGCAGCCCAAACCCATTGGTTGTCTGGTTTCATATTCACATTTTAATCCTATCTGTCTTTATAAGTTGTGTGAATTCTCCTCTTTCATGAAGTCTTTATCCAAATGGAGATTAAATTCTCCCTCCCTGGAATTTTCAGAGTACTTTTCTTCTCTCATGGGGCTTCTCCTATTGCTTTGTATATTGTGGTCATTTATAGTCTCAACTAACCCTCTGTAATAAACCATGAGTTCAAGGGCAGGGACTGTGTTCTACTTATCTCTCTGTTATCTCCCAGTGACTATTATATAGTAGGTGATCATTGAATAGTGATTAAGCCCAGCTAGTGTGTCTCAGTGGTTGAATGTATACCTATGCATCAGGAGGTCACAGTTAAGATTCCCCAGTAAGGGGCTTGCAGGAGTCAGCCAATCAATGATTCTCTTTCATCATTGATGTTTCTTCCCCTTTCTTCCTCTCTGAAATCAAGAAAAACATATTTTAAAAATAGTGATTGAATTGGATTTTCATTAGTATCCAAATGTCTAATTATGAAGTAGTGTAATCTTTGTTTTGTTATTTCTAAGTTCTTTTGGAAAACAAGATTCACAGGAAACATTTGGGTTTCTTGAGGCAGCATTCACGTGCAAGGTGAAGGTCACCTGGGAAGAACTGTCTTTTATCAGGGACAAACTTTAAAGGGATTTGGATTTTGGCTCCTTTCACTACCTTTCCTGGTCCTCTAAAGGGTGGAGTCAAGCAAACAAGGTGCAATTTATTCCACACTTACCCTGTGCCTAGCCCTTTATTAGCCATTTTGGATCATTAACTGATTTAATCTTTGTAACAATCCTTCCAGGGAGGCATTATTTCCCTTGCAGTTGAATAAACTGGCTTAACAAAGTTAAATAAGTTGCTTAAGGTTATAAAGCTAGCAAAGATTCAAGCTCAGATACTGGCTCCAAATTTGTGTATGTGCTCACTATACTATGCTGCCTGCTGGACTTGTTCCAGAGGATTTTCTAGGAAAGAAACAGGCAGGGAGAACATACAAGATGCAGCACTGTTAAAAATGAAAATTTAAGAAGCCCCTTAAGGATAGAGGAGACGGGTAACAGGATGTAGCAGTTGGTCCTGGACCTATTAATCCTCATAACCCCTGAGGCAGTTTTGATTATCATCAGATCTGAGAGCCACCGCTCTGTAGTGTAGACAGAGCATGAGTGTTATCATCAGAAAGCTATGGTTCAAAACCCAACTCTGTCACGGACCAGTCAAATGAAATTTAAGCAAGTTATGAAAACTTGTGTGCTTAATATGCTCATCTGTAGAAAGGGGGGCACAATAACCTCTGGAATGTTTGTTGTAAGGATTCAAGAAAAGGATTAAATGTAATTACATGACCAAGGAGAAAGTGAAATTGCCACCACGATGCTTGAGACACAATCAGTTTGAACACTCTTTAAAGATGCTTTTTTAGCCCTAACTGGTTTGGCTCAGTGGATAGAGCGTCAGCCTACGGACTCAAGGGTCCCAGGTTCGATTCTGGTTAAGGGCATGTACCTTGGTTGCTCGCACATACCCAGTGGGGAGTGTGTAGGAGACAGCTGATCAATGTCTCTCTCTCATTGATGTTTCTAACTCTCTGTCTCTCTCCCTTCCTGTCTTTAAAAAAATCAATTAAAAAAAATGCTTTTTTAGCCCAACCCTGTTGGTCTCAGTGGATAGAGCTTCGGCCTGAGGACCAAAAGGGCATGTACCTTGGCTGAGGGCACATCCCCAGTAGGGGGTGTGCAGGAGGCAGCTTATTGTTTCTCTCATTTCTCTCCCATTGATGTTTCTTACTCTCTATCCCTCTCCCCTCCTCTCTCTAAAAAAATCAATAAAATATATTTTAAAAAATGCTTTTTAAAAATAAATTTCTTGTTTTTTAATTAATTTTATTTATTTTTATTAATTCTCACATGAAGGATATTTTTCCATTGCTTTTTAGAGAGTAGAAGGGAGGGAGGGAGACCAAGCCTGCAACTGAGCTACATGCCCTTGACCAGAATAGAACCTGGGACCCTTCAGTCTATGGGCTAAAAAAAAAATTTTTTTTAGATGTGTTTTCTTATAGTCCCTAACAGTGAACAAATTCTTGTGATAGGAAGTTTTATTTTAATCTACTTGTGTCTCTGTGCAGAAAGCTTTCCCAACCCAGCCTTAGGCTCGGTGGCTGCCCATTTGGGTGTCCCCAGAGAGCCGTGGGCATGCATCTCTCTTCACCCTGCCTCACTCCGCAGAAATTATCTATAGAAATGTCTTGTCCAGGTAGCACTTAGGCAGAGAGCTGAGCAGGAGAGGCACTGGTACCCCATCTTTAGGAATACCAGAAGTGCTTAATGACTTGTGGAGAGCGGTTACAGTGTTTGGACAGGTTTAAGCCTCTGAGTAAGGAGAGGGCACATTCCTCTCATGGCCACATGCAAGTCCCAGCTTGGAGGGTAGAGCCCTTCCAGCACAGTTATAACCAGAGGTCCACATGGTTCGAACCTGAGCGTTGTGGGCTTGATAGAGTTCAGGTGCATGTAATTAAGTAGATTTCAAACCCAGGAGAATGTTGTAACTGCACACTTACTTTGCCTTGTGGAACCCGGCTATCAAATAAAGAGACAGCTCACAGGCCGTGGCATTGTCTCTCTCCATTAGAGAGGGCAGTATCCCACCCAGACCCAGCTTTCTACCCTTATCTGTCTTTTCTAATCCTTCACCGCTCCCTCTCAGGCTCACCCTTGGCCATGGTGGTGTGGCACAATGACTTGCCTGAGACTATGTGATGAATCAGTAGCAGAACCAGGAATCAGATCCTAGGGTTCCTTCCACTATGTCAGCAAAGAACAACTTAGGAGGAAAACTTGTCCTGGCCCAGAGGAGAGGTGACCATCTAGAAGCAGGTGAGATTGGTTTTCTTCTCATTTCTAATTTTCTTTCATTTCTGGACTCTGGGTTCCTGGTTAATGGCTTGGCAGAAACTTCACAATTAATATTGCAAGAACCATAACTGCTAGTGGACCTCCAGGCAATTAGAGTAGCTGTCAAAAGTCTTAGAGCCAATATCCAGCCAGACCCTTTCCAAAGGACTCAAAAGTGGCATTGTAATGAGAAACACAAACAGAAAAGGTGTTTTTTTAAACCAAAAGTTTTGCTATTTTGCTATGGAGAACCTGGTGCTGAATTTTACCACCATCCAAAGGGTATTGGTGAGGTGAGGGAGCATAGCCCAGGGCTGTTGACTTCAGGTTGTTACTACTACCCCCTAGTTTCTCCCACTGGGGTCACTCCTGAGGATTCCAATAGAGGATGCTGAAGAATTACACCCCCCAGATTTATGCTCGGGAGTGCATTGGGAAAGCTGAATTACCAGCTCCAGATACCCCCCAGTTTCTTCTTCATCTCTAGGACTGTTCAAGGATAATCTACTGGGTGCCAAGACTGAGGTACACACTATAAACCTTTTAAAGTGTAGAATTCCCTGGGTTTTATTATATTAACAAAGTTGTGCAACTATCACCATATCTAATTCCAAATCATTTTCATCGCTCCAAAAAAACCTACCTGTACCCCTTAGCAGTCACTCCTCTGTCTAAGCCCCTGGTAACCACTAATCTACTTTCCATATGTCTATGGATTTGCCTTTGCTGAACATTTCATAAAAATGAAATCATATGATATGTGGCATTTGCTGTCTCGCTTCATTCACTTGGCATAATGTTTTCAAAGTTGTTAAGTTAGAGGAAACAGTCTGCAAGGCTAATCGCTTCTGACATCCATTGCAAGTTTGGGAGTTCCTCAAGGCCACCAGTTTAATAATTAGGTATAAGAACTCAGAAAACTTGGTGGCATAGGCATGGCTTCAGAGCAGAATCTCAAACCCCTCCCCAAACCTTATAAATAAAAATCTGTGTCTTAGCAAGATTCCCTAGTGATTTCTGCACACAGTTAAGTTTTAGAGGCAGTTAAATTGTTACCAGATACTTTATTTTCAAACGAACGTTGGTATCTATAGGTACAGTTCAACCTGAAATGATGGGAACAATGGGAAGGTTTATCTCCTGTTGCTAAAATGAAACCAGCAAATAGTTATCGAATTCCCTATTGGACAGCTGGTCGGTGTTTCTTTATGTGCTGTGAAGAGATGAGTCAATATAGTTGCTTTCTCTCAAAAATAACTCAGTGGTGGCCCACAGGGGCCTCAAAATTATGTCACAGTTATTATTATTTTTTCTTTTTTGTATTCTAATTCCTTTGTCACCTCAGTGGGGACAATAAGATAAACTGTTGTTATGTGAATTTGAAAAGAAAAAGCCTTAGAAAACAGAGATAGTGAAAACAGACAAGGTTGCTTGTGGGGGGTCTCTGGGGACAATGATAGGAACTGGGGATGTTACAGCAAGGGGTGCTCTGCAGAGGAAAGTGAGGAAGAATTCAAAGATACACATCACCTTCTTCACAGTCTTATTCCACCAAGGTTCAACTTCCAAAGCAATGCAATTTGATTTTCCTGATTCAAGCTTGATGTTCCCTTAGTGAGAACCAAAGATTCTTGTTATGGGACAGTGGCAACAATGGAATAAGACATGCTTTCTCATCCACTTCCTTTGGAGAGAGGAAGATTGATGGAAAACAATGCAAACATCTTCTTGGCACAGACGGGCGAAGCATTTTGCTTGGGGCAGATCAGTGCTAGCACATTGGAGACAGTTCCAAGAACCACATCAGAAGTGCTTCAGGGAATCAATACTTGGCTGAGAAAGAAATAGCAACAGGAGCTAAATACAGGCTGTAAGCTAATCACCTCTGAGGGGGACCAAGCAGTACAGTGATGCTCTTGCCCGAAAAACGCTCTGAGGAATTTTCCTGGGCTGTAAGGCATAACATGAAGCAACTGTAAGGTGAGGGAGGACCCAGGAAGAACACCTTGCACGATGCATTTACACGGGACTCTCTCTTTTTTTCTCCTGACATTACATATTCCTCATCTTCGGTGTGCACGCATTTCCAGCGTAAGAAATCTAAAATGACAGCTTGAAAATTGCCTGAAGAAAGACCACATGGTGTTCGCCAGGTGCTCTGCCTGAGCAGGTGATGTGAATGGCAACACCTGGGCCTCCTCCTTGATAGTGGGAACTGTTTGGAGAAAGTAATTTTCATTAAACGCTGGGGTCTGTATGGAAAGGGCATGTCTTTCCCGCTTATTTCTCTTTTGCTTGCTATAGGGCAGAAATCAATATTTTCCATTTACCATTCTAGGTTCTCATCTGAAACTCTGTAACAAAAGACACACTAACAAGAGGGGAAAAAACATACATATTTATTTAATACTAGAGGCCTGGCACACGAAATTCATGCACTCCATGCTGGGGGTGGGGGAGGGTGGGGAGGGATTTGTCCCCTCAGCCCGGCTTGCACAGTCTGGGAGCCCTCAGGGGATGTCCACCTGACACTTAGGCCCACTCCTTGTCAGTTGGACATCCTTAGCGCTGCTGCGGAGGCAGGAGAGGCTCCCACCACCACCACTGCACTCCCCAGAGGTGAGCCCAGATTCTGGCTGAGGGGAGCTCCCCCTGTGAGAGCGCACTGATGATTAGGGGCAGCTCCTGTATTGAGCATCTGCCCCCTGGTGGTCGGTGCATGTCACAGCAATTGGGCATTCCACCGTTTGGTCAATTTACATATTAGCCTTTTATTATAAAAGATAAGTTTTGTATGATATGGAAGACTTCATATAGAAGCAAAAACCCAAAGTAATGGTTAACGCTGAATGTTTTCAAACTAATGAGGAAATGTGAGAGAATAGAGGGGTATGAGCTAAGAGTAGTAAGCTTGGGGAATTTTAGCAAGGCCCATTCATCCAGATCCCTATCAAAGTCTCTCTGTCTTGAAGATAGGATGATTCTTTCCTCCAGGTGTGGGAAGGGCACTTTTCACATGAGGGTCTTGTGACCTGTTTCAGGGGAAGGTCAGAAAGTCCATTCTAAACCCACCACTTCTCAAAATCCTTCAGCTTAAAATATTCACTATGCGAACGCATATTTTGCACTAGCATGTTCTGAACCCCATCCTTGCTGAGAGAAGAAACAAGAAATAGTGAGGGTTTTTTATTTTCATTTTTTAGTCCATGAAATAGTTTGGTGGGTGAAAGGAGATTTTAATGACTCCTTTATCTTGATGATAATACTTTCAAGTTAATGGTTTTTCTTACTTTTTTAAAAATAGATTCAAGTTGACACTGGAAAATGTCCTACTAAAACAACCTCTGTGATCCCACCCATAGAATATGGCCATGGTCAGTGGGCAGAGGTCATGATTAGATCTGTAAATATCTAGGAATTAACTTTTGTAAATGTCCAGAAATTAACTTTTGCTTAAAAAATTTTTAAGTTTCATGTAACTGTTTCTGAATAATGTGGCTCCCCTATTAATTTGGCTTTTACTCTAGGGGAGGAACATTTTATTCTACCCTTCTTGATTCTTTTGGCTGGTCTAATAATTAAATTGACATAAGGCAGATTAAGAAGAGAAAAGCAAATTTAATTTTGTACATATAGAAGCCTCACATGGACAGGTTAAAAGACAGGTGATGTAGGCTTATATGCCATCCTGAGCTAAGGAGAAGCGGATAGGAATCTGGGGCTTTAAGGGAAGGATGCAATTAACAGGAAGATGAAAACAGCAAATGTTTGGCAAACAAATGTTTCCCAAGCCATGCATGGGACAGAGACTGAACAAACAGTCCTTACTGACTCCCCCTCAACCTCCAGCCCAGCAACTTTGTAGTTATTTCTGGTGTTAATTTTCTTTCTGCACCAGGCTTTCTACCCAAGTTCTTTTAGGCAGTTAAGGGGGAAGCTAAAAAAACAAAAATAAAAACAAAAACAAAACCCTCCAAAAAACAAAAAAGCAAAACTCTGAGTTTTGGGGCCTTAATTATCCCCAGCTCAAAACAGTCCACGTGTCCTAGTGGCACATTTAGGGCAGCCTATTCTTCTGTCCATCATTACAAAGGAATGCTATGCCAACTAGGCAGCGACCTTGACCTCACTGGGTGGGGGGCAACTGGCTTAGACTGAGCTTTGGGTGAAAGAGGGGACGGGAATTGAGATGCGAGATGAAGGGCGAAGACTAGAGAGCTAGCAGCTGCACTGTGCCATAAACCTTCCTGGCCATGGCCCTGACACTGGAGGACTGCTCAGCTTTCAGGAGGGAAGTGGACCCCTGAGCACTGTTCTTTATGGGGAGCACCCTGGCATCTCGCCCTAAAGAAACAGCCCCGTCCTGTTTCTCTGTAGAAATAGCTATAAACATTTAGGCATTGTGAGCATTTCCGGCACGTGGCAGGCAGGGTTTTCAAAGGCAGATTGTTCATTTGTTCAGCTCTCCGCAGGCCACTAGGAAACACTGTCTCATTGGAAAGTGTGCTGATTTCTCTTTCATCCTCCACACCGCTCTGCCTCTCCACCCACACCTCCCTTTGGCCTAAGGAACTAGGGTTTCAGCTAAGTCAACTCCTGCCAGAATGGTAGGGACACCCTGAGGTGAGAGGGCTGCCTGGTGTGATAGGTTCTCCTACAGGCAGGAGCCCCATTGTATGAAAAGGCCTCTGTCTTGCACGTGTTCCTGGCCCTGTGAAAGTAAGTTGGCTAATCATGAGGTAGTCCAACTCCTCTGGAGAAGAAAATAGGAGGCTGAATGACATGCATCCAGCCACAGATGCACTAATTTAATTTCATGCCCCAACATCAGCTGCTCCTCTCCACTTTTAAAAGCAACATTTGCATCCATCTGTCATCATCTCTCCCTTTCATTTTAAAATCTCTTTACTCTGTTTCTTTACCCTCACTCCTCCCCCTTTCCACAACTTGATGAAATAATGGGGCACATTTAAAAGCTAAACTCAGGCAATTCAGATTCTGAACTGATGTGATTTTGTGCCATTCTAAGTCAGCCCGGAGAGTGTCTGGGGAGGAGAAATCAAAGGGCCCAACAAAAAAGCAAGGGAGAGAGGGAAGATTTCCAATGCAAATCAACCTCCCCAACCCATTTGAAACAACCTGCTGTGAAGTGGGCTAGAACGTATGGCCCATTAGCACCTTGTTAGGCTGTCGGAGTCAGAGCAGTTTAACAGGGCGATAATGGGGAGAAAAATGGCTGAGACCTTTGCAAACCCAGCCCCAGCTTCTTACTATTCTATGCTACCTATATCTGGGACCCCAGGAGAGGGCTGGTAATTGTTGCTCAAGAAGACATGAAAGTGGAAAAGAATAACTTCATTAAACACATCATTAAAAATTTAAAATGCACCTTTCTAGAAAAAAAGGAATACAGAGGTTAATGTTAGTTTTCCAGAGTGGGGGAACAACTCACTGTGTGTGTGTGTGTGTGTGTGTGTATGTGTAAGAGGATCACTTTGTGCTTGCTCTCTACTCATTAAATATTGAGATTTAGTAAAAAAAATATAGAATGTTAAGGACTGCATGGTAAAATCTCAGAGATTAAGTCGTAATCCTCAGAAGGCAAATCCTTCAATATAAAATACATGGTTGACACACATATGGGTAAAAATTAATTTGCAAATGCTGTTAAGAGCGCAGTGCTTGCTTTAGGGTGAGAAGAGAGAAAGGCTCACTAGGACCTCCTGGTCCCTCTTCTCTCCCTATCTCTTTGGAGGACGGCAGGGTTAGTGGCTTCAGTATTTGACAGCATGACATGGACCTTGTAAAGAGGCCACAGCTCTTGCTGATAATAAAGTCTACATCTAGATATTAAAAGCATCAGATATTCTGTTATGTTGGCAACGGGAAGATTTTCTTCCTTTCCTTCATAAAAATTCATAATTTATTTGGTTTGGAAGGAACCGTTAGAGATGGCAGTGGGAACATGAGATCTTGTTAGCGTAAACCACTACTTAGGTATTGACAAAAGAGAAGGGAACCAACTGGCTGAGCGCCATGAAGTTGGGAAGCTATAGTCTCACCGATACTCCAGGGAATAGCCCAATCACTCCACCATACGGATTAGTGTCTGGCTTTCCAATTACCCCAGGCAGCAACTGGCCAGTTCCCTCAGATTAGCCGGGAGGGAGAAATAGTTAAGGGGGAAATTCCTTTACCCGGTGCATGCACAGTAGAAGCCAGAATGGTGACCAAAAAGAGGAGGAGACAAATCTGAGAAAATTTGGGAAAGATCAGGTAGAGTAAGGACACACACCCAGGAAAAGCCTAGAAAAAGATTTGGAATAGTTTGAAAGAAAGCCTGCTCTCTCCCATGCCAGAGGAAATACAGAGAAACCTAACGAAGGCTCCAGTCTCTCTTTAGCAGCATGTGTCGCGGTGGAAAATGAGGCCCTTTCACTGAGTCGCAAGGAAAGTATTCCAGGGACCCGAGTCTGGGAGGGTAAGGTTTGGTAGGAAGGTTTATTGTAGAAGCAAAATCAAAGAACTGTCCCAAGTTCAGCTCCATCCTGCTGTGAAAGAAGTCCAGTCTTGTCTTCATTGGGTCCAGTACAAAGGCCAATATCCAGAAATTCTTCGCCAGTGGTTCAGTCCAGTTTAGTCCCTGGCCCCATCTGGCTAGTGTAAGGTTCGAGGCGCAGGAAACGGGAGTCGGAGACCAAGGCCTGTTAAAAGAGGAATTTCATTCTGCACTGAGGAGCAATATAGAAAAACCAGGATTAGAGGAGAAGGAGGAAGAGAAGGGCCCGCTGGGTATCTCACAGACTGGGAGAACAGCAACACGTACACAGCTAAACAGGCCTTTTGAGGGGAGGAAAAGGAAGGGGTGGGTCCCAGGGCACTTGGCACACACTGATTGGTGGTTCAATGTCTCGGGATGTCCGGGCCGCAGGTTACACGTCATACTCCGCCCACCAGTTGGGGGAAGGAGGATCTATCCGCTGGTTTAGTCTGTGTTCCCCCTAAGCTCCAGTTAGTGCTGTGCCCAGGCCCCTGCTCATAGCGCATGCCATTTGCCTTGGGCCCCAACTGACTTCTAGGTTTGCTAGGCCTGCTTGGTTGCTATGGAGAGAGAATGCGTGAATGAACAGGTTGGATGGGTGTTGGGGAGTGGGGTGGGGAGAGAGAGAGAGAAATCTTTTGTTAAGCTTATTATATTATCTTGGACTTGGGAAGGACCAGGCACTCTCAAACTGATCAATCCATTTCCCAATCCCTTGGGCTGGTGTTGGGCCTCTCCCCTCACCTATTGATTCCCTAGATCTTCTGGGGTTTGTGTCCCATATCCAGTCCCATCCCTTTCCCAGGAGAGACTGACAGGCGCCTGTGGTTGCCACCTTAGTTCCTACTGTGCATGCCTCATAGTAGAAGCGCCTTCCCCTGTGCCATCTTGGCTTCTACTGGACACGCGCCCAGCAGAGCAACTTCCTCCCCTCTTCCCCCATAATCCGGAACTGGGCCAGCAGTTCCTGGGGAGATTGGAAAGCTAGTCCTTCCTCCCTCCATGGAGGGAAGGGTGTTAATCCCCTTGGCAGGGCAATGCTGTGATCTCCTAGGACAGTGGTCGGCAAACTCATCAGTTAACAGAGCGAGCCAAATATCAACAGTACAACAATTGAAATTTCTTTGGAGAGCCAAATTTTTTAAACTTCTAATGCCACTTATTCAAAATAGACTCTCTCAGGCTGTGGTATTTTATGGAAGAGCCACACTCAAGGGGCCAAAGAGCCGCATGTGGCTCGCAAGCCGCAGTTTGCTGACCACTGGCAACTTGTGTGTGAACCCTTGGCTTCCTCGTAGATTGGGCTTCTAAAGGTCTGATTTCTTTTGCCCCATTCCTTTATTAATTTTTAGCTACTTACACTACCACATGGGCTGAAGCACAGTGCCCATCATGGGGCTAGATGGGAACAGAGGCTAACCTAGATTACTGGAGCCCTGGGTCCTGAGCTAATGGCACTGCAGCTTTGGGCCCTGTTGACCCTCCTGAGCCTGGTGGGTCCAAGTGTGAGAGGAGCTGAACCACCTGGTCATGGATGTGACATTGGTATAGTGTACCTGGGGGTGGTGAACTCAACCTACCAGCTGAGTGCTGGGGAAGTGCCTTGTTGAGTGTGGCAGACTTTTCAAGGGCAAGCTAAGAAAACTTGCCACTGTTGCTTAATATCCTCCTATACATGTGTCCCTGAAATTCCTTTCTTAAGGCACCATGGAAGAATCTATTTCCAGACCTGTTTTCCTTTAGTAACAATCTTACAGGATTTTTTATTAAAGGATTTAAGTGAGATGGTGGCGCCTTTAAGGTCAGGTTTAATGAGCTTGGACTAACTTAAGGTCAATGATCTTACAAATTCAGGACTTGTGCAGAGAGATACAAACAATAGCAACATGAAATAGTATGAAAAATACTGGGAAAAAATAGTTCTCGGAGAATCCATGGTTTCCCAAATGAAGGCCACCATGTAGAATCTAAATTTATTTGAAAGAATTTCAAAATTATTCTGTTGTTGGTTTTGCTTGGAATAAGGGGAGATATTTCATAAATTCTTAAGGTCACCAGAATATTTCTGTCTCCTTGGGCTGTCCTTAAATACCAATAAGAGATAAGTAATCCAAGAATACTTGTTTTAGTTTTCATTTCAGAAAGGAGGTGGAGATTAGGATTTTTAATACCAGGTGATTCTTTTGTCTTTCTGTCAGGCTAAGAAATGAGCAATAACCACATTATACTTAATTTTATAAAAGTGCAAAGTAGCTGCAAAATTTTGCAAATTTTAAAAAAGTATGATGTAAGTGCTAAATGTTAATAGTCCTTTGCTTTAATTCCTAAGGGAGCTTTCTCCTTTTTTTTTTTTTCTACAGACAGGGTCCCTGAGGCTAGCTCAACATTTTGCTTTTCTTAAGGGATATGGAAATGTCCTTGGGACAGCTGTCCTCTGCTGGCTGAGGCACCCACAAGGTTAATGAACACCCACAAAGACTTGAGGAAGGGAGCGCGCTTTCCTCACTGATGATTAGCACGCCAGCATTCTTCCCTCTGTGGTAATGATGGTCAAGAAGGTGCCTGGCGATAGAGGGGAGAATGGAGGGTTTCTGCTTCTTGTACCTCCAACGCTTATTAAAATTCATTTCCATTCAAATAGCCATCGTCTGATATTCATCATCAAATAAGCACATGCTGTACATATTTAACAGGCAGGAGACCTGTGCCGAGTTTATGTCTTTTTGAAGTGAAGGCCTGTTCTCTTAATGACTGTCCATGCTTATCTCTGAATGTAAATTTCTCCCCTTCCTCTTTCTTACCCCCTCCACTGTACTGCTACCCCAGTTCAGGGATCTTTGATGGACAGCCTGGATGCCCATTACAGTGATAACTCATTTGGAGCGGAATGGGATCTCCTTCTCTGGTCTAGCTCATTATGAAGGTGAAGCCCCTAGGAGGGCAGGCTGGAAACGAAAGCGTTTACAGTTATTTTTTCTTCTACAAGAGGCAGAGGCAGGATGGGGGTTACAGTGGCACCTCGAGATACGAGTGCCCTAACATACGAGATTTTTGAGATACGAGCTGTCGAGCGAGCGATTTTTTGCTTTGAGATAAGAGCAACATTTGAGATAGGAGTAATCGCGCGGATCGGCCGGCTGCACATGACCCACCAGTTTTACCGCAACTCGAGCGTCTCATAGTTTCCCACGCCTCAGTCAGTGTGCTTGTTTACCTCCTTGTCGAAGCATCTTTTGTGCATTTACATACTTTATCACATTTCTTTTTATAACCATGGGTCCGAAGAAAGCGAGTGGAAAGGTCAGTGCTCAGAAGAGGATGATGTCTATTGAATTAAAGCGTGAAATCATAGAAAAATATGAGCAAAGTGTGAGAGTGGCTGACTTGGCGAGGCAGTACGGGCATAGTACTTCAACGATATGCACTGTGCTCAAACAGAAGGGGTCGATAAAGGGTATAACGCCAGCTAAGGGCGTTACAATAATTTCTAAGCTCTGTAGCTCTCTCCATGAAAAGATGGCGAATCTATGGATGGTGTGGGTGACGGAGAAGCAGCTTAAAGGAGATACATTAACACAGGGCATCATATGCGAGAAGGCGCGAGCAATTTACGGTGATTTGCTGGAGGAGACCCCACGCACTTCCACAGACGAAGCATAGAAAGACTCATTTAAAGCCAGTAGAGGCTGGTTTGATAACTTCAGGAAAAGGTCTGGCATTCACTCCATCGTCAGGCATGATGAGGCAGCAAGTTCGGATGTGAAGGCAGCTGAGGATTACCTCAAAACTTTTTTCGAACTGATAGAAGCCAAAGGATATAACCCCCAGCAAGTCTTCAACTGTGACAAGACAGGGCTTTTCTGGAAGAAGATGCCGAATAGGACTTATATAACGGCAGGGGAGAAGGCGATGCCAGGCCACAAACCCATGAAGGATAGGCTAACTCTCGCACTGTGCGCCAATGCAAGTGGCAACTGCAAGATCAAGCCTCTGCTTGTATACCAATCGGAAAACCCCAGAGTCTTTAAGTCACATAAGATTTTAAAAGATAAACAGCAAGTTATGTGGAGGGCAAACCCGAAGGCATGGGTCACCAGGCAGTTCTTTGTGGAGTGGGTAAACCTGGTTTTCGGCCCTTCTGTTAAGAAATATCTACAGGAAAACAACCTAACCATGCAAGCCCTCCTCATCCTCGACAATGCTCCTGCTCACCCACTGAACCTCAAAGATAAACTCCTCGAAGAGTTCAAGTTTATAAAGGTTGTCTACCTACCTCCCAACACCACTCCTATCCTGCAGCCCATGGATCAGGAGGTGATTTCTAATTTTAAAAAGCTGTACATCAAACACCTGTTCTGGTGCTGCTTTGAGGTGACAGAGAACACAAACCTCACCCTTCCAGAGTTCTGGAAGAACCACTTTAACATTGTGATATGCCTCAGAATTATTGATCAGGCCTGGCTGGGTGTTACAACGAGGATTCTGACCTTTGCATGGAAGAAGCTGTGGCCTGAGGCCATAGCCGAAAGGACCTTCGAAGGATTCGAACCCGAGGTGCCAGTGGAGGAGGAGATGGTGTCTCTGGGAAAATCCATGGGCCTGGAGGTGGATGAGAGAGACGTGAATGAGCTTGTCGAGGAGCACTCTCTGGAACTCACCATGGAGGAGTTACAAGAGTTGCAGTCTCAGCAACATTCGGAGGTTCTCCAAGAAACTGGTTTCGAGGAGGAGCCAGAGGTGGAGGAGATCTCTACAAGTGAGATAAAGGAGATCTTAGGAATGTGGGAGAGGGTGTCACACTTCGTGGAAAAGAAACACCCCGAAAAAGTTGCTACTGGTTGTGCATCGGAGCTGTTCAATGAAACTTGCCTCACCCATTTCAGAAACATTCTGAAAGAGAGGAAGAGGCAAACCTTGTTGGACACGTTCTTTTTGAAATTGGCCCAAAATGCAAAGACCAGTAGCAATTAAGTTCAGGGAAGATTAGTTAAGTTACATTCAGTTTAGGGATAAAGTATAGCATTAAGAGTGTAACAAGTAGGTAAATACACTTTATAAAACCAGTTTATTCCTTTACATTCTCTTTTATTATGTTTTTATATAATATTTGTCATTTATAAGTACATTTTTCTTATTCAAAAACAAATAACAAGAACAACTGGGGTGGCATTTTGGGGGCTGGAACGAATTAACGGCATTTCAATTGATTTCAATGGGGAAATTTGCTTTGAGATACGAGCAACCTGATATACGAGCAAGGTTAGGGAATGAATTAAACTCGTATCCTGAGGTACCACTGTATTTTCTTACTTCTCTTGGCCCTGGGTTGTCTCTCTTTGGACTGGTCTTCATTCCCAGATGTGGTGATTGTCCTGCAGCCCTCCTTGGATCCTCCATCAGCTGGAAGGCATTTTAGCTCTGGCAGATCTGAACTGAACAGCTGCTGGGAACAGCTGGGCCTGTGCGACTTTTGTCAGTGAGAAACCAAAGGGTATATGTGAGTATATCAGGCTTCCTTAAAGAATTCATGTGACCTAATAATTCAGGGCAACACAAGATGTTATGGCAGGCCGGCCCCATAAAGCTTATGTTAATATTCTTTTAAACACAAGGGCCAAACAAAATCTCTTTTGGAAATCTCAGAGAATATGATTAAGAAGGGTATTAATAAAGCAATCATATTAGGGGTGAAGGTTCTATTAAACTCATGACAAGATTTAGCAGCATTTTCTAGCATGATTCAATTTGTAAATAATCTTCTTATAATTATTATCCAATTAGAGCACGTTAACAAATCACTTAAATTTTTTTTTTTAATTTTCTCTCACTTGCCTTAAAAACAAAATGAAAATAACCAAAACTTTAGATGTAAAATAATCAAACTCAGCTTCTTGGGTTGAAAAATCATCCCTACATGTGCAGAGTCCTCATGGGAAGTGTGGGGGGGAAATTGGTTTTCCAAAGCATACGCTGAAACAAAATATAAGATTCATGAGATTTGGGGTAAAGCAAAAAAAAATATTTCTTGCTCAGGGTCTAGTACTTGCTATTTCTTTCTTCTTTGGAAACATGTTGTGTCTCCTAATTTTAGCAAATTGTTTATTCATAGGAAGTTCATTTTGATGAAGCAGTTTTCTATTTTAACTAAGAAATTGAACAAGTTTTTGAAAGTTTGTCTAATCTGCTTCTTTGACTATCTGGAGAGAATTGCTGTCACCGGTACTTGGCAGCAATTGCTAGGAGCTCATGTCTATTTCTAACCTTCAGGAGCTCCCAAGAATTGCCTGGCTCAGCCCAACTTAAGGCACCAAATGACCCGACAATACCCGATTCTTTATTGCTTGGGCCACATTGTTTTTCACTTAGGGAATGCTACTCATCGCTGGCTGGACAGTAAGAATAAAGTTGTGCAGACGTAGATTTATTGGAGTTGCTGTTTCAGTCTCATCAATATCAAGGTTGGCAAACATTCTCCACTCTTATCTGTAACAGAAACCAACCAAGACAATGTGAAGGATTCCCGAAGAGGCATTATGGATGAAGTCACTTATTAGATTTATAAGAGCTGAAGGAAGTGCTAAAGCTATCCATCTTCTGTACTTTATTGAGAACAGGACCAATGACTCGGACTATCTGGACAGTATCTCCAAGGCAGAATTGAAATCTTAAAGTGCACAGAGAGTAAGTGCATGCATTTTAAGGGAGGAGGGACTCAAAGCCCAGAGTAAAAAGTGCATGTGAAGCTCCAAATACATTGCATACAAATCTGTCTTCAACAGTTATGCAGCAGCACATCTTGGTAAATAACGATCTTGTTTCAGAAGGCGTTAAAGATTTTTGTCCTTTTAGTCCTTTCCTCCCGTGGAAACCATAGCTCCAAACATTAGGTGACCAACCATAGGCAAAATTATTTTTTGACTCCTGTGAAATGGATCTGTGTGTGTATAAATAAGTAAAACTAAATACGATGTAAGAGCAAATAATACTATTTAATCAAGAACTGCATTAGTTCTTTGACATGAAGAAATCATCAGAGTAAGTCAAGTTGGCTAAAAAAATTTTTTGTTGTTGTGTTAAAAAAATATCCTGAGTACATATAAGCTTGAAACGTAAGTAAATCTGAAGATACTTACTTTAGAATTTTGATGATTTAAAATTCTAACATGTTCATCTAAGGGCATGGGTTTCATTTTTTAAATTAGACATTGATTTAAAAAATTTTTTCGGGGGGAGTGAGGACTCACATTCCATCAGATAAAGCCAGTTCCAGCCCCTATAAATGTCTTGTTTGCTATTTATAAGCTCTGTCTAGGCCCTAGGACAAGTTTTATTTATCCTTTTTTTAGTCTCAATTTTCTTTATTGTAAAATGGAATAATAACAGTCTTCAGTGCAAAAATGAAGCTTGATGATGACATTAAAGCATTTAGCTCAGTGCTCAAGAATAAATCGAGCAATTTTTATTATTGAAAAATGTTTAGGAGAGCCTTGAATCCTTCTAGGAAGGAGTGAAGAAGCAAGAAGAGTGCTGCAGATCAGGAATTCTCTACGGTGTGTCTGGTCATTGCAGAAGATTGAGGTTAAAATATTAATTTCATTGAAAAAATATTCACTGAGCATCTACCAGGTTCAAGTACTCTATGCTCTTATAGACTGTAGTTGAGGAATGGAAATAAGAAACCTACACAACTTATTTTGCTCCAAGCCCTAATGATATAAATCTAAGAGAGCACTCCTGTGGAGGGATGGGAGTTTAAAGGAGAACTGCCACCTTCAACAGAGATGGAGGTGGTCAGAGAAAGCTGAGTGAATGAACGAGTGAAGGTGAATCTTTAAAAAATGAATATAAATTTGAAAAGCAGATATACTCATTTATTTTATAAATACATATTGAGTATCTGCCAGATACTCTTTCGTGTACTAGAAATTCAGTAAGATGAATTAATTGTTGTATGTGAACCAGGAAGAAACATTTGGAATAAATGTTATTTGGATTTTTAGAAAAATAGCTAAACTTGATGATGACAAGTAACAATGATTTCACAATGCCTCACCTCTATCCAACAAGCATAAAAATGTGATCTATTTCTCAAAATTATAGGGATAGAAGCAAATTTTTATAGGTAGACAAAAAGAGATAAGCAACTCAAAGCAAAAAGTATACTCTTCACTTTGTTTTCTTGACTCATCCCCTTATACAGTGTTTTTCTATTTGACATAAAGATAACTTTCTCTATATATCTATATTTCCATCTCTCAGTATAAAGTTCTTTCATAACGAGTCTACATTTGATTTTCTAACTTGCCCACTTGGCATATTTTAGCTCCTGTCCCATTTTGTCTCTTAGTTTACAACAAATGTCTCTGCAGAGTACTCAAAGTAGTTTACTGATGGCAACAAAACAAATCCAATTACAAAATAGTAACAGATGATGCTGGTCTGAGCTCAGTCAGTCTCCCCTAAGGAACAAGGCAGAAACCTAATATTGATGGATCCTCGCACGCTGCTTCTAAAATGCAAAATTATTGAATTAATACAACTTAATTATTAGCAAATCTGGTGACATCATGATTTAAAAAAATATATTTTGTCCATTGGATAGGCACATTTGCTCTTGGTCTGCCTGAAGGCTTCAGCCTCCTGGGAAATATCGATCTTCATTGAATTTTAAAATCCCAGCGACCCCTTCAAACCTTATTGTCCCCTCTGTCCCCCAAATTAAGATGAATGCATGTAATTGTCATTCAAAATTCTCAACATTCAATGTTGCTATATGCAGGGAGGAGTTTGCCTCCTTTGTGTGTCCCTGTCCGTGGTCCTAAAAAAGCCTACCATGGCCTTCAGATGTGGGAGAGCTATTAATGAAGACAGTAGCAAATAGAAGGAAAGCATGCCTGAAAGCAAGGTTCCAACGGTGCTGTTTCTCAGAGATACATGCACTTCATATATAACTATTTTCACAGTGCTGATTTACTAACTGACTCTTTTTAATTATCGTTTCTCCTTCTCTGATTGATTGACCTTGGGTCATGGGAAGAAAATGTCAGGGTTTGTAGTGGGGGAGAAACATGTACTTATTAAAGGCAGATGGTTAAACTGAGCAAGGATTTGTCACTTTCTATTACAGAATTCTATTTTCAAAGGTTTTACAACTCAACCATAAAAAATTATACTGTTGGATAAAACTTAGGAAAAAAATGACTCTTTGCAGGCTTACTAATTAGGAAAAACTCCTGTAACCTGCAAGTTGTACATATAGAAAATAGAGCAATACTGAATTATAAGTACCTAATTACCTATTGTGTGAAATCATATAATTTGAATATCAATAACTAAGTAGTGTATTTAAGACTTCAAACCCCAGAATTGTACAACACTAGCTATTAGGATTGGTATTCAGGGAGAAGCATTGATAGTGGTGCCAAGAAATGGCTGAGATGTTGAAGTTCATGAGCCAGCTGTTACACATCTGTTGTATTTTTTAAACCAATATCATTATGAGGAAGAGGGTTAGTGAGTTGGCAAGAAAAGCTAATGCCTGATGCTTTTGAAATCATTAAATAAGATGGCATTACTTCGGCTTAGATCAGGGCCACCTGAGCCCTTTTAGAATAGGTATAGGGATTACTCTAAATAATGGAATTTAAAAGTAGAAAACAGAGCAGATTCCAATTCAATTCAAGATTTCTAGTCTTGTACTATAAATTTGTTCATACTTCTACAACCATCAATATATTTGCTCTGAAAAAATAAATTACTGGAATTTTTTTACATAAATTCTGCACAGCTGTGACTATCTTGACAAAAGAAAAGAACATAGAAATGATAATTGTATGAGAATGCTTCATTAATTCTTGTGAATGAGTAATTTATTAAGTGATTTATAATGAATGAGTAATTTATTTAATGATTTACATTAAGCATTTAGAACAATACATACCAGAGAGCAGGCCCTGCTCCTACAAATATGTTTTGTTGTTACTGATGGTGTGTTTTTTTATTGTTGTTATTGCCACAGGTTCAATAACATCCTCTTGATATTAAACCTACATATCTGTTCAATATAATCACCAGAGGTGGGTGGACATATTCTTTCCTCTCTTCTATCTCTTCACTTCCATCCCATTACCTATATCTCAATATTTTAAATTACTAGAGCTTAAATAAAGATTAATCATGAAAAGGCAAAAGTTCTTTCTAAGAGATCTATTAAGTCACAGAATGGCCCTTGGTTTAAATAATAAAAATAGATTAAAGAAATAGTTAGAGTTTCAGTTTGCAATCCAAAAAATAAAATAGCTTAGTTTCCTCATATAAAAAAATGGTAGTAGTAAGACCTATTTCTCAGAGTATAATGAGTATCAAATGAAATATTTTCAAAGTATTTAATACAGTGATTGAGAGTTGGTGTCTAAGGGTTTTAAACAATAGTTAAAAATAAAAATTTAAAAAATAAAATTGTTAAAAATAAAATTTCTTGTTATTCTTATTCTTAGTTTTCACATTGGGACCCGTGGGGACACATGGAGACCTCAAATTGCTCTGAGTAGAAGCCAGAGAGCAAAGCACTGATCCAGAAACTATCCTGTCTGAGGTCATAACATTTACTTCATTTCTAAGGCCCACAGAGCTCTCATGCCTGCCCCACTTTGTCTCTTATAAACTTGCCCTTATATACGTCTCTGACACCTTCCTCCTAAACTGAGGAAGCACATAAGACCTATTCAGTCAACCATGCGGCATAAGAAGCCACTTCACTCAGCTAAGGCAGAAGATCATACCTGGTAGTGATATATAGACTTCAGGAGTCAGTGAATCCAAAAAGACTGTTGACGGTCCTGCTCAGGATTCAGGATAGCCTCTATGTCTTATCTTTTAATTCCTCCTTGACTTTCACCTCTACTCCAAAGTGTATGACACCTTTTTCCTAGTTCCATGAGAATGAAGGTGATACCATTATCATAATCTGGTTATCACTTAACAGGAAAGAAGCAGAGGGAAAACTAGATAATATAGGCATGCCATTTATACATTTTTGCCAAAAGCTGCATTTTACCCTCTCCAAGTCAGTTTCCTGCTGATTGATGGCACTTAAGACACACACACAATAAGGTCTGAGTGATGTGGAAAGGTGCCTGTCTACCTGATTGTCAGTCACACCTGGGAACAAATTAGTGGCCAGGATAGGTATGGCCACTGCAAGCATGTGCAACCTAAATATCTAAACTTGACAAAAGAGTATGCTCTCTTCTCTCTTGGCCTTTGGCCCTCTGGTCCTCTTGGGACTTGCTCCCACATGGACCACAGCTATGTGGGACCCACATGGACTAATGGACTTCTAATTAGCCTGAATGCTGAACTGGACCCCAGCTGCAACATGGTACAGCAACTGGACACTGGCCTTGCTTTTGGCTTGGCTAGAACTTCAGCTGCAACTTTTTCAGGACTGACTTAAGGTATATGGGACTTTGGAACCTAAAAAATGTAACTCTATGCAAATAAAGCTTTTCTCATCTTTCTATGGGGGCTTCTGAACATGCTTATTTCATCAGAACCAAAAGAACCTCACTCCCACTTGTATCTAGGTAATCTGGCCCATTAATTCCTGCTGCATCAAAGGTAGCTGGTATATCTAGTTTCTAGCTGGATTCTACAAGAATTCTGTAATCCAGGCAGGCTTCAACATTCTGAGTGTCCTGCGCCCTTGTTATTTTTATTGCTGACTATTATTATTATTATTTTTTTTTGCCAAGTCATAAATTCTATGATCATTTCTTGATTTCAAACATCTTCCCTAAGTGGGTGTTTCCCTATAATTCCCACATCTGTAAAGTGGCCTGATTTATAATTTCCCCCTAACCTCCAGTCTTCTACTGCCAACTGATTTTTGCTTGTTTGTTTATTTTTTTATTTCTAGCATTTGTTTTACTTGTGCATACAGAAGTAATTAAGCCATTTATAATGTATTCAATTCAATATTTATATCATAATTTATATCTGCCAAAGTTAGAAAGATATAAAAAAATTGGGGGTTATTTGATCACAACGTAAGGGAACTGATTGAAGTACTTATTGCTCAGGTGACTAGAAAAAAATATTTTTGTTTGTGTTATGTATTCAATCATTTTTTCCCAGTCACACATTTTTTTTAAGCTGGCTTCAGTACACTGGCTTTCTATTTTGTAGTTGCATATCAGAAAATAATGAATCAATCAATTTCTTCACCACTTAGAGTGTAAATTGCAAACTTTGTTTTGGGAATTGTTGATCTGTTTTAGCTAAGGCAACTGGACTGGCCCATAGATTCAGGATGTCATAGAAGGAAGATCAAAGAAGGAAGAAGAGTTGTTTTCGAAGGCAAAGTCACAAGAGGCCCAAGCCTCTGAGGGGGGTCATTTTTTTGAGTCCTTCCATCTTCTGAGTCTAGTTCTTCATGATAACTCAGCAGGAGGACCACACACATACAGCAAAGCCATCATCTGTTATTTTTCAGAACATTTTCTAGGACTTGCTTGTGGAGAGTAGAGAATGCAAACCCTGCTTGTTTTAATATTTCAGAAATTTGCTTGCATTGCTAAGTGGCTTTAAATAGTCAACTATTGAATCTTCTGCTACCCTTGTGTTTCGAATACAGAGATAATTGCTCTGCAACCATCTGCTAGAATTAATCGCTCTGCTATCTGCTTCATTGAAACGCTTGTGTTTGTTATGTTGAAATGTTCATGAAACCTGGTTTATACTAAGCTATGTTTCTGGAAACTTTGATTCGATAAATGGGCAGACCACTCTTAATTACAAAGGCTTTTCTCTCTCTGGATTTCTAAACTGCTTTGACAGCCAACATCCCGAGATAGCAGCTGATTATTGATGCCCAGGAGGATACAGCAATGACAATCCAAATTTTCAAGACTCATAGCAGTTTCTGAACCTTCCTCAAAAACAAATGTGTTTTAAGTTCTGGGATCTGAAAAAGAATGTCTTGTTATTATGATATAATTCTAATGGCCTTGTTGAAGCTCCTTTTAGACAGTGAAATTAGCGCCTCATCTATCAGCTTTATGTTTGTATTGTAATACCAGTCAGGGGAAAGTATAATTTGATAAATGCCCACTCCAAAAAATCTTTTATTTTGCTGTGTTAATGTAAGATTAATGACCATTATGACTTGAGATAAGATTTTTTTTTATTTGTTGCTTTATGTCTTTCAGTATCACACATATCTGCAATATGTCTGGCACAAGGGAAGAAAATGACAATTTACATAGAAGACAGGGGGGTAAGTCCTTCAATTAACAAGGCATTGTTAACATTTGTAGGTAGATTTCACAATTATCCATGTATGACTGATAGAAATTTTAGAGGTAAATGGGGGAAAAGGCAGGAAGATAATGCTAAAACATTAGCAATCTCTTCCTGCCATAATATTCCTTAATCCACTGTGTATAAATCCACTGCTGATTCATTTACCCTCCTATTCTTTATTCTTAAAACAGTTGAAACTGGTTTAGCTCAGTAGATAGAGCATCGGCCTGTGGACTGAAGGGTCCTGGGATTGATTCTGGTTGGGGGCACATACCTTGGTTGTGGGCACATCCCCAGTGGTGGGTGTGCAGGGGGCAGTTGATTGATGTTTCCTTCTCATCAATGTTTCTAGCTCTCTAGCTCTCTCCCTTCCTCTCTGTAAAAAAATCAATAAAATATATAAAAAATAAATAAAAAATCAGAAAACAGAGATTTACGCAGGATGGCAGACTGAAGATGCCAGTGATTTTCCTCATCTGGGGTCTATTGACATATAATGGATATTAACAAAATTGGATTCTCTAGGTTGGGCATCTTCCACAGTTACCTTTATGATCCATGATGATTTGTCCACACCTGTTGGAAGCCAATTCCAGCATGTCATAATTGCAAGAGTTTCATCAAAAGGTTTATGGAACTTGGGGACTCAACAAGGGCTGAGTCACATGTTATTGCCTGTTGGGAATGGCTAGAGGCATTTTCCCAAACCTGAAAAGGATGCATTAAATTGATTATTTGCTGCCAGACAGCTCAAGGCATCTTAATCTACATGTGATTGCCTCCTGCTGGCCAAACACCTGAGCAGCCATAGGCTATTCTCCAATCTGACAATAGACTCTGTAGATGAAACCCTACCCTTTGAAGTGTATATCTCCACCTTGCCTGAGAACAATTTGTGTTAATAAAAAGAAAGGGGTCCTGAGACAAGAAGAACTAGGTTTCTTCAGCCAGGCTCCTCCAACCCCCAAAGCCTTTCAAAATTATCTTTTGTCTCTGGACTCTTACTTGAGTTACACACAGCCTTTCTCCAGATTGTTGAATTCTTCTTAATGCCAGAATAAAGACCCCAGCACACAACAAATATTTCTTTGGATGGAATGATTTTACAAACGAATGGAGTGTGTGTGTGTGTGTGTGTGTGTGTGTGTGTGTGTGTAGATATAGATATAGCTATAGCTATAGATATAGATATAGATATAGATATATATATAGATCTGGCTGCAAATAAAAAGTTATGTATGTGACCAGTGAGTTTTCTATCACTCTCTTCTAGGCTGGACTAGACAAAGTGTGGCAAAGTTACTTTAAAAATTCCTCTTTTGTCTTCCCACCTGTTTTGAACAGTCAACATCAAGAGAAGCCCTGTTTATTTGAAACATTTCTCCTCCCTCTCTCTCTCCCTCATCTTTCATCAATTTAATTCCCTTTTTATTATCATTATTTATGTTTTGTATAACTAGAAAAATAATTTGTCATGGATTACATCTTATTTGAAAGAGGCTGTAGTAGTATCAGAACAAGGCATGCACAATATATCATCATTTAGTGGCTTCTCTTATAACTATACTGAAGTAATGGTGGAAAAAATACATGTAAACAACTCTGAGGACAGAGTTTGAATGATGCAGTAATTTTGATTTATACTTGGTATTTGATGGAACTGTATTAGCAGTTAGAGTCAATGGCTAAATGATTCCAAGCACAAAATGAGCCCAAAGTACAAAAGGAGCTTTATAATACACGATTGAGAGCTCCGAGCCTCCCAGCTTAAATTTCCAAACTGCAGTGTAAATTACAGGCTTGGTTGTCACTTTTAACTAACAATTCTACCCAATATGGTCTGGGTAGGTAATTTGTCCACTATTCCTTTATGAAACAGTAAACAGAAGCCTAATTCCATTGGCTTTTCTAAAGCAAACAGCCTCATTTCTCATATTGGCTGCAGAGGAGGGATGAATCTCCTGCCTCTTATGACAACAAGCCCCCAACACAGACAACATGTGGAACTTGAGATTGCACCAAAATGCTTTCCTCGACTATTAATAGCATTGGCTGCTGATCATTGAAGGGGTCTCAACCTTCCCCAGTCCTCCCAGGAGTTGAACCCTCATATTCCTGATTTCCCTTCCTTGCCAATACTCCCTCTCAACCCAACAGCCATTTTCTCTTCATTTGTTTTCTCTCTGGCTTTCCCTACCAGAGAGAGAAAATAAATGAGAGCATTGGAAATCAAACTCCAACACTCTAACTACTGATATTAATAGAATGACAAAAGCACTTCAAATATCAATAGAGCTTCAAATCCAACCAAGCAAAATAAGCAATTAGGCAGGCAGATGCTCCTCCAAGCAACTACTGAGATGGACTGAATTCTACTACTTCATTAACTTGACTTGCCTACTCTGGGCAATTGGATCAGACACTCAGAGAGGATTTCTTAGCCAGGAACACATCCCCAAAGATTACAGATGTTATGAGGGAAAGGCCATCCAAACATGAGATTTTAAAAATCTTTTCAGGCCAGGTGGGACGCTAATAGATTTGCATAAATGCTTCCTGGGACATCTGTATTGCAGCAGTGATGTGAAGAGTTTTATTCCAGAGATTGGGGGTGGACTGGTAAATTCTTTTTTTTTTCTCTAACCTAAACTGGGCAGTCATTTGCAGAGCACAATCAATTGCTCTATTTTGAGTCAAAGGCAATGACTCTATTACTCATTTGAAAAGAATCATTGGGCCCTAACTGGTTTGGCTCAATGAATAGAGCATCAGCCTGAGGACTGAAGGGTTCCAGGTTTGATTCTAGTCAAGAGCATGTACCTTGGTTGGGGGCACATCCCCAATTGTGGCTGTGTAGGAGGCAGCTGATCGATGTTTCTCTCTCATGGATATTTCTGATTCTCTATCCCTCTCCCTTCCTCTCTGTAAAAATCAATAATATATATATATTTTTTAAAAAAGAATCATTGGAATCATTCAAAAATTTATTCCTTCATCAAATATTTGCTAAGTTGTTACTTTTAATAAGCATTATGGACCAGGGATGTAAAAACAAATACTGTTTTGTCACTGTCCTTGCACAACTCAAGGTCTAGTGGAACAGATAGACATGCACATGGATTATTAAAACCACAATAATCACAATAATATGTGGAAATAATTGACAAAATCATGAAGAGCACTGAAGAGGGAGTAACTAGCTGGGAGAATTATAAAAGGATAAATGGGACAGCATAGGAACTTTGGCCCCAAAATGGAACCATACCTGGTGGCCAAGAAGCCAGGTTAAGATCAAATGTGAAACTAATGTTCTCCATGCACAGTTGATCAAGGACCTTCCTGCAGTGATGGTACTGAGCAACACCACCATCTTGCACCCACAGCCTAGGTGCAGAGATAGTTGCCAAGCACCTGGACAGGAAGAGGAAGTAACCCACCTGACCCTTTGCAAGCCCGCCTTTTTGAAAAGCTGTTCGTGTGAGCTGCTTCGCTCCCAGCTTATAAACGCAGTCGAGCAGAGCCAGTCCCTGGAGCCAGTTTGGAGGACATTTCTTTCCTCTGCTGCCTCCCTTGAGCTTGCACATCTATAATAATATGCAAATCTATTGGATGGCCGAACAGCAGAACGACCATCCAGACAACCTTCTGGGCGACTTTCCGGATGAAGCTGGGTCTGTGAGGGGCTCTTCTTGCACCAGTTTCGTGCATTGGGCCTCTAGTAAGCTTAATAAATTTGTCTGGAAATTTCTCTAGGGTTTCTTCTCTGTTTCTATCTTGGGCAATCCAAGAACCCTAACTCTGGTAACATTAGAACAAGAGATACTGTCTTTGAGTGTGTTTCTAAAAGATGCCTAAGAATTTGCAACTTTTGGTAGGGAGACCTCGTGTGGGTGAAGGTCTGGGAGTGTGGTCACCAGGCAATTAGGAAGGTTTTACTGAGTCATGACTGTATTTTCAACTCTCTACTAAGTGAATTCATTTTGTGAACACAACTCTACTATTCAACAGCTGATCTTCCTGAGAGATATCCTCTCCAAGATTAAAAAGAAAGGTGTGGAGCTGAGGAGTGGGGAGGCGGAAGCTTTGAGGTTCATTACCTAAAGGTCATTGGGAGAACAAGATGAATGTGATGTTTCCCCCTTTGCAAGTGCATCTTCTCCTGAGCTGCCAAAATGCCACCATTTAAGAAGACACTAGCAGAGTTTTACTCTTTAATTTCTCTGCTCATTAAGCCTTCACTTCTGAGGTGTGAAAATGACTCCAGGCTGGTAATAAACTGCTAGAGAAGTCATTATTTTAAAAAATGGATCTTGCTCCCAAAGGGAATGGGTGGTAGAGAGCACAATTGCTCCCAGATCAGCTCCTGGGTAGGACAATGATTGTTCAAATTTTCCAGTTATCATAAGAATAAAAAAGTGCTGTCTAGTTACAGCAAGAAAAGATGAAGCACATAGTACCCAGGCCTATTCAATAATCACACTAGTCCATTCTGGGAGTGGGGAGAGGATACATTTCAATGGGGGGAAATGATAGAATTGTAAGCTTGTGTATTGTAATGCAAAGAAGGCCGAAAGGTTGAAAGGATCAAAGAGACAGAAGTCACTGTCAGGGAGTTTTGTGTGTTAAAGAAGGATCTGGAATACTTTAGAATAACAATAATGCTTAACCAGCTCCCCCTGAAGCTGTGCATGTCACTCACTTCACTCTTGAGAAAACCTAGTTGTGTGGAGATAGGCTGCTTCAATTTTGCTTTTGTACCTGGTTCTCATTTTGCCTCCAAATTAGTGACGGGCAGACATTTTTCTCTTGAGTAATTCTTTCCCAAGGCAGTAAGTCCCAGACCTTTGGGGCATTAACTTTCTGTGTCCATTCCCTTCCCATCCTCTCCCCCTTCCCTTCTCTTTTTTCTTCCAGTTGTTTGTTCAATGCTTATGGCTGTATTTCTCTTTTTAGCACCATCTTGTAGAATGCAGTCTCTGCATTTCCCTTTAAGTAAAAGTGAATTAGAACAATTTGATTTTGAGACATTTTTGAGCATACAGTAGAACCCAGTGGGATAATCAAGAGAGCTCCTGTGTGGTTGCCTAAGTGAAGATTGTGGGAGGTGTAGAGTGAAAACTGATTTTTGGATGTGGATAAAATGTTATTCTAAGGATTCTGCTTTTCATCCACTAATTTTCAAGTCTTTGAGCAATCAGCCCCCTCTGCTTGGACCAACTAGGGGGCATGATTACAGAGCAATTGAAGCTCCTGGTTGGGATGCAGGTCAGCAGAGTTGTTCCTGGCTGTACTCTGGGTAGTGCTGTGCCCAGGCCTGCTTTTGGAGTCAGTGTGGCTGCTGGCCATGCAGCTCTTAGGACCCCATGGCTGCTGTGGAGAGAGAAAGAAGACTGCTCTGGAAGAGCAGGTGTTACAGAGATAGAGGGAGGGATGAAGAGAGAGAGGGAGAAAGGGAGGGAAGAGGGAGAGAGAGAGAGACAGGGGTGGGGATGGGGTAAGGGCTTTGTTAAGCTTGGGTTTTATTATCCTGAGCTTGGAAAGGACCAGGAGAGCTTTCAAATTAATAAATCAACTTCTAATCTTTCCAGGCTTCTGTTGGTTTCTCCCCCTAATCAATCCATTCCCTAGATCTTCCTGGATTCTGTGCCCTTATTTATCTGATCCTTTTCCCAGGCTAAATTGACAGGTATCTGTAGTTGCCTTCTTAATTTCTACTGCACATGCCTCATAGTAGGAGCACCTCCCACTGAGCCATTTGACTTCTACTGGGCATGCCCCTGGCAGAGGAATATTTCCTGCTGCTTTTATTACTCCCCCAGTAGTGGTCCTTCCTGCCTTCTTCAGGGTCCTGGGGTGGAGGATGGCCTGGTAAGAAGCTGTAACTTCCTAGTGAAGCAAGTAGGTTTATTGTCTGATTCAGCTCCCTGGTTTATTGTGATGAATAATATCTGATCCCCTTTGCTCCCTTCCTTTATTAATATCCCACTACCTATGCTAACAACTGCAGAATCACACAGGGACTTCGCCTTCAGTTTTAAAGATCCATTCTCAGGGTTTGTTTAGCCACCAGGTACATGGCTTTGTTCAAACACATAGCATGATGTTACTCAAGGCATAAAGTGATTAACTATCCTTTTGTTAACTGCTCTCAGAGTCTCTGGTCCAAACACAATCACAAGTAGTATCTTCTAGCTCACCTCTTCTCAAGTCCCTTATGTAATACGAGAGGCCCGGCGCACGAATTTGTGCATGGGTGGGATCCCTCAGCCTGGCTGGTGACCCGGGCCAATCAGGGCAGGCCAACCAGGGGAAGGGACTTTGAGAGGTTGGCTGTGGGAGTGTACTGACCACCAGGGGGCAGCTCCTGCATTGAGCATCTTCCCCCTGGTGGTCAGTGCACATCATAGCTACCAGCCAGTCATCCAGTCTATAACGGTTACTTAGGCTTTTATATATGTAGATGGTCAACTCCTACATAATCAGTTCCTCTTAAACTCTCTAAACAGGGCTGGGAAGTGAGCAGGAGACTGAATTTTGTGGACCTAAATAGATCTCAAAGAAAAGAAGGTAGAACACATGGCAATTTATAACTAGAATGATGTGGTTTCTGATTTCTACCTTAGTTCTCATCTGTCTACTTACATTACCCATATATTCTTGCATAGTGATTACTTTTTCCATTAGAGCCTTTAGCATAAAAATCTTATTTATTTATTTTAAATTCCTGTTCTGATAATTCAAGCTTTTCTTCCATAGCTTAGTCTGATTCTGATGCTTACTTTTTATCTTCAAACTCTGTTTTTGTCTTGTACTGTACCTTGCAATGTTTTGTTGAAAGCCACAAATGATCTGAAGTAAGTAGCCTTCAGTGTGAGGCTTTATGCTTATCTGGATGGGGTTAAGCTGTGCTGTACTGTTTGATGCAACTGAAAATGTGAAGACTATTATATACTTTGGTATACTTGTTTTTGTTTCCCTCTTATATAAGAAGTACATGGGAAACCAAAATATAAGAGGGAAACAAAAACAAGACTTCTTATATAAGTTCTGAAAGATGCAGATTTTTTGTTATATTTTGTTTGTTTATTTTTTTAATCCTCATCCAAGGGTATTTTTCCATTGGTTTTCAGAGAGAGTAGTAGAGAGAGGGAAAGACAGAGAGAAATATCAATGTGAGAGGAACACACTGATTGGTTGCCTCCTGCACATGCCCCAACCAGGGCCCGGGCTGAGGAGGAGCCTGTAATCAAGGTTCAGGCCCTTGACCAGAATCTAGCCCAAGTCCATGGGCTGATGCTCTATCCACTTAGCAAACCAGCTAGGGCTAGTTGTAGTTTCTCATTATTATAAAGAAAAACTTATTAATATGTTGGTAAGGTATGGAGGGGACGAAAAGTATTTTATAGTTCTGTGATTAAGTGTTAGTGTTTTACTGAGCCCCTGCTCTTGGACTGTGACCTCCACAAGTGCTAGATGGTATTTTTTTTCTTTTCCCCACTTTAGGGAGTCAGGAGGGCTCAAGTACACTGGAGTCAGGCATTTCTTTCCCTCCGGTGTGGTAGGCTCTGATAGAAACCAAGCAGGCCTTGTTAAGAATAGCAGAACACTCTGGTACATTTTAAAATGGTTTATTTTCCCCTTCTGCTAGGAGCAAAAGTGGATTTTTTTCTTTACTATTCACAGTGGGCACTTGGTACAGCTCCTGGAGGTGAAGCTTACAGAAGTCTGAGTGCACCTTCCATAGGCTGGGCCTCCCGGTTTTACCTCTCAGTCTTGTCCACATGGAGCCTTTAGCAGCTCATTAACCACAGTGTTGGTTTTCCTAACCCAAGGACTGGCTCCTGTGCAGGCTTTTTCTCTTTAATTTGTGATTTTTTTTTTTATATCTGCTGAGTATCTCTCAAATCCTTGGGGCATCAGTTTGCCCCATGACTTCAGTTCTCTGATGGCTCTAAGAAAAGTTGTTGATTTATGGTTTGTTCAGTGCGTGTGTGTGTGTGTGTGTGTGTGTGTGTGTGTGTGTGTGTATGTGATTATTTCTAAGCTCCTTATTTGTGCATTTTAAAGCCATTTTCCTCAAATGCTGTCATTTTTTTAATCCTTAACCTAGGATATGTTCATTGAGTCTAGAGAGAGAACTAGAGAGCAGGAGAGAAACATTAATGTGGGAGAGAAACATTGATCGGTTGCTTCCCATAAGTGTCCTGACCAGAATCAAAGCTGCAACCTAGGTATGTGTCCTGACTGGGAGTTGAACCCACAACTTAGCATTGTTGTTGTTGTTGTTGTTGTTATTATTATTATTATTGGTGTATGGGATGATGTGCCAATCAGTAAGCCACCCAGCCAAGCCAAATGCTGTCATTTTTAAAGGCAGATATTTTAATTTTAATTTTCTTTAAATACAAAATAGAGTGGTTTAAAATGTATGTTTAATATTTCAATATGTGAAATCTTTTTTCCTTTTCTTCTTTAATAACTTAAGTCTTTAGGGACCTGTTTCTACTCTTGTTTTAGACAGTTGGTTCTCATCTTGTTTTCTTTTTCCTTATATAATTGAAAACTGTTCTGTAATATTCATGCCCCTTGAGAATTATTTCTTTAGATGGCAGAGGCTTTAGATGAAGATACCTTCCCCCACAGTTGATTTGAGTTTGCTTCTTCAGTTACCTAAGGCAGCTCTGTGATTGGAGTCCACGTCTTCAATTCAGACGCACATGTTATGCTGGACTCTTACATGTATCATCTCACATTCACTCAGCAGTTGGTAGGGCAGCCAGCTTCTCACAGCCACCCTCCCTTGCTGCTTTCTGCCTCAGCATTGGGTGACGTCAGGGTGGGGCTCCTGTAGAAGTGAACTGACATCCACTGGAAGTGAGTGAGAGTCATGCTCCATGGAACAACCTTTGACCATTGGGAAATCGGAGCTTCTGACAAATGCTTTCTACTTCCTTCCCTGAGGAGAACATTTCCGCAGCAGCTTTGAGGATTACACTGATATTAATGCCGAATTGTCCAAGGGAGTCCACCAGCTTGATAACACACCTTTATACTGGTTTTTTGCCATTTCCAATTTTATGCTCCTTGACTACTGGGATCAGTTCCTGGAATACACGGCCTGCTATTTCTCTCTCAGGTTCTAAAATGTGCAGCGAATATAACTAAATTACCTGGCAAAGCTGACAGAAACCTTTGCTAGGATAAAAAAGTTTAACAGAACAAAGCTCAGCCTCTTTTACAATACCCACCTATGAGTCACAGGCCAGGGCTGGAAAAAACAGCCTGGAGCAATCTGAACACAATGCCTGGCTCTTGCGGAGATGCTGTTTCTATAATACCCTTTTAACTGTAGGCCATTTGTTAGGTGATGTGCTTGAGCAAAACAGGCAGAAATGCATGGAGGTGGCATTATACTAGTATTATAAACTGCTCATATGGATATAGATATCATGAAGAAACAAAGTAGAAAGCCTGTGACATATAACATAGTCAAATGAATTGATTGCTATATTTTAGCTCTGTTCTTTGGAAGGAATGAAGAGGAATCAGAAGAATAGAGGCAGAATCCTCATAGATCTTTTTTTCCCTAAAAATGTGTAGCAGGAGCTTAGGGATTGAAAGATCCTGAAGGATGCTTGAAAGGCCAGACACTATAAGGTTGGCATAAAAACAAACTGCAGAGATCAGGAGTATTAGACTGTGAGTAAAATGTAGTTCTAAAATGCTGATTCAGCTTCTTTCTTGTCTGTGGGACCTATTTCTAGTGACTTAACACATTGGAACTATAATTTTCTTGTCTGGAATTTTAGGAGAATAATAATTTTCATGCAGTGATAAATCGTAAGAGTCCAATGATGTAATGTCTATAAACAGAAATTAACATGAAAGAAATAGTGAGTGCAGACTATGTACCAGGACCACCCTGGGTCAGTCCTGGGGATGACTGGGACATGGTCCTTGCCTTTGAAGGACTTCAGAGTATGAAAACAGAGATGGGAACACATATGAATATGATATGGACAGACCATGTCATTGACAGAGGACAGAAAAATCTGAGGTCTAGAAGAGAAGCACTCCATTTTCCTGGGTGTGGGAAATGAGAAGTTGACATCTAAGCTAGAAGGCTGTTAGGTTTCTTCATGCATAGAGAGAAAGAAAATATCGGGGGAGAGGAAGCCAAAGCCATTCCAAGAAGACAAAGGAACAGAAGTAAGGAGTTAGAAACAGAATGAAGAGAATAATAAGTTTGTTTTGGGACTTGTTAAATTTGAAGTTTCAATGGAGCCTTTACAGTGTTATTATTCAGTAAGTGGTTGGAATTAGAGTCTCAGGTGAGGGAATGGACCTACACATAAGGACTGGAAGCAATTTGCATGTACATAATTGTTGCTATGAGAGTGGAAAAACTGCTCAGAGAAGAAAGGTGTATTGAGTGAAGCAATAATTGGCTCAAGGACAGAAACCTGTGGAATACCAATATTTAAAAGATGGGGGAAAGGGAGATGAAATGAAATGTTAAATTGGAAGTTTTCACTGAGACAACAAGAGAAAATAGATGTAAAAATTACAAAATGAGGCAAATAGGTAAAAGTAAGCATCTGAGAACATTTAGCTAGCTCTCATTTTAATGAGACAAATGTAAAAGCATCTGTTGAGATTGTAGGAGAATTAACGATGGTTTCTTTGGGAAAAATCTGTTCTGAGATTCCCATGATTTCTCACTCAAGTTTGTTCAGAGGAGCTGTCAAAGAAATCACCTGGAGAGGCTGATAGGTAAACCTTATATGTTATAGTTGGTGAGACAAGTGACTGCATGTAGCACCTGCCTAAGGGACCCTAATGTGAGGAAGAGGCCATCTGAGTTGGCCTGTGGTAGCAGTATAGTGAGAGAGAATTGTGTTTCCTTCTAACAGTGTGTCGAAGGTGCTTGATTCCAGAGAAGAGGTGTGAAAGTCATGATAAGATGTTAGTTTGGTCTAATTTTAAAAGAACTCCTTATGTCCAAAGGAGTTCCAGTTGGGGTGCTAGTAGGGAAGCCTTCACAAACCACTTATTTGCTTATGAGGGAAAGAGCTAGCTTTATATTTTTGCCAAGCCCAAAGACAATAGAACTGTTTTAAGTCAGTACCAGTGAAGGCAGAACTTTCTCATCCCTCTTCCTTCCCTTTTCCATTTTGACCCCACGCCCCAGTTCAACCATAGCAGGTTTAAAAATAGCAGCTAGGAGAAGGTAAGAAAGAGAGAAAGGTGAGCCTTTCTTGAGGGTAGTTTATCTGCTTTCAATAATGTCCTTTGGGTGTATGAGAAAGGAAAATGGGTTGTTATACCTTTGAAGTAAGATTGAAATGCAAATCAAAGAGAAACCAAGATGGCAGCATAGGTAAATACCTAAACTGCTGCCTCGCACAACAATTTCAAAACTACAACCAAAAGACAGAATGGACACCATTCAGAACCACAGGAAAGCTGGCAGGGTGTTTCCCCCATCTTTTAAATTGTACAATTCGAAGGAAAGAGAAAAGCACATTGAGACTCAGAGGAGCTAAAAAAGGCTGAAGTACAGAGGAGTGCATAGAGGATTGGCGGCTGAGTGTGTGGTTGGCTTTCTCAAGCAGGAGGGAGATGGAAGCTCCCAACTGCACTGAATTCCAGTTTTGGGTGAGACTCTGGGAACTCAGACTCATTCGGGGTGAAACTGGATTGTCAGGAAACAGAAAAGCACACTGAGCTGCGAAGGCAGAGGTCCGGAGGCATGTGCACATGAGAGGACTGACAGCTGACTGTGCAGCTGGCTTTCTCAAGCAGGAGGGAGACAAAAGCTCCTGATGGCTCTGAACTCCAGTTCTGGGTGAGACTCTGGGGACCCAGACTCATTCGGGGAGACACTGGACTGTCTGGCAGCGGGCGGAACTAGAGGGTGGCTTTCTCCCAGAGGTGCTTGCAGCGATTACCAAGGGACACTGAGACTCAAGGACCTCACAGGGCAGGGCTGATGGGAAGCCAAGAGTGTCTGCTCTGCCCTGAGACTCTGCCCCATTCAAGCTGAGCACAGAGGCTTTTGCAATTTTGCAAGTGTTTTCTCATAAGGGTGTCTCCAACACAGAAGTTCTCCCAGTGTAGACACAGCTGATCCTCATAGCCAATTGGCCTGGAGATCAATTCCTCCCAGTGATACCAACAACAATCAGGACTTAACTACAACAAGGCTATGCACACAGTCCACAAAGGGGTGCACCAAAAGTGTCCACGTTAGGTAACTGGGGAGGCTGAGCCACTGGGCCCTATAGGACACCACACACAAAGCTACTCTACCAACTCAGGGAAGCAGCAAAAATACAGAGACAAAGAAACAGATCACAAGTGAAAGAAATGGAGGGAAGCAAATGACTAAATATAGAGTTCGAAACCATGGTTATAAAGTTTTTCAAGAATTTCCTAAAAAAGGCCAATAAATTTAGTGAGACCCTTGAGGATACGAAAAAGGACCAACTAGAAATTAAGCATTCATGACTGAAATAAAATATATTATACAGAGACCTAACAGCAGACTAGAGGACCACAAGAATCAATTCAAAGATTTGAAATACAAAGAAGCAAAAAAACACTCAACCAGAAAATCAAAAAGAAAAAAGAATCCAAAAATATAAAGATAGTGTAAAGAGCCTCTGGGACAACTTCAAGTGTACCAACATCAGAATTATGGGGGTGCCAGAAGAAGAGAGAGAGCAAGATACTGAAAACCTATTTGAAGAAATGATGACCAAAAACTTACCCCATCTGGTGAAAGAAATACACTTACAAGTCTAGGAAGCACACAGAATCCCAAACAAAAGGAATCCAAAGAGGACCACACCAAGACACGTCATAATTAAAATACCAAGAGCAAAAAACAAATAATATTAAAAGCAGTAAAAGAAAAACTGTTAGTTACCTACAAGGGAGCACCCATACAATTGTCAGCTGATTTCTTAACAGAAACTATGCAGGCCAGATGGGAGTGGCAAGAAATATTCAACGTAATGAATAGCAAGAACCTACAACCAAGATTGCCCTGCAAAGCTATCATTCAGAATTGAAGGTCAGACAAAGAGCTTCACAGGTAAGAAAAACTAAAGGAGTTCATCACCACCAAACCAGTATTATATGAAATGCTGAAAGGTACTCTTTAAGAAGCAGAAGAAAAATAAAAAGGTAAAGATAAAAATTATGAACAACAAACACATATCTATCAACAAGTGAATCTAAAAATCAAGTGAATGAAAAAATCTGATGAACAGAATAAACTGGTGAATATAACAGAATCAGGGGCCTAGAAAGGGCGTAGACTGACAATTCTCGAGGGGGGAGAGGAGGAAGGGGTTTGGGGGATTCGGGAAGTGGACAAAAATCGTACACCTTTGGATGAGGACAGTGGGGGGCGGCACGGTAAGGGCAGAGTGTGGGGTGGGAACCGGATGGAGGGGAGGTATGGGGAGAAAAAAGAGGAACAATTGTAATAATCTGAAAAATAAAGATTTATTAAATAAAAAAAATATGTGTGGCAGAATACTGGTTCCTGGCACAGATTCAGATTGCTAGCACCCCCCCCCAAATATCTTATATTCCCCTCCAAACTCATGGTTCTATCTATCTCTCTATCCATCTATCTATCATCTATCTACCTACCTACCTACCTACCTACTTACCTATATCTATACACACAAATATCTATCAATAAATGTATTTCTTAGCTTTTGTATTGAGAGGACCTAGAATCACTGACATGTCAGAAACAATGAACAGACCTAAATTTTGCTCCCTAAATACTATTATTCATGAAAATAAACCAGAACTTCTTAAAGAAATAATAAAGTTTTGGGCTGAGTCAGGGAAAGTACAACATGAGACTGTACCATTTCCTGGATCAGAAAGAAAGGATGCTCAAAGAATATTGGAAGGTATGAGAGGCACATATAAGAGTCTGCTTGACTGAACTCCTACTAGCTAAATCTGGTCATTAGAGCATTAAAAATAAATAGTTATAGTAACAGGTTATGATCCACTTTATAAAATAAGAACTCATGTTTTTACGTTAATATAATTGTGAATGAGCGGAAGTGAAAGGAAAGCTCTGTCTTATGGTAGGATGCCAACTAATAAAGGTAGAAGTAGAATAAGCATTAGAAAAATCACCATTTCAGTACCATCATAACATTAAATAATTCAGGCAAGGATCATCAATAGAAATTAAAACTATCAGGTAAAATTTGAATAGGAACAAGATATTTACATACTATCAGAGCATCTTCCCACAAATCACTTATTAATTAATAAGTACAAAATAATTAGTAATTAACTTTAGAGTGGAGTCACCTGGCAAACTCCATTTTAATCAAGAGATGAAAGTTAACATCACCAGTAATAGCATAAATTTACATGATCTGCTTCCTGATATATTTCATTGAGAAGATCACAGCATTACTTTTGTGGCATTTCTGCAAAAGAAAAAAAGTAGTTGGAATACATTTATGAGGAAATGTCAAACAGACACAAACACAGGATTATTCTACAACGTAGCTGACTACATAACAATGAATTTTATTTTTAAAGAAGCAGTCAAGTGAGTTGCCAGCTTCCATCTCAGCTTAATATACAAATGGGAAGCTTTCAATAGGGCAAAACAAAAGGGAAAGGGGTTAGGTAGATCAGGTGAGGCTTAGGAAAGGCCCTTCTTTTTTCTATACATTTTAAACATCCATTTAGTGTCTTGCTTTATAGTTAAGGAGCTCCTCATTTAAAATAAAATCCCTTATGAAAATGGGTTGATTCCTGTGTGTGTGCCCTTGACCTGGAATCAAACCTGAAATCTTGTATGGAGATGATGCTCTAACCAACTGAGCTGCCCGAGCAGGGCCCTAACATTCTCATCTTTTTTTTTCAAATCAGATAATTTAATTGGGTTTTTTGGATGACATCTCTGAATCACAAACTAAGAGAACCTTTTTTTCCCTTCTCTAATTAATTTTCTTGGGGGGTGGATGGTTACCTGGAGCAAATGTTATTTAGTGTAAAGAAAGTACCTACTAAGAGAGTGGGGACTATGAGGGGTAGCTGAAAGACACAGCTCCCTGCCTTAGTCAGAAGGTAGGGAGATTGGAAGAATGGGAGGAGAGAAAGTCCAACCAAAATTTTTGTCTTCTTTCAATTTATATTTATTTAGTTTTGTGTGTGGACTCAGCTATCTGCATTTAAGCCTTGGAAAATCACCCAAATGACCATTGTCCTGTGCCAGTGGTCGGCACACTGTGGCTCTCGAGCCACAGTTTGCTGATCACTGTCTATGCGAAGAAGGTAATTACTGATCCCTAGGACAGAAGTAATGGCTCATCAAGAAGGTTTCTAAGGGAATAAGTTGTGAGGTTGCAGCTGTCACCCATCTGATCACAGTTCTAAAGAAAATCATTCTTCCGCAAGAGAGGTGATTGACCTATCAGGTAGATTGTGACCAGAAAGTCATCTGGGTCCCAGAAAGATTTCACTAAAAGCCCCAGATTCTGGTTGTACTATTGACTCAGAAACCTGTCTCTCTATGCTATCTGATTACTCTGAGGCCAGACCCTAAAAGGAATACTGCCTCTCAATGAGATCCGAGACATGGAAATCTCAGATAAGTGCAAAAGCAAAACAAAGCAAAAAAGCTTGTTCTACAGTACATTGATAATGCTTCCTATTTGTAGCCAAAAAAAGAAGAGGTGGTTTTCATTAAAGTCAGTAGACAGAAAAAAAAAAACGTGTTTAGAAGGCTTCATTCATACAATTTTTTAAAAAAATATTTATTTTTTAATTGATTTCAGAGAGGGAGAGAGCAGAAAAGAAACATTAGTAATGGGAGAGAATCATTCATTGGCTGCCTCCTACACACCCCACACTGGAGATCAAGCCCATTATGGGGCATATGCTCTCCTGGTTCATTGGTCAATGCTCAACTACCAAGCCACAGCTGCCTCGCCCCTACAGCTTTTCATTCTGTTGTCTTCCCATGTTCAGGGATGGAGGACCTGCATTAGAATGACTGTGGACAACTGTCTACTGATGCATGCTTGTATAGTGAGACCCTGAAGGGCAGAATGCAGACCCATAGCTGTAGGTTGCACTTTCAATAATGCAATGTACTGAATGAGGATATCCTAAAGGTCACAGTGCTGAAGAGTCACATTAGGATGATGAGGGTTGGAGAATATATTTAAGCATCATTTGAAGATGCCTTATGGAGACCAACCTATCTCAGGTTCTCTTCGTTGTAAGCCCAATGTTTCAAACACCCCCTCAGTTCCAGGTAAATCTAGATGTCTGGTCACATACCCACTGAGTCAGCCTCAGTCATTTGTAAAGCTTTTTTCAAACCCAGACATTTTTTAGTCTGATGCTTGTCCCTGTAAGCCCAGTGTTGCCTCTGTGAGCTCTGAGCTTGGTATGGTAGAAAACCATGATGGTGGCACTAGCTTGGTCCAGAGGGCAGTGTTGGACTGGGAATTGGTGGTTGTACCAATAATCAACTGTGTGGCCTTGGGAAACCTCTCTCTTCTTCGAATCCTTTTTCCCCCTCAGAGTGAAGGAACTCACATGGATATTTTATAAGATTCCTCCCAACTCTACTGTACCATGGCTTTTTCCTATGAATTTAAAGTATCCTATGTGAGTCTAAGAAGATGTTCTTGGGCTACAAATTCTCTGCTTCTCTGTGTGTAGGTGGAGGGGGATGGGCCACAGGAAGGAAGGTGCAATAAACAAGTGAGTAGAATGAGACATAGGGGATAAAAGGACAGCAACATTATTAGAGGAGAAATTCTGAGCATTTATTCCAAGCAAGTCAGAGTGTTAGAGAAAACTGGAGAAGAACCAAACAATACTTAGAGAGATGGAGTTACATTTATTACGCGTGGGTCCTGAGGAAAATGTCTCTCAAATTCTGGGCTCCAACATGAAGGAACTTTCCCTATTTATATGTTTTTACCTTCTTTGTCTCCCAAATATGGGGTGTTTCTGGCCCCCTTTGCAAGTTCTTAAAGAGCCCCTATATGCTGGGGCCTTGAGACCTCAATCAAAGGCCTGGTACCAACACTGATAATTTCATCCGGGAAAGGTTTAATGCCCTCTCTGAAGTGGGAGTAATCTTATTTTCCTTATTATTTAAGCAAGCAAGCATTTACAGAAGCCAATTAATAGGGTTAAAGTTTCAAACAGCAGTTTTTATATAAGATGGATGCTTCAAGAGAACCTATTCTATATCTATTTGCTTACCTCTACAGAATTACTTGTAGATGCATAACAAGGAAGATCCCTCCATTCTTCAGCTTAGACCAGAGAGGAAAAGAAGTTTACCCAAAATTACACAGTAAATTAGTGGCAGTAGAATTTATGTCTCCTAGACTGTGCTGTTTTCCTGGCAGGCTGTGCTGTTGTTAGGGGCAGAACTAGAATATTGGGGTTCAGTATAATTATGAGAAATATTAATCAGGCTCTGTTAACTGTGATTCTTTGGTTCTGATGAAAGAAAGCACATTTTAACCTGGCTGGGAATTGCATGCCTGACCTGAGAGCTCACCTGGAAATGTGGCCCATCCTTCACATCCTAGAGCTGGCTATTATCATGGAAAGATGAACATCTTTGTTGCAGAAACCAGAGGCACCAGTGCTTTGCATACCTTCAGGCCTTTGCAAACCTCCAGCCTGAATTGCCTATAAACTGCCCATTTGGCATGCCCATTCTTAATCCCTTTTGCCTACTTGCCCATGTAATCTTTGTCCTTCTATTCAATATAAGCACCTGGTTTATGGTGGGGTGTAGAGCAGATTTTTATGGATGACCTGCTGCTTTCCCATGCTGCTGGAGTAAATGCTCACATATGATTTAACCTTGTCTCTGCTTAATTGGCTCAAGTAGTGACAGGCAGCCCAGACCCATTGATTGTCCTGTTTCCCTGCTTATGGTGCACCCCAATGAGAGTAAATGCTTTTTCTTCCTTTCATTTTGAACCAAAGAGGAGAGCATTATGTCTGATAAAAGAAAATACAGTAGACAGGGATTCATTTCGGGCTCCTCCTCTTCTCATGACTCACTGTCCAACCCTTGGCATTGTTGACAATTCCAGATGCGGGTCAAATACAGCAAGGGGAAATCAAGGCTAGACATTAGAAATTAATTGTTCAACTACTAGGTCATTTTAGAGTAATGCACCGTGAAATTACGCTATTCTCCAAAGGATTTTCATAAAGTTTAATATGCCATGACACATTCTTTTTCCATTGCTGTTAGCTTTTTTTTTTTTTTTAAGAACATAAAAAGAGTCTTTGGAATCCAGGGATGTGTGTAAAGATTGCTGCAGACAGAGCAGGAGGTCTCAGGCAGGACTTTGAGAGCATAAGGGCTGCAGGATCACTGCTAGAGACCCCATTACCAAGGCATGTGCCATCAAAGCATAGCCGGCTGGTGTCCATGGAGCCCAGCGCAGGAGAAGCCATTAGTCTTGGTGCCTTTTTACTGTTATTCACACTGGGATAATGAGATTATTGGAATATTTTTTTTTCCTAATGAGAACGAGACAGAATACCTTGGTCTCTAAATGATTTAGTCACAGAGGAAACACATTACTCTTCCCTTGATTGCTGTCAAATGCTGGAAAATTGGAATATTATACTGATATTTATCGTGATGGGCAATATTTTCCCTGCCTTCTCAGTGTCAAATGAGATGGGAAAAGTATTTGTCTGAAAATCAGACTCTCTTACAAGGTTTGTAAGAAAGGAAGACGGATGAAGATGCAGGATAAGGAACGGGGATGCAGAGGTTGAAGGAGGATAATTGGACAATGGCCTTTTGCTATTTCTTCTTTTTTGTTACATCAGTAAAACTATCCCTTGTTTTAATTTTCTATAAACTTCTCCTTCAGTTTGCTCACTGGTGCTTGAGGCTAATTAGACACTGTTTAGATTCAGAATAGAAGGTTAATTTCAAGGGGGGAATGGGTGTTTGTGTTGGTCTGGAGGTTAGTAGTGGCAGCTAGCTAATTTGTGTTTCTTGGAAAGAAATAACATCCTTGAAAGGTCGGATTCCTTGGAGAGGGAGAAGTTTTTGCACTTTTACTCTCAGGAACCTTTCACCTGAGACTTGTCAGCCCAAAGTTTATGCAGCCAGTAGAGACTAATTGGGTGACCTAATGCATTGATATTCAACTCAGGTCCCTGGTGGCTTTTGTAGCCATGCTGAACAAAGAAATCCTGAGGTCTAACTAACTCCTGCTCCTGTCCCACTCCCAAACATCCTCCAAAAGATCTGAAACTTCTGGAACACAAAAACAGTTTTAACAAGGCAAGCACTCCCTGTCATCAATATGTACTGGCTTTCAGAGGGAGAGATCACCATATTTCTACATCCTAGTGTCTACAATGCAACAGGTGGGAGAACCTTCCAGCATTAATTAACATTGGTCCTGCAATTTACAGAGACAACCATTTCAGATTCATTTAGGGACCCTGTCATACATTAGAAATTCAGATTGTGCTCCCGCTTCCGTTAGTTGGGCCTACTCATCTGCATTTTAACAGGCTCCCAAGAGACTCCCTTGCAGCTATGGCTCTTGCAGGGAAAGGGGAGGCTAAACACTTAGGAGAGTAGAGGAGAGCCCAGAAATAAATGTAGAAGACAATGTGGGAATAAAGCCTCCTTGCAGATGTATTGTGTGGGCAAACTTTACACCTAGAAATCTCTGGAAGCAGTTTCACATTTCATTATCAGCTCATCTGTCATATTGTCCCACAGTTTTCTTCAAGATGAAGATTATCTTCTTGCCATGAATCCCTGGAAAGGAAAACTTCCTTAGTGCCAGGAAAGAGTGCACTCATTTACTAGTAGTTAGATGATGCTCGAATTCCAACTCCTCTCTGAAATTCCTCACCACTGGCCAGGAATCTCTTATGTGAAGTGAACGGAGAGCTTTATGACAAACTTTGTAATGTCCAAGTAGTATTGGTATTTGTGTCTATAATGTAACTCCAAAGGAACTAATGTATGCAATTTAAAATCGGAAACCATATCTCTCTGTATCTCATTCCTGAGGATTTCTACAGAGCCTTGCTTATAGTTGGTGCCATATCCATTTGTACTGAATTAATTAAGTGGACAAAAAGTGGTGGGAGAGAGAGAGAGAGTCCCAGAGGTGGTGCAGTGAATCAGTGGATGGCCCTTGGCCGCACCTTGTCCCTTAGCTCCCCTTTCTGTCTCTTCCCACTTCTTTCTTTGCCGATTCTGATGTCCTCTCCCCACCCTCATCATCCCAGATTTCTGGATAGTCTTGTCTTTCTTTGATTTCCTCCTCCTCCTCCTCCTCCTCTCCTTTATTCCCTTTTCTTGCTCAGAGTCACCAGTAGGAATATTATTCAGCCCCTTTCTGGGTTAGTGTTCCTACTGCTGCTGAGGACCATGGTGAGGTTTGGGCTTCTAGCATCATTTTGCATCTAAGTGCAACTGCTTTACTGGGAAGTATATTCTAGTCATGCTTAATTTCAAGATAGCTTGCATCTCACCCCCAATAAAACCACTTGTTTGTAACATATCAATGTACTGACAAGGTCATAGAGCAGGGCTGTTTGAGGTAATGTAATTTCTAAAGGAGTGAGCACTAATTGTGCTGGTTTTTATCAGCTGTGACATAATTAATTACTCTCTTTGGGGTCATACATTCGCCTTTATTGCTACAAGCTCGTGCTTTTGGGATCAGACCAGGGCAGAGTGGAACTTCCAAAGCAATCAGGCAGAACTTCCTGGAGAAGGTGGTGGCCTTGCTCCCTTGGAATGCTGAGGGGTATGTGGCATGACCTTCTCTGGAAGCTTTGTTGAGCTTCTTGGTGCAAATACCTTGTGGGCTCAGTGGGAGCGAGTCACAAAAGTAAATGGGTAGAGCAGGTTAGTAGGAGCTTGGTCCTGGAAAATTAGCACCAGGATGTGTAGCAAGCATTCACTGATGTGTGATAAGCATTGTCTATTGAGACATGTGTGCCAAGTGTCGCCTACTCAGAGATATATGACAAGCCTTGTCCATTGGATGTCCCCTTTATTTTGTAAGGACCTGGTTCCTCAGTTGCACAGCTAGTGATCAACACATAAAGGGTAATGCAGGGATACTTCTAAAACAAACTCCTCTGACCTCTGTACATCCAGCCACAGAGATCAGACCCAAGGCTCAGTTTCTGATTGGTTAGCAGTCATTTCCTGGAAGCTGAGCTGAGAGCATCCTGGCCCCCTCCTCAGAATCCAGAAAGATAAAGCACCCCCGACTCATCTCTCCTCAGCCTTCAACACGAAAATGGAGAGGTCTGTGATTTTTCCAGCAGCACAAGTTCGAGGGTCAGCACCAAACCGGAAACCCGGTGGGCTCTGCCAGCCACAGCAGCCAGCCAGCTGGACCCGGCCTGCAGTGTTCTGTGTCCTGCAGCGGACTGGGGTGGGAATGCAGTGTATTTAGTTTGCATGTTGTGTTACATGGCTGGGGGCTCTCTCTGGGAGAGTGAAAAGTTGATGTGGGAAAATGGCTGAGCATGGGAGAAATAGATTTCTATGAAAGTGATTTGCCCAATTTTCTTTTTCTTATCATACAGTTTTAAAGCAGATTTATTGCTGATAAAAGTGGTAGCTGGACAAAACTCTCTCATGCTGTGCATTGGCTTCTTTTCTCTCAAATGTTTTAAAATCTCTCTAGATGTTTTGTGTCTCTGATACCAACTGGTGGAGAAGCCAGGCTGTCTGCTTCCTATGCACTGTGGTGAAGGCTTTGCTGTTCACTGGCCACCCTGCTCAGCCAGCTCCAGCCCTGTAGGCCCCATGCAGCGGGCGGGCAGCACCAGATGGAGGGAGGAAGGCAGACCCAGCAAGGATCCATGTGAAGAGGCACAAGTGAGCGAACAGCCTGGGGAGGAGCAAGATGGTGCTGGACCAGTTGGATGAGAGCCCAGCTCTGAGTTACTTCTCCCATTTGGGCAAAATAAAATCACAAATGAGAACAGTAGGGAGCCAAGACCAGTTGGAGACAAAGGGGTGTTAGCTTCAGGGCGGGGACTGTGAGACAAGAAAGGCTTCATGAGATGCTCAGGAGTCTGGCTTGCCGTGGACAGCTGCCTCCAGCTCCAGGCTGGAATGTTGTGACAGCTCAATGAACCCCCCCATTGCCAGAGCCCAGGACCTGGGAAGACTGAGAAGACAGGAGAGGCCTCAGCAACTCCTAATGCCTCCCCATCTTTTAGACTTCCCTGTCCATCCGCGGTAGCTTAGGATGTCCATCCATGATCCCTTCCTTTAGGCTCCTGACAGCAGTAGGAGGAGAGGCAAGAGGGAGAGGGAAGGAGGGGAGACTTTCAGATCCAATGAGTTTTAGGAGCAGAGGCAGCTTCTCACCATCCCCACCTCCAGGATGCCCTCTCTCCACTGGCAGCTGAAAAGTCTTTCTAGAGGGATTGGCTTCTCCAGATTTCAAGAATGTCGAATAGAAAGAGAAATCAATGGCCCTGTCCTGACATGCACGCCACTCGCATGTCATGTTCCTGATTAGCAAATCACCCTGTCTGCATTCTGATTGACCTTTCATCCTGAAAGATCACTGCACTCTCCAAGGCAGAGAGCTTTTTCCTGCTGCCTATTAACCCACAACTCAGAATATTAAAGACTTCTTCCTCCTGCACCCCACTCAGAAGCCAGAGTAACACCAAGTGCCGTATAGTCATTCTTTGCATTAACTGGTGATCTGACTTCTTGATTTGACTTGAGGTTCCTGATTTTCCCACCTGGATAAAGACAGATAGGGGCAAAAAAAGTCCTAGTAAGTAGAGAAGGCAGAGGTTTAATTTATCTTAAGCATATTATGTTGTATGTATATATTATATATAAAAACATAAATACATATATGTACTGCATATATATATATATAATATCTCATTTAAACATATACTTATGTTTAAATGAGATATTACACAATATTTAATACTAGAGGCCCAAGAAACAAATTCATGCGCCAGTGGTCCCTTGGCCTGGCCTGCGGGATCGGAAGGAAACCAGCTCTCTGACATCCCCCGAGGGGTCTTGGATTGTGAGAGGGCATAGACCAGGCTGAGGGACCCCACCAGTGCATGAACAGGGCCAGGGAAGGTCGTGGGAGATTGGCCAGCAGAGGAGGGACTGCAAGAGGGCTCCAGGGCGTGTCCAGCCCTTCTCGCTCAGTCCCCACCTGCCAGACCCCAGCAGCAAGCATCTGCCCCCTGGTGGTCAGTGCATATCATAGCAAGCAGTTGAATGGCCTTAGCATATCATTAGCATATTATCCTTTGGTTGAATGTCCAACTGGTCAATTAGACACTTAGCATATTAGGCTTTTCTTATATAGGTTATTTGTATAATGCTTTATATTTTTAAAGTATTTTCACATCTATTATTACATTTGATGTGATTTACATGACAACTTTGTAAGATATCTATACTAGTAACAGAATCCCCATTTTACCAAGGAAAATGGAAATTCAGAGAGTTTGTGATTTACGTAAGATCACACAGCAACTGAGTGACATAACGGGAATTCAAACCTAATTTTATTTTTTAAAGTAAAATTCTATGTCTTCCATTATGTGCTGTTTGCCTTTCATACATGAGGTAGAATCATTGGAGTAGGACAAGGTGTTCATAAAAATGTTTCCTTCATCTTTACCCAGTAATGCAGTGGAGGCTACTTCAAATAGTCATTTAAGATAGAAATTACTTATTATTCTTCAGTATATAAGTGGTAGAATCAGGATTTGAACCAAGATCTCAATAACTCTAGAGCCATGCTCTTTCCATTACTCCAGAGAATGGACAAGGTAACACTTAGCATGTCGGTGGGCAGAGCAGTCCAATGGGAAGGCATAAGCGTTGTCATTGGACAGACCTGGGTTGGAACTCTAGATCTATTATTTCTTAGCTCTGGGAACTTGATCAAGATCCTTAGTCTCTCTTGAGTTTCAATTTCCTCATCTCTGTTCATGGGATTAACAACATTTACCTGACTGTGTGCCATAAGGTTAAATGAGATAAGGTCTGTATCTAGCATGGTGTCTGACACATAGTAGGTACTTAATACATGATATCTATATACATTTCTTCAATGTTGTCTCTGTATTGCTGAATTGGGTATGATTCCCAGTCCTCACACAGATCAAATAAGTCATATAGATCAAGACGTGTTGATAGATCTAAGTAAGACCAGGACATTAAGATCCAAAAGAGGACTTTTGAGGCTAAAACTAAGACATTAAGGGAAGAAGAGGAAATCATGACACAGAATTTCTGAGGATTGTCATTCTTGCTTTTCCCTTCTCTATTTTACTCCATTTTCTGCCCAAATGAGTGTGTGAAGGGTAATAGAAGAACAAGCACACAGAAAGCCTCTGGTATTGCTCTGTATTCTGACCACCCCCTGGAGGTGGCATGAATCATGCCGTCCCTGTGCCAACCCCTCATGCAAGCTTGGGGGGTAGTTCTTTGGCTTTTCTTTCCTGAAGGAGACAATAGAGAAGAGTAGCTTAGGGTGGGGGAATTCTGAGATGAAACCTTTACCCTGCCCTATCCAACCCTGCTTTTCTGCTCATTGACAGAGTTGTCACAACCTGTTGGCAGTGACAGAGACAAGTACGAGGCAAGGTTGGTTTACAGAGCAATCGTAACACCTGCTCCCTTCTTTGTAGATGCTATATCCCTTGGAAGCTTCAGATTAACAAAGATTTCTGTCTCTTCTGTTACTTTGTGTTTTAAATTAACTTTTGCCTTTTTTGCCTTAAAATACAATATCAAATTTCTTCCCAAAGTTCTTCTCTCCCCTGACACATACAGACATCCCCCACTTGGCCACCCTGCCCCCCCTCCCGTCTAATGCATGTGCCATCTTAATAATTCGAACATCAAGTGTGGATAAATGACAAAGAAAACAGTATGACAAAATGCTTCTGAGCCTTTTTGGAATTAGTGATATTTCTCATGAATGATCAATTGCATTACTTAACTGGAGAGCTCTGATTATAAAGAGAAATATAATTAGTGGCAAATGCGGTGAGATGTATAAAGACAGATAGGCGGGCCAGGGAATGGGAGCTCATCAATTTTTCCAGGTTCCATCAGGAGGGCAGTTGTTTTACTGCAAGACTCCATTCCAATGATTGAAAAGCACAGTCTGAGCATTGCCAGTGCTCAAAGGAAGAGCATCAGCTGAAAGTCAGGGGGTCTGCATCTGGTCTACCACTGATTACCAGGCAATTCACTTACCCTGCCTGCGTCTCAGTTTCCTCCTCTGGAAAAGAAGCTTAATAATGCCTGTCCTTCCTGCCTCCCTTGGAGCTGTTGTAGGGCTTAAATAAACTCAGAAGATGTGGACTCGCTTTGAAAATTAAAAGTCCTCTATGCATGCAAAAGAGGGTTATGAATATTTTCACTATTTGAGCTGGATCTTGCAGAATAAGTAGGATTTGACTTTCTGAAAATAGATATGAAGGATATCAATTAAAAGATAGAGAACAAGCAAGGCATTGAACCCATACATTAGTTTGGATGTAACACAGAATATTGAGCAGAAGAGGAAACTTAACATTCAAATTGTGGGCTGGAGAAAGAACACGAAGGCTTAGGAGTCTGAGTTTTTGTTTTTTTGTTTTTTCCCCAAAGCAGGGCAACCACTGACTAGTTCTGGTGGAAACTAACATGATCCAGGCAGTTTTGCAGAAAGGTAAAGCTGGGAGAGTAGGGAAGGAGGCATTTTTCCAGAAGAATTGGTTAGAAAGTTATGGTAGGAATAAGCGATAGCCTACAGCAGGGCATTGGGAATGAGAAAATAAGCCAATTATTGAGGCAGAGCCTGAAGACTAGAAATGCTCAGAAAGGAGCGGGGAATACAGAAGAAATGGGGGAATTCAAAGATGACTTCAAGGACACCGGGAGGATGGCCATGGCCTTGACAAATATTTACAATGCAGGTGTGGCATTTTGGGGTTTGGGTGAAGAGCATAAAAATATGATGAATACTGCCAGTGTTGATTTTAAGGTGCTGATGTAAGCTTCAGCTAAAATTGCTGCTTAAATGGTGAACACTGTCAGGATAGAGTTCAGGAGAAGGGTCAAGGCATTTGGAAACCATTATGGAAGAGGAAAAGCCATTAGAATTGAGGAACTCTATGGAGAAAACAAGAAAAGTGGATGAAGGTAAGAATTTCAGGAATTTTATTTGAAGGTGAAGTGTATGCTTAACTTACTGAATTTCCCACTTTCCTTCAAAAGCTTCAGTCCTTTCTCCCAAGGAGAATAAGAGGAGACAGTATTGCCTCATTCTCTGAGGAAGCAACCTAGAAGCCACAGAGGTTGTGAGATTGTTTGCTAAGCTGGACCCAGTCACTAGTGTGATACTTAGGAAGGGAAGGGGTGGCTTCTATTGGAGTCTACTAAAGCCATGGCCAGCTATTTGAAGAGTCTGGGGGATTTCTCTGCAGCTAATTAGGAATCAATACCATAGTTTTGAATTCCTGTGTCCAGAGCCAGAAAATTAGCTCTGCAAATACAGCCAGTCTGTGTGGCTGCTTTGTTGATAAAAACTAAACTCTTCTTGACTGGCGTGTTTTTCAAACTAGCAACTTCTAGATAGGGAGGAGCCATCAACTTGTGGCTTTCTTCCCTAAAACACAGTTATAGCCTTGCCCTGTCACAGGAGGAAAGAAAGAAATAGGACCAACAAGTTGGAAACTGCAGCCACACAAACTTTCCTTTTCAATGCCAAAAGGGGCATCTTTGCTTTGGTATCTCTCAGAGCCTGGGTATTGTTTTTACTGCTTTGTTTATGTATGGGCATGGGTGTGAGTGTTTATTTTTGAAACCTCAGACACAAATTTTACAGGAAGAATATTGGCATTTCAGAAGTCATTGATGTTTGAGATTATTGTGTACTAGAGATGTGGGTCATTTCCAAACAACCTGACATAAATATTATCAGGCTTGTAAACCTGTATTCAAGTGAGATGTGCTAAAGCAATATTTATGGCAAAATTATGACCTCAAGGCAACTAAATGTAATTCATTTTTAAACCTCAATTTTTCCCTCTGAATCCTTCAATCTAATTAGACTCACATCAGTATATTATTACGGAGAGTAATCATTTCTTTCTTCTAATAACATTCATGGATAATTTTATTTCTCATTTCCAGCCTCCCACTCCTGTTGTGTAATTAGTGTCTTTGGCACCTCGTGATGCTCAGAATGAGTTGCAGCTGCTAATTGCTAATTGAAAAATTAGAAACTCAGTTAGAAAAAGGATCTAATTAAAATGAAATTAGATAAAATTTCTTCAAACCAGCTCCTTTCCCCCACTCCCCAGTTTGTTTTCCTTTTTTTCCCTTTGGCCTTCTTTTTCCACTATAGGAGTATTAGCATTTGCAAAATATGTATAATTGCTGAAAGCCAAATACCTTTTCATAGCAGGCTATACAATGGTCTTCTGGAGCGAGTCAGAGACAGGTTTGTGAACTTTGAGTTCAGTTTTAGAACTTGGACCTTTTTCTTATATTTGTTTGACCCAAGAGTTTTATCTTACTAACTAAAATTCATGCAAGGCTAGGGTCCTTAGGCCTGGCCTGTGATCAGGGCCAATCAGGGCCTTCTGGTTTCCAGCCAGGGCCTTCCTTCATTCCGCACAACGCCCTGGTGGTCAGCAAATGTCATAGTGAGCTGTCGAAATCCCGGTCTCCAGGTCAAACTCTGGAGGGCACACTTTGCATATTGGCCTTTTATATGTAGAGATAAGATGCCAGGTCTTTTGTTCAGGAGGGCAAGTGCTGGTCAGCCTCATCTGCTTTTCTTGTCTGTTTGGAAAGGTTATTGTCAGTCTCATGACTGTGATCTATTGGGATCCACTCACTTCTTGCTGCAAATACACTCTCACCCTCTTCTCATTGCACTGTCCCACTTGACAAATGATTACTTAGTAAATGTTCAGCCCTATAGGAGACAGATGAAACCAAGTTCTTTCTCCCTCCAAAAGTGCTTACAATCTGTCGAGAAGTCTAGACAGAGAGGCATAACCACAAAATAAGAAAACATGTAATCAAATGCAAAATAGTGTTTCAGACTATATGTGACATTTAGTTCAACCTTTTAAACATTTTTGAGTACCTTTTAACTACATGCCACCTACTGTGTCTGAACATACAAAATATACCCCACATAGTTCCTGCCCTCAAGGAGTTCATATATGTGAATAAGTGATTCATAATACATATGTTAAAAGCAATAATAGCAAATTCACAAATTGTTGAATTAATGTAGAAATATGGGTGATGAATTTTGGTGGGTTAGACAGAGAGGGCATCAAAGAACACTTTACATAGAGGAGATAATACCACCATAGGATTTTGAAGAATGAGTAGGAGTCCACTAGGGGGACAAACATTTTAGACAAAGTCACCTGTTCCAAAAACAGACATATACTAGTAGAACAATATGGTGATTTCTGGAATGATGAATAATTTGGCATTTTTGAAACCTAAATTGAGAGGTGTGTCACATGAAATGAGGCTGGGGGAATGAGTAAAAGTTGAATCACAAAGAATATTGTGTGTTTATAAAGTTTAAAGAAGAACATTGAATATTTGAAAGCAAGTTTCTTAGACATTATAGAATTAAAATGATAGGATCAATAAAAGATTCAGGAAGGAATTTTGTGGACTGAAACATTCTAGGTTAAAAAGCAAGATAGGAAAAACTTTGAATAGTCCAGTTTGATGACAACAGAGAGAGTAAGTTAGGAATATATAAAGAAATACAAAGTGATTGCAGCTTATGATTAAAAATTAGGACAGTTTATTTTAAAAAATAAAAATATGCACTGTCTTTAAAAGTAAAGCCCTGGCCTGTGTTTTTCAGTGGTTAGAGCATAAGCCTGCACACCAAATAATCTAAGGTTTGATTCCCATTCAAGGACACATACCTGAGTTCCATACCTGAACCTGATAAGGGTACATGGAGGAGGCAATCAATTGATGTTTCTCTCTCTTTCTCCCTCTTTCCCCAGAGCCTTCTACTCTCTTTAAAAAACAAAAAGAAATCAAAGGAGAAAATATCCTTAGGTGAGGATTAACAGCAACAACAAAAATTTAAATAATTTTAATTATAGTTGGCATTTGATATTATATTAGTTTCAGATGTACAATATCGTGATTAGGCATTTATAAAATTTACTAAGTAATCACTGGATAAGTCTAGTACCCACCTGAGACCATACATAGTTATTACAATACTAGAGGCCTGGTGCATGAATTTGTGCACTGGTAGGGTCTGGCTGCCCCACATCAATTGGGAGAGGGGGACCTGATCAGAGATGGGGCTGATGGAAGGAGGGGCTGTGGGTGGTTGGCTGACCGGCCCTGCCCTCTGGTTAAACTCCCAGTGGAACTCCAGGTTGAAGGGACCATTTGCAAACTAGCTTTTTATTATAAAGGATTATGGACTATACTTTACATCCTATGACTGTTTTTATAACTGGCATTTTTTACTTGTTAATCCCTTCACCTTTTCATGCAACCCTCCTCCCATCTGGCAACCATCAATTTGTTCTCTGTATCTATGAGTTTTTTGTTAGTTTATTTATTTATTTATTTATTTATATTTAAAATCATTTGATATTTGCTTTCCTCTGTCTGGCTTATTTCACTTAGTGTACTCTCTAGATCCATCAATGTTGCCACAAATGATGAGATTTTGTTATTTTTTATGGCTGGATAATATTTTGTTGTTTATATGTACCACATATTTTCTTATCCATATGTCTAATCATGGACATTTAGGTTGTTTCCATAGCTTGGCTATTGCCAGTAATTCTGCAATGAACATAAAGGTGCATATATCTTTTTGAATTCATATTTTGAATTTCTTTCAATAAATACCCAGAAATGGAATTTGGGGTAGTATTATTTTTTTAAGTTTTTTGAGGAAACTCCCTACTGCTTTTTATAGTGGTTTCACGAGTCTTCATTTCCACCAACAGTGCATGAGGGTTCCCTTTTCTTCACATCCTCGCCAGCACTTATTTGCTGACTTACTGATGATAGCCATTCTGACAGGTGTGAGGTGATGTCTCATTGTGGTTTAATTTCCATTTCCTTGATGATTAGTAATGCTGAGCTTCTTTTCATATATCCATTGGCCATCTGTATGTCCTCTTTGGAGAAATATCTATTCGGGTTCCTGCCTCTCCCTTCCCTGCCCCCCAAAGGCATTTTTATTGCTTGCCTCTTTTTTTTTTTGTAGATATAAAATGACTCTTTTTAAAGATGTGGATACTAAGACTCAGAAAGCTTAAATAATTTATCCAAGGCTACAAGCTAATTTGTGATTTAGGGAAATTTTAACCCAGGGGAATCCTGAAGCTCTTCCAGAACTCCACACTCCACCAGCCTACCCCTACAGGCTCCCAACTTAGTCATGTTTTCATTGTGCCACTGTCTGCCTTCTACACATTCTGAAGGAGGCAACAGGGAATGAATGGGTCCTGGCATTCTCTAACTTGCCAATCTCTCTTGAGAGATTGAGGCAGTCACTACCAATTGCTTGTCAAGCTGGCACTAAAGAGAAGCCACTCCGTGTTTTAAGAATTCTCAGTCAGTAAAGAACAATGAGATAAATGAGAAAGAGTGGAGGACTAATGGGCCAAAGGCATACATCCATGCATAGGAAGGGGAGAGTCAGAAACCACTAATATCAGGAACTCAATCACCAGAAATTTAATGTGTCTGGAAAACTTCTACTTGAGTAATATATTTTCTGTTTTTAGGTATGATTGTTCAAACAACTCTGAAAACTTATTCTGATCCAAAAAAGATAATTGAAGCCTTGATTTCAAGGAGTCCTTCTTTGTAACTGACTTACACTCTGTATGCGGCAATTTAGCTTACTTCCCTTGAGCACAACAAAGCCTGACGTTTTTAACCAATGTACATCTTCTACAATGATTACGCCCATGTACACCACCTCTTTCCATTTTCCTCATACACAAAGCATCATTGCACATCAACACAAAAATAATTCAGTGCAATACTCCAGGGAGAGCAGCATTTTCCCCACTTTGACCTAAACTCTCCCCTCAAACAGGCACCTGGGGAACTCCCCGCCCTCTCAGGCTCTATGCTTTAAATGTGAAAATGAGAAATTGCTCATTGAGAAAGACAGTATGTGAAGCACATTCATATTCAAAGTACTATTCTGTTGGATAGGTAAGTTCTCCTGGGGTTCAGCTCACTTTCACCTCAACATACACCACAAACTGTAGTCAAGATGGCCAAGTTATTGCTATTCTGCATCACAGCAAAGGGATTTTCAAAGAAAGGTGCCTTTGATGGATTCAAGGTGAAAGTCACTGTCAGAGCTGGCTGTTTGCAGAGAAGGAATTCACTAAGGGATATTAGGACTGGGGGCTTTAAGTCCTTGATATGTCTAAGCTCCCCATCTCAGTGAAACAGGTCGGCCTGCTAATTATCTGTCATGTCACCCTGGCTCTCCATAGAAACAGATCATTTCCTCCTCTGGCTTTTTCAAATCCACTTATAGTTGTGAAAAGAAAAGCCTTTTTACCTGTCATTCAGGGATTCTGGGAACAAGAGTAGAGGTAGTGACCACTGACACAATTTTCTTTAAAGATTTTTGAGCATGTTAATATATTTTCAGGAAGGCAAATGCTCTAAGTCATCATAATATCTTTAAGTGAATATATGCTGTTTTACAGTTTCCAGCTAGCTAGGTGGGGAGGGATAACAATAGTGCTAAGGGAAAATGTACTCAAGGGGAATGATCCAGTGTATTATGAGACCTGGGTAAGTGCTGCACATAGGATTTGGACAGTCTGGCCCAAGGGGCACCAAAATAAAATATTCTAGTAATTTAGATTCTATTATGTGCAAACAACTTGAATTATTTCACATGGCATAGAAGTTATAAGAGAGAAATCATAGTCAAAGAAAATGTAGGGGGAGATCACCCAGGGAGGCCTGGCTTCTAGGATGCCCCAAAAGGCTGGTGAAACCACCACAGTCTAGAGACTACGCCTCAACTCTAAAGGTTCAGAGACTCAATTTTGTCAGTTTTTTAGAGTTCACCAGGGAGCTTGATACTCAACATCAATAATAATATTAGCATGTTCAATCACTTGGGCCTATTATTGTGAGTCCTTCATAATGATAAGGAATGGCGGAGTTCAGTGCCATGAGAGAGTGAGACATTTCTATTTATGCTGTAGCTTCGAAATCAGCCCAGTGCATGCTCTTTAAATACATTTTGCTAGATGACAAATGACTGCTCAATGACAGAGTGATTGGCTGGCTGGTTTGGTAAATGAGGTGGAGAGCAGATGAGTGGAGATATAAACAGAGAGAAGAGAGAACAAGTAGAAGGAAGACAACAAAGGTCTTAGCTGACATTTATTAGACAACACTTGGTGCCCAGCTACTGTGCTAAGAACTTTTACATGCTTTAAATCCTAACAACAACTCTAAAAAGATGGAAAGGTGATATTTTCCATGTTATACATGAGGAAACAGAGGTTTAGGAGAAAGTAACTATGAAAGCACACCTAAAAAGTAAATGTTAGAGTCAGAATTGATTCACAAGAGACCAAGGCATTAAATAATTTTCTTAGGGCACAATGAGAAGTAGAACTAAGCTACACTACACTGGCATTCTCTGGCAAACAGCCTCTCCCTCTAGACAAGCTACAAGGGAAGACAACTGTAATTAGAAGAGTTCTTGTAGAGGTTACCCTCAGAATAAGGAAGCATCTATGTGATTTAAATGGTTAATAGTGTCAAGTGTCTCCATACGTGTCCATCACAGGGTATACCTGCCAAGTGGATAAAATCCTCCTTTAACCTTCTCCCTTGGACAGCACTCAGATGGATGACTCTGCTTCTCTATGTCCCATGCTTTCATTGCTCATCTTTTAAATTGACACTATCGTGGAAATAAGAGACCCTTTAAAACATTTTAGATATTTCTACTTTGACATACTTGGTGTGGAATGTATAGTTATAACATACTCTTATTTTCCATATTGTTCAGTTCCTGGGGTGCAACTCTGTCATCTGAAGTTATTAGGAAGTAAGTGGTGGGACATAAGGGTGGAAAGTGACTTGCTCAGCTCGATGGGCTGAGTTTCCTGACCCCAGCATGGTGTTTTCCCACTGTAGTATACCCTCTAATTCAGTGAGTTAATATCATTTCACAGAATCTTATATCCATCAAATTAAAGTTGATTTTAATTAGAAAAGTCATGGCTTTTTACATGCTCCATGAGTTCAGTGGAACATGGGACTTCTCGGCTCTAAAGGCTTTATGCCTGTTTTCTCTGATCTTCCCAAGCCAGCGACCCACCTCCAGCCTATAGACTTCTGGCATTGGTCTGCTGAGTCTGAGTGGGTCTTGTCTTCTGACTTAAGTACTTTGGAAATCCAATTATAGATTATATAAACGATTACTCCTGTGAAATTAGCAGACACCATGTGGACACATCTCTTAAATCCACATACGCTTCTAACAGGTCTATTTTGACAACAGAATGTCAAGATTACTAGGTGTTTTGGACACCTGTCAATCCCACAGTTAATCCTAAACTCTCTCTAATGTAGCAAAGCTATTCCACATATCCTTTTAACCTTGCAGGACTTTGAAGGCCAATTAATGTCACCAGAAGTTCTTGGAAGACTTAGAGTATCTTTTGAAATCTTCCCACAGTAAGGAAATTAGGAGAAACTATGTCTACCATAGTGGAAAACTGATATGTCACTTTCTATAAAAACAGTGAGTTATTTATGAGGACTTTTCCCCTTTAGGGAGGAGCAGAGGCCATTTGTTCCATAACCGGTATTAACAGAAGAAGCCGTTCTCCTCCTGTTCTCTTCTCCATCTCCCCCCGCCTTCCCCCACAAATATATGCATATACATGCATAGATACTATACACACATGCACACTACACATAGTACTACACAAACACATACCTTCCAGTAAAAAACCTGAAAACGAATCCAGGCTGGCCTTGCACAGCTAAATAGACTTGCTATCATTTTTTTTCCATATTTTTTTTCTGTATCTGTGTAATGTATCCTGTAAGTTCTCCAAGCACTTCATTATCTGGTTATTTTCTGTTTGATTTGCCCCCATCCCTGGCTAGCAATTTCACTGGCACCGGTCAAAATTACCTTTAATAGTTTCTTTTAATTCATTTAAAACACTTCTCCTTCCTTAATCCCTTCATGGTAGACTTAGCTTTCTCTTGAACTAATCTCTGTGGTAGCAAATTAAGGTCAATATATATTAAATATGTCACCAATCACAGTTTATAATGATAATTCTTCCATTTATTAGTTTCATTTTAAATTAAGTGGAATGATCTATGGGAGGGATTCAGAGCATTGAGGATTGTGGCCTAAATTCTCTCAGCCAAGAATAGGGTGGGTGTTATTGTGCCGAGGTGATGCACCTTCAGACATTTCTCAATTACCATAGTGTCAGTAAGTGGCCTTACTGTGAATAAACACTTCTCAAACTGTCTGTGGGTTCTGGACAGGTCTATTACTAACATTTGCAAAGTCCCAGGCAAAATTACCAAATGGGGACTCACATGTCATATGTCCATGTATTTAAATGTTCTAAATGAAACTAAAAAACGGTAAAGTAAAATATGTTCTAAATATCTACATTGACAATTATATCTAAGTAGTAATTTGAACACCATGTTTACATTTAGAATTCTTAGAATCCTCAGAGTTCTGTTCTTGAACATGGTAACATGGGGCATGAGAAGGCCTGGTTCCCAACCTGTGCTCCTCCCTCTTTTTCTTCCACTCCTGGATTTGACTTGCATCACACAGGCCCTAGTGAGCATTCATGTGAACATCCTAGTCTACACATCTAAGCTCTGCCCAGTCTTCATCACCTAAACTCTTCTACCCCTTAAGTTGAGAAGTGGGTAAACAGAAGACCTGAGGAAGAGACTCTCCTAGGTTCTGGAAGTAAACTCCAAGTTGACTGGGTAGGGAACTGGGGTTGAAGGAGGTTGGCATGGGCTAGGTACTCTAAGTATTATCTACATAGATGTGGCTGAGGCCACACACTCTACGTTGACATGTCCCCCCAGAACCATGGACTTCTTACTCGTTGGTGTGTGGATCAATTGAAAGAGTAGGACAAAGAGAGATCCTCTAAGTCTAAGGTGTGGGGCTCCAGATAGAGGCCACTCTTGTGGGGTCAGATGGTCCCATTGGTTTTAGAAACACAGTGGAATTTGGAGTAGTTAATATGAGAAAAATCAGAGCTGACATCAAATTATTACTTTGAGGATATTTCCATCTTGTTTTTATTAGGTAGTTTCCATTATGATAAGCAATGATCACTTTTTTAAATTAAATTAATAAGTATTGTACACTCTCAAGAATTCTCAAAAATGATTCAGGCTGCCCTGGCTGGTTTGGCTAAGTAGATAGAGTATCAGCCTGCTGATTAAAGGGTCCCAGGTTTGATTAGGGTAGGGGGCACATGCCTGCATTATAGGCTCACCCACGCCTCACCCCCAGTGGAGGGTGTGCAGGAGGCAGACAGTTGATGAATCTCTCTCATCATGAATGTTTCTATTTTTATCCCTTCCTCTCTGAAATCAATGAAAAAAATATATTTCAAAAGAAAAAAAATATATAGTTTCTTAAAGGTTAAAGGGATCTATAATAATAAAAGCATAATATGCTAATTAGACCAGACATCCTTCTGGATGTCTTTCCAGTTGACCTTCTGAATGAAGCAGGGGTTGCAAGGGAAGCCCAAACCGGCAGCCGGGGAAAGGAAGTCCTACTCTTGCACAAATTTCATACATTGGGCCTCTAGTAAAAAAAAAAAAATGATTCAGGCTGCTGCTGTTTTAGCTGGATGAAAAAATCCACCAGGTCTATAGCAGCTACTCCTCTCCTGTACGCATTCAACCCAGTACACATCACTAACAACACATGCACACACACACACAGCACATACCAGGTGTTAGGGGGCACATTTTAACCTAAATTGAACCTGCAAGTATAATTCATATAGAAGACTTTTCTGAGCTAGGAGTGCCCTGAGAATTGCTTATGTCCACCCCTCTTCCTTTGTAGAAGGTAAGAGCTGAAGTCAAGAGAAGGGAAGTGGCATGCTATATTCTGTATGACAACCCTCATTGCTTCAGAGGTCACTGTGGTTGTGAAAAATAGGAATATTAGGGCCATTGCTATGGTCAGTTTTGAGTAAGAGACAGTATTCAGGTGTCCCTTGACCAGTGGCCAATTGTCATAATTAGCCCACTAAAAAATCAACTCTTATTTCTCCCCTGGTTTATAAAACTTCTTCCTGCTCTTGGAGCAGGTTAACTAACCAGAAGGACTCTAGAAGGAGGAGATTAGCTAAATTGTTTCTAAGAACTGAACCATTCTTACCCCCCAAAGATGGTAAATATATATTCTTAAAGAATCACAGAGGTAAAATTTATGTAAAATAAAATTCATAATTTAAGAGTACAGTTTGATGAAGTTTGACTTACTATCATAATCATGATATAGTCCATTTTCATATCCAAAATTTCTCTCCTCCCTTTTATAGTCAATACCCACCTTTCCTCTGAATCCATAAGTGATCAGCTCTTAGCCACCATTGTTTTGACTTTTCTAGAATTTTGTATAACTGGAATCACATAGTAAAGTTTTTTGCCTCGTTCCTTTCACTTCTGAGATTTATCTTATGGTTGCATATGACAGTCCATTTCTTAAATTGTTGAGTAGTATTTAATGGTATGGATACACCACATTTTGTTTATTCGTTTACCCATTGATAGATGTGATGTTTGTTTGTTTTCAGTTTTTTACTAAGAAAGGATAAAGAATAAAAAAGAGCATCACCTGGCATTTGAAAGCTGGCCTGGGACTCACAACTTGGTCATGTTATTCTCCAATAGGACATAAACAACCTCACAAAATATAAATCTCAGGCAAGGTTACTATTCTGAGACTATTGTAAAAAAGCAAAGCAGGTCCATTTCATAATTGTGTCTAAGCATAGATGAAAACAGTTATTTGTTTTCTACAAAATACTAGACATGTGGCTAAAATGAAGGACTACTACTTCTTTACTCATTATAGCCCATCTGCCTTCCCTATAGATTTAGTATTCAGATATCCAATCCTGGAATTGCCTTAACTTTCTGACAGCCACAATCTAGAATCAACCCCTACTTCCTTAGGCTGCCCCCCACTCCCATATCACCCAACCAGAGTCCACGTCCTATAACAATTTCTTCAAGTTTACTAATCTTTTATTCTGCTCTAATCTGCTATTAATTCCACCATCTTTTTCATTTTGGATGTTATATTTCTCATCTTTAGAAGTTCTCTTGAATTAAAAGAATTCCATTTATTTATTATGTTCATTACCATTTTGAATATATGAAGCATATTTATGATAGTTATTTTAATACCTTTATCCAATTATTTTATCACTTATCAATTCTGGCTCTGTAATTAATTGAGTCCCCCTCAAACTATGATTCATATGTGCCTATTTGTTATTTATGGTTTTAAATGAATGCAGACATTGTGAATTTTATTTTTGGGGTGTTCAATTTTATTATATTACTTAAAGGGATATTTCAAGGTGAAAACCTTACAGAGTGCTGAGATCTCATGATAGGTGAAGCTGGAATGTCCCCAATTACACAATATAATCATGTGGCATAAATATGAACTACTAAACTCATAGCTCATCCATAAAGAACCATTTAGAAAGGTGCTGAGATTATAGAAGACACTGTGGAATATTTTAGGAGGAAATAGGCACCATATCTTGTATTGTCTGCACAATGTGTAGATGTCAACCAAATGCTTATTGAATGAGAGAATTAAATTATAAATCTAGTCTACATTGAGTGGATAAAGAACACTTAGCTAAAACATTTTTAATGCTTCCATCCTATTTGTCTCTGTCTTTTCCCTCTTTGTAATATTGCCTTTCTCCCTTGTAACTCAAACTGGAGTTGGACAACTGCAGGCAGAGCAGAACCTCTATTGTTGAGTAAAGTACCGTGTTTCATTTCCTATCTCCTGGCACCTGAGTGCCCCATTCTTCATTGTCTTCACATGGCTGTGCGGATGAAATGAGATCCTCTATCTAGATTTATTTACTCAGTGTCTGTGCCATAAGAGGTGCTTAATATTGGTTGGGTACTATTTTTCTATGCTCCTCATGATTGGTTCCTCACTTAGGCATATCCCAGACTCCAAAATTACTTTTAAAAATGCTTCCTGTCCTGTTTGGTTAGCTCTGTTGTTTGGAGTGTATTCCTGATACACCAAGGTTGTGGATTCAATCCCCAGTCAAGCATATACAAGAGTCCACAAGTTCATTTGGCATAAATAAGTGGAATCACAAATCAATCTCTTTCTCTCTTTCTTCATCTCTGTCTTTAAAATAAGTCAATGAAAAATAAAATAAAGAACAGTCCCTTTTATATCAAGAAGTATTCCTTGCTAAATGCCATCAATGGTGTGGAGGGGGGGCAGCAAAATGAGGAAACTAGTAATTCTAAGGGGTAATTTATTTACCCCCTCTTTATAAGATTTTTTTTTAAAGTTTGTTAATTCCAAGGAATTAAACTCTAAATATAAATGCATTTAGCAAATATGGGCTAGGGAAGGGCCATCTCTTTCATGAATGTTCAGAATTAGGAAAATGCAGTGGGAAATACTTATCTGGCTTATTTGGTGTCTCAATTTAAGCACTGAACCAATCTAATCAATAATATTAGGGTCAGGTTTCATTTCTCCAACTCTTAGAAGGAAAAAAGACTAGTTCTAAACATTATCTTTCTTAAAAACCACCAGAAATCAAATCTCATAAAAACATTTGTAACAACTAAGTCCAGAGTGAGAAATAGTTCTCTGTTTTGACCAAAGCCTTGGAGAGTCTTGGTCAACCTAACTGGTGAAATAGGTTGCAAATTTGAACCTTTCTAGAACATGTTTTTTGTTGTTTTTTTTTTTTTCCATATACCCTTCCTTGTTTAGGCTATCAATTGAGCAGCGAGTGCACACTCTTGTTTGCAGCTTCATGAGAAAGTGATGCAGGTGGAGCTGAGCTAGCAAATGCAGTGAGACCCCGAAATATTATGACTTCTCAGAAAAATTGCCTTTTCTTCCTCACTTGAGGTAAACTGACCAGAGGCCAATGCCAGCTTGGTCCTCATATTGCAGCTGCTTGCTTTTGGGATGTCTTGCTCACTAGCTATTTTAGCAGTGTTTCAGCAGGCTGTGCAGCCAAGCAGAAATACCACACTCATTGTGAAAACCCAAGGTCAGCACAATCTCTTCCCAGGGAAATTGTAACCTTTTGTGATAAAATTGGGATGTCTGAGTCAGAGAAGGGAAAAAGAAATTAAAAAAAAATAGTTTCTGGGGTCCCCTAAGTCCTTATTTCTTTTCAGATCACCAGATCACAAGTTCATTTGGCACAAAAGGGCAGAGTTCCATATCTGGGGGTGGCTGGGAAAACTCAGGGTGTTTGCAAGCCACAGTGCCAAAGACATTTACATCTAAGAAACATATGCTTTTGGGTTCCCTGACATTTCATTCTTGCTTCTGTGACTTTGCATGAGCTCATTCTTCTGTTTTGAATGCCTTACCTTCGAGCCACCTTTAAAGATTCAACTCTTCAAAAAGCAGCGACTGAAGCAGATTTTACACGTACCTTTCCTCCCCATCATTTATAGTTGAACATCTTCTTTGCTTTTACAGCCTCCAGTGTTGGCCTTCAACCTAGAGAGAATGTAGGATTGTATCAAAGTTTCCCATTTACATGTCCATGATTTCCATTGCTCCATAAGAACAAGGCACATATTTTATATATCACTGCCTGGAGGGCTCAGGGTTTAATTTAAAAGCTTTTGTCAGACATCTGGACTCAAACTATCCTGTCCTCTACTATGTTCATGGATTTTTTTTCATTTTATTCAAAAAGAAAATAATGTCTTGAAGGTTAATATAATTTTGATTAGAGGCCCGGTGCATGAAATTCGTGCACAAGGGTTGGTGGTGTTCCTCAGCCCAGCCTGCAACCCTCTCCAATCTGGGACCCCTTGATGGATGTCCGACCACCTATTTAGGCCTTCTCACAATCTGGGGCTGTTGGCTCCCAACCACTCGCATGCCTCTGCCCTATTGCCCCTAACACTTCTGCCTGCCAGCCTGATCACCCCCTAACCACTCCACTGCCAGCCTGATTGACACCTAACTGCTCCCCAGCCAGCCCAATTGCCCTTAACTGCCCTCCCCAGCCAGCCTGATTGCTCTTAACTGCCCTCCCCTGCCAGCCTGGTCACCCCTAACTGCCCTCCCCTGCAGACCTGGCCTCCACTAACTGCCCTGCCCTGCAGGCCTGGTCCTCCCCAACTACCCTCCTCTGCAGTCCTGGGTATCCCCCCCCTCAACTATCCTCCCCTACAAGCCTAGTCCCCCTACAACTGCTCTTCCCTGATGGCCTGGTCACCCCTAACTGCCCTCTGTGCTGGCCTGATCACCCACAACTGCCCTCCCCTGCAGGCCTGGTCCCCCCAACTTTCCTTCCCTGCTGGCCTGCTCCCCCAACTGCCCTCCCTTGCTGGCCTAGTCACCCCCAACTGCCCACAACTGCCCTCCCCTGCCAGCCATCTTATGGTAGCCATCTTGTGTCCACATGGGGGTGGCCATTTTGTGTCTTAGAATGACAGTCAATTTGCATATTACTCTTTTATTAGATAGAATGACAAACATTGAATATTCACTTTGTGTAGGTCACTTTTTTTGTGTGTGCATGAGACAACCAGAATATGAAGTCACCACACTTTCTATCACACAAGGAGATCCTGTGATTTCAAAATCATTGACACCTGATAGAGCTATTCATGAGGCTGAAAAAGCAGATAGGTACTACAAGGGGAGAGGGTTTGAAGGCCAAATTGAGATATTTGATATTAATTTTAGAGGAAGTAATAAAAGATTCATGAAAGAGTGAGTGGAATAAAGTTATGTAACTGATGGTTAAGTATTGAATAAAGCCTATATTTCCCAGGGAGGAAAAAAAGTAGTTTTACAGTAAATTCTTTCTCTCCTAACACCCATTATCATTATGTTTAGCTTATATTAGGGTATAACTCCCTTGGTGATGTCACAATCAAAGTTGGTAGCAAAGCTAGAAATAGAAACTAAGACCTCTGACTCCTAATAAGTATATCCTTCTTCTGTGCCTTATTGTAGGTCTCTGGCTCTGACATTAACAAGGGTGTCCAACAAGTCCATCATATTCTAACACTACTGGGAGATAGCTTCAAATGGCATAGTTTTAAGGGCTCAGGACCAAAAGCCTGCCCTCTCTTCTGGTGCCAGTCACAAATTCTGTGTCCCTAGGCTACCATATACCTGTTCAACTTGGCTACAGATTCAGGGGTTCTCATGACCCCGACTTTTGTTAAATAATTTGCTAGAAATACAAAACTCAGTAAAATACTTTAGTTATGTTTACTTATTTATGAAAAAAGGATACCACTCAGGAACAGCCTAATAAAAGGGATGCATAGGGTAAGGACTGGGGTAGAGCTTTATGGACTTTGATATCTTCTCTGAGAATTCTACCTTTTCAGCATCTGGATGTAGCCAACAACCTAGCAGTACTTCATTTTCAGAGTTTTTATAACCCAGTTAGGGCCCAGTGCATGAATTCGTGCATCTGAAAGGAACTGTGGGCCATGAGGAGGCTGCAATAGGCACAGGGGCAGGTCTCGGCCCATTTCTCTGTGCCCTTGCCCAGCCCCTTTTACCGCAGCCCTTGGTGATCTGTCTGCTGGCAGCCCCACTCCCACCACCATTGTCGCCACTCCCACATGCTGATGGCATCAACTCTGCTTCAACTCTGCTTGCACCCGTTGAAGGCACAAAGCAATTGGGGCTGGCACCATCAGTGGGTGTGAGTGGCAGCTGCTGCTCCAATCACCCCTACTGCACTCATATCATATATGCCTACTTCATGTCTCACCCATGTGCAGGTAAAAAACAACTCTGAAGACTTATGTCCATGAGTACACCTGAGAAAGTATCAGTTTATATGGCAAGATTTCTAGGTGCAAAATGAAGTAGTAGCTCTCAACATTAAGCTTCTTTAAGTATACATTGAGTAAGCATTCATTAGAAATTTCTGACATGCTAGCACACATTTTTTTTCATATGCACTGTTTCTCTTCTTTTCCACAACAGTGTGGGGTAGGTATTGTTATTGCCATTTTATATAAATAGAATCCCAGAGGTAAAGGACTTACCCAAAAGTACACAGGAAGTAAGTGGAGGGGCCAGGATTTGAACCCAAACCTCTGCCTGTCAAGTTCAACTTCTCCCTCTAACTGTAGCTGTTTTCCAGTGTTAAAATATACTTTGCCCCCAAAAATTACAAATGCTGAGCTATAGTACAATTCTCAATTTCATGAATTTGGGGAGGCATGGACTCACTTGTGAATTGACAGAAGTCATGCTCCTTTCTCCTAGAAAAAAACGTAGGTATGAATTAAGTGTTGTATCTAATTTCTAGGATTAATTAACAGAACCCCGAATCCCATCTATGAGCCTCAGGTTAAGAATCTCTGATCTTCTCCAAATCATCAGTTTACTTAGGAAGAAGCCAACACCAGGAGAGAGGGAAAGGAAGGATTAGTCAGTCACTTGGGGCTAGAATCCAGGTCTTTCAAATCTTTAGTCAAGTTTCATTTTATTATTTGATGGGGTCTCTCACACTCAACTCTACATTGAGGAAAAAAAAACACCACATACTCAGGAAAAGAATGAGGAAAAATAATTGCTTTAATTATATAAACCCAAATTTCTAGGCCCAAATTACTGCTGGCTGTGTGAGGGCATTGACATCCAGTGTGGAGGCAGAGCATGCTGGTGATTTAACACTTTCAGGTGTTTATTAGCCCAGGAAGCCTGAATTCTCAAGGCACTTCCCCTACTTCAGAGCAGCTTATACACAGAGAGGATCTGTGACATCAATATTCTCGCCTTGCCTCACGCCCTATAGATCAATGGCTGGTTCTTACCTGACAGTGTCCACTGACTTATTTCCCTGGGATCGAAGGAGGAAGAGAAGAAATTGCAGGTACGATTTGCAGCTGCCTGGCATATTGTGTTTTTATTGAAAGGCTTTGCTGTCTCCACATGGTCTAGATCCCTCCAAATCCAGGCAGCCCACTGTCTTGGCATCCATGGGAGGGCGTCCTAGGAGGGTCCTGCCAGTAGCTTCCACTGTTTCACATTAGTTGGTTACTTACTAAATTATATCTTTAAGGGCTCTGACTCTTACACTGGCAATTCTGTGTTTTTATGAGAGAATAAGCAGAGGAAATCCATGGCATATGTAAATGTAGATCCATATACAGACTTGCCCAAGATACTGCTTAGGGTAGATGACATATAGTGTTAGATTCAGAATTCACAAAAGGGGAAAAATGCATAAAGGGAGACTAGGAGTTTGATTAATCACACTAAAGCACCTTTCGGGTAAAATAAACTCTTATAAATTCTTATTGAGTATGCATCTGGGACTGTGTTAGGCTCTGGAGATGTAAGATGAATGAGTCAAGGCATTAGATGGAATATTATTCAGTCATGATAAAGAAGGATATCCTGACATTTGTAACAATGTGGATGTTATGCTGAGATAGGTTATACAGACAAAGACAGATATTGTATTATATCACATATGTTGAATCTAAAAAAGGACAAACTTGTAAAATGAGAAGATAAAATTGTGGTTACCAGAAGATGGGTAAGACAGTTGTTTAAAGGTTCAAACTTGCTCAGAATAATACTAGAGATGTAATGTACCATATAGTGAACAAAGACACAAAAATTGTATTATAGACATCAACTTGCTAAGAGACTGGGAGTCAATAATTCCAAGCACTAAAAAGAAAAAATAATTGAAGTGATAGAGGTGCTAGTTAATGACAATCATAATATATAAATGCATCAAATTAATACATTTTACATCTTAATGTAAAATGATCATTAATGTTATATGGTGAAATATATTTCAATTTTAAAAAAGAAGCATTCATCTATTCATCCATCTATCCATCCATTTATCCATTTTTTTCAGAGAAAAAAGTTTATTCTAGGATTTCTACAGAAGCACAAAATAAGTAAATGTAAGTCAAATTAAATGATTAGTTAGGACAACCTACCTAAGGAATTGGCCATTAAGCTGCATTTTTAAATGGAGTGAGGATACTGGATAAATTGGAGACTGAGGCAGGATGACTGGGGCATTTATTTAATAAGAGGGTGAATGATGCATGTACCTGGCATGGATGCATTAACATGGTATGTTTATTTCACTATTGTTGGAATAAAGGATATGTCTGATAGAGGAGTGGGGGAAGGGAGGGAAGAGGCTGGAGAGTTATTCAGGGACCAGATCACAAAGAGTTTTATGTGCTAAACTAAAGAGTTTGAACTTTATCTTGAAAACTAAGGGGAACTATTGAAAGATTTTAATAGAGGTGAGTAGAAGGGTCAGATTTCACTTTAGACAGATTTACTCTGTCTTCAGGGAGGGGAATGTGTTGGAAAGAGACCAGACTCCGGGCTGAGAGATGGGTTAGGAGGCTACTGCTATAATCCAGATGGTATCTAGAATAAAGCAGTAGCAGCTGTTAAAGAGAGAGAAGCATATACAGTATATTTAAAATGATATTTAAGAGGTAGGCTGTAAAATACTTGAACTATTAGTAGGTAGAGATGAAAGAGAAGAAGGAATCATGGATTCAGCTTTGGGCAGTTATTTGTACGGTGGTGCCATTCACCAAAATAAGGAATATGATCATGGCAGAATGATAACTAAGGCAAAGTAATTAATGGTTTTTAGTGTACTTTGAATGTATAGTTGGATGAATGTTCAAATGGAGATGCCCAAAATTTGAAAGCTATAAAGGGAGCAAAATATCTCAACTGTAAGAATCTCATCTGAGAACAAAGATGGAAGGACACTTTGCTTGTTAATGAACTAGGAGATAAATATGGGGGAAATGGGGGGAAAGTGGAGGCAATGCTGCTACATGCCTCTAAGAAGCTGCAGAGGACCTGCATCCTGGACATCCCTCAGGTCCCAGGACACCTGGAGAATCTGCTATTTTGAGAAAGTCTTCAGGACTTTTTGTGAGAGATCTCTTTCTGACAGTCAACTAACCTGGTCCTGCCACACTGGACTGCCCACCAGAGCATCCTATCAGGTTTTGTGTGTGTGTGCGTGTGTACATATAATAGCTGCTACAACTAATCTTTTATTTATAAAATTGATCCATTAAAAAAAATGCTGTGTGTTCTGACATGCGATTTTTTGGCAACAGATTCTGAGAGAAAACAACAGGAAACAATTACAGAGCAATAAAATGTGGCATGTAACCTGGAATGAAACTGGGAGTTACGAATGATATGAATCACAGAAATCCACTGGAAGGGCTTGGGCACTATGGGCTGGAAGATCAGAGTGGAAAAACATGTCAAAGCTGGAAGAGCCCTGGACATCATGTAGTTCAAACTTTTTGACCTTTTCCAAACTCAACTCCATTTTATAGGTGAGGAGACTGAGGCTCAGAGAGGTAAAGTCACTTAGCTGGAATCACAGGGTGAACGAGTGATAGAACTATAATAAAATAAATAAAAAATGGCAGAAGCAGCCAAGAGGTGGTTGAGCAAAGTCAAAAATGATGTAGTAATAGCAGTAATCATTATTATAAAAAAAGTCCACTGAGTCCTAGCTGGTTTGGCTTAGTGGTAGAGCATTTGACCTGCAGGTTAAAGGGTCCTGGGTTCAACTCCTGTCAATGACACATGCCAAGGATGTGGGTTCAATCCCCAGTAGGGAGTATATAGGAAACAGCCAATCAATCAATGATTCTCTCTCATCTGATGTTTTTATCTCTCCTTCCTCCTTCCTCTCTGAAATCAATAAAAATATATGTAAAAAAATAAAAATGTCCACTGACAGAGTCCTTATTTGGTACCATAACTATAGTAATAACTAGAGGCCTGGTGCACAAATTCATGCACAGGTGGGGTCCCTTGGCCTGGCCAGTGATCAGGGTGGATTAGAGCAGTCTCACCCAGTCTTGATTGGGGTCAGCAGGCTGGGGAGGGACTGTGGGGGGGGCTCCAGAGTGTGTCCAGCCCTCTTGCCCAGTCTGGATCAACCTGATACCAGGAGCAAGCTAATCTACTGGCTAGAGTGTCTGCCCACTAGTGGTCAATGCTCATCATAGAGACTGGTTGAGCGGTTGACCAAATGGTTGACTAATCGGTTGGACACTTAGCATATTATGCTTTTATTATATAGGATTATATGTGCATTATTCTCTGTTAATACATGTGGCAGTTCTGTGAGGTAGGTAAATTGTAATGGATTTCTATTTACTTTGTTCATTTAGAATTAAATTCCCTTCTTTTGAAAGAGTCTGTTGTTTTTGGAAGTGGACAGTGACCTTCTGAAGAAGCTGGAAATATTCCCAAAGATGGTGGGCTCTGGAACCAGATAATGAGGTTTAATGCCAGTTCTGCATGTATAGGCATAACTCAGATCTTGGAGTTGCTTCCAGATCAACACAAAAAGACAAGTATGGCCACAAAACAAGTTGCAATCTTTTTACTAGTGAAGGGTTTTATCTTCAATTTGTAAAACATGAAACACCTGTATAGTGCAATAAAGCTAAGCTCAATAAAATGAAGTGTTCTTGTACTAGTCAAGTTACTCTCCTCTACTGTACCTCATTTTCCTCACCAGTGAAATGGAGATGACATACAGACTTGTAAAGACTTAGTGAATAGTGTATGGAAATACAGAAAAGTGCCTGGCACTTAGCAACCATTATCATAGTTCCTTTCCCAGCCTCCCTTGCAGGTAGGGCATAGGCCCATGACCTACATTCCACCAATCAGAGAGGTTCACTTCACAGCTGACAAGGAAAAGCAGAAGTTACTCCAATAAGCCCTTCTTATTTATTTCTCATTTTTTCTTTTTTTTTCAATTTCAAAATTAAGTTAAATTTTTCCATCACTTTTTATCCCTCGACCACACTGTTGTCCATATCCATGAGTTATTTCTCTCTATTTTTCCCCTTTTTATTTTGCAAAACCCCTTTTTAAATAGTATTAAGCAAAAGCAATGGCAGCAACTATATTTCTGGAGACATCAGAGGCAGCAGTGAATTTTATTAGTGCCCAATATCCTCTAACAAATTTCTCTTCTCCTCAAATTATCATTTGGTGTCAATTTCTTCCATCTAAGAATGCTGACTCATTAAAGAAGCTTTATTACTTTGGAGCTCTTAGCATGAAGAAATTTGTTCATGGTCAAGTAACTAGTATTTAGTGAAACCAGGATGCTTATCCAGGTTTTTCCCATTCCAGATCTTTGCTCTTCAGCATGATACTGCTCTGCCTCAGAGACTCACGGATTCGTAGTGATTATGAACACAAGGAAGTCGTGTAGTCTGCCTTTCAGTGCAGGAGTCCCCCCTACAATGTCCTAACTGCTGGCCATCTAGCCTCTGAACACTAGCCTGATAGGGAAATCAATACCCTTCAATTTGTCAATTTTAAGACACACATGCAGTGACTGGTGAATTACAAAACATAGCTTTTGGTACATGCTATTTACCCTGTTTCCTGTGACTGCTATGGCCAGAAGTCTAAAATCAAAGTGTTGGTACCTTCTGGACAGAGGTTCCTTTAGAAGCTCTGCAGGAGAATCTGTTCAGGCCCTTCCCAGCTGCTGGTGGCTGCTGGCATTCCTTGGTTTGTAGCTGCTTACTCTAATCTCTGTCTCCATTGCCATTTGGTGCTCCCCTTCCATCTGTTTCTTTTCTGTCTGTGTGTCCAAATCCCATTCTCCCTTTTCTTTAAGGACACAAGCCACTGTATTAGGACCCAACTGAATCCACTATGACCTCATTTAAACTTGATTAAAATGTCAAAAACCCTATTTTCAAATAAGGTCACATTCACAAGTCCAGAGGATGGGACTTAAACATATTTTTGGGGGTGACATAATTCAACCCATAACTGTAATCAATACAAGTAAAATATAAAAATATCCCCCCCTAAAACATGTCTGACTTTAGCCATAAGAGAGGAGACACAATTGGCTAATGTGAGGAAGAGGCAGCTAGGAACATGAAAGGGCAAGGGGCTTATGGGCAGATGTGTCTGCTGAAATGGGCCCTGTCCTCCCCGAGCAGACTGCAGTGCGTCTTAGAGAAGGTGTAGCACCGACCAACACCAGACACACATAGATTAAAACCTAACATTGATCTTCTGGGTCCCCTTCCTTTCCCAGCAGGAAGACCAATACACTGACCTATAGACAAAGGGAAGTAGATGTGCTTAAGAATTGCCGATTTCAGTCAACTGCTCCCTTTCATTATGATTTGAGAGTTTTGTGATTCATTGATCGAATATGTAGTTCAGGGATTGGAGTTGACATATCAAGTCAGCTTCAGTCTGGACCTGGAAGAGATCAATACCTCTAGTGTCCTTTTCATATGTACTCCTGTGCTCCTCCCCAATACATGTGTGCAAGACACATATGTACACACACATGCACACAGATGCATACTTACTTGATCTAGCTAAGCTCTGTTGAATCCTCAAACACCTGTGCTTATCAAACTCACTGCTATACCATAAACTGTTTTATATAATAGAAACCCAAGCCCTTTCTCTATTCTGACCGAGGAGAAGGAAAATAAAAATCCTCTTTTTAAGGAAAAGTAAGATTTAGAGTTTTAAAAATGGATAGTAATGAGGAAAGTAAAACAAAAACAGAGGTCACAAACAAGTATAGAGGTATTTGGCAGAATATTGACTTCTGAACATAATTTTTATGCAAGCTGAACAATTTTGTCCAGCCAAGGGGTGGTGGCACGTTTTTTTCAGAGTGTGTAAATACCAGTTTCTTTCTTCCCATCCTTCCTCTTTGGGATGGATACTAAATTGCAATGCTCAGCTTTCTGGCCTGTGGTAGATTTCAGTTACTGGGTTATAATGAGATCCTCAGTTCCCCTCCCTAAACCTTTGTTTGTCTAGGGCTAATTGCCCCTGAAAACCTCCTCTTTGGCCTGGCAGGGTGGGGTTAGAAGTTTGGGGGTTGCCTACCGTATACTCTGAGACTGCCCTCCCTCAGGGCTTCCTCTCTCCCATCTACCAGGAAGAGGTTCCCATCCTGTCTGATTTTACAAATGTCTCTCAGGGCAGGCAAACCTCTTACACTGACTTTAGAGAATGGCATTCCTCTTTCTAGAGGTTTCTATGGCTTTAGTTTATTAGCTTTAATTTTGCCCATGTACAAGGTTTATTTTGCCAAAGCATATCCATGTGTATTATGAAGGTTAGTTCTATGCCCTGAACTAATATGCTGATCTAGAGTCTTAAAGATTTGGCGGCCACATTTTCCAAACGCAAAATTGGAATATGTGGTCTGACAAGGTGATAGAATATTTGGAATTGGACTGACTTAGAAAATTCAGGCCATGCGGCTGTCATACATAATGGCCAGTAGCCTACCTAATGCACACTATCTTCCCCGAAGCCATTTGCATCATGACAGCTTCATCTGATGGCCCCAGATATTCTGTCTCTTCCTGTTTTGGGTCACCCGTTAGTAAATCTCCCTTTCCTCTGGAAGGGATCAACACTGCTTGATTGCAGCACAGAGACAACAGACAAGCTATGTACCCAGTTTCTCCCACTTCTTCAGATCAGTTTGGCTGTACATAGAAAGAGGGGGGGTATACCCCAGAATGCCTTGTGCCAGCCTAGCCACATTGAAACTCAGACTATGATAAACTGGCAATCTCTCTCCCAGCCTCTTTGCATGAGCTAATATTTATGGGGTAGGAATGGAGCCTCTATTTGAGGAATAAAAGAAAAGACTTTGCCTTAGGAGTGAATCAGAACAAAAGTTGGGTGCAAGTTCACTTTTTTAGGCTGAGATGAGGAGCTGGAATTGATATTCTGGACAGAGAGAGCTACAGGAAAATTTTCTGAGGAAGCTTTGTAAAATTTTGCACGAGCTTTGTTGCATAGAATCGAGGTGCTGAAGGGGAAGATGGAATTTAGAAGAGGGGCTATCTTTTAATTTCTGGAGTTCAGGTATCTTTAGGATTTATGGCTTGGGAAATGCCAGAAAAGAGCTCCGACTATGGAATGGATATGACCCCTAAATTCATAAGTTGAGTTATAACCTCTCTGTGACTGTAATGGAGATAAGGTCTTTAAGGAGGTAATTAAGGCTAACTGAAGTCTCAAGGGTGTAGCCCTGATCTGATAGACCTGGTGTCCTCATAGAAGAGGAAGCAATACCAGGGAACATGCTCTCTTCCTCTCCCTCTGCCATGTGAAGACAGCAAGAAGGTGGTCAGATACAAGCCAGGAAGAGAACTCTTAGCAAGAGTGGAACCCTGTCAGAACCTTGATCTGGGACTTTCTAAAATAAATACAGTGGTACCTCGAGATACGAGTGCCCTAACATACGAGATTTTTGAGATATGAGCCATCGAGCGAGCGATTTTTGCTTTGAAATACGAGCAACATTTGAGATAGGAGTAATCGCTCGGATCCGCCGGCTGCACACGACCCACCAGTTTACTGTGACTCGAGCATCTCATAGTTTCCCACGCCTAAAGGTTACAGAACGAATTAAACTCGTATCTCGAGGTACCACTGTATCTGTTGTTTAAGCCACCCTATCTAAGATATTTTATTACTAGAGGCCTGGTACACAAAATTTGTGTGTGGGGGCGTAGAGAGGATCCCCTCAGCCCAGCCTGCACTCTCTCACAATCTGGGACCCTTCTGGGGATATCTGACTGCCAGTTTAGGCCTGATCCTGGGCCTAAAACAGCAATTGGACATCCCTCTTGCAATCTGGGACTGCTGGCTCCTAACTACTGGCCTGCCTGCCTGCCTGCCTGATCACCCCTAACCACCTCTGCCTTGGCCCCTGCTGCCATGCTTCATCAGGAAGGACGTCCAGAAGGTCGTTTGGGTGTCCGGTCTAATTAGCATATTATGCTTTTATTGTTATAGATGGCAGCTGAAGCAAATGAAGAAAGTGCCTGTATCATAAATAGGCAATAGAGGCATGGCAGGGTAGAGTATAGAGATGTAGCAGAAAGGCTCTGGAGCGAGACAGTGAATTTGTATCCCATTCTGCCATTCACTTGCTCTGAAACATTGCAAGTTACTCGATCTCTCTGTGCCTTGATTTTCTCGCCTGGTAAATGGGTCTAATATTTGAAGATTTAGTAAGCAGATACATGTAAAGTTCTTAGAGGAGAGACTAGCATATAGAAAGTCCTTAGCAAGTGTTTGCTAATATGGATTTGGTATCATTTTTGTTGTTGCTATGAGGATAGGATAACCAATAAAAAATATAATTATTTCTGCCAAAACTGGTTTGGCTTAGTGGATAGAGTGTCAGCCTGTGGACTGAAAGGTCTCAGGTTCAATTCTGGTCAAGGGCACGTACCTTGATTATGGGCACATCCCCAGTAGAGGGTGTACAGGAGGCAGCTGATTGATGTTTCTTTCTCATCGATGTTTCTAACTTTCTATCTCTTTCTCTTCCTCTCTGTAAAACAATCAATAAAATATGTTTTAAAAAATATATAATTATTTCTGAGCTTATTACAAATCTTGCTGACAGTTCCACACACAAAAAAACCTACATATGCTTTTATAGGGACATTGAGGGTCTGTAGTCAATCAGTTGATAAAAGTCTTGAAAAATTTGGACATAAATATTAATGTAATCTCATTTATATCCATAGGCTGATGTGCATTGCTATAACCTATAATTACTGTTCTATAAGGCACCACACAGCAGAAACTGCTAGTTCTCACTGATGTCCATGCTTTCCTCTAATTTCTGGTCAGACAGTGTGACATCAGCCTCTCCTGCTGATAGGTACACCTGCGTGAAGGGGTCCAGCTAGTAGATGTGACATAGAAATGATGTGTGCCACACCCAGCTTGGCTCATGAAGACTTCCCACCAGGACATCACCAACATTTCTTCTAGATTGGAGGGGTGAATACCTCTACAGACTAACATCCAAGTCTTAAAAATGGCAGAGCCTCCTCTTGTCTGAATCCTTAAATAATTGCCACTGTTCACCCAACCAGCAAGAAATAAGCTTGTATTATATTTGTGCTACACGTTTTTGGAGGGTTATTTGCTACTGCAGTTAGCTCAATATACTTCAAATGTGGTAAACCTATCAGAAGCATAAAATGCCGCTTTCATGAGTTTTCAAAAGGGTTATTTTCTCATAGCATTAGAGATATAGCTATTGCTGTGAATAAGTAGGACCCATAGGATTTTATCAAAAAACACTCTTATATTTATTTTGCACTCTTTATTTATACCTGTTCAGCAGAGGAGGTTCTTCCTTTCCCACAGACACAAATTAGAGTAACCTCATAATTTTTCTGGTCACTTCTAGGAAAGACAAAGTCCTATGTTTACTTAAAATTTCAAACACAGATTCAGTTTGTTTTTTCAATAAAAACATATTTTTTAAAAAACTATCTGATTTAGATCAGAGTGTTTAATATATATATATATATATATATATATATATATATATATATATATATACTGATTTCAGAGAGGAGGAGGGAGGAGGGGAGAGATAGAAACATCAATGATAAGAGAGAATCATTGTTTAGCTGCTTCCTGCCTGCCCTACACTGGGGATCAAGCCTGAAACCTGAGCATGTGCCCTGACTGGGAATTAAACCATGACCTCCTGGTTCATAGGCTGATGCTCAACCACTGAGCCACATCAGCCAGGCTACATTGGAGTGTTTTTAAGGAAAGGTCACTAGGAGGTGAAGGTAGCCAGTTAAAAATTTGTGAGAAGAGTGTCACAGGGAAAGGGAAGATTATCCTCAAAGTCTGCGAGGCTATAAATAGCATAGCAAATTTGAAGAATTAACAGAAGACCAGAGCCAGTGTCCCAGAGGAGATTAGCCACAAATGCCTCGGAAGCCAGGTAGAATGTTTGGACTTTAATCCTTAGGACAACAGGATCCTATTTGAAGACTTGAAAGTGAAGAGTGAGAGGATCAGATTTATGCTTAGAAATGATGACATTAATTGCTGCAAAGAGGATGATTTAGGACTGGGAGTAAGCATAGAAGAGATACTTTTGTTGCAATCCAAAGAAATGTGCTTTCAACCAGGGATGGTAATTGAGAGAGAAAGTAGAGGGCTTATTTGGGATATATTTTGGAGATACAAACAAAAGGACTTGGAACTGAATTGGATGGAAGAAAGAAAAGGTATTTGGCATGGGCACAATGAACAGATAATCAATCCATTTACTGATGAGGGAACTCTAGTTAGGATAGGAGGAAGATAAAGACTTCTGTTCAAGACACAGAATTTGAGGGATCTGTGGGATATCTTACAGAGATGCTATGTAGACAGTTGTATATGTGGATCTGGAACTTAGAAGTATGAACTGCAGATAAAAATCTGGAAATTGGTGGCATATACTTGTCATTCAGTAGGAGCATAGAGGAGGAGCTAGTGAGCTGAGAAGAAAACCAGGAGTATCTGACATTATCAAAATCAATGTATCAAGAAAGAATGGGTGGCCAACTGCTTTAGATATTGTTGAGGTAGCAGGGAAGGAAAGGAATTAAAATGCACCCATTGGATTTTGTAATATGGAAGCCATTATTGATCTTAGTTAACACATTTAATGTGGTGGGGAGGAAGGGGGTGGTACTGTCAGCAGCCAGAAGAAAAAGAGTTTGACAAAAAGCTATTAAATGGGTAACAGTCATTTCAAGATTAAATACTAAATCACACAGTTTGTGATAACATGATTAGAAAGCGAGATTCAGAAAGTAGAGAATGGACATCTGTTAATAATTGAGCATACAAAAGGCAGCCAGGGCAAAATGCTACACCAAAGTAATAAAGAACAATTTAGAGTAAAAGGATCCTTCCTGATGATTTAATCAAGCCTTAGCTCCTTAGATGAGTAAGCTGAGCTCTAGAATGACTTTGTGGAGGTCACACAGTGAAAGAAAGGCTGAGACAGGATTAGAACCCTGTCCAGCACCCGGGTCCATTGCTCTTTCTGCTATGTTGCCTTCCGTGTTCTGCTTATTGCAGGCTGAGGACTGTGGCTCAGTCGTCAGGCAGCACCTGACACTCCCATGTAGACAAAACTCATTGGAGCAGACGTACGTGACCTATAACTCACCACCAGCAAGCCAGAGTCAGAAGTAATCAAGCCTCCATCCCGAATTTTATCAGCACCTGGACGTATACTTCCGAGGCTGCCTATCTCCTTGAGTCGCTCAGGCACAGGCCACACAATCTCCCGTGGTCCTCCTGTGGCAGGAGGGCTTCATAAATGACATTTGATTATGCTCAACACAACAGCCAGGGGCTGAACACCAACTTCAATAAAGACAGCAAATACTAGCGATCTCCATAAAACACAAGAGCCCAGGGGGAATGGAATCGAAATCTTAATGCAGAGAGCCACAGCCACTAAGGCAAATGACAGCAAAATGTGAACAAATTGAAAAACCAATAATAATAACATTCCTTGTGCTGCCTGCAAGGCATCCGCTTTTCAACATCACCCCGGGGAGGAAAGGCAGCTCTCCATGGGGTCAGCGGAGGCTAGCAGAAGCCTGCTTGCTGGGCTCTTGCTGGGCTTCCCAGCTGGAACCCACACTTGCTGAAATAGCTTTGTGTTCAATTGAGTTCAAACCCTCTAATTCTGCCCTTCTGCCAGAGGGGAATGAATCATAGGCAAATGTAGCCTTATTCCCAAGCCAAGAATATTCTTTGAGTCATGTGATTTTGGATTTTTTTTAATGGTTCTCAATTATGACCGAGTATGGAATGAAATTTTTGAATTTTAATGCTAGAATTCTTAGAGAGCCCATTTAGTCCTACCCTCCACTTTCTATTCATGGAAACTAAGAGCCAGAGAAATAGGAGTCTTTGTCCCCCACCGTACAGCTCGTGACAGTACTTGCACTGGAATCTGGGCCTCTGAATCCTCACTCTCTGCTCCCAGGCAGATGTGGTGAAGGGGAACTCACTATTAAATGAGGGACTAAATATAGATACATTACTTTTCTCATTCCAGGGGAGTCATAGAGGAATTTACCTCAGGGGGGAAATTATTCTTTTGTTTAGGAACACACTTTAATGGTTTTTTTTTTCTCATAAAAGGCACATTTTTGCAGAAGTTAAGTCAACTGTATAAAACTACATAGTAAAGTTAAAGTATATTCTCCTTGAGGCTGGAGAGGTGGTTCAGATGTGTTCTGATTGGAGATAGTGAGAGGGTAGGTTTCCTCTGGAGTCGAGTTCTGATTGGTTCTTTCCTTGTAGATAGAGGAAGAATGAGCTAGTCTGAGTGAGGACTGGCTGTAGGTTCTACAGATGAGCCAAGGAGTGGAGAAGTGCCCCCCCCCCCAGGCAGTGGAGGTGGTTCTAGAACTTTATTAGGCAGAATGTCTGATATTTCCCTGACATTATCCCCATTAGCCTTCAGTAAAAAGCTTGTTTCAGAGGAGAGCATTATCACAGAGTTTGGTGTTGGGTGGAAGGAAAACCCATAGAAGGCCTCGTTGGAGACTTGGAGGCCTGCAAGTGATAGCATCATCATGGGGGGAGAGAATTAACCCCAAGATTCTGGCAGCCGACCAGCAAGTGGAGGCCCCTTGGAGAGAGGGCAGGGATGACCAAGAGCCAGGCAGCCACCGAGTTGTGGGAAGCTGTGGGAGTGAGGTGGGGCAGACTTGAAACAAAACCAAGCCTTCTGGGGAAAGGTGATGCTTGAAGGGGTGGCGGGCTTGGAGTGAAAAGTGGGATAAACTTTTCTGCTTTAGGAAAGTAGAAGTTGTCCAGCTGGTAATTATAAGAGGTGACCCTGGCTTTGGGTATTTGGTTAGTCATTTAACTTTGATGAACTTCACTCTCCTCATGTAAAAATAGGTTCAGCCCTAGCCAGTTTGGTTCAGTGGATAGAGCATCTTCCCGTAGACTGAAGGGTCCCAGGTTCAATTCTAGCCTGGATTGCAGGCTTGATCCTCAGTGTGGGGTGTGCAGGAGACAACCGATCAATGATTCACTCTCATCATTGATGTTTCCATCTCCCTCTCTCCCTTCCTCTCTAAAGTCAATGAAAATATATTTTTTAAAAAAAAGAAAGATTGAGGAGCTGAAATATTCCCTCTTCTGCATTTTGAGATGAAGACTCCAGAGATATCCATACTGGGGAAAAAATGATGAAAAAAAGTAAAGCTGTTCTAATCATTAGATACTTGCTTGGCCAAAAGCAGAGGGAGAGTGAGAAGGAAGGAGAGGAAAAACCAGGAGTCAGAGAAAGCCCAAACCTATTTTACTGGGATTTCTCTGGAGCTTGTGGAAAAACACAATTGTATTTTGAGCTGTGTACATCTCATTTCACTGTTTAAAGAAAAATAGCAGGCCTGGGCCACAAGAGGCTCAAACAGAGAGAGGGCAGCCTTGGGGTATAGACATACTCAATACTGTGACCTTCTCAAATATAAACATTGCAGAGATGAATAGTTTATGACTTCTGCTGGTGCCTGAGATAGCTTCATAAATGAATGAATTAGATTTGGCCACAGTAAATACCAACTCTAAGAAATCTGCCAAGGCCAGCAGAGGAAAAACAAGGGAATAGAAGCTTCTAGTTGTCCTTATAACAAATGTAATTTTCTCATTTGAAGCCTAGGTAACACATATTAATTTTCATGTTGCACTTGGGTATACAGAAAGAAACAGATTCTTGCTCTTTGTGACTGATATCTACCCCATCCTCCTTCTCCCCTTTTCCAACTCCAAACCAGTATTATATGAAATGCTGAAAGGTACTCTTTAAGAAGAGGAAGAAGAAAAAAGTCAAAGATAAAAAATTATGAACAATAACTACATATCTATCAACAAGTGAATCTAAAAATTAAGTGAATTAAAAATTTGATCAACAGAACAAACTGGTGAATATACAGTAATAGAATCAGGAGCACAGAAAGGGAGTGGACTGATAATTCTCGGGGGAAGGAGTGAGGTGGGTGCAGGGAGAGACTGGACAAAAATCATACACCTAAGAATGATTCAACTCTGACTTCGTTTAGGGTGGCAGGAAGCCCAGGTGTTTCCCAGCCCCTCCTTGCACATAGGGGTGCTGAATGGAACAGCTCCTGCCAGGGAGATATACTAGTAAATGAAATCACTGGATGGAACATCTGGGAAAGCTCATGGATGCAACTGAGTCTCACCTCCCCCTGCCCTTGCTCTTTGCTTTTCTAATCTCTTAGAGGAATTGGAGCTGTGAGACTTGTGACCATGAGGGTGACAGTTGATCACTGAGGTGACTGAGCAGAAATATGGAGCTCCCGGTCTCTGCTGGCATTTTTGCCACGCAGCAGCTAGTCCTCAGCAGTCTACCTCTGCACTTCTATTTGCACAAGAAAATCAACCAGTCTTTGTGCATTTGTCTGTTGAAACCAATTCTAACTGATGGAGTGACAATTTTTGATTTCCAGGTATATGTGGAGAAAAATGAAAAGCACCCAAGCTAGCAAGTCCATCACGACTTCCTTTGAGGGATGAACAGGAGGAATCACTGGTGGCTAGGATCCTCCTAGGATATGAGCACCCTCAGTCCAAGGTAGCTGTACCCAGGAGAAAAGGCTGCCTCCTCCTAGACCTTAACTCCATGCCTCTATTGGAATTAGAGAGGTAAGGCAACCGTAGACCTCTCAGTAAACCTTCAGGGTGACATGGTCTATGAAACAGTAGAATCCAAGCTCAGACACATGGACTAAACCCTTTGCCATCATCCTTGGGAATATTGCAGAAAAACAGTCACACCTGTCTAATGGCATCTTTAGAAGCATTATTAGGTATTTTCATGCTAAGCACTCTACAAAATTTTATCAGGTGTCATGCAATTGAGAAGTCTCTTTAGAATATTCCATTCATAATACCAAACACATATATGCTGGGGCATTGAAGACTCTCGGGTACCTGATAGGGTCAAATGCTGCATCTATGTTGACATTAACTGTTCTTCCTATAGGATAAAGTTGCTATTAGGTTGGCAATATCTGTGTGATATCTCTACCTGTTAGGAGGTAACTTGTGTCTAATTTTGTAAGTGGAGTCAAAATTGAAAGGCTCAAAGGAAACATGTCAGATGTATAAAGAATATTTTATAAAGTAAATCAAGGCCTCTTCTTCATTTTATTTAATTTCTAACTTTCCTCTATTAAGCTACCTACCTACTTTGTACATATTTAGAGCTCATGTTTCCTTAAAAGGGGCATGATATTGGCAACTATTTGTAGCCTTTGAGAACAGACAAGGTAGCCCCATATAACACCAACTAGCATTTGAGTAGTTAATGGAGACACTTATTAGTAAGGGAAATAAAAGTAATTGCACAAAGATGATGCAAGCTTTTTGAAATATTTCTGAATAGGGGTGATCTTTCTGACTGCTAACCACAGCCTGAATGACATGGAGAAGGTAAATACACTAACAAATTGTTCTCTATCTGTGGCTGTGAGGTGACTTTTTTGAAAGAAGCATATTGGAGATAAAACGAGGTGACCTTTTAATGTTCTGCTCCCAGCCAAGTTATTATGAATTGTTTTATAGCAAACAATACCAGGAGTAGTGTCCTCAGGCAACTTCCCTGATGTTGCCCACAGAAATCTAATTTATAGATCTGATGAAAACTCATAGAAAGGGCAGCCATCACCTGAACAATCCCCAGCCTCAAAAGCCTTTCTCTCTCTCTCTCTCTCTCTCTCTCTCTCTCTCTCTCTCTCTCTCTCTCTCACACACACACACACACACACACACACACACACACACAGATAATTAAAATTGATCTTCAATATTTGGCAGCCACGGGAGACTTCTGTCCCTCCAGCAGCATTTCCCATAGAAGACATTCCTTATCAGAGCAGGTCAGGATCAGCAATCTCTCAGATAAATAATTTATATGGGGAACTAATAAAATAATAAAGTACTTCAGGGGCTGGTAACAAGCAGGCAGACCCAGGTCCTCCTGGGGACACTGGAGGAAAAGCATACATCTACTTCTCTGCTTTAATTCACCACTCCCCTCACTCCATCCCCTCACCCATGGAATGGCATTTCCTGACTTTATTTTCTTATAATTTAAACTTACTAAAATCTTCCCCCTACTCTCTTCTTTTTGATATAGCCTTTTTGTTCCTCCAACCTAATCTCTCTCTCCTTCAAATGTCCATAGTACTTATCTTTATGTGACTAGATTTCTAGTATAGTTGACACTTGAACAACACAGGGTAAGGGACACCAACACCCTCTTCCCTCCTAGTAAAAAATCCACATGAAACTTTGACTCCCCCAGACCATAACTACTTATAGCCTACTAGTAACCAGAAGTCTTACAGATTACATAAGTAATTAACATTCATTTTGTACATGTATTATATACTATATTTTTACAATAAATAAACTAGAAAAAAGAAAATCATAATAGAGAGAAGATGCACTTATAGTATTTATTGGGGAAGTCTGTGTATAAGTGGGCCTGCGCAGTTGAGACCATGTTTTTCAAGGGTCACTTGTACCCATGTTTATGTGGCTATGTCCATAGTCCTCATGTTTAGGTGACATGTGTAATTTCCCTTTGATAAAGCCACATGTTACCCCTTGTTTTACAATGACTGTACATAGTCTATAAGCTCTTTGACAGCAGGAGCGTGTTAAATGGTCTCTGAGTTCCCAACAGTGTATATACCATGTTGCTTCATATCTACCAGTTGCCTACATTTCCTGTCTCCTCTGTAGAACTGGAATCCTCCGAAGAAATCATTGCTTCCATTGTGGGAGCCTAACAGGTGAGATAGGGTCTAGATCGATTAGATTTTGGTTGTAATTTGAAAGGCAAGGATTCTTTAGTCTTTGAGAAGGTATAAAAATTATGTCTAAAACACACACACACACACACACACACACACACACACATTTCATATGTAAACTAATGCTGGTGGAAATTATTAAGTATCAGAAAAGTACTAGTCATCGTTTAATTTAAAAAAAAATTTTTTTCTTTTCTAAAAAGAAAGGTATTTTTTTGTTAGTTTTGTTTTGTTTTCTTTCCAGCATGTCTTTGAGCCAAAGGAATGACATCAACGAAGAAGGGCCTTAAAGGCAGGAAGGAGATAATGGGGCCCAATGGAGCTCCCTTTCCACCTACCAGGATGACTGGCGCCTGTGCTTGATGCCTGCAATGACTGGTGCTGAATCCTTTCCTCTTACCTCAGGTCTTCTTTGCACACAAGGGATCTTTCACAGAATCCTCCATTGTAAGTAGCAGTTTCAAACCTTTCTCTTTTACAGCCCTGAGCTTGCCTCCCTCCTATGTTTCCAATATTCTTTGATTATTCAGAAAGATCTCGAAGTCTTGGATAGAAGCAGGTTTTCTGATGCCTCAGGTCCCTTCATATTCTCTCCCTGTAGCACCGTAGACCAGTGGTTGGCAAACTCATTAGTCAGCAGAGCAAATACCAACAGTACAAAGATTGAAATTTCTTTTGAGAGCTGAAAACCAACTTCTGCGCATGGGCCACGAAGTTTTTATTGCACTGTACATGCATGCTAGCACATGGTATTTTGTGGAAAAGCCACACTCAAGAGGCCAAAGAGCTGCATATGGCTCACGAGCCACAGTTTGCCAACCACTGCTCTAGACTCACATCAGAAAGCCACTCTGCAGTTCCCCATTCATGAGGCTTGGTGTTCTTTTGGACACCAACAGTTCATAGAATTTCATATGTAAACTAATTGGTGCCTAGCAGCAGGAAAAAAAAAAAAAGAACACCCTGAAGTACCTGTTGAAGTGGAAAAAATGTAGTTGCTTCCTACATAGGATCTTGAATTGTTTGGAAAAGAGGAAAGAAATAGTGTCGGACAATGACTGGAATAAAACATTAGGGTATTTTATAATTTCCACCCCTCCAGACATAAAGGAATGCAGTATTATTTTCATTTGAGGAAATTACATTTTTGGACAGTGGAAATGAGTTCATTTATTTGATCTATTAACTACAAAGTAACAGACCAAATTTCTCACCAGTTTTTCTAATATAGAGCATAGAAAGTGGTAAGATAGTACCATCTTTCACAATCTGAGTCCAAGGAAGAGAAATCTCTTACTATTGAAGAGTTCTGCTGGGGCTGAGCGGGTCATTCTTCAAGATTGACAAAGTGAGTTAAAAGCCTGGACCCCAGGATGAATAATGGAGCAGGCTGGGAAGGATCATTAAAATCCAGGGAGCTGGTGTGTCCATAGTTGGCATCTTCTGTCCGGACAGATCCCTAATCCTTACTAATTATGGTAGTAAAGATCCTCACTGACAAGTGGGTCAGGGCAAGAATATGTTCCAGTGGCCCCAACTCTGATCCTGATGTAGGTCTAGAGTACTGTTTTCTCACCAGTAAACTGGCTTAGATACACTTCAGTTTGGGTTTTGTTCCTGAGAGTTGAGTTCTAAACCACAAGTGTTCTTTGACTCTCTCCCATAATTGCCAGAAGAATCTCTCACACTTGCAATATTTTAGGATTGTAATTATTAAGCCAGGAAATATTGTATCCTTCATATATTAGGCATTAAACCATGCATGGAGGATGCATAGTAGTACAATGAGGAGCAAGACAAATATGGTCTCTTCCTTTACTGCAATTCTTAAAAAGTAATAAAAGAAACAGTTTTATCTTATATCAAGTAATATTAAACCAGTAAGGCTATGTGAGACTGAACAACTGGGAAGGGGCTTCTCTGAGCAGGATGGTCATGGGTAGATTATCTCAGAAGCTGGAATCTAAGCTGAAGCCTAATAGATAACAACAGCCAGTCAGGCACAGGGCAGACTTCCTGATAACTAGGCAGCACTGCTCGGCCTCCCCTATCCCTCACCATTGGTTAGCACAGGTGTGTGTATACAGGTTGGGAAACACTGTGTTCTCTTCCAGAAGGGCTTCCAGGTTGAGAGCCTGGGAGAACTCTAGATGGAGTATTATGATTAATAATGAATGAGGACTTGAAAGGGTTTGGGGTTGTAAAGAGTCTTTGAGGAGAAAGAAGATCTTCAATATACTAAAACAACATCCATAAAAATGACCACATGGAATGTGGAAATGCACAGACCCGTCCCAATAGCTTAGCCAAGGATTTCCAGATACATGTCTCACTCAGTCCTCACTCTGTGTGTTGAACAAAAGTATCTCCCCATTCTATATGTGTGTTCATAACTGTGAAAAGTCAATGCCATAAGAAGGGGCAGTGGTAGTATATTGAGTTTAAGGTCATGGACTGGGGCATGTATTATCAATTCAAGGAGGACATCACTGAGCTTCAGTAGACTCAGGAATACAGCCTAGTGTTGTCATATGTAGTCATTTTTTAAGATAAGAAAAATATCTGGAATTTCATGTGAAATTTACTCATTTTCAAATGTTAATGACTACTTAAAAACAAACACTTTCTGGTCTAAAAAATAACCCTTTGTAGACTATTGGAGTCACCTGTTGCAGTCTAGCTCAGGACTGAAAGCAGCGTGAAAATGAGAATAGGGCCCTTTAATTGCTTCAGCCTCACCTGGTGCCTGGCACCTAGTTGTCTCTAATATGTGTGGTGAAAAGATACCTGTGAACCCCATTCTCCAACCACCGTCATGCTTGGCTCATCCAAACATGCTTAGTCTTCTCTTTTCTGAAATCTTCTACAACAACAGCTTAATAGAAGAGGGTCAGTGTAATTAACTTGTATTTCCTTTTTTGGAGGAAGAAATACCAGTGCATGATTTCTCTCAAACTTAATCGCATACAAAAACACTTCCACGCCTTTCTAAGTCAGACTGAGCTTTTTAATGCATTCCAGGCTTTTATCTCAAGCAGCCATCGTAAAGTAGTTATTTTTCCTCCAATCTGGCATGTCAAAGAGTTGTGTGTGTGTTCTTTTAAACAAATGTGTACTTAACCCTAATTAATTAGAATTTAAATTTGTTTTCCAAATTTACAGTAATGCAAAGCTGTTCTCTTTTCCTCATAGGAAGATTCAGTAGAAAGTCCTGCATTACCATTAAAAACAGAATATTCTCCAAGCCTCTCATATGAAGACTACAAAATTGTTCAAAAGGGAAAATCAGAAAAAAATTGTCTCTATCAAGTGGAACAAAGCTATTTAGATAGAACTGCTTTGTCAAGCCAGCCTTGAACTAAGTTCTTCTTTTGTGAAATTTCTTTTTTTGCTTTGAGCAGTTTTTTTTTTCCCCATTCCCTGAATCATATAAAAAAAAATCAATGTTTTCTGGAAAAACAGAGATGAGAGCCTTTGGAGAACTCCACCTCCTGTTTGCTGTAAAAGCATTAATAAATGTCACTAGCAAAGTTTGATACCAGGGGAAACTGGACGGCCTCACGAATATTTTTTTTTAAAGAGCTTAAAATGTCCATCTTGTAAATTATTCGTCCCTTAAAGAGTCTAAGAGCTATTGATCCCTTTGACTGCTGCAAAAAGCAATTTAAATGCACCAAAAGCTTTAAATGTCAATGTATAGAAAGAGCAGTGCCTGTCCAAAGTGGCGTCTAAATGTCCCCTTTCTCAATGTGGGGAAATGCTCCACAGTAAAGAGTTACTCTTGATAGGGTAGCTGGTATCATTGAATCTATGATATTAAAGGAAATTCATGCTGCTTTCAGTTAAAATGGTATTATTGCATAGCCCTGTTAAAACACATCTGCTGATAAAAATTGATTTTTATATTTATTGGCCATCATTGCAGGACTACCCTCTAATCATCCACAGGGGCACTTCTCTGACACCCTTACCCCTTTTCCTCCATCGACATGTATTGGATGATAGGTATGGTGTTTGAGAACAACATCTAGCATAAGAAGTGACATAGATAAGAAGCTATGGACAAAGATCTAGGTGATATGAGACATTAGGTGATACATTATTATTTCTGCAAAGATCTAGGTGATACCAGATCAACTTTTTCACCTGTTTGCTGTGGTTTTCCCACTGGTAAAATATCTTTCCATGTTTTATAGAGATAGTGGGAAGGGTGACTAATGAGTGTGCTCTGAGATTAGTAGTGTATTTTGTCTAAACCTACAATTACTAGGAAAAAAGAAAGAATACTTTTTTAAATTAAATCTTTATTATTCAGATTATTACATTTGTTTCTCTTTTTTCCCCTCCATAGCACCCCTCCACCCAACTCCCACCCTTCCCTCTGCTCTTACCTCCCTCCCATTGACCTCATCCATAGGTGTATGATTTTTGTCCAGTCTCTCCCTGTACACCCCTCACCCCTTTCCCCCTAAGAATTATCAGTCCACTCCCTTTCTGTGCTCCTGATTCTATTATATTCACCAGTTTATTCTGTTCATCAAATTTTTAATTCACTTAATTTTTAGATTCACTTGTTGATATATATGTATTTGTTGTTCATAATTTTTTGTCTTTTACCTTTTTCTTCTTCCTCTTCTAAAAGAGTACCTTTCAGCATTTCATATAATACTGGTTTGGAGTTGATGAACTCCTTTAGCTTTTTCTTACCTGTGAAGCTCTTTATATGCCCTTCAATTCTGAATGTTAGCTTTGCTGGATAGAGTATTCTTGGTTGTAGGTTCTTGCTATTCATCATGTTGAATATTTCTTGCCACTCCCCTCTGGCCTGCATCATTTCTGTTGAGAAATCAGCTGACAGTCGGATGGGTGCTCCCTTGTAGGTAATGAACTGTTTTTCTCTTGCTGCTTTTAATATTCTCTCTTTGTATTTTGCTCTTGGTATTTTAATTATTATGTGTCTTAGTGTAGTCCTCTTTGGATTCCTTTTATATGGGGTTCTGTGTCCTTCTTGGACTTGTAAGTCTATTTCTTTTACCAGATGTGGGAAATTTTCAGTCATTATTTCTTTAAATAAGTTTTCAGTATCTTGCTCTCTCTCTTCCTCTGGCACCCCCACAATTCTGATGTTGGTACACTTGAAGCTGTCCCAGAAGCTCCTTATATTATCTTCACATTTTTGGAGTCTTTTTTCTTCTTGCTTTTCCAATTGAGTGTTTTCTGCTTCTCTATATTTCAAATTTTTTACTTGATTCTTGCCTTTCTCTAGTCTGCTGTTAGGACTCTGTATAATATTTTTTATTTCAGTCAGTTTATGTTTAATTTCCAGTTGGTCCTTTTTCATCTCTAGTTGGACCTTTTCCATCTCCAGTTGGATCTTTTGCATCTCTAGTTGGTCCTTTTTCATCTCCTATTGGCTCTTGCTAACTTTATCCAACTTTTCTAGGATATTCTCGAAAAACCTTATCAGCGTGATTTTGAACTCTATATCCAGTTGTTTGTTTTCCTCCATTTCTTTTGTTTGTGATCCCTTCCCTTGTCTTGCCATTTTCACTATGCCAGGCGAACTTCTGTGTTGGATTCAGCCTTATGATACCAGACTTGCAAAACCACAGAAGCCTCTCTGTTGAGCTTGGGATGGGTGGAGTCTCAGGGCTTAAGGGACCACCTTGCTTTCTAGTCGGCCCCACCCCCCCCATGGCTCCTGAGTCTCACGTGACTGGGTAATGGCTGGAGCGGTCCTTGTGCACACGCACAGTGTCTCTAGACTGCTGCCTTTCCGTCTCCCCTGCGCTCTGGGACCACATGAGTCTAGGTTCCCAGGGTTTCACCTGAAACTGGGGCTTAGTGGAGTCAGAAGTGGCAAAGTTGGGAGAGTCTGTCTCCCGCCCACTTGCGAAAGCCAGCGGCACAATCAGCAGTCTGTCCTCTGTGCACAATGCCGTGCACGCTATCAGACCTCTAATCTTTTGCAACTCCCCTAAATTTTTGTGCACCTCTCCCTTTTCACAGTCCAAACTCTCCCCATATGAGTTTTGGCTGGATCTGGGGTTTAGTATCGTAGGGGTTCAATGTCTTTGAGAATCTTCGTTTCCCTCCTTTCAGAGAAAACCAGCCAGGTACTCTGGCACCTGTTCTCTCCACGCGCACGTTTCCATACCTCAGCTTTTTGCAGCTCCTCTGGGTCTCTGTGAGCCCCTCTCTTTCCCTCTAGTTGTAGAATTTCCACTCAGCCAGCTTTCCTGTGGTTCTGGATGATGTCTGTTCTGTCTTTTAGTGGTAGTTTTGAAATTGTTGTGCGAGGCAGCAGTGTAGGTGTTTACCTATGCCGCCATCTTGGATTCTCCGAAAGAATACTTTTAACCTTTAGGATGTTCAAGGTGCTTTGAAGATATTGTTTCTGGCTTTGTTGCTGCCACCTAAGAACCTTCAGAAGTCCTGCATCAGCTCACAGGCCAAGAGGGCCTTTCTGTTACTATTCCCTTAGTCATACTGAGACATCAGGAATGTGAGGAGTCAGAGCTATCTCATTCCATGTGGGGCTAGTGCAGAGGAAAGAGTGCAGAAGATCTGCTCTTTCATTCCAGTTCTACTACTAACTAGCTCTGCAGACTTGGCTGAGCTATTGACTTTATGGAGGTCCTAGTTTATCTTTCTGTCACATGGGGATGATAATAAAATAAAATTGTGAAGATGAAATAAACTACATCAAAGCATTCTGTAGGCTATAAAGAGAAAAATTCTACTTACAAGAGAGGTTAGTCACCAATAAGTTTCCAACTGCTTTCATCTGGATATCACTCATGTGCTCCATAATCCATCATTGATCTTGGCTCAGGCTCCTATTTTAAATTTTCCTCACCAACCCCCACTTCTACTACATCTCCTCCAACCCCAACCTGAGGATAGAAACTCTCTTAAGTGTGACTTTATTTTTCAGCAGGTGGAAATCATTGGTTCTCACTAGCGTCCACTTACCCAATTAGAAGTGCCACCCAATTCCTGCAAACATTAGCAAAAACAGACCTAGAATCCATTACAGGAATCCTAAATACATGAATGTGCTCCACGTTTATAAAAAGGGCCTAAGTTAGTAGCCAGGTGGCTTTCCTCTGTACCTTTGTGCCAGCATTACCGTCATCCACAGATTCTTTTTCAAAGATTGTTACTCTCTGTCCTTGTATTCACTGCACTTTAACAGGTTTGAGCAAGAGCTGCAGATCCATGTGAAATCTCACAGGTGATATCATCAGGCTGGGCAAAGGCCATTCAGGTTCCCCAGTGTTAAGTGCCTTACAAGGGCAATGCCTTCCTTGGTAAGAAGGTTTCTGGTTTTCTCTGACACTCATGGACACACCAGTCCAAGCTGGCTCTGTTCATTGCGATCAAAGTGGAGAAAACTGTCCACTCAGTGCTGCCCAGGCCATGGCTTCTGCTTGGCAAGAATCAAGTCATGACAACCGTTTGTGCTGTCCTAGCATTCTGGTGATGCCAAACTCAAATGATTTGTGCTACACCATGAATTCTAATGTTCTGTTATTTATGAATTCATCAAAACTTTTTGTACTCACACGTCTCTTCTAGGCTGCATTACTCCCACAGGGTCTCAAATGCTGAGCTATGTTTCTAAACTGTGATTGTGTCATCTCCTTACTTAAAAACTCCAATGGCGGAGCCACTCAAAATCTCTTGCTATTGCTTCCAAAGGCTCCTCCCACTTGGGCTGGAGATCACCTCGCAGGTAGGTGTACCATTAGTCCCTCACACTTCCTGTAACAGATCATGTATTTCACATCCCTGTATGTTTTACGTATGCTCTTTCTTTTATGTCTGAAATGTTCTTTTCCACCTTGTCTGATGACATCATCTTACTCATTCTTCAAAGCTCAGATCAAATGTCACCTCAACTGTAAACTCCAGTGACCCTTTTCTCTTATTACCACATACTTGTAATAATGTGATCATGCCTCTTTTTTTCTATAGCTTCCTCTCTCTCTTCTGTTAAATTTCCCATCAAGAACAGAGTCACATCCCATTTATCTGTGTATTCTGAGGGTCTGGTTGAGTGCTTGACACACAGTAGGTGCTCAGTAAGTCTTTAGAAAAAGAAACAAGAAAAATTAAATATTGGCAAACATTGTATCTTTTACTGGTTTCACTTTTACTTTGTTAAGATTCAAGAGTTGTATCCTATTTCAACATATATACAATGTCAACTTCATGTGATAATTTGTTCATTCTGTAGTCTTTTAAAGGATTCAAAACACATTTCTCAACTTTTTTTCTTTCCAGATGGTTCGAATCTTTCTGATTCATTTTCATATATTGCATCCTGTTGATAATTTTTCTTGTTTTCTCTAGAGCTTTGCAGTGTTACTTCATCTTTTACGAAATGAGGACAGGTTAGGCAGCCTGAGCTGAATCCAGGATTACAAGAATGGAAGATTTATAGTTTGTGCAAGGGAGCAGCAATGTTTTTTGTCTTATTACAATATCTTGCCTCTAAAGGCCAAAGGCTCTCTTCAGGGAGCGGTTACAATGTCTCCTGAATCCCCTTATCAAATCCTAATGATCACTCAGAGCCCAGTGTCCTTTGAGTATAGATGGGTCATTTTTTTTCTACAGTCATTGCCTTAGTCTTGTTCATATGGAAATGTACCTCTACCTCTTGATCTCTATTCGGTGTCTCCTGATGCTTTTTAGGAGTACATCACAGCAGTTTTCTTTTTTCTCATATGAAAAAAGTTGATGTTATCTGCAAACTTGGAGATTTCACTAGATATTCCCTCTTCTGCCTTATTAGCTACACTTATAAATAAAAGTAATCAAGAAACTAATATCTTGGTGATCCTACTATTCACATTTCATCACAGAATGCTTGTTTATTTTGATCCTTTTATTCCTGAATCTATGCTGGTTCTTTAGTTATGAAGAAAAAGATTTCTTTAACTCTGTGATGTTTTTAGGGGGAAGAATCACTTAGTGTATAATTTAGTCAAAATATTTTTGAATAGAAATAATTGCATCTCTTAATTCTATTTTACCAAGTTCAGTTTATTCTTTCAGAAACAAGGTAAGAATCAAATAGCTGGGCCAAGCTGCTGGAGGAGTCAACATAGCTGCCAGTGCTGGACAGGAATACATCCATCAGTAAAGAGCAAAAAAAGGAAGAGTGTAATGAAGAGGCAAAGTGGTAAGGCCTAGTTTGCAGAGAATAGAGAAGGGGAGTGAGGTTGGTCTGCGGGAAACAAATGCCTGTGAGACTAAGGCTGGAAATGAATAAATAGCCAAAGAACAGAAAACAGACACAGGTGGTGGGGAGGACGCTCCCTAATAGTAGACAAGGCGGTGGTGGTAGGAAGTTCCTTAATAGTGGTTATTTTTAAGAGCTAGGACCTCATTTTTAAGGGTTTGCATGCTCCTTAAGTGCATGAATCTTTAAGGTTGACTTCTGAAAGTAGAGATTTTCTAATTATGCTTTCTTCTCTGCTGATGCTGTGTTACTATATTTTAAATTAGCTTTATTCACTGGTCAATGATTCCATCTTTTATTATCCAGCCAACAGATACTTACTAGATAACTAAAAGCTTTAGGTCTCTGCAGAAAATAATGAAATGGAAAGAATAGAGTTCCCCCTACCCTTCAGGATATCCAATTTAGCAGAGGATAAGACAACCATAAAAGTTGAACACAAGATAGACTAGAATATATGCAATAAGAAAGGCAAAAACAAAATGTTCTGTATGCTGGTGTCTTTACTTAGAACTTCCTGTCATTACCATTCATTCTAGATTTTTCTGGACAGTCTCCATTTCACATAATTGTATTTCTCTTTTTCTTTTTTTGATAGAGTGAATTTAATATTTAGACCTTGCCACTTGTTAGACCACATGTTCTGAGCCTGACCTTTGGTTTGGACAATGTGGTCACTATGACTAATCAGAGGCCAGTGCAAGTTTACCTGAAATGACAGGTATACCAGCTGTTTACAGTGGGCATCCCTGCTCACTGACTAAGAAAAGTTCCTTCTGATTGGTCGGAGCCATTTTGAATATTATTCTAGGTATAGGGCATACATGGAAATGTAGATTGGATTCAGAAAAGTAGAAACTTACACACCAGGTGAGGGAACAGGGGCTTTGCAGGCACTGTAGTACCATCCATGTTTTTATACATCTTTGTCTACGTGAAATGGTCTGCAAACTCAGAAAATCCTTTTATCAACTTAGCTATTTTTTTTGTGGGGGGGTGGTGGCAATAAATAAAATAAATTTATCTATTCAGTTGTTCAACAAATACTTGTCCCTACCTATGTGGTAGCGATTACATTTACCAAAATCCACTTCTTATTTCTAGGCACGGTTATACATTTCTCCACTTCCTTTGCAATTAGGTGTGACCATGTGACTAGACTATAATAGGATAGGAATGGAGAAGGCCCCTTGAGACCTTGAAAAGTACGTGTTTAATAAGGCAAAGTGGCCATCATCTTGGGTTGTGAATAATTGTGTTGGCCAGTATGCCCTTCACTCTCATCTCACCAATCTGCCACTTAGTGAGCAAAAATTCAATTTCTAGCCTATTAAACAATTAAATGTTTAGATCTATATATTTGTGTAGCCTACCTATAAGCAAGTAATATGAGCTAGGTTATCATGTGTTATTGATTTTAAGGGAAAAAAATACCTCAGTGGTTTTGAACCACAAATGTCCATTTCTTACTCATTCTACTCGACTACTGGAGGTTGTCAGAAGGATCTTCTCCCATATTATTCTTTCTTGGTCACCCTTTCCTGGGTCAATCCTAATGGAGCAACCAAGGTCTGGATCATTGCTAGTCACACAGCAATGGAGTCTTTAATCAGCCATTAAACAAGTAGTGAAGTCATACAAATCACTCCCATCCAGAACTCATTGGTCATACTTGGTCACATGGCCTCAATCAAAGCCAGAAAGTGCAATGCTACTATGTGCCTGGAAGATGGACAGCCAAAATAATTCAGAATGTATCTTTAAAGGTTACCACACTAGCCTAACTGCTCTAAAACAGCCTACCGCATGCTAGACACTATGAGAGATGTTGGCATTTAAAAATAATTATGTCATGGTCCCAATTTTATAATATCACAATGCATTTTATTCCAAAGTTGTGGGTGGATACCATCTGCATTTGATGACTTCCTATGATATTTTTGAAACAGATAGTACATGTATTGTTGATTAGCTCATTCATTCATTTATTCCATGAATAGTTCTTATTTAGTATCTGTGTACTACATATGCCTGTCCTGGGAGTTATGGAGAACATAACAATGAAATTGACATTAATCCTGCCCCCAAAGAATTGAGGGTAATTAAATGGTTAGTTTTCATACTTCCATGCTATCTCCAGTAAATATCTCCCTGGACATTTTCTCAATCAAACTAAGGTAGCAATTTTATTTTAGTACTTGGCCGGTATCGTGTGGGAGTCTAGTGTTAAGTTGAAAGAATGGCTACTACACTGCCCAAGACTCAGGGAGAGATCCCGTGGCAATCCTCCACCATTTGGATTTTGGGCCCAGGGTTCATCTGGAGGTCCTGAGAACCACAGTCTGCACATTACTGGGCTGCCACCAATACACCAAAACACTAAAGGCAGGGACAGGGACTGAAAACAATGTACTCCGCTCTAACTCATGCTTCTTCAGGTGTCCAGGCTCTATATTTATTGAGACTTTTTTCACCTTGCAAGTCTCTTTGAAAGGTAATAGAATAGTGGTTTTCATATTGTGTTCTGCTGTGTCCAAGCACTAAGAGGAAGGTGCTCCAGGAATGGGAGACACAACCAGGCCTTCTATCTCAACTAGAGCAGCTTTGCTTTTGACTGTTGAATGTATTGGAATCCTTTGTATGATACTATTATTAGAAAGGTCTAAGTTCTTTAAAAGGATTAAATGATCAAAGGAGTTGCTATTTCGAACCATTGCCGAAGCCCAGGAGAATTAACAAACCCCCCTGCCTAACAAATCACACACCATGAAATCTGCAAGCAGCTCAGAGTCAGCCCGCTTCTTTGGAGAGAGCAGCTTTGGTGTGTGGTTCATGATGTCATTTGAAAATGTGTAAGTTTTCATTGAATAAATCCTATCTCCTCTGGGCCATGAGTTCCCCAAAGGAAACATTTAGCCCCAGGCCTTGCACACAGTAGTTGATCAAAGAGTATCTGTTGAGTGAACAAAGAAATTAATCAGGATTAGCCTTCCATGGAATAGAGAGGAAAAACAAAGCTCCCAGTGGCCTAAGTGTTGGCCCAAGGTCACAGAGTAGAAAGGAAGACAACGTTATGAGAACAATTGTAGATTAGATGGGATTATGCCATATATTGACTCCTAACTAACAATAAAAATGTCCAAACTCAACCTCTCACTTTCTAACATTTGTTCTTCTCCATCCTAATGACTTAACACAGAGACAGTTTATGTTCCAATTCAGATGGCCAATGGCCTTGTCTGTCTGCTAGTTCTGTTAGCATATGATATGAACAAAACCTGTCTCTTTTGTCCTCCATGGCAGAAAATGTTTCTCCCTTCCCTTGCACCACCACAGGGGCAGGGCATGTTGAGCGGGGAGACTGCCCAGCAGTGGCAATTTGGGGTGGTGCTAAGCAGGGACAGGGGACACAGTTTCAGAAGGACAAGCTGTGCTAGGGTTTGGTTATTCCAGTTTCTCCTTCCTTTGTGTCTTTCCTGTTTTTGCCTCACCGGTGATGTTATTTATGGAATGCCAGTATGTTTCTTTTTTTAATTAAAGGGAGGGAAAAAATCCACTCTTGTATAACAGGAGTGATGACTCAACAAGACTGCTCAGTGCCAAATGACTTCCTGTAATTGCCTCTGTAACAGCGCTACTTACAGAAGCAGGGTGTTGGGCACATGGTGAGACTGTACCTCAGGATGCCATCTGCCCAAGTGACTCACTTCTAACCTAGCCCAGGTTGTCTGACATGCCCGTAGCCATGAACTTGTCTGGCCTGCTGACCTCATGCTGACCAAGTCTTAGCAGAGATAATGGGATTTTTGATAAAATCTTCTCTCAGGTAATCTAGATATTAGGTTTTTCTAGCACTGTAACACATCAGAGAATCATTAGCTTTAATAATGTAAATTACATTGAAACTTACCTGTGTTAACTCCTTCCTATTGTAGGAAAAAAAACTGAAATCAATTTGGCAAATATTTATTGACTGTCTTCAATGTGTAAAGAATTGCTCAGCCTTTTTAGATCAAATGACTTTTTAAAGTTCCACAACTTATTGGTGACAGATAGAATTAAAAGCTAAAGGACTCCATTCCCTTGCAGTACTTCATTCCACAATTGCAATCTAAAGTTTGGCTTATTATCATAACCTCTAGCCTGGTATGCGAATGTACGTGTTTCTTTTAATTGTGTGCATGTAGCCAGTAGAGTATAGAGCAATCTTGGCTGATAACAGGGAACATTGAAGGCAGCATGTCAGAGTAAGAAATATACTTCCTTTGGATTCAAATAGACCTGGATATGAATCTTAATCCTTCAGCTCACTATGTGCCCATGGCTCAGTTTCATAATAATTTTGAAATGATTATACAAATGTATAGTAAAATGTTTAATGTTTACCTTAAAAATATGTGATAGCAATATATATATTTAAAAGTATATTGTTATTTATTTCAGAGAGAGAGAGAGAAAAAAAAATCAATGATGAGAGATAATCATTGATTGGCTGCCTTCTGCATGCCCCCTACTGGCAATTGAGCCTGCAACCCATGCATGTTCTCTAATCAAGAATTGAACCCTGATCTCCTAGCCCAGTGGTCAGCAAACTCATTAGTCAACAGAGCCAAATATCAACAGTAGAACGATAGAAATTTTTTTTGAGAGCCAAATTTTTTAAACTTAAACTTCTAACACCAATTCTTCAAAATAGACTCGCTCAGACCATGGTATTTTGCGGAAGATCCACACTCAAGGGACCAAAGAGCCATGGTTTTCCCACCGCTGTCCTAGTTCATAGTTCCTTGCTCAACCATTGAGCTACAACAGCCAGAATTAACATACTAACAAGCCCTTTTATTTTCTGATAATGTTTTGACTTCTTGAGTCCTCCAGGACCCTAGACTAGGGATTGCCCCTCCCAAGGGTAGCTAATTCCTAATCCCTTTCAGATGCAAATCAACCAATCCAGAGCCCACACCTGCCAGCTCCTTTACTGAGCTCTGGCTTCTGGGCCACCAATCTCCTGTTCTCCTTACTCTAGGGCCAGGTACCAGACAAGCAGGGACAGCCCATAGGCCCCAGAACCGGATGAAATTAATTTAGTCAATCCTAAACCTGCCTATCCAGTTGTGTCCTATGGAAACCACATCAAAGGCTCTTGCCCATGTTTTCATCTCCCTCCCTCTGCCTCTTGACCTTGGTCCTTTGTGGCCTCCAGGACATGGCAGTCCCCCATCCAACCCCTTGGGATCTGTGAGTAACAAACTATCTCTTTAATGGAAATTATCTCCTGATCTGTTGGCTTTGTTATACCTAAATAATAATAAAACCTATATTTTAAAACAGTGTGCTTGCCATAGCTGGTTTGGCTCAGTGGATAGAGCATTGGCCTGTGTGGGGAGCGGCTACAGTGTTTGGACAGGTTCAAGCCTTGGGCTAATGAGAGGACACAGTCCTCTGGTGGGCACATGCAAGTCCCAGCTTGGAGCACAGAGCCCTCCCAGCACAATTATAGCCAACAGCTATGGTTGTAAGCTTGAACCTATGGTCCAAACACGTGGCCCATGTGCTTGATAGAGTTCAGGTGCATGTAATTGAGTAGGCTTGAAACAGAGGAGAATGTTGTAAACATCTTGACCATGCCCTTACTTTGCCTCGTGGCATCTGCTATAAAATAAAGACATGGCTTGTAGTCCCTGGTGTTGTCACTAGCTTTCCATCAGAGAGGCTCTCCATCAGGAAGGGCAGTGTCCCACCCAGATCCAACTTTTATTCTCTTGTTTGTCTTTTCTCAGTCCTTCATGGACCCCTCTCAGGCTCACCAAACCTGGCTGAGCTGGCACAGTACAAAAGGCATCTTAGGGCTGAGTATGACATGGCCATGCCAACTCGCCATAGGCCTGGGGACTGAAGGATCCCAGGTTCAATTCCAGGCAAGGGCACGTGCCCAGGTTGTGGACTCTCCAGTAGAGGCTGCACAGGTGGCAGCCAATCAAGGATCTCTCTCATCATTGATGTCTCTCTTTCTCTTCCTTTCCTTTCCCCTCTGAAATAAATAAATAAAATAAAATAAAAAACAAAAAAGTGTGCTTGTCAAAGCACCTCACACATAAAGGTTCTTGATAAATTCTTTCCCATAATATCATGTATTCATGGCTTACTATATGTTAAGTCTCTGGGTGCACAGATCTGAATATTACCTAGTTCCTCTCTCAAAGAACCTAGTTAAGCGTACAGAAAATAGCAACCTATCAGAAGTGGAGGTGGGTCAAGGACATTTTTCTATGGCAGATGGAGATGTGGGAAGATTGCAGAGGCGTTACATGGTCCGCTTTAGGACACAGACATTGCGGAGCAAAGAGGGACTCAAATTCAAGGCTCTGCTGACCAGAGCTCTGATCTATTTCAGAAAGACCGTGGCTCTTTAGAGTGAGTGAGGCTTGGGCGCTGGAGGAGAACACAGAGCACGCCTGGTTGCCCCTGAAACAGTCCCCATCCACCTCTTTCTGCTACTCGAGGGATTTGTTCATGTGGTTCTTAAGACAAAATATTCATTTCTCTTTTTTTTGGCCTCTATCCTACATTCCATATTCATTTATTTTCAATAAACAGTTTCAGATTCCTTTTTTCCCCCCTAAAGCTTACAAATAAATTTTTCTGTCTTGCCTTTCTCACTACATTTACATAAAAGCCACACTGAAAAATTTATAGCGGTAATGGAGTTCTTGGGGAATAAAAAATGCTTCGAGAAGAAATGTTGCCTTAACCCTTTCCTGAGGAGCCATGAGGTGGGCTATTGCATGGAGAAAAACACACTGAAGACACTCACTTTACCTGATAAATGCTAATAATGGAATCAATTTGGGCATGCGCATGACTTTATCAAATTGTTTAGGCCACAGAGGATAGCACAGAAATAAAAGTAAAGTTAATTGCTACATTTTGTAGTAGTCATGTACATCTTATAAAAGGTTGCTGTTTGGGAATAATAAACAGGTGAAGTATAGCTTAGAGCAAGGTACAACTTCATGAAAAGGCTGAATAGCAATATTTTATAAGGATTACAATTTGTTCACTTTGAAATATCATACATGTAACATAAAAGACAAAATCATTCTTCCTCTCATCAATGGAAAATTAATGAGCATCTATTATGTGTGGGTTCCTCACGATACAGAGAATTCAATGCATTCCTTGTCCCCAAGGAGTAGGCAGCCTAGGGTTCATTAATGGAAAATTGGTACTAATAAGCCTAAGAGTTAAGTTAGTAAAAATAGGTTTTTATTTTATAATGTAGCATAAACATGAAAATACTTGAACACATGGTAATTAATTTCTGAGTGCCTGGAAGCAAAAGAACCTTTAACTTGTGATATGTTCAGTTAATAAAGGTTTCTAATTTTAAATTGAATCCCCTTTGTGAGTTAGACCTGGAACATTCAGAGAGAGAGGCGTGATTGAAGACTTTGTAGTCACTCCGATTGCACCCACTCTGCCCGCCATGATGGGATGGCCAACAAGCCCACATTATGAAAACTGGCCTCAATTAGGCTTTGCTGACAGCCCTGACATTGGTACTATCCAGGCCTTAAGGCAACACAAGCAATCTTTGCCAGCTGGTTGCTTTAAACATTCCTTTCTTTGAGTGAGTGGGACATAGAGACATAAAGATTTTAGAAACCCTGCATGAGATAATGGCTTTTAAGTCCTGGGCCAAAAATAATCACAGCTAATGTTTTAAAGCATGGCAATATTTACAGCTTTCTAGCCCCAGTGTCCTGGTCTTCCATCTAACTCTCTCCCATCCAACCCCCAAACCTTTGACTCTGTTCTTCTGTATAAACTGATGAATGATCTGAGATAACTGGAGATTAAAGAAGTTACTTCCCCCAGAGTTATGCTGTGTGTGCATTGAATGTTGTCTTCCATTATTTAGATGCACTCTGATTTTACCTGAAGGCCAAGGCTGGGGCATAGCTTCTCAACTTCAGGTTGTATTAAGGGGAGGCCAGGTGTGTAGCAACTATTTAAGGGGCATTAACACACTCCTGGAAATGTGACCAGTTGGATGGGTAAATGGTATTTAACAGAACACCTTTCTGGGGACAGTGTCATATGTGGTTGGACGGAAGATGACTAAGATATTTGGAATGAGCTTGGGCAAGCACCACAGACAGTTGACACACATCCTCCAGGGAGAATGGACTCATTCAACAATGGAACTTTTGTTTGGTAGGTCAAGTGTAGAACCAGAGCTGAGTTGCCCTAGATAACAGAAGAGAGGTTGAATGATCCTATCATTGTTTCTACATCTCCATACTCCCCAGTACAATATTCATATTCTCCTATATATAAATGCTGGCAGATATTTTAAAATATTAGTCCCCATGGTTCAATCTATCCTTGACCAAAAATTGAATACTCAGGGTAAGTTAATATTTCAGTGTCCTTATTTCATGCAAGTTTGGCCTTAATAATAGGAATAATAATAGTAGTAGTAGTAACGATTATTTACTGACTTCCTCTTTGGTATCATATGAGGAAATTTGGAGAAAGGATTCTGGATTCAAAATGCATGACTTTAAACTCAAAGCTCTGACATTCATTGGCTGTATTCATGGTCAACCCACTTAACCTCTATGTACCTCAGTTTTCTTATTTGTAAAGTATAGATAATAATGGTACAGTACATTCTAAGGTTGATGTAAGGACTAATTGAGGTAACACATGTAGAGTGTTTAGAATATTCCTGGCATGTAGTATGACTAGATTATTTTATTTGTTATTATGATTTTATATATTCCTCAAAATAACCCTTAAAGGGAATTATTCTTTCCACTACTTGGTTAAGAAACCAAAGCTCATGGCAGTTAAACAGTTGATTCCATTGCTAATCAACTCCAGAGGCAGGATTTGAACACAGCTCTGGTTGATATGGAAGCCTCTCTAACAAGATGTCTTCTGTCACTGTTGCATAGTCATCAAATGTAGCAGTTCTGTGCTTGGACTGTCCATGTTCAAAAGACAGCTCCACCTCTTTTAGCTGTGTGACTTTGAGTGAGTTACTTCTCTGTGCTTTAATTATCTTAACTATAAAATAAGAAAAATAGTAGTTCCTATCTCAGATGGTTAAATAGTGAATAGACAGGCCTCTCACATACTAAGTGCTCAATACAAGCTTGTTATTTTTACCATCATCATCAAAGCCATTTTTGAATTGGCAGCTTTCCTGCCTAGGGCAGTGGTTGGCAAACTGCAGCTCTTTGGCCCCTTGAATGAGGTTCTTCCACAAAATACCACAGCCTGGGCAAGTCTATTTTGAAGAAGTAGTGTTAGAAATTTAAGTTTAAAAAATTTGGCTCTCAAAAGAAAATTTCAATCATTGTATTGTTGATATTTGGCTCTGCTAACTAATGAGTTTGCCAACCACTGGCCTAGGATATTAACTCCTGTGCCTTTTGTTTACCCTGAATCCCTTAAATAAACACACTCACATTAGTACACTCCTGTTGAGAGCATGTACAATCTGGGGTTGGTGTCCTCTGCCACCTCAGCTTTCTCCTCCCTCTCAGCATGTGTTCAGACTTTCTTCCACTATGCACATTGGGACCACTCTTCCTCCTTCTTTCCAGTTTGACAATCCACACTGAGCTTGATTTCTTGGTATTAAGGACTAAATTTTGTCCCCCACCCCAAATGCATACATTGAAGCTCTAACCTTAGTGCTACCTACTGTGATTATATATGGGACAGGGCCTTTAATTAAGTTAAAATGAGACCATGATGGTGGGACCCTAATCCAATATGACTAGTTGCCTTCTGAGAAGAGGGAGTGATAACAGTGATGCTCATGCACAGAGGCATGACCAGGTGAGGACAAAGCAGCAAGAGGGCTGCCACCTGCAAGCCAAGGAGAGAAGCCTCAGAGGGAACCCACCCCACTATCACCTTGATCTTGAACTTCCAACCTCCAGGATTATGAGAAAGTATATTCTATTAAGCTATGCTATGCAATGTGTAGTATTTCATTCTGTCAGCCCTAGAAAATGAATACATTTGGTGTCGCATACTTTCTCCAGCATCCTTGTGACCTCGTGTGTCCCATTTTAGCCATTCTCTTGCTCAATCTCGGCCTCATTGAGACCACATTTAGATATGCAACGTAAGTGTGCCCAGAGATTCCTCCCCCACCACTCAGATCAGGGCCTTCCCTTACTTGTTCCCAGTACCCACAACATATGGGCCTTCTTCCTTCCTCCCATCTCCCATGGGGGCGAGGACTTGGGTGTCGGGCTTCATTTTCTGATTCTCCCTTCTATGGCTGTTGTAATAATACAACATTCTGTTCTATCCTCATGTCACATCCAATTTATCTTATTGTTTCCCGACACTGCTGGTATTCTGAGCATGTGTATTCTGTGCTCTAGAGAAAAGATGGTTTCAAAAGTACTCCCAGCTGTCCTAGCTAGTTTGGTTCAGTAGATGGAGTGTTGGCCTGCGGACTGAAGGTCCAGGTTCAATTCCAGTCAAGGGCACATACCTGGGTTGTGGGCTTGATCACCAGAAGGAGTGGGGGGGAGTGTGTACAGGAGGCAGCCAATCAATGATTCTCTCTCATCATTGATGTGTCTATCTCTCTTTCCCTTTCCCTTCCTCTCTGAAATCAATAAAAATATATTAAAAAAAAAAAAAGGACTCCTAGCACTTCCCTGGTTTCCCAGCTCTGGTACACTTGACTTCCTTCCTTGGTCCCATAGTCTCTTTCCCACCGTGGTCCTATTAGCTGCCAAGTTGCAGCTTGCCAGCTTGATGGTCAAGTGCAGGGTGATGGGCACCAGCTCTTCCAGGCATTCTCTGTGAGCTCCTGCTTCTCTGTGCACCCTTTCCATTCTGCTCTGTAGAAACTTTGAACTGGTTCAGCGCCGTTGTATGCTCGGATTGTATGGGAGAAAGCAAGCGCTTTGGAGTTTGACAGAATGAAGTATGATTGCGGTTCTACCTTCAGCACTGTGACAGGAAAATGTATCCGTTTCCTGGGGCTACTATAACAAATTACTGCAAAGGTAAGTAGCTTAAACAAGAGAATTGCATTCTCTCACAGTTAGTTCTAGGGCCACAGTTTGAAATCATTTTGTTAGAGGCTCAGGCTGCCAAGGATTTCTTAGCTTGTGGCCACACCACACCAAGCTCTGGCTCTGATCACATTGCCTCTCTTTTCTGTGTATCTATAGCATAAGGTTCCATGTGATTGCATTGAAGACCCATGGGGACCACCCAGGGTAAGTTCCTCCTCTCAAGAACCTTAGTTTAAGTGCATTGTATCCACCTACACTAATATTCACTGATCCCGAGGTTTAGGGCATGGTGTCTCTTTCCATTCACTTAAGCAAGTGCCTCACTTTCTTTATTCAGAACAGGAATAATAATGACTAGGTCACAGAAAATGGTAGCTATTACTATTAATGAATTGGAACGATCCTATCTCTCAGAGCCCACGGGTACTGCTGGGATATAAACAGTCTCAATCTTGAACTGTCCCAGTCATCCGGGAAACACATGCCAGTTGTGTATCAAGAAACCTGCCACCTGCAGCCACAGTCCCATTTTGTCTGGGACCATACCTTCAGAAGCTGTGCCCAAGAGAGTGGCCTTCTGGAGCAATGGGCAGCTCTAGGCTCACTTCCCAGCATATTTAGTTTTCCGGTTCATCTAGTTTTCTGCTTTATCTAAATGACCTTTAGCCTTGGTTGCTGTCTCTACCTTTAGGATCTGCCATGGATTTTGAGCAATCCTGGTTGCTGTCAGTTTCCTTCCCTAAGCATGTGTCTGCTTCTCATTGGCTTTCACTCTACTTTTCAGGGACCTACACTAAGCCTCTTTCCTTACCTCATCTGCCTGCTCCCTTTGCATCTGAGCCATCTGACTCACCCGTCCATTCCCACTGCGCTTGGCTCTCTCTGCTCCATCTACCTCCTTCCCTCTGCACCTGAGCCATTTCCTGCCTCACCTACCACATCCCCCTTGCACACATTCCTTTCAGAGCACTTAAAAAAAAATCACTATCCCTTTGCATGTGCAGTCTTATTCCTTGGGAATGCAATGTTATTTCTCAATGCTATTTCTCTTGACTTTGTCTATCTAAATACTACCATTTGTCCTTGAAAATTATCATCAAGGTTTATGTTCCATAGGAAGTCTTCTCATTTTGGGTAGGTGGTCCTCTCCTCCACCTCCACCATAGTTTTGATACTGTCATGCTTGTTTTCTGGCAAGCCTATATCCTCTAGGATGCAGTGAGCTTTCCAAGCTGAGATAATGTGTTTTTTGTACTGTTGGCCTCTAGCATAGTGGAGTATTAAGTACTACAAGAAGGACGTTTGAATGGCCCTTAAGCCAAGAACTATCATCTCTCTGAAGTCTTGATACTGAATTCTTTGAATCAGACCCTCTTTAACAGATAATGGATCCCAATTGGACTTTAGAGCACTACCTGAAGTTGCCATCTCTGGGATCCTCTTAAAGACCATCTCTGCCACTGTGGTCGATGGTTCTTATACCCATCTTGGCACAATCCAAACAGGCTCCCAAATATATTCTCCTTGGTGGAGGCTCTCAGGATATGCTGAAGTGGGTCTTTGATGCATTTGACAAATCAATACCTTTAGGAAATAAAACTCACCTATCTTCACTTGACTAGCAATTAATGCCTTCACTATGCTCTTCTAGACTCAAAATGGGTCGCACTTTTATTGTTATTGCTAACAATAACATAGTACTTTACAGTTTTAAAAAGTACTTTCTTATAAGGTATGTCAGCTAAACCTCACATTAACCCTAGTAAGTAGGTATTAATTAGCATATTAATTTATTTTCTTTCTCTTCTTTTCTATTCCTTTCTTCCCCTTTCTCTCTCTCTGTCTCTCTCTCTCCCCCCTCTCTCTCCCTCCTTCTCTCTGTTTTTCCTTCCCTTGCTCCCTCCTCCCCCTTCCTCCCTCTCGACTCCTACAAAAGTACCATGGTGAAAGACCATAGTATCAAAATTAAATGGACTTAGGTTCTGATCTCACCTCTCTCAATTACTTGCTGTATATCTTTGGGAAAATCAGTTAACCTTCTTGATCCTCAGGATCTGAGGGTTCTTAAGTAGTGGGATATTGTGGCCATATCAAATTAAAACTGCCATTTGGCTCCATTATTTAAATTTTAGGGATATTTCATCTTGCTATAAAATTAAAATGGAAAAGAAATAATGCTAATGAAAATGAAGAAAATACCAATAATTAAATTGTGCTATATAGGACATTGATCAAGGAATTAAATTGGCTTAATGGACTTCATTGGAAAAATACTTTCTCCACAAAAAATTTATTGATGCTAGCATAATTGTGATTAAAATATTTGTATTTTAAATGTAGTTGGGGCCAAAATGGGACTGAAATGGTGAGGCCAACCAGCTCGGTTCCTGATAACCATAATCATAACTGTAATAACTCTTATTAAGCACAATTTCAAGTGCTTTGCATGCAAGATCATTTAATCATCATAAAAGTACAGGGGGTAGGGCTATTGTATGGCTCTATTTTTACAGAAATGGAATCAAGTGTGGCACATGTTGAATAGTAAATACATACATCACCATGATCACCACCACCATCATCTCAGTACCTCCATGCTGACATCTTATGGTTTCTCAACACAATGGGAATAAAACCCAAACTCTTTGCCAAAGCCCATAAGTCCTGCCTCATCTGTTCCCTAGATTTTTTGCCATTATTTCTCTCACTGTCCTCCATGCCCAAACACACTTATTTCTTGCAGATCCTACAAAACAAGCATATTTCTGCCTTATGTCCTTTCTAGTCCTACTTAAGAACTGCTCCTTCCCAAGTAGGTACATGGTTCCCTTTCTCTTCCACTCATTACTCAAGTGCCACCCATCCAGAGTTTCCTGCAACTCTGTTTCAAGTAACCACCCCCACCGTTTAAATTTTTAGTTATTTATTGTTTGTCTTATTTACTAGAATATAATGCCATATGGGCAGGAATTATCTCGATTTCATTCATTGTTTTATCTCTAGTGTCTAGGACATGATAGATGCTCTCTAAATAATATTTGACTAAAGGAAGAGATAAATGAATGTGATGTCTTTGTATATAAACATGTTTCCAATTGGTTCCTATTTCTAATTTGTCTAGGGGTCCCAAGCAAGAGGTTTCTGAGGGGGCATCTACCAGAAAGGAAGTCTACCTGACCATCCAATGCACTGCCCATGCTTTCTGCTCTCCATGAAGCGGGTCTTCACCCAAATCTTGCCCAGACAACAGTCAGTCTCCTTCCCCCTTCCCTTTAGCTCTAACCTGGGAATGACACAGCTTAATGTGTATTATGAGACACAGTCATGCTTATGAAAGTCCTTTTTATAGGTGTGGCCATTGTATTCTAGTTACCTAATGGATTACAGGAATGATTTTATGTTGGGATTAGGGCAGTAGTCGGCAAATTGTGGCTTGCTAGCCCCATGCGGCTCGAGAGCCACGGTTTGCTGCTCTGTTGACTAATGAGTTTGTTGACCACTGGGATAGCGGCTTAATCACAAGGAACAACAACAGCCTGTAATTATTGGAATTGAGAGTCTAGGTCAGTGGTTGGCAAACTCATATAACAGAGCGGCAAACTGCGTCTCACCAGCAGTTTGCCGACCACTGGATTAGGGGGATAATTTCTGGGGCTGCGAAGCGTGTCAACAACCTGCACCTTTGGAAGGAAAACTATGGTAGGAAAGGGCTGGCTTTCTGAGGGGCCTGTCTGTGGCACCAGTCTATGTGCTGGCTGTCTGCTGCCTTACAGATTGTCGATCTTATTTCTATCGACAGAGGCTGCATGTCTTATAGATTCAGTATGTTCAGTCTCCCAGGTGGAAATTGATCTCAACTGAATGACCAGGAAGTTGAATTTACATTGCTGGCAAGAACACCCACCTTTTATCTTCAGATCTTCAAATTAAAAAAAAAAAAGGAGGTAATAAGCAAGATATGTCCATGTTTTGAGAGGCATATGAAGGCAAGTGAGAAGAAAAAAAAATCAACGAAAAATATTGAAAGTAGACTAAGATTATTTATTCTTCTGAGCAAGGTAAGATAGCAGATTTTTTTAAAAATGGTGGCAGCCTTGAGTTAGAGGGAAAGAGGTATGGTGGAATTGGAAATTGGATTAGAGAGCTTTACTGGGAATTTTTGAAACATTTATTTGTGCAAGTGAGATCCTAAAGGAGAGAATGGAGAAAAGGAATGTAACGAAGTTCCCCTAAAATCAACATTAGAAACAGAGCCCAGGCTCAGAATGAAATTTTGGTTTTAATTTCAATCCCCATCTTTAGACAGGTCCCCTCTGGCCTGGCCCAGAAGGCGTACTTTAAAAGTGATCTAGTGCCAGCTTGATTGTCTCCACATCTATTGGAACAACTCCCAGTGTCTCTGTGAGTGTGTACACTGAGACTTATACTGGACATATCAAAAATACCAGTTGGTATTTTTGTTTTCCCAACCAGCCACTGGGTGGGGCAACATGCAGAATAACTGAAATCCAAGTGCAGAGTAGCTGGAATCAAAGGAAAAGAAGAAAGTCTAAGGTGATCCAGGATGCAAGAGTGGCTATGAGGGAGTGACGCCAGAGTTCACTAACAGGTGTAAGAAAAGGAGGCAGTTAGAGACAGGGATGGAAAGCAAGGGAAGGGACCTTCAAGAAGTGGCAGAAAGCAAAGACTTCAGCAGGACAGGTATCAGTGATTAGAAAGGACAATGTCCCCCCTTCAATGACCTGGCAGGCTGTCAACCACATTTCATGGCCAATGCTACCACAAGTACAATACAGAGGTCACAAGCACACGAGGTCTAGCCTAACTGACGAGGTACAATCCTGTAGATCTTGATTTCCTTTGATTTGTTGCAGGTTTGAAAAATAAGCAATTGAATAAATTTAATCACCTTTTAAACAGAGTTTCTTTTCAGAGGTTTTAAGGATATCATGAATATCTTCTATTCAGGATACAGTTGGTTTTTAAAAGCTGACCCAGCAGAGGACTCCTATATCAATAGAGAAAAATATTATTTATGTTATATGTCACTCCCTTTAAACTAAGCTCTGAGTATCAGTGGGGTAACTACTGTACATTTCAGTGGCTTAAACATATAAAACGCTTTTAAAGCAATTATTTATTATTTTTAACTCAGATCTGCCTGATTCTGGTTTTTTTATTTCTTTGTGTTATTGTGTTTTATTAGTCCACACTGTCAAATAAATATCTAATATCTGCAGTCAGGGTCATGTTTGTTGAGATATGAGGTCTAGGACACATCCCGACATACGAGATAATAATCCCTATTTGTCCTCATTTTATATTTTATACATATTTACATATTGGCCTTAAAAGAAGAAAAATAACAAATCATAGCATTCAATGTGTGTTCTGTGTGATTGTGAGTGTGTACACTGAGACTTACTCTGGACATATCAACAATGTTCCTGCCTCCTTGGTGTGAAAGTAGCTCTTGGGATTATTTAGATCAAGTACCATCCTCTTATCCCAGGCATAGCTGGCCTAAGGGCAGCTCATATCCAGGACAGTCAAAGGCCTCTAGCATTTTTGGTCAAGAGACAGTTGCTGGGCCGATGAGATTCTCTTCCTCTAGAATCCAAATTGAGAAATACTGTGGGATCCAACAGGGGTCAAGTGGAACCTAAACTGTGAGGAAACAGAAACAATATATATGGAGAAGCAAGGAAGCAAGATAAAGAATTGCATTAAAAAGAGCTAGTCAGTAGGAGAAAAACAGAGCAAATGCAGCTACTCTGCAAGTGTGAGAGGAATTAAAACTAAAGTAGACAGTGTTAGATGGACAAACAGACCCCAGGAAAAAACAGGATCCTTTAAGAAATAATTGGGCCACCAAATGATTTCTAATCTGAAGTCCCACACCACCTCTAAACTACTTATTATCTGAGATAATATATATTTTTATCATTTAAACTGACTTGAGTTATTGGGTTTTGATTACTTACAGCTAAAATCATCATAACAGGCACAAATACTAGTATATTCAAAACTATAACCATATCACTTCCCCCCACCCTTTTTGGTAAACTGTTCTAGTGGGATATAAAGAGGTAGACTTCTATTAGGGAGAGTATTTAACACCAGGCACACCAATATCTATATATACTGCTATAAAAGGCAAAGCAACCATCCAACCATCCAACCAGCCAGTAGGTGATGTGTACTGACCACCAGGGGGCAGATGCTCAACACAGGAACTGCTGAGCTGCAGTGACTTGGCAGTGGCGGTTCTTGTGTGACATACTCGAACCAGAGAGGATGAAGCCCGATTCCTCGTGGGGCCATGATTCCACCTTGGGCTGTGGGTTATGTTGTTTCATGGGTACTGTCGGGCCAAATCTGATTTATTGCCAAACTCTGGTGACCATAGATGCCCTTCAAGCCACTGTGGTGCAGCTGGCCATGGAGGGACCGAGGGAGTTTGGCTCTAGGACATGTGCAGCAGTCTTACCCAGTCCCCCATACACTTCCCTGCCAGCCACTTTCTAGTTAATTTCCTTTCAATGTGCATGAATCTGTGCACCGGGCCACTAGTGTAACTGTAATTCATTATTTCCACTGTAGTGGTTAACAGGTGTTTTATATTTATTAAGATATTACATACATGCTCAGATGAGAGAATGTTTAACCAAGAGATGGATAGACTTATGGGGTAGCTTTCTTTGAGCTTCTTTGAAATATAGGAGAAGGACTCTTCTACACAGTTCTAGGGGTTGGGGCTAGTACAAAACTGGCATTGAGTCAAGTTTCAGTGCATGAGAAAATTATAAGTACCCTTTCAGGGCTGTCCAAATATAGTAAGGGCTTCTGATAGGCTAGCCAGTAAATTCCTCATCATTGGAGATGTTTAGGTAGAGATTGAATGGCCTTCCTGGGAATGTTAGAGAGGAGAGTTGTGTTGTAAGAAGGGTTAAGAAGATGACAGCTGAGGTCTTTACAACTCTTAAGATTGGATGATTTGATTCCAGCTGTATTTACCACAGAACCCATGCAGAGGAACCACACCGAACCGGGCTCCCTAAAGATGCATTGCCAACAGACCGCTCACCTTCTTCATGACCTCAAGTTTAGTCTATATTGTATATGTCAGAAACAATTATTTGTCTTGGGGAGAAAGTTGAAGTCACTGAATCCAATGAGATTTTTACATTTCCTTGCTCTTCCCTTATGCTCAGCATCCCTCATCTCTCCAGGGAGTGGCTGAAGTTGGCACAAACCACACCACAAACATTAGAGAGTGTACCCAAAGCCAGAGCAAACCAGAGTCCACATAGTTCACCCCATGAGGCATGCCTGGAAGTCAGCCCAAGAGCCACAATTAAAATATCACAGGATGAGCTGTGGACCCCAGGAGGTAGAGCTTCTTTGTCTAATGACCTTTCTCTGAGCGTGATAGTAAATACAATAGGCTGGCCTCATAAATCATAGCTCCCAAAAACATCCACAGGGCAGACTTTGACACTGTTTGCATATTCAAATGTCACCCGGTTCACAAGAGGAAAGACAAAACACTTCTTTTCCCTCTCAAAAATGTCAGCATGGCTGGATTAGAAAAGATAATAAGGAAGTACTTCTAGACAATAATTATCCCTGGCACCTTTCTGCAGTGTACTTAATACATTTTTTTTAATTTTTAAAAATTATGTTTATTACAGTCATTAATCAGCGGCTCAGTGACAACTTCCTTGAGGGGGGAAAAGTGCCTCAAAGGCCATCTCATTTCTGTAGGGCACCTTGTTGATTTCACATCACATATGCAAAACATACCCTATTCTTATTAGCAACAAAAATGCTTGTGGAAGTAGAATTAGCCTCAATTTCTTAAATAGTCAGGAAATGCTCACATTTTACAAGTGAGAGAAAAAAAGAATTCCTAATCCCAAATGCTAGATGCGGGGAAAAATGTTTCAGACTTGCTCCGCTGTGGTTGTTAAACCAATCTCTTACTCTTAATTACATGCAAAAGGTTCTCGGTTCTAATTATGGACCTTGGGGAAATAGCCCATCTCCCCAAACCAATAACGCTTCATGTTCACTTCAGCTCTTTTGTGTTTCATATCCTACTGCTGGATTTCGGCTTCCCTAGATGATCTGTAAATTTGGCTTTTTCCACTTCATTTTTCACAGGGCTGCTCAGAGCAGGGGCTAGGAGACCTCACTTTCCCCAGCGATTCTTTTATAACATTTTTTGCTACTTGAGTGCAAAATCTTCTAACCTAAGACAGCTACATCAGAGGCAAATTCTTTCCTTCATTGTGCTCCTACCTTTCCTTCAGTTGCTCACAACTCTCCAGTTACCACATCAAAGGTTCAGGGAATGAGTGATGTGAATGCAGCATCCTTGTGGGGACGCAACTGTCACAGATATGCAGGTATAGAGTGATTCTAAAGGTCAGTGGGTCCCATCTTTGGGCTCCATTGAGCGTTCTGATGATCAAGCAGAGCAGGAGGCAGCATGAGCTGGCTGGGCACTTAGAAGCAGAGAATAACAAGGGACATTAGAGAATGGCCAAGTCCAAACCTCTTATTTTTCAGTTGAAGACGCTGAGACCTAGAAAGGAAAGGAAAGGACTTGTTCATTTCACAGAAGTAATCCATGACTAAGCCAAGATTATACTTGGCTGAGACTATAGACGTCGAGACTATAGATGTTGAGACTAGTGCTTAGGAATTGTCTAGAATCATCCCAGTTCTACAATCTTCCAAGAAGAAAAATGGTGAATTGGCATGAGCTAGATATTCACAAGTCTGGAGCCTTCTCTCATCTACTCTGTTAAAAAAATTTTTTAGGTTTCTTACATTTCAATTCCTTCACCAGCGAAATGAGGAGTATAATACTCACTATTCTGTGATGTTATTAAAGGGGAAAAGGGAATGGGAGGGGATAAATGTGAAAGAGTTTTTGAAGAGTAAAAATATGAAATGAATTATTTTTCTTAAGTTTTGAAAATATACCAGATCAGACCACCTATAATATTTTATAGAATATGTCTTGATAAATTTCATCTTAAAATTTTAAGGAAAAAGTACTTTGAAAATATTTAAATAATGAAGAAATCTTGTGGTATGTGTATGTATGTGTACTTTCTGAGAAGGAAGCCAGGTTGTAACAGAAGTAATTTTCACATTTTGCACAGAGTGGGTACTTAGCTCAATACAATTCAATGCAATGTGTGAATAATGCTTTTTTGGCCTGCTCTTTTTTTTTTTCATCACCCATTCAAACCCTATCCATTCCTTCAGCTTAAGATTCCATATAATTTCAAACCTCAGTGATTTCCTCCTTCTTTGAATTAATGTCTATTGTGCCTAGTGTCTGTGCTCTTCATTCATTCTATAGGCAGGCTCTCCTTTATAGATAAAGTCCTGTTGGATCTACTGCTTTCATGTGTCTTCACTTTGGCTTTTTTTTTTAATTAAATCTTTATTATTCAGATTATTACATTTGTTTCTCTTTTTTCCCCTCCATAGCACCCCTCCACCCAGCTCCCACCCCTCCCTCTGCCCTTAGCTCCCTCCCATTGATCTCATCCATAGGTGTATGATTTTTGTCCAGTCTCTCCCTGTACACCCCTCATCCCTTTCCCCCTGAGAATGATCAATCCACTCCCTTTCTGTGCTCCTGATTCTATTATATTCACCAGTTTATTCTGTTGATCAAATTTTTAATTCACTTAATTTTTAGATTCACTTGTTGATAGATATGTATTTGTTATTCATAATTTTTTGGCTTTTATCTTTTTCTTCTTCCTCTTCTAAAAGAGTACCTTTTAGCATTTCATATAATACTGGATTGGAGTTGATGAACTCCTTTAGCTTTTTCTTATCTGTGAAGCTCTTTATCTGCCCTTCAATTCTGAATGTTAGCTTTGCTGAATAGATTATTCTTGGTTGTAGGCCCTTGCTATTCATCACGTTGAATATTTCTTGCCACTCCCATCTGGCCTGCATCGTTTCTGTTGACAAATCAGCTGACAGTCGTATGGGTGCTCCCTTGTAGGTAATAAACTGTTTTTCTCTTGCTGCTTTCAATATTCTCTCTTTGTCTTTTGCTCTTGGCATTTTGATTATGATGTGTCTTGGTGTGGTCCTCTTTGGATTCCTTTTATATGGGGTTCTGTGTGCTTCCTGAACTTGTAAGTCTATTTCTCTTACCAGATGTGGGAAGTTTTCAGTCATTATTTCTTTAAATAGGTTTTCAGTATCTTGCTCTCTCTCTTCTTCTGGCACCCCCCAATTCTGATGTTGGTACGCTTAAAGCTGTCCCAGAGTCTCCTTACATTATGTTCACATTTTTGGATTCTTTTCTCTTCTTGCTTTTCCAGTTGAATGTTGTCTGCTTCTTTATATTTCAAATTTTTTACTTGATTCTTGCCTTTCTCTAGTCTGCTGTTAGGACTCTGTATAATATTTTTTATTTCAGTCAGTATATGTTTAATTTCTATTTGGTCCTTTATCATCTTTAGTTGGACCTTTTCCATCTCTAGTTGGCTCTTTTGCATCTCTAGTTGGTCCTTTTTCATCTCCTCTTGGGTCTCACTAAATTTATCTAACTTTTCTAGCATATTCTTGAAAAACCTTATAAGTGTGGTTTTGAACTCTATATCCAGTCATTTTTTTTCCCTCCATTTCTTTTGTTTGTGATCCCTTCCCTTGTCTCAGCATTTTCACTATGCCGGGGAAACTTCTGTGTTGAATTCAGCCTTATGATACCAGACGCAAAACCCAAGAAGCCTCTATTGAGCTTGGGATGGTTGGAGTCTCAGGGCTTAAGGGACCGCCTTGCCTTCCAGTCGGCCCCGCCCTCCACGGCCCCTGAGTCTCACGTGACTGGGTATTCGCTGGAGCGGTCCTTGTGCACGGGCACGCGCGCCCGCTGCCTTTCCAGCTCCCCTGCGCAGTAGGACCACACGAGTCTAGGTTCCCAGGGTTTCGCTCGAAACAGGGGCCCAGTGGACTCAGAAGTGGCACAGTTCGGAGGGTCTGTCTCCCGCCCACTCGCGAAAGCCAGCGGCACAATCAGCAATCTGTCCTCCGCGCAGCACCGTGCGCGTGCGAGACTGGACCTGATCTTCTGCGAGTCCCCTAAATTTCCGTGCACCTCTCTCTTTTCACAGTCCAAACTCCCCCCGTATGAGTTTCGGCTGGATCTGGGGTTTAGTGTGGTAAGATAAGGGGTTCAATGCCGTTGGAGTCTCCATTTCCTTCCCGCCAGAGAAAGCCAGCCAGGTACTCTGGCACCCGCTCTCTCAGAGTGTGCGTCTCCGTACCTCGGCTTTTTGCAGCTCCTCTGGGTTTCTGTGAGCCCTTCTCTTTCCTTCTAGCTGTAGAACTTACACTCGGCTAGCTTTCCTGTGGTTCTGGATGATGTCTGTTCTGTCTTTTAGTTGTAGTTTGGAAATTGTTGTGCGAGGCAGCAGTGTAGGTGTTTACCTATGCCGCCATCTTGGATTCTCTCCCACTTTGGCTTCTTGATGAGACCAACTTCCATAAGGGCAGGAACTATGTGTTATGATTCTCTTGTAGGATCTACAGCTCCTGGCACAGAGCTTATTTTTAAGCAGAAAAATCAGTTGTGCTGGAATTCAAGGATTGTTGCTGACATCAAGGCCCTCTGTACAATGTGCATGAATACATAATATAATCTACTGGTTATAATCTGGGTTAGAAGTTTGTTTTTCCAACTCTTAGATCAGTGGGTGGCTTCTAAAAGCTTTCTGTTCTTCCAGGAGATAGAATGTCTCTGAGCACAGAGAAATCACATACTAAACTGTCAAAAAAACCCAAATACACCTGAGCCCTGGCCAGTTTGCTCAGTAGCTAGAGGGACGGTCCGTGGATCAAAACATTGCAGGTTCGAATCCAGGTCAAGAGCATATACTTCAGTTGCCAGTTGGATCCCTGGCCCCAGCCAGGGCATGGGTGGGAAGCAAATAGTTGATGTGTCTCTCTCACATTGATATTTCTTTCTCTCTCTCTCACCCCTTCTTCTTCCCTTTCATTCTTCCTAAAAATCAATGGAAAAAATATCCTTGGGTGAGGATTAAAAAAATAAAATCTGAGTAGAAATCTATGGTTAGTTAGCAAGTGAGAAATAGTTGGATAGAAGTTAGCAAACTGATAAATCTTCTGCTTGGAGACCAGGATAGTTCTAGTTTTTTTTTTTCTAAAGAAGGTTGAAAAGGTCACCAAGAACTAAATATAGACTATATATTCTGTGGATGGTTATGAGTTTTTAGTGTGAAAAATTTTAACTTGGATTGGTTGTAGAAGCAGGAGTTAAGTCAATAAATATGTAACAAGTGACTAAAATTCCAGAGGTGACAAAGAAAAGGCTGGTGAATTTGACAACTAAAATTTTAAAAAAGCATCACAAAAAATAGCATAGACAAACATAACTTGGCCAAAAATTCACAACATCTAACACAGACAAAGAGCTAATATCTCCAATAAATGAAGAGTTTTAAAAATGGAAATGAACCAAAAACTTGAACAGAAGTATAAACAGAAGTATAAAAAGACAGGAAAATACAAATCACAAAAAAAGGGCCTCAGATAATAAAAAAAAATGTTCAAACTTCCTCATTATAAGTGATATACACATTAAAGCAACTCTGAAATGCTGTTTCTCACCTGTCATACTGGGAAAAATTTTAAAAATATATGACAACACATTCTGCTATTGCATCTGTAGGAACATAGGCACTCTCGTTTCTTCCTAAGTAAAATTTGTCAATACAGTAATGTGCTGCTTATCAACAGGGATACATTCTTGAGGAATGCTTTGTTGTGTGATTTTGTCATTGTGCATACATCAGCGGTATAGCCTACTATACACCTAACTATTTGGTAGAGGTTAGAAACCTATACAGTGTATTGCTCTACTGAATTGTAACTCAGTGGTAAGTATTTGTGTATCTATACATAGAAAAGGCACAGTAAAAATATGGTATAAAAGATAAAAAGCACTACACCTGTATAGAACACTCACCGTGAATGGAGCTTGCAGTGCTGGAAATTGCTCTGGGTGAGCCAGTAGGTGAATGTGAAGGCCTAGCATATTATTGTAATAGCACTTAGCTTAAAACACAAACACCTTGTACTCCTGTACAAAAACATTTTATGGCCTTATTCTATAAAATTTTGTCTATTTTTATTTTTTTTTTTACTTTTAAACTTTTATGTTCAAAAGTAAGACACAAACACACACATATTAGTCTAGACTGATCCAGGGTCAGGATTATCACTGCCACTGTCTTTCATCTCTATGAGTTGCCCCAGTGGAAGATCTTCAGGGGCAATAACATACATATATATACACACATACATATAAACATATATACCAACCTATATACACATGTGCACACAAATTCATATAACTGTATATATATGTGTGTGTGTGTGTGTGTATGTGTGTGTATTTCACACCTATATTTCTCTCTATATATATACATGCAGATAGATAGAGAAATATAGATGTGTGCACCTGGATGAGTATACATACATATATTTCCCACCTCTCTTTGCTGAGAGGGCCTAGAAGCATTGACACACCAATTACAATGAGCAAACTTAGGGTCCATTTGTTGGTTTCTAAACACCATTCTCTGAGAAATAGTTGATATTAGGGGTCTGGAGCAGTAAAAATAAAACAAAACAAAAAAAGCAAAATGAGCTTAGAGCATCTCTAGTGCCACAAAATAAGTGAATGCTCACAAAAGGATGGGGACATTTTAAAAGGTCAGAGGAAACTAAATGTATCTCCTACTACTAAAATTGGAAATATTTGAGCATAACAATAAGTAATGACAGTATTGGGTTTTAACTAATACATTAAATGTCCATAAATCATAATGATACAGTTATTTGAAAAAAATAAATCAGAGAAAAAAACAGCTTCTCTTAGAAGAGCATCTCATGTGGCTGTTGGTTGGTCTACATGTGGAAGGAAATAGGAAAGTAGAAAAGAACTATAAAGCAAAACTAAAGTAATAATTGTTGCAAACAAGATCCACTGATGAAAGCTAAAATAAATGGGATAATGTTTAAGAAACAAGATAATTTTCATAATCATAAGTATCTCCTACTGGTGTTTGTTAAAGTATAAAAAATGTAACTTTAAAGAGGACAACTTAGGTAGAGACCACCTTAACCAAGTGATCAAGATCAACATTACCAGTTACAAGGCCTATAGACCTTGAGAAGAAAACAGCATTTCTTAGTTGTTTTGGTAACACCACTGGTGAAATTTGCATTAGGTGTGTAGTTTAATTAACACTATTGTACCAGGGTTGACTTTATGAACTTGCAATTTTACTTTAGTTATACAAAATAAAGTAGTTAACATGAATAGAAGGTTAGGTGAGGGATGTAAGGGAGCTAGCTGCATTTTTGCATGTCTAAATTTAATTCAAATCAAAAGTTAAAATTTATGTAATCAGTACCTACCTTTAGACATTCAACCTACTCCAGTCTGGCCTCCTGTCTCATAACCACCAAATTAGCTCTTACTCAGCTCTTGCTCTTTCCTAATCCCATTTACTTGGCTTTCATAGTAAGATACAGCACTCTGGGTTTTCCTTCTCCCGCCTGGTCTTTTCTTCTCTGTTTCTTTTACAAATTCATTTTTCTTAATTCAGATAGTAAGTGCATATTTCAAGGTCAGAATTCTTTAGCCTTTTTTTCTTATTTCACTCTACACTTCTTTCAATCTCCTTCATGCACAAATATGTAAATCTAGAAGACTCAATTTTATATTTCCATCCCTAGTTTCTTATTTGAGCACTAAATCTACCTATACTTGAGATATGATTTTTTCATGGACCCTCAAATTTAGTGTGTCAAAAATCAGCTGCCACCTACTTCCCAGGGTGGTTTAAAATATGTCCACAAATTATTTGACACACCCTAATTTCACCTTGAGTGTGGGTTGCACTTAGCCATTCACTCATCATGAGTACAACCGAAACAGAAAGGACTGCATGTCTTCAGAAAGTAGGTCATAGAAAGCACTTCAGCTTCCTGCTCCCTCTCTTTCTTGAACCACTTATGCTGGGGAAGCCAGCTGCCATGCCCCTTGTGGAGAAGTCCTGGTCAAGCCTTCAGATGAATGCAGTTCTGACCACCATCTTTCTTGCAACACCCTGAGCCCAAACCACACAGCCACTCCGAATTTCTGCTTATCAGAAACTGAGATCATAAATGTCTATTATTTTAAGCTACTATGTTTGGGACAACCCATTTTGCAATGATAAGTAGTTAATATAGCCCCTACTTGACTCCTCCCATAAACAACTAAGTCATATTCTTGAGCTTTCTCTCTTGGTAAATTACTCACCGTCCATCTATTTCTGACTGAAAAAAAGGCATGACTCTTGACAACTAATTCTCTCTTAGTCATTTTCTTCTTTGAAACTCATTGTTAAGTCCTATTGATTTAAGCTCATAAATACCTCTCTAATGTGTCCACATCTCTCTCTTCTCCATTGGCTCCTCACTTGTCTAAACTACCATCCTTTCTTGGTCGGATAGCCTGTCCTCACCTGACGCTGGCACTCCTCTGACATACTCTTCCCATCGCTGTCAGGATGATCTTCTCAAAAGCACTCTTTAATCACCAGTTCTAAGCTGGGAGCACTGGCGTGGATCCCCAGAGAGCCAGAACTCTTCCAAAGGCAAGCGCAACAGAGAAAACACACCAGTAGGACAGTGTCTTTCCCCCAAGCTGCTCATTGTTTCTGAACAATTTCAAAGGCCACCATGTGGGATGGGAGAGTGGCCTTTGATCAACTTGTTATTGCTGATTTGGATTTTTTTTTTCATACTTCACATCATTTTTAAATGCAATACATGCTCATGTATTAAAAATTGGGAAAACACATCAATTTTTCAAAGAGCATGAAAGAAAAATATCTTTAATCTACCATCCTGAAGTTTTGGGTTATTTCTTTCAAACTTCCCCTCCATGCTTTTAAGCCTTATTAAGATCATTCTGTATATTAATGTAATTTCTATTCCGTTTTTGTGCTTAAGGTTATAAGATTCTTTCCATATCATTAAAAACTCTATGTAAATATCATTTTAATAGCTGCTTAACATTCTATGATATTAGAAACATCATTTTGAAACTTTTTTCTTCCTGCCTAATATTAAGCAAATTATTTTAGTTTTAAGGGGTAAGAAGTTGTGTGTTGGGGGGCGAGGAAGGGGAGAGGAGGTAGGAGTCTGTCTCCAGGACTTGATGGCACTTGGAGGATGCTGTTTAAGTATTTAACAAAATTGCATTTCTCTTTCTAGCTGTGGCCTCAATCCAAAAAGCAGCAGCCAGTCTGCTTGGTGACTGCAGCACTTCCTAACAGTATTCACTCCTTGAGGCTTCTAAAGCTAATGCACTCTTGGTTTTCTAGTGGATAAGCCAATAATGAATGTCTCTAGGTTGTCACTCAGGTCAGGCATCCCAAGAGAAAGGAAGAGGGGACAGGCTACACTACCGTATATACACTCACATGTGGCCCTCAACCCCCCCCACCTACATTTAGCTGCATTTTTTTTTCTTTACAATGTGCAGTGATTAGTAATCCATAATTTATGGCTCTAATTAATTCTTCCCTCTCTCTTGGAGAGAGACTCGCCCAGGCGTGCCATTCTGACAAAGCTCAGATACACTGCTCCACTCAGCCCCTGGATTTCCTTGCTGGGAACTCATTTTGCAAAACCCATTAAGCTGGCAAAGGATCCAGAGTTAGAGAGGAAGGCATTCCTCCCCTTGATCAGCATTATTTCATGGAGAAGTGGACTTGCAGAAAACAAATCTGACCGTGCCATTTAACTGAGGCCACTTCTCCTTCAAGAGGGCCAGTTTGGTCCTGAGAATAAACAAGGTGTAACAACAAGAGTAAATATTCTAGGCTCCTAAGGCTTGAGCCCAGTCCCCAGAAGGGGGGTGGGGAGAGAGGGTATCAAAAAATCAAATGGCTCTCCATAGCACATCTGCATATTATACATTTGCCCAGCTCATTACTTAGTTGGTTTCATGAGAGCCCAACCACCACTCTCTCTTGGAGCCTGCTAACCACTTCCAAGTGCTTCAACACAGATCTTTCCATGATCTGGCTGTAACATAAGACTGGGGTAACATAAGACTGAACATGGCTCAGTGTTCAGAACCTGGGCTAAGGAGACTGCTAATATGTAGTGTGCCATTAAAAAAAAAAAAATATATATATATATATATAGATTGATTTCAGAGAGGAAAGGAGAGGGAGAGAGAGAAACATAAATGATGGGAGAGAATCACTAATCAGCTGCCTCCCACATATCCCCCACTGGTGATTGAGCTCTCAACCCAGGCATGTGCCTTTGACTGGAATCGAACTGGGATGCTTCATTCAGTTCATAGGCTGATGTTCTATCCACTGAGTCAATCCGGCTAGGGCTGTAGTCTGCTTTTTTGTGTGAGTTTAAACCCTACATTTAAATTTAGTTCACATTGATCAAGAACTTACTACATGCCCGGGATAAATATTTACTTAATGCTCATGACAACACACTGAGGGAGGTACCACTACTGTTACTGAGAGCAGGCATTCGGCCGGCACAGTCATTGCTTTGTTCCCTACTGTATCTCCATACCCTAGAACTTACCTGGCACATTGTAGATAATCAATACTTGTTGAACAGGTGAATACCCACTTTCCACAAGAGAAAACGAAGGCACAGACCTGGGAAGTGGCAAAGTAAAATTCAGTCCTTTGAATTCTGGTCCCAGAGCTCACACTGTTAAGCATCACTCTGTGGTGTATCATTGACCTCCACATAAGTTGGTTTTATTTCCTTCTTAGCAGAAGGTTAAGTGTATCAAATGTCCTCAAAATGTTGAGCTCGATGTGCAACTTAGAGACCAGGTGTTAATTCCCACTGGCGTAGAATCAGGGTATGAGACAGGCGTAGCTGGTGACAGGCGTAGCTGGTGGCATTGCCACTGCTGTTTCAGAAGTGATTGTGGCCTGCCTGAAAAGAGAGACTTTTTTCTCTCCACCCTGAGCCATCCGCAAATGTTCTAAGTTCCTTTCTGATGACAGGCATTGTCAACCTTCAGACACTTTCACCCACAGGTCAAAGAAAATGACCCATCTCCAAAACGACAAGGACGTATGCCCTTCCTTACTATCTCACCTTTGTTTCTTTGCCCTCTCAGGTTACATTTAATTTTATTTCTCTCTGATCCCAGATTGATGAAAATCTCTCATTTTCTCCAAGCCTGCCTGGCCTGGGCGGGCCCCGTGAGAGCGTTGCCCGCAGCTACAGCTGAGAGGGGCGTTATTTACATATTTATTAGAAATTCTGTCCTGCTGGCAGGAGACTCCGGCTTCTGACTTTAATTCCGATAAGTAAACAACCCTGTTGGCAAAGAAGAGGGGGGAAAACAAACCAGTGTAGTTTGCACAAGATAATACAGTAAAGCAGAAAAATATTCGTAATGTAAAACCATTTGCAGTGCAAAGCCAGAGAGAGAGAGAGAAAAAAAAAACTCCATCTCCGAACCTAGCTTAGGTTAATACTCCAGAAGAAATAATTACAAAGTAATTCAATTATGTTTGGTATCAGTTGCCTCACAGGCCAGTGGAATGACAATTAATCCCAGGGTGTCTTTTTCTTTTTTCTTTTTAATACTCTGTGGTTTGTTGAGAATTGCCCTCCAGCAGCTAACCATACTCCTGATTGCAGATCTTCCTCATTCATTCAGGCCTGATAACGCCCCACACCAGGGAGCCATTCTGCCAAGTTCAACCTTCTCTGACCCCACTCTCAAACTGTCTAGCATTCTCACATTTTCTTTAGGTGCCCTTCTGCTTCCCCTTAATTATATTGTACGGCGAGAATTGCAACAGTGGGAGAGTTTAGCATCCTATGGCTTTATCCTAACATCCAAAATTGAGCCAACATCATCATCCCTGTGACAACACAATGAATTAAATCCTTTTCAGCATTGCACGTCTAGCTACCTCCAGTGGGGGCGGGGGGATCGCATTTTAAGAACTTTAAAATGAACTGACTTTAATCCACAATAGCAAAAGAAGCAAAAGATATGGCTTAAACCGGGGCTGATGTTCTGACCTGAACTTACTCTGTGGATAAAATCACACAGAATTCTTTGCATTTCCAGAGCTGCTTTCAGTGAGGGATTGCATGGTGCTTTACACACAGTAACGAGCTCCATGCCTTTCCTTTGATGTTGCTCCCAGCCCCAGGAAGGGTTCCTATATCAGAAAATGCCAAGGATACATGGAAAGGGACTGACCCACGAAACCTCCCCAGCTGGCAGCTGGCAGCTTTCAACACTGATGATCAGGAAAATCATTGACTTCTAAGCTGCAAATGTTCTTCTAAAAATAAAAATAAAAAAATTGCAGCAAAACCAGGATTGTGATTTGTCCTGTAGGGAAGCAAAGAACTTTTGCTCTGCCCTCCTAGGTTCTCTGAGGGGTTTCCTGCAAATTAGATGGACAAAGGGCAAATTGACAAGAGAAAAACACACAGAAATTTATAACATGAGCAGCGTGCACACACTCAGGAGAAATCAAGCAATGAGGAGGAACTCAAAGGGGTGGTTAGATCTCGTGGCTTGTATCACGCCTTAAAAAGAACAATCAATTTATGGAGAAGCAAGACAAAGGCAAGGGGTTTAGGCTTTTCTGGGTGGCAAGCTATGGAAAGGTAAGCATATGGGGGAAACTGTGGAAAATAAGGGTGTTTTAGTAAGGGTTGCTGTGTAACAGTGTTTGGTGCCATCTCTGGGCTGACACAAGAGTTCACAATTGTCGCCAGTGGTTAAGAATCATCCTTTTCTTTTTGGTAAAGAGTCTGCCCTGTGTCTGCTTTTTTCTCACTTTTTTTCATCTCAAAATAGTCTTTATTCCAGAGTTGCATATTTTGGAGTGTCAAACTCTGAATTCCTTCAGGTCTTTAGTGATCCAGCTGACCAAAGGGCACATGATCCCAACCATTAGAATAAAAATTATTTCTGTTAATCAACATGCATGTATTTCTTCACAGTGATACTTATGTTCATAAACAAACATGCCCTTACCAAGGTGATATTGCCAAAATCTTGATATAAACCAGACAAGTGGGTTTTTAGGATGAAAAGAATGTCACCAAAAGCTAACTAAGTCTCTGTGGAATAGTAATAGCTGCAGCAGATTCAGTGCCTATGATGGGGCAGGTGTTACACTAAAACCTTTGTATGCATTAATTAAGTTAATATTCCCAGTAACACCACATAGATATTAATCCCATTTGCCAGACAGGTAACTGAGGTTCAAAGACTTTTAGGTAAGTTTCCCAAGTTAACACAGCCTGTAAGTGGTAGGACTGGGATTCTAAGTTAGGTAATATGGCCCCAGAATTCAGGTGGAGTGTTCTCTAACATGACAATGAACATGAAATATACATCTGGAAGCCTGTGAGTTCAGGAGAGAGGTGTTAGTTCTGATGGGAGTGGGGGACAGATGTGGTTCACTTGGAAAAGGGGATGAGAAGTCTTTTTTAATCTTGGACTAAGTGGATCTAGTTCTTGAAAAATTATTGCTAGACTATCGAGCTCCTTCACTTCCAACAGAAAACAGCTAGTGCCTTGTTGGAATTCCTGGTCTACCACTCTTGCTGTGGACCTTGACTTCTATGCACCTCCATTATCTGTAAACTGCAGGCAACATATTGTCTTAAAAGTCTGTGGTAAGGATGCATGTAAATTTATTAGCATGGTGTTTAGCACCCAGCATATTTTAGCTCATATAAAATGCTAGGAATGGCATTTCCCCATCTTCTTTAATTTTATTTGGCAATATTCATCACAGTTGTAATTTTGCCCTTATCTGGGTAATCATTTATTACTCTGTCTGCCATGAGACAGAATCATCATAAGAGAAGAAAGCGGCCTGGTTTTGCTCACCAGCACTCATTAGTGAATGTTTGCCTTTCAGTTACAGAAGTTTGCCTTTTCAATAAACTCTTGTCTGAGGAAAGGCTCAGTTCTCCCTTTTAGGAGTCAGCTGGAAGAAAGGGTATTTTAGGACCAGAGAGAGGTTTGAAGTTAAATTTGATTAAGCCCACTTAAAGTCACCAGGAAAGAATGAAGCCCTAAAATCTGTACCTACCATGCCCCACATTATCCCAAGGGTCTCACATCTCTAATTCCAGGGAACTCGAAAGATGAACCTATCCCGGAGGCCTTGGTAAAATAACTATGAATCATATTAGCTACAATATAATGAATATTAAGCAATGGTCTAAGTGGGTTAGGTGCACCATCTCAATCCTTACCACAAATTTTTGAGACCATATCTCTTACCTGCATTTTACAGATGATGGAGGGGCACAGACGTCCAAGTCTACAGAAGAACGAGGCAGACCAAGAATCCAGTGTTGTGCAGTGCAGCTTAGTGTTCAGATCACACTCTTAAGTATTCCAAGGAGCTGGCTGTCTTTTCTTAGAAGTGAAGGAGCGTGCTGGTCCAGTGAGGATTTCTTCTAAAAACTGGCTACATCTAAGATTAAGAAAGATTTCCCATCCCCTTCCTCATCTGAAACCCATCTGGCAGCAATTTCTTTCTTTGTGGCACCATAGGAATACCATATAAGTTTACATAATATTTTCCCTGCTCTAAACCTGGAATCAATCAGTTCTTCATGGAGCCCAATTCCTTGTATTAGAGGATGATAATTAGAGAAAGTAAGATCTGGGATCTAGCTTTTCTTATTTTTAAATTTTATGTTTACATTTACAATTTATTTAATGTTAATTTTTGAAGTATAGACTCAGATTCCTTTTGAGGGGCATAGAGACATTCAACTGTTGCAGTACTATTTATTGAAGCAACTATGCTTTCTCCATTGAATTGCATTTGTACCTTTAAAAAAAATCTGTTGACTATTTTTATTCATGTGGATCTATTTCCAGTCTCTCTTTATATGTTCTATTGATTTACCAATACCACACTGTGTAACTACTGTAACTTTACAGTGCATCTTGAAATAGAAAAAAGTGAGTCCTCTGACATTTTCCCCCAAAATTGTTTTGGTTATTCTAGTTTATTTGCCTTTCCATATAAATTTTAGATCACCTTGTCAATATTTACCAAAGAGCCTGCTGGGATTTAGTTTGAGATCTTTTTAAATCTATAGATTGAATAGAAATAATTGACATCTTAGTAGTAGACAGTTGTAAACTCAGGTGTGACTTTAAATGTATTTTGGATTAAAAAAAATCCAAATCAACATTTCATAGTTTTAGCATATAAATCCTAAACATAAGTTCTTAGATTCATATCAAAGTTTTCTTTGGTATATGTTGAACTGTTTGTTTTTTTTTAATACTTGGAATTCCACCTTGTGTGTTTGCATCCTGTGACCTTGCTTAACTTTTTTATTAGTTCTAGAACTATGTAGACTTTTTGGGAGGATTTTCTACATAATAGTTATGTTATTTATAAACATAGTCTTATTTCTTTTAATTTTTATGTGCAAGACTTTTATATATTTTTCTTGCTTTACTGTGCTAGTTAGGACTTCCAGGATGATGATGATGATGATGATGATGATGATGATGAGAGAGAGAGAGAGAGTGGGGGGAGGAAAAGAGAGAGAGGGAGAGAAATCCTTTATTTTTTCTAATGGGGGAAACAATTCAGTCTTTAATCATTGGGTATAATATAACTATAGCTTGCTGAATGGTCCATATACACTTTGTTAGTTTAAGGAAGTCCTCATAATCAGATGGTGAAGGCCTGGGGTGGGTGGAAAAAAGGGACATATGTAATAATTTCAACAATAAATATTTTTTAAACAGGAAGTTCTCTTTTATTTCTAATTTGCTGACAGTTTTTAATTATAAATGGATATTGAATTTTTTCAAATGATTTTTTTTCATCTATTGATGATCATGGTTTTTCTTCTTTTCAAAATTTCATTGATTTCTGGTCTTATTTTTATTATTTATATACTAGAGGCCTGGTGCATGAAATTCTTGCATGGGGGAGGGTGTCCCTCAAACCAGCCTGCACCCTCTCCAAACTAGGACATCTCTCTCACAATCCAGGATTGCTGGTTCCCAACTGCTTGCCTGCCTGCCTTCCTGATTGCCCCTAACGGCTTCTACCTGCCAGCCTGATCACCCCCTAACCGCTCCCCTGCCAGCTTGATTGATGCCTAACTGCTCCCCTGCCAGCCTGGTTGCCCCTAACTACCCTCCCCTGCAGGCCTGGTCACTCCTAATTGCTCTTCTCTGCAGACCTGGGTCCCCCACAACTGCCATTCCCTGCATTCCTAGTCAACCCCAACTTTCCTCCTCTGCTGGCCTGGTCACCCCTAATTGCCCTCCCCTGCAGGCTTGATTGCCCCCAACTGCCCTCCTTTGCAGGCCTGGTCCTTCCCAACTGCTGTCCACTGCTGGCCATCTTGTGGTAGCCACCTTGTGTCTACATGGGAGCAGGATCTTTAACCACATGGGAGTAGTCATATTGTATATTGGAGTGTGGGAAACTTGTTGTGCTTGACAGCCATTTTGTAGTAAGCTTCAGCCACGTTAGCACTAACCTCGGGCTAGGTTTCAATTACCCCAAACCCTATCTCTTTCCCGTAAGCCAGGTGTTTGTCCTTAAGGGCCAGGACAGGTGTTTCGCCTTAAGGGCTAGGCCAGGTGTTTCACCTTAAGGGCTAGGCCTCATCCCTTCTCCCTATAAATACCCCGAACTCCTATTGAATAAATGAGACTTGATCAGAACTTTGTCTTGTCTCCATTCCTTGTGTCTCTTGTCCCTTTCATCCCCACTCCCCCTCTAGGGTCCTTGTTGACTTAACCCACAGTCCGGACAAGTGGCTCCCAACGTGGCTCGAGAACGGGGGATCCAGTGAGGGACGCTGTCTGGAGAGCCGGCACAAAAAGGAGAAGACAGAGGATAAGTTGACGCGGGAACCTTCTGCGTTTTCTACACCTCGGTGAGTAGACAGCGATTATGGGACAAGAAATGAGTCAGCATGCGATTATGGATCAAGAAATGAGTCAGCATGAGATGTTTGTTAATGGACTTAGAAAAGCTTTAAAGGCACGAGGAGTAAAAGTTAAAATTAAACAGTTATGTGATTTTTTTGATTATGTTCAAGATGTTTGTCCTTGGTTCCCTATTGAAGGAACTATTGATAAGTAAGAGATGGAAAAAGGTTGGAGATGCCCTTAGGGATTTTTATGAAAGATTTGGGCCTGAAAAGGTTCCTATAACTGCCTTTTCATACTGGAATTTAATCGATGAGGTCATATCACAGAGGCATCGGGATCCTGTAGTTGCTAATGTAATTGAAAAGGGGGAAAAATCCTTCAACTAGATAAAAAAGAAAAAAGGATTGAGAAAGAAAGTGAGAACCTCATGTCTTTCAATAGTGATGTTGAGGAAGAAAGAGGGGCGACCCAAGGAACTGAAAAGAAACAACTTGAAAATAGAGAGCCATCCAGAGGCCCACATAATACATTAAGAGAGAGGACTTTAGAAACTGAAAAGAAAAAACCAAAGATACCTGAAAACAGAACACCTTTAGAAGCAAAAGTAAAACTCTATAATTTAGAAGGAGCTAAACCTAAGACAAAGAAATGCCCAACCCTATCAGAATTTCTTGAAGTTAAGGAAGACCTTAGTGATACAGATTGGGAGGATTTAGAAGAGCAAGCAGCCAGATATCATAATCCAGACTGGCCGCCTGTTGCTCAGCATCCTCCGCCATACAGTCCTGTCCCCAGCGCTCCTTTCTTAGCATGCCCGGTTCTTGATTCCAGAAAGGAGCTAAGAGATAAGATTGAATTCCTAAATGAACAAATAAAATTAGAAAAAGAGCACCAGGAGCTTATAGCACAATTAGAGGGTCTAAAAATAGGCAAGTCTAAAAGTGAAACCAAGCCAGAAACTTCTCGTAATCAGAGACCACCTATGAGAGAAGCAGCTCCAAAATTTTCTTCCTGGTCAGAACCAATTCCAGAGTTAGATGAAATAGATGCATTCCCAGTTACAGAAACAGTAGACGCACAAGGACAGGTTTGGCGTCATCACAATGGTTTCGATTTTAAATTAAGAGTTAAAAACGGCGGTAGCCCAATATGGAGCCACAGCTCCTTATACTACAGCAATAGTAGAATCAGTAGCTGAAAATTGGCTTACGCCTGGGGATTGGCAGACTCTAGCTAGAGCAACACTAGCGGGAGGGGATTATCTTCTATGGAAATCAGAATTCATTTTGTCAAACAATTGGCCTTTGAAAACACTAATGTTTACCAAAAGATACTTTCGGCCTCATAGTAGGACGAAGCAGTTCTACACTTAATGGATTACAAGTCTTTCCTGGGGTTATAGATAATGACTACTCGGGTGAAATTAGAGACAAACTTATTGATTTTGCTAATAAACATGAATTAGTATTCCCTAAAATCACCATATTTACCCCCTTAAATAATGCCCTATTGGTGTTTACTGATGGTTCTTCTACAGGTGTAGCAGAATTATAATCCCCAAGGTCAAGGAATCGCTGAAAGGGCACATCTCTTTAAAACTCACAATAGATAAAATAATAAAGGGGGAATGGTACCCCACGGGGGGGGGGTCACCCAGAAACATTATCTCATTATATTCAAGATCAGATAGACTCCTTAGCGGAGGTAGTCCTCCAGAATAGAAGAGGAATAGATTTATTGACAGTAGAACAAGGAGGAATCTGTTTGGTTCTACAGGAACGCTGCTGCTTTTATGCAAATCGGGCATTGTTCGTGATAAAATAAAGAAGCTACAAGAAGACCTAATACAAGGAAGAAGAGAACTATTCAACAACCCTTTGTGGAGCGGGCTAAATGGAATATTACCCTATCTCCTTCCCTTACTAGGACCTCTGCTTGGCTTACTAATAATTCTATCACTAGGACCTTTTCTTTTTAATAAGTTGATGGCTTTTATCAAGCAACAAGTGGATGCCATTAAGATGCAATCTATACAGGTCCATTATTATAAACTTGAGATGGCCGAAAGGGAAAGTTGCAAACTCCTTGAAAAGGAGAAATATGATAACATCCTATAGAGTAATTGAGGTAATTACTCTAATATTCAAGGAATACAATGACATTCAATAGAGTAATTGAGGAATTACTCTAATAACAAACTTTCCGCCTTGGTGCACTGGGCTGGTTAGCCAGAGACAGGCAACTGGAATTTATACGTGATACCGACCACTGCCTAAGCCAGGAACTGGGTGTTATGTTGCCCTGCTTTCCAATGACGGGTAAGGTGGGTTGGTACCGTATGGTAGTTCCTGACCTAAGACAGGCACAGTCCCCTCAAGGATATTCGGCCTTTCAAAAGTTAAAAAAAAAGGGGACCTGTGGGAAACTTGTTGTGCTTGACAGCCATTTTGTAGTAAACTTCAGCCACGTTAGCACTAACCTCGGGCTAGGTTTCAATTACCTCAAACCCTCTCTCTTCCCCATAAGCCAGGTGTTTGTCCTTAAGGGCTAGGACAGGTGTTTCAGCTTAAGAGCTAGGCCTCATTCCTCCTCCTCCCTATAAATACCCCGAACTCCTGTTGAATAAACGAGACTTGATCAGAACTTTGTCTTGTCTCCATTCCTTGTGTCTCTTGTCCCTTTCATCCCCACTCCTCCTCTAGGGCCTTCGTTGAGTTCACCCGCGGGTCAGGACATTGGAGTGATGGTCAATCTGCATATTATTCTTTTATTAGATAGGATTAGATAGGATATAGGCCTGGTGTATGGGTAGGGGTCAGCTGGTTTGCACTGAAGATAATCCTGGATCAGGGTGGGTGTCCTCTTGGGGTGTGGGGCAGCCTGGGCAAGAGGTCTGTGGTTGCTTGCAGGCTGGCCACATCCCCAGGTGACCCAAGTGGAGGCCCTGGGATCTGGGATTTATTTATCTTCTACAATTAAAACTTTGTAGCCTGGAGAAGAGCCAAGCCTCTTGCTCGCTCTGTGGTGACATCCATTTCTGTTGGGATTTATTTGTAGCCTTGAATAGAGGCCTGGGCCCACCAGGGTGTGTGGAAAGCTTGGCTTCTTCCATCGTTGGGGAAACCCAAGCTTCCCTCCTGCTCACTCCATGGCTGCATCCATCTTGGTTGGGCTTAATTTGCATACTCACTTCTGATTGGCTTGTGGGTGTAGTGAAGTGATGGTTAATTTGCATATTACTCTTTTATTAGATAAGATTTGTTGCTTGCCTTGGGTTTAGTTTACCCTTCTTTGTATAGCTTCTTAAGGTAAAAGCTTAGGATATTGATATGAGATCTTTTTTCTTGTTTAACCATTTTATGCTTATGTTGTACTATAACTATTTTATGTTATAACCATTTTATGTGATACATCCATATAATCACTACTTTAGTTATATCTCCCACATTTTGTGTTGCTCTATGATTCATTCACCTCAAAGTATTTTTTACCTTTTTTTTTTTCTGGTTACTTTCTTTTTTTTTTTAATTAAATCTTTATTATTCAGATTATTACATTTGTTTCTCCTTTTTCCCCTTTATAGCTCCCCTCCACCTGGCTCCCACCCTTCCCTTTACCCTCACCTCCCTCCCATTGACCTTATCCCTAGGTGTATGATTTTTGTTCAGTCTCTCCCTGTACACCCCTCATCTCTTTCCCCCTGAGAATGATCAATCCACTCCCTTTCTGTGCTCCTGATTCTATTATATTCACCTGTTTATTCTGTTGATCAAATTTTTAATTCACTTAATTTTTAGATTCACTTGTTGATAGATATGTATTTGTTGTTCATAATTTTTTATCTTTTACCTTTTTCTTCTTCCTCTTCTAAAAGAGTACCTTTCAGCATTTCATATAATACTGGTTTGGAGTTGATGAACTCCTTTAGCTTTTGCTTATCTGTGAAGCTCTTTATCTGCCCTTCAATTCTGAATGATAGCATTTCTGGATAGAGTATTCTTGGTTATAGGTTCTTGCTATTCATCATGTTGAATATTTCTTGCCACTCCCCTCTGGCCTGCATCATTTCTGTTGAGAAATCAGCTGACAGTCGTATGGGTGCTCCCTTGTAGGTAACTAATTGTTTTTCTCTTGCTGCTTTTGATATTCTCTCTTTGTCTTTTGCTCTTGGTATTTTAATTATGTTGTGTCTTGGTGTAGTCCTCTTTGGGTTCTTTTTATATGGGGTTCTGTGTGCTTCCTGGACTTGTAAGTCTATTTCTTTTACCAGATGTGGGAAGTTTTCAGTCATTATTTCTTTAAATAGGTTTTCAGTATCTTGCTCTCTCTCTTCCTCTGGCACCCCCACAATTCTGATGTTGGTACGCTTGAAGCTGTCCCAGAGGCTCCTTACATTATCTTCACATTTTTGGATTCTTCTCTGTTCTTGCTTTTCCAGTTGAGTGTTTTCTGATTCTTTATATTTCAAATTTTTTACTTGATTCTTGCATTCCTCTAGTCTGCTGTTAGGTCTCTGTATAATATTTTTTTATTTCAGTCACTGTATGTTTAATTTCTAGTTCCATCTCTAGTTGGTTCTTTTTCATCTCCAGTTAGTTCTTTTTCATCTCCTCTTGAGTCTCGCTAACTTTATCCGACTTTTCTAGGATATTCTTGAAAAACCTTATAAGCGTGGTTTAAACTCTATATCCAGTCGTTTGTTTTCCTCCATTTCTTTTGTTTGTGATCCCTTCCCTTGTCTCGGCATTTTCACTCTGCCTGGAGAACTTCTGTGTTGGATTCAGCCTTATGATATCAGACTTGCAAAACTGCAGAAGCCTCTCTGTTGAGCTTGGGATGGGTGGAGTCTCAGGGTTTAAGGGACCGCCTTACCTTCCAGTCGGCCCCGCCCTCCATGGCCCCTGAGTCTCATGTGACTGGGTAATAGCTAAAGTGGTCCCTGTGCATGCGTGCAAGAGCGCGCACACGCTTTCTCTCACTGTGCCTCTAGACTGCTGCCTTTCCTGCTCCCCTGCACTCTGGGACCATATGAGTCTGGGTCCCCAGGGTTTCGCTCGAAACCAGGGTCTAGTGGAGTTAGAAGTGATGCAGTTGGAAAGGTCTGTCTCCTGCCCACTCATGAAAGCCAGCGGCACAATCAGCAGTCAGTCCTCTGCGTGCAGTGCTGTGAGCATCACCAGACTTCTGATCTTTTGCGACTCTTAAATTTCCATGCACTTCTCCCTTTTCACAGTCCAAACTCCCCCCTAATGAGTTTCTGCTGGATCTGGGGTTTAGTGTCTTAGGATAAGGGGTTCATTGCCTTTGAGTGTCTCTGTCTCCCTCCCACCAGCGAAAGCCAGCCAGGTTCTCTGGTACCCGCTCTCTCCACAGGCTCGTCTCAGTACCTCAGCTTTTTGCAGCTCCTCTGGGTTTCTGTGAGCCTCTCTCTTTTTTTCTAGTTGTAGAATTTCCACTCAGCCAGCTTTCCTGTGGTTCTGGATAATGTCCATTCTGTCTTTTAGTTGTAGTTGTGAAATTGTTGTGCCTATTTTTTACCTTTCTTTGAGACTTCCTCTTTGACCCACTGGCTATTTAGAATTATATTGTTTAATTTCCAAATATTTTGAGATTTTCTAAATAGCTTTTTGTTATTTACCTTTAGTTTAATTCTGTTATAATTTGAGAACATATTTTGTATGACTTCATTTCTATTTACGGAGGTATATTTTGTAAGATGAATATGGTTTATCTTGATGAATGTTACATGTTCACTTTAAAAAGTGTATGTTGTTTTTGTTGGAAGATTATTCCATAAATGTCATTTAGGCCCAGTAAGTTGCTAATGTTTTCTATGACTCCTATATTCTTACTGAGATTGTCGTTAGATATACTTTCAATCAATTATTGAAAAAGGAGAGATGAAGTCTTCAACTGCAATTTTGTAACTGTCTATATTTCTTTCAGTTATATGATCTTGTTTCAGTATTTTGAAGCTTTTATCTTATGGACATACATGTTTAAGATGGTTACATCTTTTTGGAAAATTGATTCCATTCCTATTATGTAAATCTCTCTTTATCCCTGGTAATATTACTTTTCCTGAAGTCTATTCTGTTTGATATTGAAATATCTCTTTTAGGTTTATGCTTGCATGGGCTATTTTCTCTTTTATTTTTAAATTATATTTATACATTTATATTTATATTTAAGGTTAGTTTCTCAAGGAAAATATATAGTTGGGGCTTTTAAAAAGTTCAAGCAACATTTTTAAAAAAATTATTTATTCAGTCATTTATATTTACTATCATTATTGATATGGTTAAATTAAAATCTACCATATTGCTAGATATTTTCTATTTCTTCCATCTGGTCTTTATTTTTCTTCTTCTTTATCTGCCTTCTCTTGAGTTAACTGTACATTTTATTATTCTATTTTATTTCCTCAGTTGACATTATTTAAGTCTTTTAAAAATAATTTAATGGTTACCATGGGTTTAAAATATATAACTTTAATTATATAAACTTTTTTTTGGTAAAAAGTAACCCACTCCTAAAACAGAAAGATAAAAAAAACCACTGAGCTTTATTATAGGTTGATATAACTCGTATTTATTAAATGTCTATTAAATTCAATATACCAGGTAGTATTTTAAGCACTTTACAAGTGTTAACTTAGCATTGCTCTTGGCAACACTAAAAAGTATATCCAATTGTTTTCCTAACTTCACAGATAAAGAAATTGAAGCCCCAAAGTTAAACAATTTTCTCATGGTCACAAGAATAGTTGGTCTCTAAAACTTAAGCTAAAAAGCATATGTTATACTTCTGTGGGCTACAATAGGACAATGCAGCTTAGACTTTTGACTTCCACACCCGCAACTGACAAAACTTATTTTGTGATCACTTTTTCTCAAATATACTAAAAGAAGTTGATACTGTAGAGAGGGTCAGGGTTGGAGAAAAAATTGAGGCTTAGCTTAGATTTCTATGTGCTAAAATTTATAAATCAAATATTTTTAAGCTATTGGAATCATAAAATGGTTGCATTCTTAATCACTTAACTTTAAAACTGAGAGCTTACTTGGATATTATCCAATGTTCTCATTTTGCTGATAAGGGCAGTGAGGACCCATGAAATTACATTTTTTGCCTAAAGTCATAGAGCTAATAATTAATTACAGAGTCAAAATTGGAGCCCCTCCTTGTAGCTCTGCTGTGTCCCTCCTCTGTTCTTCTATACTATTTATGCTTACTTTTTTCCAGTTGAATATATTAGGGTGACAGTGGTCAATAAAATCATACAGGTTTCATGTTTATAACTCGATAACACATTATCAACATACTACATTGTGCATTCACTGACCAATCAACTCTCTTTCTGCCCCCACCTATCTTTTCTTTGCCCTCTTCCACTTTCCTTTCCCTCTGGCAATCACCATACTATTGTCTGTGACTGCAATTTATTTATTTATTTATTTATTTATTTATTTATTTATTTATTTATTTATTTTTAATAAAGCCCTTCACTTTTATCATCTAGCCCCCAACGCCCTCCCTTCTGACAACTGTCAGTCTATTTTCTATATCTATTCTTGTTTCTATTTTTTTGTTAGAGTATTTTGTTCATTAGATTGTATATGTAAATGGAATCACATGGTATTTGCCTTTCTCTGACTGACTTATGTCACTTAGCATAATATTCTTTAGATCCATCCATACTTTACAAAAGATAAAATTTTCTTTTTTTATGGCCAAGTAATGGTCTATTATGTAAATGTACCACAGCTTTTTTACTCGTTCATCTACTGATGGGTACTTGGGCTGTTTGATTGTTGTCAATAATGCTGAAATGAATATAGGAGTGCATATATTATTTCAAATTAGTGTTCCAGGTTTCTTTGGATAAATTCCCAGAAGTGGAATCACTGGGCAAAGGACTTGAATAGAGACTTCTCCAAAGAGGACATACAGATGGCCAATAGACATATGAAAAAATACTCAACATCACTAATCTTCAAAGAGATGCAAATTAAAACCATAATGAGATATCACCTCACACCTGTCAAAATGTCTATAATCAATAAAGCAACAAAAACGTGCTGGAGAGAATATTGAAGAAAGAGTACCCTCATGTACTTTTAGTGGGAATGCAGACTGGTCCAACCACAGTGGAACACAGTATTGAATTTTTCCAAAAAATTAAAAATGGAAAGCCTTATGCTTACTTCTTCTTATTGAACTTCTTATCACAGAACACTGTCTATTTTTTGTTTCATGTATTTGCATCCCTATGAATCTTTAAGCTGGTTGATGGTAGCTTTCATTCTTATTTGACATCAAGCATGGCACATTATAGCCACATTTTTAAAAAGTTTGTTGAATGAAAATTCTGTTTGGTTCCAATCAGGAACTCGGCTCTTGCTGTCATTTTGCATCTCACAAAAGACAAGTTACCATTAACAGTCTTCCAGTCTCCAGGAACATGATACACAATCTCAGGATGAGAGTTTTAACTCTGCACAGAAATAAAGCTATTTTTGGATTAGCAGAAGTATACCTGGACTTAGTTGCATTCCCTCCTGAATCATCTATAGCTCTTTTATAGGATGTAAATTAGCATGATTTTTATACCCTGATTATATTCGAAGACTCCCAGAGGACCCACATGGCATGTGATTACCTTCATCATGTTGCTCCAACCAAATCTTTAGCCATGCATCACTGAATTCCTTGTTATTTTGAGAATGCTTCCTATTGGTTTATTTTTTCCAACTTTATTGAGAAATAATTTAAATACAATTGTGTATATTTACATTGTACAATATGATGATTTTATATATATAGTAGAATAGTTAGTTAACTTTGTGTGTGTGGTGAGAATGCTTAAGATCTACTCTCAGCAATTTTTATGTACACAATATTATATTATTAAATATATTCATCATGCTGTACAATAGATCTTCGGAACTTACTCTTCTTATAACTAAAGTTCATATCTTCTGCCTTACATCTCCCATTCTCCCCTATCCCCAGCCCTTGGGAACCACCATTCTATTCTGTTTGTATAAAATCATCTTCTTTAAAACAATATTTTTACATATAAATGATATTATGCTGTATTTATCTTTCTTCATTTATTTCACTTAGCATAATATGGTCCAGGTTTATCCATTTTGTCTCACATGGCAAGATTTCCTTCTTTATGGCTGAATTATATATATATATATGCGTATACATATATATGATTTAATATAAGTATATATGTGAATTGTATAATGTATATATTTGTGTATATGAATAATATATGTATATATAAATATTACATATATATCACTTTTCTTTTTTATCTTTTGAGGGGTATTTAGATTGTTTCATATCTTGGCTATTGCTAATAATGCCACAATGAACATGAAAATGCAGATATCTCTTTCGTATACTATTTTAATTTCTTTTGGTTATATACTCAAAAGTAGGATTGATGAATCACATGGTAATTTAATTTGTAATATTTTAAAGAACTGACATACTGTTTTCTGCATTCCATAGAACTGCATTCTAAATGTTGCCTTTTCAATTTATTGATTGTTTTGTGTGGTGTACAGAAGCTAATTTAGTTTGATATAATCCCCATTTGTTTATTTTTGCTGTTTTGGTGTCTTATCTTAGAAGTCCAAGAGCTTTTCCTATGTTTACTTCTAAGAGATTTATGGTTTCAACTCTAACATTTAAATCTTAAATACAATTTGAGTTAATTTTTATGAGTGGTATAAGATGAGGGTCTAGTTTTATTTTTGTGCATGTGGATATAGTTTTCCCAACAGTATTTATTGAAGAAACTATTATTTCAACATTGTATATTTTGGGCACTCTTGTCAAATACTAGTTGACCGTATATATTTGGATTTGTTTCTGGGATCTCTACAAGTATTTTGTTCCACTGTTCTATGTTTCTGTTTTTATGCCATACAATACTGTTTTGATTACTATAGCTTTGTAATATAATTTGAAGTCAGGAAATGTGTTACCTTTAACTTTGCTCTCCTTTCTCAAGATTGCTTTGACTATTTGGGTCTTTTATGGTTTTATGCAAAATTTAGGATAGATTTTCTTTTTATTATTATGTGACCAATGTCAATGCAATTTTGATAGGGATTGCACTGAGTCTGTTGATTACTTTTGATAGTATGGGCATTTTCACAATATTAATTCTTCCAATATAAGAATGTAGACTTCTTTTCATTTAAATATATGTCTTCTTCAATTTCTTTCACCAACATCTTGTAGTTTTTAGTGTATAGATCTTTCATTTGCTTGGTTAATTTATTCCTAAGTATTTTATTGTTTTTGATGCTATTAAAATGAGATTACTTTCTTAATTTCTCTTTCATATAATTTATTATTATTGCATAGAAATGAAACTAATTTTTGTATATTGAGTTTGTAGTCTGGACCTTATTTAATTTATCAGTCCTAATAAATTTGAGGTGATATTTGGGGTTTTTCCATATAATATCATGCCATCTGCAAACAGACAATTTTCCTTTCTAATTTTGATGACATTTCTTTTTCTTGTCTAAATGCTGTGTAAGTTTTCCAGTACTATGTTGAATAGAAGTAGTAAATGTGAACATCTTTGTCTTATTTTCATTTTTTAGAGAAAAGGCTTTTAACTTTTCTTAATTGGGTAATGTTGGCTGTGGACTTTTCATATATATGGTCTTTGTTACATTGAGGTACATTCCTTCTATACCTAATTTTTTGAAAGTTTATTTTTTATCATGAAAGGATGTTGAATTTTGTCAAATGCCTTTTTCTGCATCTATTGAAATAATCAGATTGAAATGATCACATGCTTTATATAAAGAGCCAGCATTCCCCCTTACTTGGAGATGATGCACAGACAACATGTCATCTCCACCCTGCCCCCAGGTTCTGTCCCCATCTCTTCTCACCCCTATTCATCCCAAACCCAGTTAGCAGGCCAATAGCTAGGATTAAGTCAGAACATAACCGGGCCATAGGAGATTATAGTATCTGAGCTTACTAGGGAGGGGAAAGACTAACAAAGGAACTTCAGAACCTACCAGCATGTACCAGCAGGATCTAGAAAGGTACTTGGAATTGCATCCTGAAGCTGTTATGTTGAGAGAAAGGAACATGAATTTGGATGAAAGAGACTTTGTCAATGTGGGAGTGCATTACAGGAATGCAGGCATTAAATTCCTGGCTAGGACCTCTAGAGAAGTTGTAAACAAGCAGGTGTGATGGCTCCTAGAAACAGAGAAAAAGGTATGCTCTATATTAAGTGAGGAATAGAAGCCAGAATGATCATGATAGGAGGTGGAAAACAGAAATTAAAAGACTCAGAGAATTGGACAAGTTAGACTAAATATACAATAAAAGACTAAAAACTCGTTAGATGACTATATCTCAAGATAGCCAAGAGGATATATTATTTACAAGACAATAAAGATGTACTGGTGGGAAAAGCGCCAGCATCAGTAGGAAGCTCAATAGTGCTTCTCTTCTATAAGTTGGGCTGATGGTAAAAGAAGCCATTACAGAAGTAGGCTCTTTTAATTAATAGCAAGAGGGATCCTAGTATACTTTGACTACAAACAATAGAGGGCAGGTGGCAATATTTTATACCCAGAAGCCAGATGAGTACAATTACTATATTAAAGGCATGGTTAGAAGACCAGCCAGGAATCTGACTTTGAGAAAGCTGTGGAGATGGCTAAAAGAATGGGGCTTTCTTAGGGGCAAATATATGTGGGCTGCAACATGAGTACTGGTGTATCTGCAAAATAAAAAGAAATTGAACATGGTGATCAGAAGGCTAAGGGCAATTATTCTGATAAAAATTATAATCCTTTGTCCAATATCCAGTTTTCAGACCCAGACCTCACTGACCAATAAGGAGACTATCTCAGTGAAGGCCTCTGCAAGATAATGGCAAATACACATGGCAATGGCTTCTTCAGACCTGTCTCAAAAGGACTTACTGCCATTTGCCAGACAACTAGAGAAAGAGGAATATTCAAGCATTCTAAGGATTGTTGGATATAGAGTCCAAGTTGATAGTGATGCCAAAATGTCATCATGGTACCTCTGTTAGAATGGGGTATGCAATAGCCAAAATAAGCTCATAGTGGGTCACAGTTTATGTGAACCCAACCAGTGGTCATTTCCCTAGACACCAATTTGCAATTATAATAGATACTAAAGGCCCAGGGCATGAAATTCATGCAAGAGTAGGCCTTTCTTCCCCTAGCTGCCAGCACGGGCTTCCCCCAGGCACCCGGAACCCTGGCTGGCTCCCCCACTTCTCTCCCCTGGCCATCTGCAGGCACTCAGGAGCTGTGCTGGCTTCCCTCCAGCTCTGCTTTGTCTGGAAGGTTGTCCAGAAGGATGTCCGGAAGTACATGTGGTCTAATTAACATACTACCCTTTTATTATTATAGATATTTGGGAGTTGGTACAACACTTACGTTGGGTCCTTGGCCTAAAGAATAAGAATTTTCTAGTGGAAAAGGTCAACTGGAAGCCAATTGAATCACCTAATCCCTAAACCCTGTTTCAAGATAGCTAATAGTCCAATATGAATGAGTGAAATTAGTACCACCTTTAAATCCGTTAAAAGATAGGGGAATGATGATTCTCATGTCTCCATTTAATTCAACAGTTGGGACCCTGAAATAAGACATATCCTCAAGTATTAGAGTGGAAGACTACAAACACAGCTAGACATTAAACCTAATGGCAGATGTGGTGTTTTTGCTAGAGTAGGTTAACACACAATCAGATATAGGGTCTACAGTCATTGATCTAGCAAATTAATTATTTTCCATTCTTAGGAAAAAAGGGGCAGGGAGACTGGAAGAGTTTCATTTACTTAAAAAGAATAATGGGATACAATACAGGTTTGCTCTAGATCTATTTTTTTTTAACCCTGGCTCAGTCAAAATATAGTCTGAAGATACATAGACTATATGAACATACACATAGAATCTAACTTTGTTCATTATATTGATTATATCAGGCTAATGGAGTCACATGAACAAAATTAGATGCTAGTTGAAGGATTTAAGAAGTTGTGCTCCAGCCCTAACCGGTTTGGCTCAGTGGATGGAGCATCGGCCTGTGGACTGAAAAGTCCCAGGTTCCATTCTGGTCAAGGGCATGTACCTTGGTTACGGGCACATCCGCAACCAAGGGGGTGTGCAAGAGACAGCTGATGAATGTTTCTCTCTCATCGATGTTTCTAACTCTCTATTCCTCTCCCTTCTTCTCTGTAAAAAATCAATAAAGTATATATATATATATATATATATATATATATATATATATATATATATATATTTTTTTTTTAAAGAAGTTGTGCTCCAGACGGCTGGAGATGAACTCTTTGAAAATTCAGGACCTGCCACATCTGTAAAATTGTAGGTGTCTTGTATTTATGGCATGATGAGAATCACGCTTCTTACCCCAAGAAAGAGCAAATTATTGAAACTCATACTTACAGCTTAAAGAAGGTCGCAAAATGCCTGATATGTCTCTTTGGACTTTAGATTATATTCCATACATGGGAAACTTATCTGGGAATACTAGTCGGGGCTATACACCAGATGGTATGAAAGCTGTCAACTTTGAATTGGCTCTACTTTTGGCCAGTGTCTGGGTACTTAGATCATCTCATGCCAAGAAACCAGCAGGTAATAAAATGAATCATCATCTTGGCAGGAGTAGATAAGGATGCTGTTACATAATGAGAAGATGAATATACTTAGTGACCAGATGATACATTTGGATATCTTTTAGTGCTCCTATAACAAATTTTGACAGCAAATAAACAAGTGTAATAACTCTGGTTTGAGAATGTCATAGTAACCAGGAATGAAATTAGACCCCCACAGGAGTAAAGATCTAGTTCACTTCACCAGGTACATCTCCAAGACCACAAGAATTGCTAGTTGAGAATAAGAGGAATTAATTAATGGATAGTAGAGAAAGGAGATAATGAGGATAACTTATGGCTATGAGACAAGCTCCAAAGGTGAGGACTATAGTTTATTACACTCATGGTTTTCCAAGTTTTCCCCAGGAATAAAAGCCCACAGGAGTGCTAGAAGAGCTGCTCCCAGGATCTACATGAAAAAAAAAATGGATCTCACCAGCATAAGAGGTAGACTGTGATAAATACTGTAATGCTCTACCTGGGTCTTTCTTTTGTAATGAAGGGCTTATTACCCAAACTTCTAGGAGTACTGTTAGAATGACATCCCTCACCTGTTAGCCTGTGCTAGAGAATTACATCCACTGAAAAAGTTGCTTCACCCAAAGGCACGCTTCTTTCCAGGGAAGCCTGTCAATAATGAAGTCCTGGCTCCCTTGCCTTAACTGAGACAACTCTGAAGGACTGTCTCACTGCCAGACTCCTCATGGGGTCATTTTAGATCTTCAACGAGTTTACATCACAGTTCAACATCTCCTACTGCCCAATCCCATTTCCTTCCCTGCCCTTCTTCAGGTTTTGGTTCCAAGAGTCCTTCATAATAAGCATCATACATGTTAATTACCCGAGAGTCTGCTTCCCAAAGAACCCAAGCTGTACCAACATAGTATACTGATAATGTACCTGAATCTATAACTATCATGAATTTATATATACAGGTGTCTCAAAAAATGTATATATACTTAGAAGGCAGTGTTTATTAAAATACATTTTCAAAATGTAATAGAATCCACAGCTATTTACAGCTGTTAAAGTGTGTATAATTTTTTGGGGGATATCCTGTAATTATATAAATTTATAAAATAAATGTGGATAGAATTACAAAAAGAAACCTAGAACTATGTAATACTTCTGTAAAGATTTTAACACTTATTTTAGAAACTGATAGATCAAGAGGTCCATATTGTAACAATGCAAAAAAATCGAACATTTGCTCACTCTTACATAACATATGTGATGTGATGTAATGTAACATACATAATATTTAAATATAACATAACATAGCTATATTCTTATGTCTAAAAAGTAGGGAATACATAAAATTTTAAAGCATACATTATTTTAGAAAGTTGATCATATATGAATTTATAAAAGGTCACAAAACTTCTAAATAATATCATACAAAACATTTTATTTTACTACAGTACAATAAAATGAATGCAAATTGACTCTCCCAAACATTTATTGGAAAAATGATCATCTATAGTAAAAGTAATTGAATCAGTGATAAAAAAATTCTCCTTATAAAGGTTATTAAGCCCACATATTTTATAGCAATATTTTCCCAAAAGTTGTAACTCATAATCCCTATCTTATATAATCTGTTTCAGTGAATAGGTGAAGAGAACAAACTACCTATTGTTATATCAAAATTAGGGTACAAAGTATAAGAAATGATATTTATTGTCTAATCTCACTATGGCATATGAATAAAATATGATAATATACTAGCAAATCCAGAACTGTACTTAGAGTACATCATGATAAAAAAATTTATTCCAAGAATACAAAGATAAATAAATAAAAAATAGGTAAAAAAATAATATATAATTCAACACATTAAGAGAAAATAGGAAAAGAGTAAGCATCTCAATAGAAGTAGAAAACATTTTGTAGAAGTCAATGCCTAGTTGTAAATTAAAAAATCTAATACATTAACAACAGAAAAAAACTTGATTAACATAATCCAGAGCATCCATTCCAAATCCACAGCAAGGCTGTCTTTAAGGAACATTTGAGAAGCATTCACATTAAACTCAAGACAAGAAATTACTAAGTCCCCTTTTGTATAGCCAGGCCAGGAAGCTCTAGCTGATTAAAAAATGCAAGATAATGATTTTCATGGTAATGGTGTAATTATTGGAAAGAAAGAAGCACAATTCTTATTTGTACATGATATAATTGTTTGCAAACAAAATGCAAAAGAACCCACAGTCAAACCACTTAGAATGAAAGTATTGGAGAAGGTTATTGAAAATCAGATCAACATACAAAAATGATTACAATGTGTGATTTTATTTACCAGTAATTAGAAAATAGAAAATGCTATTTTTTAAAAAAGATTTCATTCACCATTGCATTCAAATATATCTGGTACTTAAGGAAAAGGAAATCTAACAATAATATTTAATGCTTTTTATGGATGAAAATTATAAAACTATACAAAATCAAAAGTTATTTTGTTTATGCATATACAAGCTCATCATCATGAATATGTACTGTACATTATTCTTCAAATTGACTACAAATTTAGTGCAAAAATCCCAAAGATTTTTTTTCAAGACACTTGATTAAATTACTTTAAAATTTCCTGTAAGTAAATATTCAGGAATATGCAGGACAATTATGAGAAGAACTAGGAGAATTTACTTTCTGCATATCAAGAATTATTTTAATTATTTAATTGTATGTAAATGATTAAAACAATGTGGTATTTTGCAGGGTTAAAATCAGATTTATTGGACAGACTTGAGAGCTTAGAAATAGATCTTGGCTTATATGGAAATTTGATTTACTATAAAGATGCCCTTGTTCTGGCCAGTGTGACTCAGTTGGTTAAGTGTTGTCTATGCACCAAAAGGTTGCTGGTTTGATTCTTGTTCAGGGCACATGCCTGAGCTGTGGACTCAATCCCCCATGTGGGGCATGCAGGAAGCAGCCCATCGATGTTTCTTTCACATTGATGTTTCTCTCTCCTTCTCTCTTTTTCTCTCTCTCTAAAATCAATACAAACATTTTTTTTTTAAAGTGCCCTCAAAAATCAGAACTTATTGGAACAATTGGCTATCTATATGGGAAGGAAGAGAATTAGAGCATTACCTCTACTATATAAAAGCAAATTCCAGATAAATTAAAGGCCTAAATTTGTTAAAAATTATTTAAAAATAGATATAAGAGGACAACTTTATGATCCTATGGAAAAAGTATTTAGGGACTTGGGAAAAAGCATAAATTATAAAGAAAATTGATAAATTTACATTTAAAACTTAAAAACCTGCATAATAAAAGCTAACACAGCCAAAAAAAAAAAAAACAAACAACAACAAAGAATTTTGCAGCATGCATAATAGATAATCTATCCAGAATATATAAGGTGTACTTTCCCACCTATAAGATCACTATATGCCAGGATCTATAGCATGCATTAACTTTCTGAATCACCATAATAATCCTGTGAGACACTATTATTATCTCCATTTTATAGATGAAGAAACAGAGCCACAGAGAGGTTAAGTAACACCCCCAAGTACCCAACAATTACTAGTGACAATTTTGGAATTAAAACTCATGCTGACTAGCTCCAAAGTGCTTCTTGCTGACCACCATGTAGAATTGTCCCCTCCCCCCTGAAAAAAGAAAAAGAAAAATTTTGCAGCTGAATAATAAGCAAAAGATATAAACAGGTTTATTATGGGAAAGGAGCTGAATTGACAATAACAATGCAATACTATGCAGTTGAAAAAATGAAGGATCTCTTACCATTTGAAATAGCATGGAGGAAACTGAAGAGTATTATGCTTAGCAAAATAAACCAAATATCACATGATCTCATTTATTTGTGGAATTTAATGAACAAAAGAAAATGACCAACAAAATAAGTTCAGAGGCATGAAGGTATGGAACAGCCTGACAGATCTCAGAGGGGAGGATGGGAGACAGGCAGAGATAAAACAAAGAACTTATATACATATATGAATAGCCCATGGACACAGAAACTAATAGTGTGATAAAGGCCTAGGAGGGGACTTGGGGCTCGGGAGAGAGGGGAAAAAAAAGGGTGATAGGGGACATCGATAATACTGTTAACATTATAAATATATATATGTATATATGTATATATGTATATATTTTAATAACAAAAGCTAACACAGCCAAAAAACAAAGAACTTTGCAGCATGCATAATAGAAAAAGATATAAAAATGTTTTAATTAAAATTAATTATAAAGTTGAGTAAGCATGCCTCACCCACCTCTAAAAAATATATATTTTTAATGAAAATATGCTCAACTTTACTAATTAGAGAAATGCAATTTAAAACCTGAATGATGTTTCTCACACAGATCAGATTGGTCAAGTATTTGAAAGCCTGAAAATACCAAATGGTGACAAGATCTGACAAAGCAGAAATTCACGTACCCTGCTGGAGGGAGTTTCAATTGGCACACAAACTTTGGATCATAAGTTGGCAATGGTGAGTAAAATTGACACTGTAGGCAGCTGATGACCCAGCAATTCTATGCCAAGGAACAGTCACATATAAACAAAATGTGGCAAGTTCAATGAATTTTTTTAAGTAAACAAGTGGAAGGAGGTTAAATTAAGGAGGAAATAAATTGCTGTATATAAATAGGATGTAATTTAGCAATTACAATAAAGGGATTAAATGTGGATGTATCAACTTAGATGAGTCCCTAAGATTGCAGTGTTGAGTGAAAGTACTATGTAGTACATGTAGATCTGTAAAATATAATACATTTATGTAATTTTTTAGGACACAAAATGACTAGGCATTTATGGTATGTACATATACTGTAGTCAACGTGTAATGCATAAAGGGCAGATTTTGAACTAACTTCACAACAGTGGCTGCTTCTAGTGGTAAAGGGACCCTAGAGGCATACTGAGGAGACTTAGTCACACCTTTAATGTTTTATTATATAAAAAATATATGATGTGAATCGAACATTTATTAATTCCCTTTATAGAACTTGGGCTTTAGATTGATTACTCTCTTGTACTTTTTAATGTACTCTTAATATTAAAATAAGAATAAAGAGAACAAAAAAATTCATTATGATATAGCCCTCGTCTCAAAAAACTCATCTCCATTCATCCTGGTGCAGAGTTCTGTAAGAAAGCAGTGCCCCTTTAAGTAATAAAGACTAACAGGAAGAATGCTTACTGTCTAGCAAGCCTGTGTTCTGTCCTCCTGATTCTGCTTTTTCCTGCAGTTGGGAGATAAACTGAAGCAAGACTCAGTGATCATCCCGCCCTCTCCTAGAACTAATGTGGAAACTGAGACTTATAGCAGGAGAGGACTGGCCCGAGATCAGTGTACATAGCGATAGAACTTAGACCAGAGCCTATTAGGACTGAGAAAACAGTCTGAAGGCACACATTGAAGGCCAGCAGGACAAATTAGGTCCACAGAAAGGCTTTGTTTGATGCAGATATTGTTTAATTTTTTTAAAAAAGAAATGTGAACATTATTGGAAACTGGGTGTACAGTTAGCCACAGCCCCTCTAACTCCCCTTTTCCTATGTAGCATTTTATTCACTGAGGCTACCTTCCTGGACCCTTAATATACTTGCATTTATGATCCTCTTTATGGAATCTTTGACTTGGTCATCCACATGCAATCAGTCCTGACATAGTAATTCCCTCTCCAGCACCCCCCCGCCCCAGCCCCTGGAATCCCCTCCTCCCCCGCCCAACACACACACACACACACACACACACACACACACACACACACACGCACACACGAGTGATGAGCCTGTGCTTGGACACTTCAGCTGCAGGAAGCTTACCAACTCAACACAACCCGGCTTGAGTTGGACAGCTCTGCCTGTTAGAAAGTTCTGCCTTTTTAGGAGTCAAAATATACTCACTTGGGACATTCTACTTATTTATTATTCCTAGCCCAGTCCTCTAAAGGTTTGTGAAAGTGATCTAACTGCTGTTCTTCGATATTTGAAAGTAGCTATCACTGTTAAGCTAAATAATTTCTTCTTCAAGATAAACACAGTTGGGAGGTGGGGGGTGGGAAGGGAACATAGGTAATACTTTCAACAATACAGATTAAAAAAAGATAGATGTTGTCAATTCTTCCAAAGCTTCTAGAATTGCTTGTTTTTCTTATTCATTGCTTTCTTGGTTGGCCTCTGGAGCTGCACCCAGAATGTGTTCCAGCTGCTCACTACTGGGAGGCGAGGGAGAAAGTTGTCCTAGTGATCAGTCATCATGCCTCACCCACTTCTAAAACCACCCAGCTAGTTATAGCTGCCCTACTACAGATCCTGCGGCCATTCCCCACTTTACACATCTTCTCTTAGCCTTTCTTTCTTTTGCTTTCACCCTTTGCCACAGTCACCCATTGTTTTCACTCCAAAACAACAAGAAAATAGTTTCCTAAACAAATGGTGCTATTTTATATCACTATTAGAGGCCCCATGCATGAAATTCATCTCTCAGTCATCTCTCAGTCCAATCTGGGACCCTCGAGGGATGTCCCAATGCCTGTTTAGGCCCAATCCAGACAGAATCGGGCCTTAATGGGCAGTCAAACATCCCTCTCACAATCCAGGACTGCTGGCTCCCAACTGCTTTGCCTGCCTGTCTTCCTGATTGCCCCTAACTGCTTCTGCCTGCCAGTCTGATCACCCCTAACCATTCCTCTGCCAGGCTTTTTAATGCCTATCCACTCCCTGCCATCCTGTTTGCCCCTAACTGCCCTCCCCTGCAGGCCTGGTCCCTTCTTCTGCTCTCCCTTGCAGGCCTGGGTCCCCCCTCTCCCCCTGCCTCCAACTGCCCTTCCCTGCAGGCCCAGTCGCTCCCAACTTCCCTCCTCTGCTGGCCTGGTCACCCCTAACTGCTCTCCCCTGCAGGCCTGGTCCTTTTCAATTGCCCTCTCCTGCTGGCCATCTTATGGTGGCCATCTTATGTCCACATGGGGGCAGCCATCTTTGACCACATGAAGCAGCCATCTTGTGTGTTGGAGTGATGGTCAATCTCATATTACTCTTTTATTAGATGGGATTAGATAGGATAGAGGCCTGGTGCATGGGTGGGGGCCAGTTGGTTTGCCCTGAAGGGTGTCCTGGATCAGGGTGGGGGTTCCCTTAGGGTGTGGGATGGCCTGGGAGAGGGGCCTGTCATGGTTTGCAGGCCAGCCATGTCCCCCAGCAACCCAAGCAGAGGCCCTGGTATCTGGGATTTATTTATCTTCTATAAGTAAAACTTGTAGCCTTGAATAGAGCCACATCTCCTGCTTGCTCCATAGCCACAGCCATTTTTGTTGGGATTTATTTATCTTTTATAATTGAAACTTCGTAGCCTTGAGTGGAGGCCTGGGCCTGCCAGGGTATGTGGAAAGCTTGGCTTCCTCCATTGCTGGGGGCAACTCAAGCCTCCTGCTCTCTCTAGCTCCATGGCTGCCACCATTTTTTGTTGGAATTTATTTATCTTCTATAATTGAAACTTTATAGCCTTGAGTGGAGGCCTGGGCCTGCCAGGGTGTCTGGAAAGGTTTGCTTCCTCCATTGCTGGGGAAACCCAAGCCTCCTGTTCACTCCATAGCTGCATCCATCTTGATTGGGTTAATTTGCCTACTTGCTCCTGATTGGCTGATGGGCAAAGTGATGGTTTATTTGCATTTCACTCTTTTATTAGATAGGATGTCATTTCCTATCCTGTTCCCTAAACATAGCATGGAATGTTTAAGTAATGATTTCTCATAGAGACTTCTATTTATTCTTCAAAACAGAGGCTTTAATGCCACTGAATTTATGAAGCTTTTCTGCACCTACTTGTAACCCTTTCCTTTGCCTTTTTCAACTCCAATCTAGGTTCATCATTCCCATGCTGCCTCCCCACTTTATACACAATTCTATTCCTGCACATTTCTCACTGATTATATTTGTATTTTCATCTCCCTCTTTCATATTATAATATCTTGTATGAATGGTGCCTCAGTCTTTTGTAACTGCAACACTAAGGGCAGGGTCAGGCACATAATAGATGCTTAATAAATACTTGAATGCAATCTGAGACCACTGGATCTATTGTAAAAATATAGTTTGTCTTAGGGACAGCTTGAGTTTTATCCATTTTTCAATTAAAATTGAGTTGCTTAAGAAAAGGAACTATGTTTTATTTTATTTTGGCTCTTCCAGGACCAAGCCCAAGTCCCATCAGGCAATCAGGTGATTGTCAAAATGAATAAAGATGACTCAGAGGTATGTGTGCTGTGAGAATTCACTAAAATACAGACTTTCTTTTGGCTCTTTATTATAGAGAAGGAAAAATGTATACATATAAAGATTAAAGTTGTAGTCATATATATATGCATATATTTATATGCACATAGATACCTGTATATCACAACTGTATATATATGTGTGTGTGTGTGTGTGTGTATGTGTGTGTGTGTGTATGTGTATATATATATATATATATATATATATATATATATATATATATGCAGTTCCTTTGCACATTCAGGCATATATACATCTTCTGAATTGCAAAGTGCACTCCAGATTATTTGAAGTCTTATACAATATGTCTTGCCTCCCAGGCAAAGCTTCTTGTTAATTTCCTTTGCCACCATGATTTATTTAACAAAACTTCCATACACCAAATTAGAGAACATTTGTTCTACCTGGAGGGATAGTTCTCCAACATCACAGAATTGACAAGCCTACTCACACAGATTTACGTAGAAACAGTGGCCCAACTCAAAATCCCAAGTACAGCAGTATCTTCTGGCCTATTCCCACTAGACACACTCTGGTTTCTAATTAGCCCAGGGGGGGAATAAGAAAAAAAGAAAAACAAAAAGCTATAGTCCTAACATGCTTGCAGTTGATTTTTTCCCATCTCCTTTGTACTATCCCCATCACATCACAGGGATGTACTCAGAAACTAATATAATTTACTGCATCTTTTCATTTTCTCTTTCTTCTCTTTATATTTCTCTTGAAAAGGAAATCTATATTGTTGTTGTTTAATCAGAGAATAACAAACAGTTAGCCATCTGTTTCAAAACTTCTTACTTAGCAAAAGACCTTGAGCCATTCCAGTCTGAACCACTGGGAACCTATCCAAGAGACATGAGAAATGTACCATCCCTGATCTTCTCTCTGCTCCTTTGCACTCCCAGCCCAAATTAAAGGAACCATAAAGTAAGCTGCAAAGTAAGGAATCTATAAATTATTAAATAGCAACATTTTCATACAGCTTGCAAACCCATATCATCCTAAAGCAAGGCCCATTTTTAATCAGCAGTAGGTAGATTTGCTTGATACATTTTGGAGCTATTTTAGCTTTTATTCACATTTTATTCTCTGGATCTGAGCATCTTTGGAGATATTCTTTTTGGGGAAGTTCACACTTGGCACAGATCACAACTAAGTCATGATTGGACATACTTTCAAAAACTATGGCATTCATGCATACAATAAAAATATATAAAACTTACTTTGAAATCACAAATAATAATGGTAGATCCTATCTTTAGTAGTATTCCTGTTAACTTTTGACTCATAATGAGCCCCTCCAAAGTGCTGACCTTTTTTCTATGTTGCTCACAGATTCTTTGCATCAGGAATTGAGAGCATGGTGGGGGGTCGGGTCAACTATACCACAAGGTCTTGGTCTCAGCTGACAAAGCTCAGGGCTGGGGGTGGGGGTTGGGGTGACCATATGGCTGAAGGTGACATCATCTAAAGGTGCATGTGGCAGTCACATGTCTGGCAGTAGACTCTGTTGGTTGGCTTGAGACCTCAGCTGGGCTGTTGACCAGTGCTCCTGTGGCCTTTTTATGTGTTTGGCTTTCTCACTACATGGTAGTCACGTGATGGTTGGACTTCAGATGACTACAAAGGAGAATGTCCTAGCTATCAGTGGAAGTTGTGGCACCTTTTCTAACCTTTCCTTAGAAGTCAGGCAGCATCATTTCCACTGCATCATGTTGATTATGAGCAAGCACAAAACCCAAATCGATTCTAGCGAAGGGTATATAGATTCCATTTCTTCGTTTGTTTGTTTGTGTGTGTGTTTTTAATCCTTTCTTGAGGATATTTTTCCATTATCTTTAAAGAAAGAGTGAAAGTGAGGGAGAGAGAAACATTGATGTGAGAGAGACACATTGACTGGTTGCCTCCCTCATGCATCCTGCCATGGGCCGGGGATAGAATCTGCAACCGAGGTACATGCTCTTGACCAGGTATCAAACCTGAGACCTTTAGGTCCATGGGCTGATGCTCTAACCAGTGAGCAAAACCAGCCAGGGCATAGATCCTATTTATTGATGGAAGGTGTGTTGAGGTCACATTGTACAAGAACATGTATGATGGGAGATATTTTTGTGGCCATCTTAGAAACCTCACCAGTCACAGGTAGCTTATAATAGTTCTTTGGGAAAGTTAGACATGAAAACAAGTCCATGCAGGGGGGTTCTAATCTTAAAATAGAAGCTCGTGTTGAGTGGAGTGGAACACCTGATTAATCATACCTGGAGAAAATGAGGAGGTCAGGAAAAGTTTCAAAAAGAAGATGAATTTGAAGGCAAATGGGTTAGACCAGTGGTCAGCAAACTCATCAGTTAACAGAGCGGCAAACCATGGCTCATGAACCGCAGTTTGCCGACCACTGGGTTAGCATCAAATGGTACACATTTTGGTGGAAGTTATTGGATTACAAATGCTCTTTTACTGGCAACACATGTATTCAAAACATGTCTTAAGTTAACAACAACAAACTGAAGATAGAAAACCCCTATACTCTTCAGTGCTTTTCAAAGTCCCTTTGCTAATGAGAGAATGAGCTTGAGAGAGGTCCTGGCACCTGCAAAGTGCTGACTTCCCTGGGGCTTCTGCAAGCAGAGGGGGAGATGGGACATTACAATGTACCAGGCCACGCATTCATGGCAACCCTTGACCTGAACAGAAGCTCTAGAGCTGGGAAGGAATGGCAAGGGAATATTGCCAGCCAGGACTTATACTACTCTAAGGAACACCTTTATGTCCACTTAGCAGACGTTACCCCAGAGGTTGCCCAGTCTGAGTTGCCAGAAGCATGGTGTGTTTTCTGCTCTGCCAGATCCTGAGACTTGATAAAACTAGGGATTTGTGAAGGCTTTGGGTTTGGTCCCAAGGAATTCAATCATTGAGTGGTTTCATTTGAGTGTAAGGTTAATTCTTATAGCTTTGGATTAGGCCAAAGGCAATAAGAGAGAGGTCAATGTTCCTCTTAAGGTTCCAAGTTGCAGAACAGGAAGAAAAATATTTTATTTAGTTCTTTTGAATTGAAAGTGGCCTAGAAAGCTAAATCTGAAGACCCGTAGCTCTCTGGCCAAAGTCTACCCTGTTGGCACAGCTCTGATCCTGATCTTTTAAAAAAATAAAAATTTATTTTTATTGATTTCAGAGAGGAAGGGAGAGGGAGAGAGAGATAGAAACATCAATGATAAGAGAGAATCATTGATAGGTTGCCTCCTGCCCAGCCCGCAACCTGGGCATGTACCCTGACCGAAAATCGAACTGTGACCTCCTGGTTCATAGGTAGATGCTCAACTATTGAGCAACACCAGCTGGACTGTGATCCTGATCATCACTGGAGGAGTTTAAGGAAACAGGAAACAGGGGCAGAGGCCCCTGATGTACCCTCTCTACACATTACCCTCATGACCACTGGATCTATTGAACAGATATAATTTGTCTTAGAGTTTATCCATTTTCCAATTAAAATGGAGTTACTAGAGGATAGGAACTTTGTTTTATTTTATTTTGGCTTTCCCAGTACCAAGCACAACTCTCATCAGTCAATCAGATGATAGTTTACATGAATAAAGATGATTCAGAGGTATGTGTGCTGAGAACATTCACAGAAAAGGTAGGAGGGAGGCAGAGCATGTGTACCTGAATGTCCCCCACAGCAAATGGGAAAACGTTTCTATGTTTTATTTACTAGTACTTTGTTATTAAAGGAACGTCACTGTGCCGCTCATGCTGAGCCAGAGCTGCTAATTCCATGGAAATAAAATTCCCACCAAGTGTGTGCTTAACTTCCCTGGCACACTAAATTCATTTCTCTTTGTCTGTCTCATTTCTCTCTCTGTAGTGAAGAGATAGATAGGGCTGCGTGCAGTCTGGCCGTGGGAAACCGCTGTGGCAATTTCTGACAGATGTCTGAAGAAATGAATTGAGGTCCTTTGCAAGGTGGAGACACAAGGCAGACCACGCTTTTATTGTCACTGCTGGGTCTGCTATTTTCTGTGCAGTGCTTAACTACGAGGACTCTTTCCTGTTCCAACATATAAAGAAAAAGAGACGGGTCCAGCTTATCAGTGCATGAGCAACTCAGGTTTTCAATTTCTCCACTTGTGAGTAACAATTGAAAGTTAGCAGAGGCTGCTGTGAGGGGAGGAAGGGATAGAGATGGCATCAATGGGGGTGGCTGGGAGGCAGTGGGGAAGGATCTGGGAGTCATCACACTGTGTTTGATGCCCAGGAGCTCTGGCTAGTTGATTCAGCTACTCCTTTCTGCTGAGGCTGCTCTACTTTGCTCTGAGCCTGAATCCATGTTATTTGCCTCTCTTCCCAGCGCTCTCCAATCCCATCTCAGTTATACTCATCTCCCTCTACACCCCTTCTTCATCTTTCTAACTCCAACCTGTCTTTCAAGCTTCCATTTTGATGCTACTTCTTCTTTTTCAATATTTGGTTTGGCCCTTCTATCACTCCTCCCTTCATTCCTGAACTTATTTCCAGTAAAGCCTCCTCATGCTGTATCATAATTTTCTTTTTGAAAAAATTATTTGATTCTGCATCTAGATGAAAGGTGCTTGAGGGCAAAAAACCAATTTTTCTCTGCTGTTCTATTTCTATGCACCTCGTACAATGCCAATCTCACTGTAGGAGACCAAACAAAAGTATGTCTTAGAGATATAAGCATTAGATTGCCATACCTTTAAACTGTTTTAATAATTCTAAAAGTGTGTAGAGATATATAAGCAGAAGTCACAGGAAAATAGGTGGTCAGGATAAGTGTCCAAATGGATGGGACATGAAAAAGGAAATGAGGTTTTATACTAGCCAGATTTAAAATTGTTAAGATCTTGCCCTGGCCACAAGGCCACATGAAACATTTTCCGGTTGTAGGTTTAATTTTTAAATGGTTGCAGGTTCAATTCTTGGTCAGGTTACATACCTAGATGTCAGGTTCTATCCCTGATTGGGCCACTTATAGGAGGCAACCAATTGATATTTCTCTCTCAAACCCATAAACTTATCCCAAGGGTTTTAAAAAATGATTAAATTGGTAAAATTTTGGTGAAATTATTACACATATTCAAATAACAGCAACATTACATTAGTAGGGTTTTTAAAAAGTGTTACCTCAATTTAAATAAAAACCTCTAAAAATATATATGAAATTGACTTTGTAATTCTGCTTCTGGGAATATAGCTTAAGTAAACAATCTTGAAGAATGAAAATGTTATATATATGAAGGTAATCTATTATAGTATTATTTACAATAGTGAGAAATTGAAAACAATTTACACAGTATAGAAATGTTTAAATAATGACAATATCATGCAATATAGTACAATATTAAGCAGCTATTAAAATGATAAATGTGAGGCTTATTTTTCAACATAGAAAATATTTGTTATATAACTTTAGGTTAAACAATGAAATTATGCCTATGGTATAGTTTAAAATACATAAAATTATGTTTTTGAATAGAGAAGCACTGGATAGAAAGAAATGAAAATAGCACTGAAAAGAAATAAATGAAATAGCTGTGTTTTCTTGTGTGGATTTTGTGTTTTGAAGCTTTCTTTTGTGCAAAGCGTCCCTAGTGTGGTAATGTTCCAGGCATGACTCTAAGATCCCATGAGATAATGTGTTTAACACACTCAGCCTAACAGCTGTCACACAGGACTGTCTTTTTTGGTTCAACAATCGTTTGTTGAGTATTTACCATAGGCCAGGCTAACCCAGAAATGAATACAGCATTGATGTTGGGCCAACAGATCCAACTGACTGCCTTACACAGAAGGCTTTAAGTTCATGACAAAGTTGGAATCTCTATTCATGGCTGAACCACAGCCAGAATGCAAGTGACTGCAATCCTGACCCTTCTGGGCCTATTGTGTAGCAGTGAGTGGTGGCCAGATGATATAGCAGGAAATAGAGATTAACATGCTCTAGATCTTAATCCAGTGAGCAGTTAGCACCTGGTAAATGAGGATATAATAGCACTACAGAGGTAAACTGGGCAATGAACACAATACAGACAATTACTCCCATGTCTCCTTGACCTAGTTCCGTTCTGGGTCTCTTTTCTTTTTAGCAGGGACTAGTTCTGGTCAGAAGTACTTCATCCACATAGAAATGGAACAAAAGTACACATTTCTCAAGTTTCTTCGTGCTGTGTAGATAATAAAGATACTTTTGTTGATCTTATAAGAGTGTATTTGGAGGTTAAGGAATACTAGTTGTGATCTTGTCCCCTATCCTCCATTCATGTGTGATTTGAGGCAAATAGAATGAAGTTTTCCAAGTCTCTGGATTGTCATGTCTTTAAACTGTTTTAATAATTCTATCAGATTTCTATCCATAAATAATTCCACCAAGAAGAAATAAGGAAAACAATGCCAGAGGGATCCTGGTGAGTCTGGAAGAAGGAGTGTGCTACTGAATCTAATCCAACATGTCTGGAGATGAGGGTGGCCTGCACACTTATCTGTGACTCCATCCCAGACTAACCATACACAATAAACATACTTACATTAAAAATAAAATTTGGTGTTTGAACATCACTTCAAGCTAAGCACTATCATTTTCCAGGCCCATGAAAAAAAAAGTCAGTTTCATCTCCAACATCCTGTCTATGGAATCCCTGGAGCCATTGTCAACTCATTTGGCTCAAGAGCCACCCTCTTACAGCATCAAATCATTTTTTGACATATGTACATGACCTTCTTTCTACTTCCACAGTGTTCACCCTACACAAGATCTCATGGGCCTTCTCGGGATTTCTATAATAGACCCTATAGTCTCAATCCACAGCAGCAGAATCTTTCTTAGTGCTAATTCTATCCTGATTTTGTTTTCTAATATAAAAACCCAGTCACTCCTTATTTCCTTCTGCATCAAGTCTACTTTCCTCTCCATGGCCTTTAAAGGTTTCTGCACCTCTCCACTTCAGTCTTTTCTCAAGCTCACTCCCTATTGCTCCTCAGCCCATCTAGGCACCCTTTTTCTTCCTTTCAGAGTATTTTTTTCTCCTTTTTCTTCTCTTTACCTAGTTCATCACCATGGCCCAGAACCACCTCTCAGCCTTGAGCAGCCTTTGCTGCTCCATCTGGGCACTCAGTCGTTTCTCTCATCCTTTAGGGACATCACCCTCTTGCAGAGAACTAAAAGAATCAAACATTTTCTGGAGATGTGCACTCTGGTCCATAACTTCCCATCTTTTCTGGGATTATTTCTGTATGTTTTCTGAAAGTGATGTGAGCAAACCTCCTTCTTTGGTGGTGCTGACAGAGCCATAAAACCAACTCTAATGCCCTGGCTGGTGTAGTTAGTTGGTTGAGCATTGTCCCATGCACTGGAAGGTTGGCAGTCTGGCACATGCCCGGGTTGCAGGCTCAATCCCTGTTAGGGGGCACGCAGGAAGCAGTCCATTGGTGTTTCTGTCTCTAAAAATCAATTAAAAATATTTAAAAATTAATTCTCAAGTCAACTTGGAAAATGAAATCTTCTTAATTTTGTCTCCTATGTTCCTCTCAAGCCTCCAACTTGAGGAATGAATAGGGGACTGGGATAGTATTTTATTTAATCTGTCTGAATTGAAAATGGCCTAGGAAGATAAATCTCAAGACCTGCAGCCCCATGATCAAACTCTCTACCTTGTTGGCACTGCTGTGATCCTGCTCTTTACAGGAGGAATGTAAGGGAAATGGGGACAGGGGGCAAAAATCCCTCACATTCCCTCCACACGTTATCCTTATGATTTGATGTGTCTGTTTAGGCCAAGCCCAAATTCAAAAAGCCAAAATGTGAGAGACAAACACAGTCACCCTGCTTCCTCCTTGTGTCCCTTCCCCACATTCAGAGGCTTGATGGGTGGACATTGTTAGCTTCTTTGGGTATTCTCTCTTTGAGGAATTTTTTTAATATATATTTTCCATCTCCTAAAGTCAGAACTTTATTGGTTTTCCGTCTCTCTTGAATTTACAGCAGTCCCGTGACTTAGGCTCCATGTCAGACACACCATCCATATGAGACCTGGATTTGGAAGAGTGTGGAGAAAAAAGTGCTTTTGCCATATGTGTCCTGGTGAGTGTAGTGGAGCACAGCAGATGGACATGAGCTTACAGAGGTTTTGGATGCACATGCCCAGTGCCTCTACTCTGTGGCAGTGCGGCCACTCTTATGCACATTCTTGTGGAATATTTTACAAATTATTTCTGCTCCTGAGCCTGATTCTCTGGCTTTTCCGGAAATTCCACAAGCTGTCTAATATCCTTTACTAATTCTGCTTCAAATAGTCAGAGTGCATTGACTCGACTATTCGAATATAGCACCCATTTATCCTCACACACACACCAAGCTTCTTGACCAGGTCACTCTTCCATATAATATGTGAGCCTATCTTAGTATATGCTAATTGGTAGCTTATAAATACCAGGTTTTCAAACTTTTTCTTGCTCATGGAGAAAGGTTCCTATCCTTTCCTGCTATTATCTGAGAATAGTTTGGAGGTGGAAGGTTGCAAAGGGAAAGCATGTGGAGAATAAATATTAAAATGTATTGCTTTAATATTTATAAAAATATGAACGCATTAATTATGCCTTTTGAGAAGGCCATACTAATCTTTTCCTCCTTTAAGATTCTGTTTTTCTGGGAATTGCCTGAAGAATTCATTGGCAGAGTAAATCATGTCCTGGAGCCTACAGGGCCATTTGCATGTGTGAGGAATGCTAGATTGGGAGAAAGCCCTTACTCCTCTGGGGTATTTCTTCATATCTACCCTTGCACCTTGTTCTTCTGTGTGCTTTTGCTTCTATTTGGTTTCCATGCTAGAAAATTCAACCATGGGCCTGATGAGGCTTTCCATACCACCTGCTCTGCACAGCGATGCTATTGTGCTACATCCCTTGAAGCTTCTCTCAGTGACTCTAATTTCCATCGACTTTCCTTCACTCTACACTCGTTTAACATTTAGAGTTGGTGTCACACAGTTTAGCACTTAATCATTATGATATGTATCATATCCTGGCAGAAATAAACCTTAAAAGAAAATATTCTAAGTGCAGTTTCTCTAGTTTTTTCCCAATATAGAATTCAGAATTATGATTATTATACATAGAATCAATTCAGCCAGTTGTATAATAAAAATAGCATGAGAGGGTCATTTCTTCATCTCTGAACCCCAGACTTGCATATATATCTACTTAGATGACTAACCCACATCATAAACACAGTGTGTCTAAAACTGAATTGCTTTCCCCTCAAACCTATTCCTCTAGAAGTCGTTCGTATCTGGATAATTAGCAACTTTGTCCCTCTAGTAACACTGGAGAAAAGCCTGGGGCTCTTCCTTTCCTTCTCGCTTTCTCTCCTAACAATATCCAATTTACTTGTAAATTCTTTAGGTTTCATCTTCAACTATTTCTAGAATGCATTCATCTTTGATGCCATCATCATCTCTCTAGGATTATCATGATAGCCTCCTCACTGGCCTCCACAATTCTGCCCTGTTCTCTGCATCTAACCACAGCACATCGTGAAACGCTTGGAATGTATGTTAGCCCATGGCACTCTTCTCTTCAAAAGCATTCTGTGGTTTCCCATGTCACCAGAAGAAAAACCGAGGCTCTTTAATGACTAAGAAGACCTTTTCTAACCCAGCTCATGGTTACCTTTCTGACTTCATCTCCCACTGTTCCCTCTGCATGATGCTGTAGCTATGATAACATCTCTACTCTTCTTCAAATAAAGAAAACCTGCCACCAACTCAGTGTTTGTCTTTGCTGGTCCTTTTGGTTGGAACTCTTTTCCTTCAGATTTCCAAGTAAGCACTTTTCACCTCCTTTGAGTTATTCTCTGATGTTACCAGGTGAGACCTTCTCAACCCAAACTATTTAACCTGATGACCATCTAGCTTTCACTGGAACTCCCTCTCCTACTTTTTCTGTAGCATTTATTACCATCTAACATTTTTATACATGTGGGGTGATTTATTGTCTGTCTGTCTCTTCCATCAGAGCAGAGGTGGGTAAAGTGCTCGGGGAACAACAGGTACTCAGAATGTTTGAGTAAATGAATAGAAGAAACAATGGACAAATAATTGAAAGAAGGAATAGGACCAAGTATCAATTGAGAACTGCAGAATCTGTACTGTACTATAACTTGATCTCATATTGAGTTTGCAACATAGTTAACTTAGCCATACATTTAAAAACTATAAAATCTACAGTGTATAATTTTATCAGTAACTCCTAGTCTCTTCTCACTAAGCAAATTAACTTGAGAATCTTTCACTATTGTTGGCCTAAAGTAGAGTCTCAATTTTGGACAGATTGAATGCTTGCTCTGTCTTAGATATATGTGTTTATTTTATTTAAAAAAAAAATCTTTTTTCTCTCTGTATTCTAATGGGAATGGTCCTGGCATACCTGGGATTGTGATGGCTGATGCCTTCCTATGGGGGCTCTTATTACAAAGTCTTACTTCTGTTGGCTTACATAGCTGTTTATATACATCTTCATGGAGGTTTTATATTTCTCCAGCAAGCTCTGCATAGTGCTTGCTGCTTGCTCTGTGTAATCCCTTTCTGTCATTGGTATAGATTTTTTATCTGCCACAATTTCTATATTCTCCATACTTCCTCTGTTACTCCAGAACAAAGATGACAGTTGTTAATTTTTTTTATTTGCTCCCTTTAGTGAGAAGAATCATTTGTTTGTTAAAGTCCAACCTGAATTTAAAAAGTCTGCTATGTAGCACCATCAAACATTTCCCTGTCTTCTGAAGTTGCAGGCAATAGTAGGTTAAAAGATATGCAGTCCTGTGGGTTAAAAAATATTGATATATAGTTTGATGATAATCTTCTTACCTAATTAAATTATAGGGTTCTTAAGGAACTGAGAGGAAATGCTGTGTGTGTTTTCCCCCATAGAACATAGCATCACCAACTCTTATCAAAGACTTGTTTGATTTGTTTATTTATTTGGTCAGATCCTTATTTATTCAACAATTACCTGTGGGCCTATCATGTGCCAAGAATACTTATATAAATCAGGAAACCAACATTTAAAAAGCAAACTTGAATTCCTGCTCTTTTGCAGTTTGCATTCTAGTGACAGGAGGTGGACAATAGCAAGTAAACAAGAGAAATGGTGATTAGTGCTAAGAAGAAAACTGTAGCTGCAAGAATAAGAAGTACTTGGAAAGGGGCTATCACTATTCCAGATACATTGAGCATTCAAAAAGCTTGTTGGTGACATAGGTGGAGAGAAGAGACTTGAAAAGTTGTGAGAATGGACACAGTGGGGAGGGTGTTTCAGACAGATGGAGTAACAAATGCCTAAATCCTCCAGAGGGAATTTGCCTCTTCTTTTTGTTATTCTAATTCATTGACCCTGGATATTTTTTTCTGGAAGTATGTTTCTGGAGTTCAGAGAAAAATCAAAGAAGGTATTATAGCCAGAGAGCAGTACACAAGGTGGAGAGTATTAGATAAGATCAATGAGGTAGTGAAGGAAACGGACAGGAGGCCATTGAAGTAGGTAATGTCATATATAACTTGGAAGAGTAGAAAGAAATGGAGATTTTCAACAGAGGAGTGGTTTGACTAATTTACGTTGAGGAGACTCATTCTCAATATTGTGTTGAGAATAAACTGGAGGACAGGGGCAGGAAAATTAGTTAATAAGCTATTATAATCATCCTACAAGAGGCGGTATAGTTTGAACCAGAGTGGAAATGAGGTGGTGAACACTGTTGAATTTTGAATATATATTGAAAATGGAGCTTAACATATTTGTCAGTGGATCAGAGGTGGGAAATAGAACAATGAATAGAGTCAAAGTTGACTCCAAGTTTTTGGCCTGAGTTAAGAATAATTGGCAATTAATGGGTGATTGTGCAATTATAGGAATCATTCAATAATGAGAGAAAATATAATGATGTTAGGAGGGAAATCAGAGAATTGCTGCAGACACATTGTTGAGTAGTGAGGGGGAAGGGGCCTATTGCAGGAGAGAAAGCTTCGCAAGCACACAGACAATTTACCCATCAAAACAAAACGTTAGGACAATTCTTCAGTGACAGATGTAGGTGGGTGGTTCAGATTACTTCTACTATCTTGGTTAAATGGAAAGTAAGGTCATCAGCTGACGGTGATAAGTAGGGAGGAGATAATGGAAGTTTGAGCAGACAGAAATAAATATGAAGTGGTAACTAGAAAAATGGGAAAATGAAAGGATTGTCTGGCAAAGCCAAGGGCTTACATGAGGCCATGAATTTACTCAGAAAAACTGTTTTCCTCTACACCCTTTTAAATGCTTAGAATGAAATTTTGGTGGTTGATTCTGTTGAAGAGAGAAAAAAAAAGATAAGAGAAAGTCAAGTGCATCAGGACTGCAGTTAAGAAAATGATTATAATTATTCATCACGATATTTATTCCTATGTAAAGGAAATAATAATGTGAGGTGGGGCGGGGGATTGAACAGATTGCTGAGACATTGTAAGAGAATAAGTCATGGAACTGAGAGGCCAGGGTGTTGAAAAGATCATCTCCAGGTGTTGAAAACATGAAGAAGTGTGACAAGAGTTGTATTCAGTAAACCAGGAGCTAAAATCATCACAAAATGAGGAGGATTAATCCATCTGGGGATCTATCAATGAAAAGTAGGAGTCAGATTGATATAGGAGTTAGGTTTGATGGCATGATCATCAAAGCTAGAGAGGCATGAGAGGGATGTAGGCGAAGGGGCCAAAGGTTTGCAAGTGGCAGAAGAAGGAATGACTGATAGCCTGCCTATAAATAGTATAATTAGTTGTACGAGGGCCAAGAGTTTTCAAGAAGTTTCCGAGTTAAGACGCTTGAAAGGGCTGTAGGGAAGCTGGTATCTTAGGCAAGATTCAGTAAAAAAGAAAAAAAAAGAAGGTTAAAGAAGAGACTGAGCACATAGGGCTTTAGTGATGATTACAGAAGCATTTCAGAATATATTTAGTGCCTCAGAACCTTTATTTAAATGTTTAAGTGGTAGTTAATAGAGAACTCCAAAGTAGCCAAGTGTACTGTTTTATTGTTTTGTCAGTTCTGGGCCCTTGGCACACGAAGAACAATGTAAACACCACTCCCTCTGTGTAAACAACAATGGGAATAGTCTTTGACTTTTCATTCTGAAAGCATGATCAGACTTCCCCCTGGAGCAGCAAAGCGGAACCACGTGTCTTTTCCCCTGGACTGGGGCCTCACGCCAAGATGAAAAACAATCAGCTTTCAATTTTCTGTGATTGTTTGCTTTCTGCCCAGAATACACAGAAAAGGCATTTAAGTAAACTTTTGGGTTAAGTTTTCAAAGGATGTCTTCCCATTTATGCTTGCAAAGGATTTGGGAGCCAATTGCTCCTGAGCCTCAAGAGCCCATTTTTATTATTCAAATGTGGGTGTCTTTACAGCAAAACAACCTCAAAAAATCCAAGTCCCTATACCCACCACCATTTGCTAAATGAAGCAAAATACCATAATAGTCTTAATGATGTGGATTTATTTCTTAACTGTTGTTTTGAGATTACAACAAATTATTAAAATCATTAAGTCTTGTAGCTAAATTAGAGTACAGATCTTTCAGAGTGCATGGCCAATGTGGTTTGTTGCATAACACCATCTCTTCCAAAAGCCCTCTGCCCCACTCCATGCCCTCGTTACTATTCTTCTCAGATTTTTTCCCATGAAAAACCCAGCAGAATTTATTCAAAGTCACAATTTTAAATAGCTTTATTACCTCCCTCCATGCCTATCCCTCCCCTATATGCTGGAGCCACTTCCCTAGAAATGTAGGCAGCCGATAGTTAGGCTAAATGGGTTAAATCAGTGCTAACTCTGGGAGCCTGCACAACCAGGTTTAGGAGGGGTAGTGTGACATCCATTGGAGTTGAGGCTCTCCCAGCACTTCTGTGTGAGAAGGAGTTCTCCCTACTTACCTTCCACTAGATCTAACAAAGGTGGAGGATGTGTGGGCAAATGCCACCCTCAGAAGAAAGATGGAGTAGAATTGGGATTCACTCTTTTCTTATGTCTGACACTTAACTCTCTCCCCCACTCATTCAGTCCAATAAAAGTGGAGGTAAGAAGCATGTCTTCTATTTCTGGCCCAGACAGTGTGGGGGAGGGGACAATCTGGATTTGTGCATTTTGAGGACATGGATAGGGCTCTCAGACCTCTATGTTGGAGAAGTTCAGACCCATTCTTCTAGAAGATTCTTAGGAAATAGGATGATGTTCTCAAGGAATTTGGGGATAACCATTTATTCATCTTTATTCTGTGTGGAGGGATATGTACCATGTTGGAAAGAGCTGGTTGAAGGAACCCAGTGCTTGATGAGGATAGTGAATTAAAAAGGTTTGGGACAATTGGTTGAAATCAGCTGCAAGAGGTTATTCAAGCTTGCCTTATACTAACTGCTGAGCTAAGTTACTGTTAGACAGTAACGTAATGATCAGGGCTGCTTAGGTGATATCCAAGTAATGATGTTTGAATTAAATACTGTGCATATGTGACAATGTCTATTGAGGGCCTAGAGTTTTCTAAATCAAACCCACTTTATACCAGAGGTTATTTTTTTATCTAGTCACCAATGTGTCCCTTATTGTGGGAAACTTGTGCTTGACAGCCATTTTGTAGTAAGCTCCAGCCAAGTTAGCACTAACCTCGGGCTAGGTTTCAATTACCCCAAACCCTATCTCTTTCCCGTAAGCCAGGTGTTTTGCCTTAAGGGCTAGGCCAGGTGTTTCACCTTAAGGGCTAGGCCTTATTCCTCCTTCTCCCTATAAATACCCCGATCTACTGAATAAAGGAGACTTGATCAGAACTTTGTCTTGTCTCCATTCCTTGTGTCTCTTGTCCCTTTCATCCCCACTCCCCCTCTAGGGTCCTCATTGACTTAACCTGCGGGTCGGGACACCTTATAAAGTTGAAATCCATAGTCCTGTTACAAAGCTGGCTGACATAGTTTTCTTATTTAACTAGAGGCCTGGTGCATGAAATTTGTGCACTGCGGAGGGGGGGTGGTGGTTTGTCTCTTAGCCTGGCCTGTACTCTCTCACAATCTAGGACCTTTTGGACATCCCTCTCATAATTCTGGACCACTGGCTCCTAATAGCTTACCTGCCTGCCTGATTTAGCCTCTAAAACTCTAGCTTCTTTTTTAAATTTTTAATTATATTTCTTCTTTATTTTATATTTTAAAATTCAAGCTTCTTGAGAACATGAGGCATTTAACATTATTCCATATTCCTTACAGAGAGCTAAGCATGGTAAACACAGCAAATACTTAATACTTATGGGCTTCTATGCAAACACTTTCCTACCAAGCATGTTTTAATACACATTCTCTAAAAACTTGAACTGGAAAACCTAAAAGATTGCTCAGATTTCAGGCATCAGGTGCTATTAGCAGGATTTCTATCCCAATTAAACTCTAATTCTGAGCTCTCAACAGTCTGGAGAGCAAACTGTGGCTCACAAGCCACATGTGGCTCTTTGGCCCCTTGAGTGTGGCTTTCCACAAAAATACCACAGCCTGGGCGAGTCTATTTTGAAAAAGTGGCGTTAGAAGAAGTTTAAAAAAATTGGCTCTCAAAAGAAATTTCAATCGTTGTACTGTTGATATTTGGCTCTGCTGATAAATGAGTTTGCCAACTATGGGTCTGGACAAACTGCCCTTCACTATCTCCAAAGTTTCTTATTCGTCACTATTCCATTTTCCTCTGCTTCAAACCGAGGTAACAAATGCAACCTTTAATTCTAATCTACCTCGCTGCAAGAGAACAGCAAACCTCAACTGGTTTCAGAAGTCATGTCCAAATACTGGGAGAGAGGACTGTAGGGCTGCCTATGCACATGCACAGTAACAGGCTCACAGTCTAGCAGTAGGCGCCCAGGCGACCTCCACAATCCCACAGTCCTCTGGTCCCAGACGTGGGTGTTTCTAGCTCCTCCTGACGTGCTGTTTCCTTCCGTCGAGTTGAAAGTCCAGGGCCACTAGTTGGAAAGGATCTTTCTGTTCTTTGACGTTGACAGCTGTGTAGTATTTGGATTCAGTGAAGTTGCGGGAATACTGCCGCTGCCATGGACATGTCGGTCCCAAGCGCCCTCATGAACAACCGCCCCTCCAGTCCAGGGCAGGCGCCGTCCCGGTCCATCCTGAAAAAGGTACTGCGCTGAGCCGTTTCCAGTCGGATCTTCCTCTTCCTTCCCCGACCACCCCACCCCTCAGACCCTTAAGACCTTCCCCCTATTTCATCAACTTTCTCCCTATTTCGTTGACTTTCCTCTATCAAACTCGCACCCTTTCGCATTGCTTAGGGCACCCCTAACCGCTGCCTGGAGGGGCCGGGCTAGCCTGGGCGAGGGGCCATGGTGTTCTGGTTGTTTCGGGGTTCCGGTCGCTGGCTTTTTCTATATATTGATAGTTAAGAATGCAGAAGCCCAAGTCATGTTGGAAATCTAAGGGTGTGATTTACCCTCCGTTGTGTATGTTAAAGGGATTGGCGTTTCTTTTGCTGAGGGGGCTCTGCCCTGGCCAACTCTAAACTCTAAACACCTGGTTCCTTTCAGAATCATTGGGCTCCACAGCCTGTGCTTGGTAAGGAAGCGAATTAGAAGGGCTGGTAAGAAAGAAAATATGGCCCACTGGAGGGTTGAGAAACTTGCAACTCGCTTGCACGGTTGAAAACGTTACCAGTTTTTTCTCCAGGGGGTTTTCAGAACAACTAAATTGTTGTTCATTATGTTCTGTAAGTGCAAGTGTAAAAGTTCATCTATGTCTAAACAGAAGAACCTGCTCTAATCTCTCTCTTTGGTAGTAGAAAATGAGTCTCTTATCAGGCTAATTCCAGGACTAAACCAAGGACTCCAGAATAAAATCAGTGACCTTTTCTGGATGAGCAAGGACAGGAGGATGAAGGCTGTGAGCTGAACAAAAGGAATCTGTGGCTGCTCTAAATTGCTGCTTGTAGGAAGGGAAGCAGAGGGTGAATGTAAAGAAAGGTTCCTATATGAGAGTGCTCCACACTTGGCCTCAGAGATTGTGGGTTCAGCACACACATAGGAATTCATTTCTCTGGATAACCTGGGGGCTCTCACTTCATCTCTGTGGGCAAGTAGCCCATGACTTGGCCCTGCTGTCTCACACCAGACCTCCGATTGTCATGTTTGTTTGAAAAGTGACTAAGGGACAGAACAGCTATATCCAAGGGTGAGAGCCCAGAGTGGCTCCTCTGTGGTGCCCACACCTGCTCACCACACACATCCCCATCACAGTCCCTTGCCACTTGCTAAGTGAGGCTGAGCCATCTGTCGCCTTCTCCTCTGTGCTGTGACTGAAGGAGCCCTGAGTGGCAGCTGGTGGGTTGTGTTTGCAGCCCAGTTGTTTCACCCAGGGCGCTCACATAACCCTGTGTGCTGCTGCCAGGGGTCAGAGCAGCACTGGCAGCAGCTGTCCTCTTCCTTACTCCTCTGCTTGCCTGTTCCTGCCTAATGGCAGCCTCACTCCACTCCCTGACCCAGCGCTGCCATAAAGGTAAACCTCAGCGAGAGGGTAAAGTATGTTTACGTAATGCACCCACAGGACAGTTCTTCTTCCTCTCACCAATTCTGTGCAGTAGTGCAATCTGCCTTTTACAGCTCAGGAAGCTGAGGTAGAGAGAGGCTCAGTGACTTGCATAAGGTCATAGAGCGTGTAAAAAGGCAGGCTTGGCATTTCAACCCAGGCTCAGCCAGCTCTGATGCAAAACAGCCCCACATGTGGCTGGTCGGCTGCTGAGATAAAGAGCATAGCAGCTAAGACATTGGCTGACCTGTAAAGACGTGCTGGACAAATAAATGGTCATGCCAAGTCCCTCTATCACATACACACGCACACTTCCACTCAGAAGCACACATATCCATAGGTACATGCTCATATACACATTCATAGACATACACACATGTTCCACATATATTCATGGACACACACTCACATACATATTCATAGATACACTCACACACATATAGTTACACACACTTGTTCACACACATACTTACACACATTTGCACACACATACAAAAACACACACAATCATAAACACATATTCATAGACACATTCAGACACACACACATTCACACATAGTCATAGATATACACTCATACACTCACATACAGAGCATACACACACACGGGTACTCACACACCCTGTTTTGCCTTTCCTGAGGTAATTTTCCAACACCCAGGCTCACATTTCTGTATCATTGATTCTCTGGGACTCCTCTCCTTAGGATATGAAGGACACCAGGAATGTTGCAATGATATAGACACAACCAAATAATTACTTAGCTGACAGCTATGACTGGTTACTATATTTTTTCTGTCTTTTTTGTATAGTTTTTTTGAGGCAACCAAAGCAGAACAGGTGATCAGACCTGGTCCAAATGTATGATGTGAAATGTTCTTTCAAAGGGTTCTCTTTGCCTCCATTCTAAGCCCATTTTGCACTGAGGTCATTTGTTTATGGTTAGCACAGTGCTTGGCATATAGTAAGAGCTCCTTCAATACCTCTGTTAGAAGAATCTTTTCAAAATATGTTTATTAAATTGCTCTTCTGATAAAAACCTTATAAGAGCTCTCTCTCTCTGTCTCCTGCCCAAGATCATGCATACAGTCCATATTCCACTCCTGTGCAAACCCAGACAAGATGTAACATCTTCATTTCCTCCTCCTCTACCTCCTCCTCCTCCAAGGACTCCTCTGGCTGGAATTCCTCATAACTCCTCCTCCTTTTTTAAAAAAATTAAATCTTTATTATTCAGCTTATTACATTTGTTTCTCTTTTTTTTCCCTCCATAGCTCCCCTTCACCCGGCTTCCACCCTCCCTCTACCCTCACCTCCCCCCCATTGAACTCATCCATAGGTGTATGATTTTTTTCCAGTCTCTCCCTGCACACTAGAAGGTCAAGATCCAAACTCCGTTGCAACTTTCCCTTACCATTCCATCCCTGGGGCCTTTCCCCTGAGCTTCTACAAGGCACTTACTGTTTGACATGCTATATCTTTCTATCTTATTCTGTTGCTTAATACTTTCCTGGGTTATGTCTTAAAAATTGTAAACCCATCAAGTACTGAGATCATATATTTAAAGCAGTAAAGGCTTTCTGTATTATTCAGAGTGTTAGCCTGGTGTTGGGAATAGAATAAGGATATAAAAATATTTGAATTATATTAAATTAAAATTCTATTCTAGTCAGAATTTACAGGATATATTATTTATCAGCCTTGAATGTATGAAACCTTGTAGAGAAAAAAACATTTCTTATAAACATTCAATATTTATTTTCATTATGTCACTTAAGCATATACACACAAAACTAAGTATAAATTAATAAAAGCTTATGGTTCTAAAATCACTATAGAACCCAAACAAATTTATAAAATTAAATGGAAATGATGGTATAAACACTATAAAGTTTAAATGAATAGTATAAGCATTTTGCGGTGGATAATGTTTGCCAAAAGCAAGTCACACCAAAGGTATGGAGCTGTTATGACTTGAGTTCTTTTGAATTTCTGAGCTTGCCCTGACTCATTACTTATGCCACTCTCATACCTGTTTAGCACACAATACAGCAAGCAAAACCTTCATTAATGCAGTGGGGCATCAGGTCGTTGGGGCCTTATTTAGCCAAATGGCATTTTATTATTAAGGCTCTTGTTCTCTTACTACTTGAGATGCAATCATGATGTGCTAAGATCATTTGGCAGTGTTTGGGTTTATGTGGTCATCCACAAGATCCAGATACGTATGCTTATATTATTAAAAAAATTAAATTTGAAATTAGAAATCCAAACTAAAGTAGATTTCTGGTGGAGTTACACTGTCAACACACTAGTGATAGAAGAATTATTTAAAATAGGAAAAAACTGCCCAGTTGTCCATCATAGATGAGTAAATCTTACCTTTTGGGACAGCATGGATGGACCTAGAGAGCATTATGCTAGTCAGGGGAATAAGTCAGTTAGAGAAAGACAAGTACCATATGATAGTACCATATGATGGTATTTGTCAGTCAGAGAAAGACGAGTAACATATCATGGTACACATATGTGGAATCTAAAGAACAAAATAAACGAAAAAATAAAATAGAAACATATAGATAGAGGACAGACTGACAGCTGTCAAAGAGAAGGAGAGTTTCATGAAAAAGATGAAGGGATTAAGCAAAAAAAAAATCTTTAAACAAACAAACCCTTGTAGACACAGGAAAAAAAAGATGATTTTCAGAGGGAAAGAGTGGTGGTGGTGGTGAGATAGAAGAGGGAAAAAGGGGGATAAATAGTGAGGAAAAGAGACTTGATTTGGGTTAGTGATCACAAAATAAAGATGATGTATTATAGAACTATACACCTGAAACCTATATAATATTATTAACAATGTCACCCCAACAAATTCAATAAAAAAGAAAAAAAAAGAGAAAATTGGAAATATACTTTTTTTTCCCCTTTGCATGGAAGACTGTTGGCCATACATGCATCATCCTATCTTGGGGATTACTAAATGTATTATTTTAAAATCATTACTAAAATTTATTTTTTTCTCATACAAAACAACACATTTATTATAAAAACATTTAAAAGTCATTTATAAATTTCTTCAAGAAAAGAAAATAAGGCCACAAGAATTCTATCTTCCAAAGAAAACAATTGATGGCACATTTAATAATAATATCTCTTCCTCTATTACTACTAATATCAGCAATGGGTACATATTGATTATCACATGTCAGAAAATATTCAAAGAATGAGTATATACACTGAGTAGCCAGATTATTATGACCATCCCCATCGTTGGGCCACCTTTTGCCTTCAGTAATGTGGTGATTCTTCTTGGCATTGACTCCACGAGATGTTGAAAGATGATGCAAGGAATCTGACATCATGTCTGATGAATAGCACTGTCCAGTTCTTTAAGATTTGATGGTTGTGGAACCAGCTGCCTGATGCCTCTTTTAACTTCCTCCCACAAATGCTCAATTGGGTTGAGATCTGGTGATTGTGGGGGCCACCTAAGCAAGGTAAAGTTTCCTTCATGTTCTTGAAACCACTCCTGCACAGTATGAGCACTGTGGCATGGTGCATTGTCTTGTTTGAAGAAGCCATCTCCATTGGGATATGCCATCAACATGATAGGATGAACTTGATCAGCAACAATACTTAGGTATGTTGTGCTATTCAGATGTTGTTCCACACGAATTAAAGGGCCCATATCATGCCAGGAAAACATGCCTTAAAATATAACACTGCCCTTACCAGCTTGAAGGGTTGTACTCATGCTTGTGGGATGCATGCTTTCATGCTGTTTCTGCGAAATTCTCACTCTGCCATCTGCATGCTGCAACTGGAAATATGACTCATCAGACCACATGACTTTTTTTTCCAATCCTTGTGTTCCTGTGTGAATTGGAGATGTTTTCATCTTGGTAACTGCAGACAGCAAAGGTGTTCGTTTGAACAGGCCTTCGGCTTCCATATCCCATACAATGCAGTATATGGCTAATTTGCCTACAGACGTCAGGTGGTCATAATAATCTGGCCACTCAGTGTGTGTGTGTGTGTGTGTGTGTGTGTGTGTGTGTGTACACACTAGAGGTCCAGTGCACGAAATTCGTGCATGGGGTGTGGGTGTCTCTCAGCCCAGCCTGTACCCTCTCCAGTCTAGGACCTCTTGAGAGATGTCTTGACCACCCAGGTAGAATCGGGCCTAAATGGGCAGTCGGACATCCCTCTCACAATCCAGGAATGCTGGCTCCCAACCATTCGCCTGCTTCTGCTGATTGCCCCTAACCTCTACTGCCTGCCAGCCTGATCACCCCAAACCACTCCACTGACAGCCTGATCGATGCCTGACTGCTCCCGGGCCAGCCCTCCCAACTGCCCTCCCCTGTTGGCCTGGTCAGCCCTAACTGTCCTCCCCTGAAGGCCTGGTCGCCCACAGCTCACAGCTACCTTCCTCTGCTGGCCAGATTGCCCACAACTGTCCTCTGCAAACCTGATCTTTCCCAACTCCCCTCCTCTGCCAGCTCAGTTACCCCCGACTGCCCTCCCTGATTGCCTGATTGCCCACAACTGCCCTCCCCTACAGGCCTGGTTCTCCCTAACTGCCTTCCCCTACAGGCCTGATTCCTCCCCAACTGCCCTCCATTGCAGGCCTGGTCTCCCTCAACTTCCCTCCTTTTCAGGCCTGGGTCCACCCCAACTGTCCTCCTTTGCGGGCCTGATTCCCCCCCAAACTGTTCTCTGGTGCAGAGAATGAAAAGATTATTATTAGTTACATTGATTAGAGATTGCTTCATGGAGGAGATGGCATTTAATCATGGACTTGATGTGCAGATAGAATGATGAGGAGGTACCCCGCCCTCCTCAACTGCCCTGCATTCCTATTCCCTGCTAACTGCCCTCCCCTGCTGATCTGGTCTCCCCAAGCTGCCCTTCTCTGCCAGCCCAGTCACCCCTAACTGCCCTCCCTGATTCCCTGATTGCCCAAAACCACCCTCCCCTGCAGGCCTGGTCTCCCCCAACTGCCTTCCCCTGCAGGCCTGGTCCCCCCAACTGCCCTTCCCTGCAGGCCTGGGTCCCCCCCCAACTGCCCTCCCTTGCTGGCCTGGTCACCCACAACTGCCCTCCCCTGCCAGCCATCTGTGGTGGCCATCTTGTGTCCACATGGGGGCAGCCATCTTTGACTACATGGAGGTGGCCATCTTGTATCTTGGAGTGATGGCTAATTTGCATATTACTCTTTTATTAGATAGGATATATATATATATATAAATACACACACACACACTCTGAGTGGCCATATTATGATGATCTCTGAACGCATAATAATCTCAGTGTGTGTGTGTGTGTATTTCTTTCTTTATATAGAGGCCCAGTGCATGAATTCATGCGTGGGTGGGGTCTGGCCAGCCTGGCCAGGGGTAGGGAACATGGGCACTTGGCCGCCCTGCCTGCTGGTTGAACTCCTGGTCCAGGGGGCAATTTGCATATTAGCCTTTTATCATATAGGATATATATGGAGTGGCCAGATTATTATGCATTCAGAGATCATCATAATCTGGTCACTCAGTGTGTATATATATATATATATATATATGTATAAATTTACTCAGCAGAAAAACCACATGGTGTAGATATTATTAGTGTTCCTATTTTATAGATAATGACTGAGACCTAAAGAATTTAAATAACACATAAATAATAAATTGTAGAACAAGATTATAACTAAGGCAACATATAACAATGTATAAATAAAACAAGTGAAATCAAATAGGTGATCCCTTATTTTCCTAAAGAATACTTCAAACATCTTTTTGTTTTACTACCAATAATGTTTGTGGTTATCATGTGGATATATTCCATTATATTTGATATCTTTCACCACTTAAATCTAATATGTGTCCATATTTTTTAAGGTTTCTTTCAAGAGAAAGAAATAAGACTGTTAAGAGGGCATTCTTGAGTTAGAGCTAGTGGTCCTTCATACTAGACCTTAGAAACAATTTATACAGAGAATAGAATAATTAATTACTTAATGAGATAATTTTTTTTGCCTCTGTGTTGTTACTCATGTAAGTTCTCTTACAGTGTTTCACTGTACCTCGTCATCATTCTACCTGCACATCAAGTCCATGATTAAATGCCATCTCCTCCATGAAGCAATCTCTAATCAATGTAATTAATAATAATCTTTTCATTCTCTGAACTGCATAGCATTTGTTATGGTGACTATTAATTCTATACCCAGATTTGTAATAATAGACGTATATCTCCAACAGGAACATTTTCTGATGAATTTATTATTTCCTCTAACCTTAAGGAATGGATTCATATCTTATTCATCATTAAATCGCTCACAGCTCCTAGCACAGTGTCTGAAAAAGAGCGTGAACACAATAAATGTTGAACAAATGTGTGAAGGTATACAGATTGCAACAATTCTTGCTCCTGGAAAGTGCAAGGCATATTTGAGGTATCCTATATCGCTGTCATTTGGAGAGTTTACAAAGAATAAAGCAAATGGATTTCTTTGCTATAAGTTTCTTATGCTTAGACTTGAACATGAGCTGTCATGTTATATCACAGTTCCTCCAAAATCCTTCACTGAGGTTGTTTCTTTCTTGGGAATAATCATATCAAGGAACTGGGCAGCTTGTGAAAAATGGTTGGAGGCAAACTTAACTTTATTTCCTTCCTGCTAGGCTCTCTGCCTTACTTTTCCTCAGTTAACTTAGGAGTGTGCCAGTTAAGTACAGAAAAAGTATAATTTCTTAACAGACTTAGGTTTGAATGTTGTTTCTATCATTCTCTTTTTACCTAAATATGCTCTTGCATATACTGGAGAAAACATTATCCTCCACAAAGTTGTCATAAGAGTGAAATTGAGAAAAACACATGCATATGTACAGTTCTTAGAAAAGATATGGAATAAATAATCTTTTTTAAAAATATATTTTATTGATTTTTCACAGAGAGGAAGGGAGAGGGATAGAAAGTCAGAAACATCGATGAGAGAGAGAGACACCGATCAGCCGCCTCCTGCACACCCCACACTGGAGATGTGCCCGCAAGCAAGGTATATGCCCCCGACCGGAATTGAACCCGGGACCTTTCAGTCCGTAGGCCGACACTCTATCCATTGAGCCAAACCGGTCTCGGCAATAATCTTTCTTTAAGACATTCATTAAACCAGATCTATTGAAAGTATAATGCTTTATTCAGAGGAAAACACTCTTGGTGTAACACCTCTTGATTTTTGTATCAAGAACTTCTGGAGACTTTTCAAGAACATTCCATGTAAAGTACCTACAAGTATGGAATTATTTTCCATGCCTTTAATTCTCAAGGGAGATAATATTAGGGAAATATGGTTCAGAGAGTTGAGGTAAAGCAAAAAAACTCCCTTTCCCCAAATTTGCTTGGAAATTTTATAGAGAGAAGGGAAAAAGTAACACAGAGAGAGAAACATTTATCGGCTGCTTCCTGCATGTTCCCTACTTGGGATCAAGCCCACAACCCTAGCATGTGCCCTGATAGGTTATTGAACCGGTGACCTCTTGGTATGTGGGACAGTGCTCAATCCACTGAGCCACACTAGGCAAGGCTGTTTGCAATTATTTTGAGAATGTTTGTTGTGAGAGGTAAACTTTTGCTTCTTGTATTTGTCCCACTTTCAAAGTTGATCCAGTCACATAATAGAAGAATATGTGCTTTAGGGCATCTGTTCTAAATACTTCTATTTGTCTTTTTGAAGTTGGTTAGTCTCCAGATGAGAAGGAAAGAAAAAATTCATACTGGTAGGGATAGTGCAGTGTGGGAATGAGAGCTGTGCTATTTGAAACACATCACAGAATAGAGTGTTTAGGAAAGCTGAGCTTGACAGGATATATTCTGGCTTCTAGTGAATTCGTCAGGTTTCCCTCCAGTCCTCCAACATATTTTCAGATAGTTGTCAATCACTCGTTTGTTCCATAGTTTTTTCCTGCATGAAGGTGAAATAGATTATTCTTCCAAAGAGCCTGTTGGCAGTCTTAAAAAAAAAATCTATGCTTCCAGATCTTCACCAGTAAATGCTAATGACTAATAGACTCATTCAGCTCCTTGTCTCCAAGTCAAGACAATTCAACTTTGAGATATGGCAAAAGGGAAATGTTATGTTATAACAGCAAGGCCTGTTAAAATCTGGGGGAGGCCTGGGAGGTCCTTCATTTGAATCAGTAAGTAGGATGACAATGCAAAGGAAGGTGAAAAGCCACAGCAGGGAAGTGCTGTTTATCGATGCCTACTGTGTGCAAGGGGCTGAGCATAAGCTATTTGATGCCATCTGCTCACTGGTCCTCTGAAAGAAGGTGTTAATACTTTAATTTCCAAATTTAAGAAAGGGTCTCAGCAAGATGAAAATGTACATAAAGTAATAGAACTCGGTAAAGATCAAGGCAGGAACTTAAGCTGCTCTTCTCTGTGAGCATAAAATATTCTCTTCCAGAGTGGAATGGACCAGAAGGTCCACAGAGGATACCTCAAACACATGTTTAATGTTGGTGTGAGCTCCAGCTCTCTATCATCCCTGTAGCTGACTGGCCTCTGCCGTGCCTGGGAATGCAGACTTCTTTCTTCTCTTTCCTGAAAGCTGAGTTGCATCCACCACTCTTTCTTTTTATCTTTTTTTTTTTTTTGTCCTCTACTTCCACACAAGAAAAACATATTTTCTCCTGGAGAGAAAAGATAGTGTTGTCACCATCTGGTCCGATTCCAGGGTCACCATATTGCAGGAATTAAAAAGACTGAGTAACCAAAGATTCCATTTGCTGTCACATGTGGCGCCTATCACCCCAGCCTCAGAGCACCCATGAGAGAAAAATCTTCCCTTAGGAAAGAACATAAGTAGTCAGACTAGGCTTTGCAACATACAGATCTCCTCTGTCTGAGGTCACACTCACATGAAGCAGCTTTTTGTGATCGTCCCAGATCAAGTCTCAAGGGCTGCTGGCCAGTCAGAGAGAAGAAACAAGATCCCCATAATGTTCAGCCATTGGTGGCAGAGCTAAAATGTCTCTCCCACAGCCTTTAGAAACTCCAAACACGATCGCATCTGCCAAGCTGGCAGATGTGGTTCTTCCTGGTCCAAGCTGGGCCTCACTGATGGATGCAGATCATCAACGTATTTTTGCTGGTTACCTTAAGCCAGGCATTGGCACAAGGCAGTGAGTGTTGCCAGCAAATGGGCATTTTGGTGCCATTTGTGAAAATTAACTTCCCTAATTAACTCGCTGGTTCAAATGCACTCAGGATGAAGACATTAGGATGATTACCTAGAAAATTAGTACCTTGGTAGAATCCCCATGCTTCCTTTTTGTCTCTTAAATGTGCCAAGAACCAAATTGCTCAGATGACATTGTCAGATCTCCGAGAGCAAATAACTGATGAAGGGAGGATGTTGCCACATGTTGGCTTCTGTAACCCTAATTTTAGCACATGGGTTCTGCTCAGCATGGGGTGGCCAGCAAATGATTTTCTCCATCCAGAGGGGAGCACTGGTGAAGATCAGAATTACTTCTTGGTTCATATTCAAGCACCTTCTTGAGCACCAGGCTTCATGGCAATTATGGCTAAATTAGTTTTGCATCAGTTAGGACTGACTGCTAGGAACCTACTCTGGGGGGACCAGTAGGAGGCCTTCATTTTAGAAGCAAGAAATTATAAAATTCCATTTGTTTACTCAGCCTACAAATGCAGTTTTATTATTATTATGTTTTATGAACTTAAATATCTCCATATAGAGCCTCAATGTTATGAAACATTTCTAGGCCTGGGGAATTTTACTCCCTCTCTTTGAAATTCCCTATGTGTACAGGTTGGTCATTCTTTTGATCTGGAAAATTTCTATCTTTTCAGTGATTTCACTTTAGTCATATCATAGGACTGGGTTACTCTTGCAATAAAATGTATACTTTCCACAATTTTGTTCTGTGTTCTTTATTAGGTCAGGTATGGAGAGCAGCCAGAAGATTTGGGGTGATTCAGTGTTATTGATACATGGGGGTAATGGTATGTGCTTCCTGAAAAAAAAAGAAGGTAAATTTGTATTCTGGGAGTTTAAATGAATGGTTTTCAACTCTGTTACACTTTAGACTCATCTAGTGAGGTTTTTTTTTTAATAGGCTAATGCCTGAGACCCATCAGACCAATTAAATTAATATCTCTGGGAGATGCGGTCAAGATCTCTCTGAAGATTCCTGGATGAAACTAATGTTAATCAGGATTGAAAACCATTTATTCATTCCTTTCGTAACTTTATACTCATAACAATTATAAGGATAAGTCTAGGAAGAATGAAAATCAGATTTGTTAAATGTTCTATTTACCATATCTATAGATTGAATTTAATGTATTTTGTAGGTAAATATATATTTTTATTTAAAAATGAACTCCATACTATGAGAAATGACAAAGTCATTTCAAAATGCAGTCAGAGTTGCCCTTCCTGAGGAACTGCCTTGCACAACTTGCTCCTTGAATCTCTGGACTGGGAGCAGACCTTTGCACTTGAATGAAACCACAATTGTTTGTAAAAACAGGAGGAAAGTGGACATCTTGCCCATAGTTCTGATGATTACGGGCTTTCTATTTGAAGATAGAACCAGTCACCAAACATATATATAGCCAAAAGTGACTCAGCTTAGTAACAATAATATAAATTTTTTCTCCTTTTCACGTAACTATTCCTTTCCTCTTATCAAAACAAAAACAAAACCCACCAAACAAAAAGCAATTCTTTCTTTGACCCTGTAATCAAGACATTATTTGGGTTTCTGCCTGAATAGGTACTTCCAGGATTGCAATTCTTTGATCCCAAGTCAACACTTGCTGCCTTTAATTTTGGCTTTTTAATTTTAGGTTAACAATACAAAAACAATGCAGGTGGTTACTACACCAAAATAACAATTGTTCCTATATCATGATAATATAATTTTAAATTATTATTTTTTACATGAATGCTGTTTGTTTTTTCATATAAAGTATAGGTATTAACATCTACATATTCTAAACAATCAGTAGCACATATTATAAAGATGAAACAATGAAAGTTACTTTTAAAAGAACATCACTTGGCTTTTTTTAAAAAAAACTTTTAAAAACATTTCTTTATTGATTAAGGTATTACATATATGTCCTTATTTCTCCATTAACCCCAACCCTTCCCCCCACTCATGCCTTCACCCCACTGGGGTCCGTGTCCACTGGTTAGGCTTATATGCATGCATACAAGTCTTTTGGTTAATCTCCTCCTTTCCCCCCACCCTCCCCTACCTTCCCTCTGAGATTTGACAGTCTGATCACTGCTTCTCTGTCTCTGATCTGTCTCTGTTCATCAGTTTTTGTTGTTCATTATATTCTATAAATGAGTGAGATTATATGGTATGTGACTTTCTCTGACTGGCTTATTTCACTTAGCATAATGCTCTCCAGGTCCATCCATGCTGTTGCAAATGGTAAGAAATCTTTCTTCTTCTTTTTTTTTTTTTTACCGCAGAATAGTATTCTATTGTGTAGATGTACCACAGTTTTTTAATCCACTCATCTGCTGATGGGCACTTAGGCTGTTTCCAAATCTTAGCTATGGTGAATTTTGCTGCTATGAGCATAGGGGTGCAAATATCCTTTCTGATTGGTGTTTCTAGCTTCTTAGGTTATGTACCTAAAAGTGGGATCGCAGGGTAAAATGGGAGTTCCATTTTTAGTTTTTTGAGGAAACTCCATTCTGTTCTCCACAGTGGCTGTACCAGTCTGCATTCCCAACAGCAGTGTAAAAGAGTTTCTTTTTCTCCACATCCGTGCCAGCACTTGTCATTTGTTGATTTGTTGATGATAGCCATTCCGACAGGTGTGAGATGGTACCGCATTGTCATTTTGGTTTGCATCTCTTGGATAATTAGTAACTATGAGCATGTTTTCATATGTCTCTTGGCCTTCTGTCTTCTTTCAAAAAGTACCTATTTAGGTCCATTGCCCATTTTTTGATTGGATTGTTTATCTTCCTTTTATTAAGTTGTATGAGTTTCCTGTAAATGTTGGAGATTAAACCCTTATCAGTGATAACATTGGCAAATATGTTCTTCCATGTAGTGGGCTTCCTTGTTTTGTTGATGGTTTCCTTGGCTGTGCAAAATCTTTTTATTTTGATGTAGTCCCATTTGTTTATTTTCTCTTTAGTTTTCATTGTCTTAGGAGCAGTATCATGAAGAAGTTCCTTGGCATATGTTGAAGATTTTGCTGCCTGTGGATTCCTCTAGTATTTTTATGGTTTCCCATCTTATGTTTAAGTTCTTTATCTATTTTGAGTTTATTTTTGAGTATGGTGTAAGTTCGTTGTCTAGTTTCATTGTTTTGCATGTATCTGTCCAATTTTCCCAGCAACAGTTGTTGAAGAGAATGCCTTTGTCTTGACTCAATTTTATGCTCATGCCTCCTTTGTCAAATATTAACTGGGTATAGTGGTTTGGGTCGATTTCTGGGTTCTCTATCATATTCCATTGATCTGTATGTCTGTTCTTTTGCCAGTACCAGGCTGTTTTGAGAACAGTGGCTTTGTAATACAGTTTGATATCTGGTATTGAGATCTCTCCTACTTATTTCTTCTTTCTCAGGATTGCTGAAGCTATTTGAGAAAGATGAATTTTTGGAAAGTTTGTTCTAGATCTGTGAAATATGCCAATGCTATTTTAATGGGGAGTGCATTGAATCTATAGATTGCTTTGGGTAGAGTGGAAATTTTGATGATGTTGATTCTACTAATCCATGAACACAGTATTTCTTCTATCTGTTTATGTCTAGCTCTGTCTCTTTTTTCAGTGTTCTGTAGTTTTCCATGTATAGGTCTTTTACCTCCTTAGTTAAGTTTATTCCTAGGTATCCTAATTTTTTAGTGTGGTGGTAAGTGGGATTGCTTTTTTAGTCTCTCTTTCTGTAAGTTCACTGTTAGTGTATAGAAATGACATAGATTTTTATACACTAATATTAATTTTATATCCTGCTACATTGCTGAATTCATTTATTAAGCCTAATAATTTTTTGATGGAGACTTTAGGGTTTTCTATGTACAGTACTGTGTCATCTGCGAATAAGGATGGTTTTACTCCTTTTTTTTTCCAATTTGGATGCCTTTTATTTCTTCTTCTTGTCTGATTGCAATGGCTAGTACTTCCAGTACTATGTCGAACAGGAGTGGTGAGAGTAGGCATCCTTGTCTTGTTCCTGTTCTTAGGGAAAATGGTTTTAGTTTTTGTCCATTCAGTATGATGTTGGCTGTGGGTTTGTCATATTTGGCTTTTATTATGTTGAGGTATGATCCTATCTATTCCCACCTTGCTGGGAGTTTTTATCAAGAAAGGGTGTTGGATTTTGTCAAAGGTTTTTTTGCATCAATAGATATGACTATGTAGTTTTTATCTCTCAATTTGTTTATGTGATGTATCACGTTTATTGACTTGCAGATATTGTACCATCCTTGCATACCCGGGATAAATCCTACTCAGTCATGGTGTATGATCTTTCTGATGTATTGCTGGATCTGATTTGCTAGAATTTTGTTGAAGATTTTGGCATCTATGTTCATGAGGGATATTGTCCTATAATTCTTTTTCATTGTGTTGTCTTTATCCGGTTTTGGTGTTAGGGTAATGCTGGCTTCATAGAATGAGCTTGGAAGTATTCTTTCCTCTTGAATATTTTGGAATAGTCTGAGGAGGATAGGTTTTAGTTCTTCCTTGAATGTTTGGTATAACTCCCCTGTGAAGCTGTCTGGCCTTGGGCTTTTGTTTGCTGGAAACTTTTTGATGACTGCTTCAATTTCTTCCATAGTTATTGGCCTATTGAGATTTTTAGAATCTTCCTGATTGAGTTTTGGAAGGTTGAATTTTCCTAGGAATATGTCCATTTCCTCCAAATTGTCTAGTTTGTTGCAGTAGGAGTTGTTCATAGTATTTTTAACAATCCTTTGTATTTCTGTGGGGTCTGTTGTTATTTCGTCTTTCTCATTTCTGATTTTGTTTGTGTCCTCTCTGTTTGCTTCTTGGTGAGCCTGGCTAGAGTTTCATCAGCCTTGTTCATCCTTTCAAGAAACCAGCTCTTGGTTTAAATTATTTTTTTGTATTGTGTGTGTATGTGTTGTTGTTGTTTTTTTGGTCTCTGTGTCATTTATTTCTGCTCTGATCTTTATTATCTCCTTCCTTTTGCTCACTCTGGGCTTTTCTTTTTGCTCTCTAATTCTTTGATTGTAGAGTTAGATGATTTACTACCATTTTTTTTTGAGATAGGGCTATAAAGCTATAAACTTTTCTCTCAGGACTGCTTTCATTGTGTCCCATAGATATTTGGAATGTTGTGTTTTTATTGTCATTCATTTCCAGGATGTTTTTAATTTCTTCTTTGATCTCATTGGTAACCCAATCATTATTTAGTAGCATGCTATTCAGCTTGTAAGTATTTTAGTTTTTTGGATTGTTTTTATTATAGTTTATTTCTAATTTTATGCCATTGTGGTCTGAGAAGATGCTTGGTATGATTTCAATCTTCTTGAATTTGGGGAGACTTTGCTGGTGACCCAGTATGTGGTCTATTTTTAAAAATGTCTCATGTGCACTTGAGAATAACGTATATTCCATGGCTTTAAGGTGAAATATTCTGAATATGTCAGTTAAATCCATCTGAACTAGTAAGTCATTTAAGATTGCTATTTCTTTACTGATTTTTTTGTCTAGTGGATTTATCCAGTGATGTCAGCGGTGTATGAAAGTCCCCTACTATGATTGTATTGTTGTCAATCTTTCCCTTGATATCTTCCAGGAGTTTTGTTATGTATTTGGGTGCTCCTGCATTGGGTGCATATCTGTTTATCAGGGTTATATCCTGTTGTTGTATTGATCCCTTAAGTATTATGAAGTAGCCTTCCTTATATCTTGTTATGGCCTTCACTTTGAGGTTTATTTTGTCAGATATAAGTATTGTTACACCAGCTTTTCTTTTATTTCCATTTGCCTGAAAGATATTTTTCCATCCCTTCACTTTCAGTCTGTGTGAGTCCCTTGTTCTGAGGTAGGTCTCTTGTATACAGCATGTATATGGGTCATGTTTTTTTTTAAATAAAATTCAGCCACTCGATGTCTTTTGATTGGAGCATTTAGTCCATTTACATTTAAAGTTATTACTGAAAGGTACTTGTTTGTAGTCATTTCTATTTTTGTGCCTGTGTTCCTCCGTACCTTTTTATTTCTTCATTTTACAGCATTCCCGTTATCATTTCTTGCATTGCTGGTTTGGTAGTGATAAATTCCCTTAACCCTTTTATGTCTGCGAAGCTCCTGATTTCCCCTTCAATTTTGATTAATAGTCTTGCTGCATAGAGTATTCTTGGGTTCAGTCCTAGCTTTGCAATACTGTGTATACCTCCTTCCATTCCCTTCTAGCTTGATGTGTTTCTGTTGAGAAATTATTTTATAATCTGATGGGTGATCCTTTGTAGATAACTCTTTGTCTCTCTCTTACAGCCTTTAAGATTCTCTCTTTGTTATGAACATTTGCCATTATAATTATGACCTGTCTTGGTGTATGTCTTTTGGGATTCATCGTGTCTAGGACTCTCTGTACTTGTGACCCTCTGTACATCAAATAGATTTTCAATCCTTGCTGCTCTTCTTGTCCTTTGGCAGCCTTGTTTTACGTATGTTACTTCATTTTGTGTTGTCCCAAAACTCCCTTAGGCTCTCCTCCTGTTTTTTATTTTTTTGTTCAATTGCTGTTCAAATTGAGCTTGTGTCACTACCTTATCTTCTAACTCACTAATTCAGTCCTCTGCTTCTTCTAGTCTTCTATTGAAACTTTCCATGGTGTTTTTGATTGTAGCTATCTTATTTTTTATTCCTTCCTGATTCATAGATTGTTGATTTTCTCATCCATCTGGTGTATGAATTGCATGACCATTACTCTGAATTCTTTTTTGGTCATGTTGCATGCTTCAATTTCACTAATTTCCTTTCTTGGCAACTCCTCATTTTCTTTCCTCTGGGGATTGTGTCGTCTCTACATTATGACTTATCACCAGAAGGTTCAAGTGTTGAGTTGTGTGGACCTGGGCCATGTGCAGTGGAAGCTTCGCACCACCTGAGTATCACTGAAGTGCTCTGACACTAAGATGTTTGGCTGCTGTGGGTTGGTGGGAACCAGGCTCTCCCAGGATCAGCATTACCAGTGCTCAGTGTGGTCTCATGTACAGACCTAGAATCAGGAACCACACCTGCATCACGCTGAAACAGAGACCATGCTGGCATGTGCTGAAAATCAGAGTTCCCTAGTGCATTGCCAGAAGTCAAAGTTCCCCTGTGTCTGCACCAAGTACCAAGTATCCAGAGTCTCTGTTGCTTTGTGCGGCCTCTTGCTGAGAATCAGGGTTCCTGTATGCACATACACCAAGAATTGGAATCACTGGCTCTTAGTGTGAATGCACTGGGTGTCAGGGATCCCAGGTGCATGCGATAAGAAATAGAGTCAAGTCATTGGTGCACAGTGCTGCCTCCTGCCTGGAGAATCAGGGTCCTGGTCAGCTTGGGGGACTGGGTTGCACAGTAGCACTGTGGAAACCTCCTGCACTGTGGAAAACAGACTTCTGTATGCGTTTGCCCAGAATCAAAGTCAGGTGCCACTGCCGCCCTGTGTGGACTTCAGGTTTGGTTGCCCAATTGCATTGCGGGGAACAGATTCCCAGTGTTGGCGTGCTTCCAGGGTCAAATTCCTGTAGCTGAGTTGCAGCCTGTGTGAAAGGCAGGTCTCTCAGTTACTACGGCGCTGCCGGTGAGCCTCTGGGGAGGGGAATAAGCTGCTTGACTCACAGAAATCTGTGGCTGGGATGTCTGGAATCTTATGGTCTGTGGGTCTGCAGCTGTGGTCACAGGTCTCTGTCCCCAGTGGCTGCAGTGTCCTGGTTTGCATCTGAGATTGGACTGGGTGGTGTTGAAGCCAGGATCCTAGTCTCAAGCAGCTCTGTTTCTCAAGATGGTGTGTGCAAGGCTCTGCCATCTAAGACTGCCCCGTTTGGCAGCCTCTTGGAAGACCTGCAGAATCTAAATGTCCCTTGCTCATACACACACACACACACACACACACTACACACATCCACACACTCCTTTATTGCTCCCTCACTCTCTCACACTCTCCCTCCCTACCTTCCTGCCAGTCGCCATCTTCTGTCCTCCCTCACCTAACTTTTTATGTAGTGGCTGAATGAATGGAGTGTTCGAGTTGACATCACTGGTAATGAGCTGGGTGATCTGGGGCATGAATCAGAGTTTTCAGATGTCAGTCAGGAGGAGCAGCATCCCCGAGTTCTAAGCAGTCAGGACCTGCCTTTTGAACACACTGCCAACCTGAGAAGACTGTGGGCTGTTCCAGAGGCTATGTTTCTTCAGAATTTAGAGGTTTCACATACACATTTTGCACTTTTTTCTTTTGAAAATATAAACAGTTTCTTCAGAAAATCAAATACTGAATTAAAACTGAGATATGCAAATGTGCTCTCAGACCATTAAATGAGGCAGGCAGAAAAGACTTCTTGACTTCAGCTAAGGAATAATGGGTAGAAGAATTTGACTGCGTCAAATAAAAATAGTTACTTCTTACCTGGCCTCTGTGGCTCAGTGGTTGAGCATCAACCTATGAACGAGGAGGTCACAATTTGATTCCCATTCAGGGCACATGCCCAGGGTTGTGGGCTTGATCTCCAGTGTAGGGTGTACAAGAGGCAGCCAACCAATAGTTCTTCTCCCTCATCATTGATGCTTCTCTCCCCATGTACCCTCCTCTCTGCAATCAATAAAAATATTTACATATATTTCTTAAATAGTCACTTCTCTTCTAGGAACTGCTCTTGTTAGGATGTAGCCAAGCCATGAAAATAGCCTGAGCACTGAAAACAGTTTGGCTCAGTGGATAAAGCATTGGCCTGCAGACTGAAAGGTCCCAGGGTTGATTTCAGTCAAGGGCATGTACTTTGGTTGTGGGCACATCCCTAGTAGGGGGTGTGCAGAAGGTAACTCTCTATCCCTCTCCCTTCTTCTCTGTAAAAAAAATCAATAAAAATATGTTTAAAAAAGAAAGAAAGAGAAAGAGAGAGAGAGAGAGAGAGAGAGAGAGAGAGAGAGAGGAAGAAAGGAAGAAAGGAAGGAAGGAAGGAAGGAAGGAAGGAAGGAAGGAAGGAAGGAAGGAAGAAAAAAAAATAGCCTGAGAGCATGAGAGAGAATGGAAAGGGTGTGGCTTGGAACCTTTACTCTATTGTGAAAAGCAGTCCTTATGCCAGTTAACAGAACCATTGGTGTTAAAACTACCAGCCAGGACACACCCTGACTAGCTTGGGGAGAAAAAATACTATTGGGGAGCTATGTGGCATCTCAAAAGGAGGCAGATAGGGAAGGATTTTCATAGATTTGAGGGGGCTAAAGGTATCCATCTAATGGTCTTGGCAGAGATTGGTTAGAACTCATAAATTACAGAGTTTCTTGCTCAGTGGTCTAATCTTTAGAACCTGAACCTGTGCAGGATACCATAGCATCAGTTTCACTGTTGTCATGTAGAGCATATAGGTCAGAATAAGCTGATGTTAAAAAACAACAAGAGTTAGAGCTTATACAGTTTTCTTTCATATTATGGTTTAGTGTAGTCGATCTGTTTTGTGAACCATGGTATAGTTCTGCAAATTATGACTTCTGTTTCAGTTCCTTTGGGGAAACATATTTCAGGGAAGAGATAGGGAATTGGAAAGTGTAGAAAGAAGTGGAGAGGAAACAGGCATTAGAGCATCCAGTATGTACACCAAGAGATAATGCTTGTAAGTGTACATATACTTTTCTTTGTTCATGTTAATGTCCTTCCATTGATCTTTATTTACCAAATTGTTTTTCCATCAGGAACAAAGTGATAACACCAGGTTTTGTTTTTTCCAAGGGTGAAGCTAGGGCTTTCTTCTCAGTACTTTGTCTTTTTTAGAAGTCAGATGCTGAACAAACGTCTCCATTTCTGCTCAACCTTTTCTTTGCTTCCCATTGATATTAAAAATACATAATATAGCCATTTTGCAGATGCCCATTGGAGACTTTTTATCCAAGTGGTCCTAAGACTTCCTGGCCTGGGTTTATTCTCGCTTCCATGCTTTTCATGAATAAATCACTGTATCTTTGATCAGCAGCAGCATCATTTTCCTATCAAATATTTTACCCATTGGGTCAGAAAGCATGATCTTTGAAACTGACCTTGCATATATTTTTGCATGTCTTCTCCAAAGTTGGCATGAGATGTGTCAGGGTCTCAGTTAATCGTATTCCTCTAGGCTGTTCATTTGATGCAAAAAAAAAAAACCAAACAACAAGTGAGGACACAATGGACATTTTTATAGCTTTCTGTTAGATCTTCCGTTATCCTGAGAAACATCCCAGAGCATAAAGGGTTGTATGGAAGCCCATTCTGGTGTGTATAAATAGAAGTGAACAAAGAACTTGCCTGAAGGCTCACACTGGAGACAGAATTCCAGTCTAGAACACACACTAGCTGTCTGATGCCCATTTTCTCCTCAGGCCCCTCAATGTAGATGTCACATTCCAAATCTTGTTTTTTTTCCTTAGATACAATCACTGAGAATTTTAGCATACTAAGAAATCACCAATGACCTGCAAGCAGTAACACTTTTTGCAAATTCCAGGGAATCTGCCACAAGAGGAACCTGAAATAAAATGTAGCAATTGGAGGAAGAAAGTCAAAACTTAGTTGTGTTCATTGGCCTTTAGGGTCTGTTTCAGGACTTCACCCAACTTTTCCTCTGTGATGCTCCTTGCAACATATTCATTCACTTTGGAAAGATGGAAAATTGCAAGAAGAAATGACATGTGTTCTTCATTAGGTTTCTCTCTAAAATCTTTCTTTTTTCCCCCATACTTCTTCCTAGGAAAAAAATAAATTCCCTTGTTTCAGATCCCATTCATGTTAATAGGTGTTTCAGCATAAGATGATACAATAAGGGAAAATGAAAGTAAACACTCCTCTGTCAATCTGTGTTCTTGATGTTGAGAGTACTTAGAGCTGGCCAAGGACCTCAGAGCCATCTAAGTACTGCCACATAGCTGCCACCTGTGTCCTGGTTTAGGGACACAGGATAGGTTAGTGTAGGATGGATGTTTTGGAAAATAATTTTGGACTTAAAACTGTTGTTTACTTGCTTTAACAGCTGCTCCCCAGAGCCACATACCACTTGACATGAAAGAGGGAGCAGTGTCTTGTGTAAGTGGAGCAGGTGGATGCTAACACGTGACCCTGGCATTGAAGAATTGGCTTTCTGGGATGAAGAGTTCCCTCCTGACTTTTTTTATGGTATTTACAAAACTAAGCCACAGCCTCTTCTGATGCTAACAGCCACTTGGGCTGCAGAGCAGTTGAGAAGGGCCTCTGGAGAAAGGTCAAACCGCTGGGCAAACACATTGCAATTTGGCTCACCAAGCCAATCACAAATACCAGCTTCCTGGCCCAGGTGAAATACTGGCTGTTGTTGTCCATTCAAACAAGGGGCAGTTAGTGTCTTTTTACCTAGTAGATTTATGAAAGACAATTTTGAACACAATATGAATTTAGGGCATTTTCATTACTTCTGCATGTTGCTCTTTCTGGAGTGTTTTTGTCCCCATATTTGTTAAACTCCCGCTCAAATGTTACCTCCTCTGCCATAGCTTCTCTGCTCTCCCAGGTTGAGTCCTCCCTGATTATTACCGCCTCAAAGGTTTGTCTTTCTATGGTTAAATGGCCTGGGAGCTGCTTCAGAGATGTTAGGCTTCGTATACCCACCGGCCTACCACAGTACCTTGTTTACAGGCACTCAACAGAATTGACTGCATCTCTGTTACTCTTGGGAATATTTCAGGTTGCCATCTGAAAGAGTGACCCTGCCAAAAAGATTTCACACACAATCCATTTGCCCTGCTACAAATGAGACCGTCCTTCCTTCAGGAAAGTTCACATTTGGAATTTTTACTTTGTACTTTACCCTTCAAAAACTACTTGGATCCCAACCTGTATGGCTTAGTGGTTGAGGTCACTGGTTCAAATCCTGGTCAGGGAACATGGCTAGGTTGCAGGCTCAATCTCCACTGTGAGGCATGCAGTAGGCATCTGATTGATGATGTTTCTTTCTCCTCAATGTTTCTATCTCTATCCCTCTCCCTTTCTGTCTCTCTAAAAAACAATAAAAAATATTAAAAAAAACTACTTGGAGAATGGATACTTTCAAGTTATTCTTTAAAGAAAATACATGAGACTAGGCTAGTCAGTGACCTCTCCAGCTCCCTACCCACTGTCAGCACCCTCAGCTCATGCAGAGAAACTGTGATGTAGGAAAGGGGATACTTGAGTGGGAGCCTGAGGTTCCCATTCCTCTACCCAGTACCACCATCAACTAGCTGAATTATTGGGATAATTACTCTTTCCTAGGAACTCTGGTTCATTTATACAAGAGAGAGTTGGGACCAATGACATCCAAATACAACTTCTCACTCAGTCATGGTCTGTGAAATACCAAAATTGGCAATCCAGTTAATGGCTGTTTTCTAATCTTAGTCTAGCAGGTGGTTTCCCTGCACCCCTGTTGTTAAGAATTTTTTCATCATTAAAATAATTGAGTGGGATTTTTTTCTTCTTTTGACCCCTCTCTACCACTATAATAAAGTAAATAAAACTTTTTAATAAAACTCTGCACTGCTATTTGGTGACTAGTGTTCTGAGAATTTCTCTGATGTACAACATAGAAGTAGAGTGGAAAGGACGCTGGAATAGAAGCCAGGCATTCCGAGGTCCAGTCAGGCTCTGCCACTAACTGGCATTGTGGCCTTGGGCTGGTCACATCTCCTCTTGTGGTCTCTGTTTCTCATCTGTTCATTGAGGGATCTGAGCTACATAATCTTTATAGTTCTTCAACTCTTGCATTCTATGAATCCTAGCAACAACATCTCCTTAGAGAGTGGGGGCTGAATGGAAATTTCATGTCACACTACTCCAAAAGCCAAACAATTAATTATGGAATTCCAATAGTCAACCCCCTGCCTGTATACCTTAATGGCATTTTCAGAGCCTTCTGTTTAAAACAACATGTCAGCCTCCAACTAATTGGCATCTTTCCATCAATGTCAAGGGAGCCAAAGGGATCTCTGCTCAGAATTCTCCTAATTTTCCTCTTTAAAGTGGAGGTAGGGAGAGCTGCCTCTGACAACTCCCTTGTATTAGAAAGCCGATCTTGACTGTATTCTTCTCGGTTCCTGTTTCTTCAGGATGTGTGCTCATTTGATAAATTTCACCAAACACTATAGCTGTCTACATCATTGGATATTCATGAAATTTACTAGGCCAGGTTAAAACCACAGCTATAAAGAGACTGAAATTCAAAAAGGAGAATGAGGAAGGGTACCCTTTCTTGCTGGTTCCAGTAGAGGTTTAACAGCATGGACTCTCAAGGACAATTGCCTTGGTTTGAATCTTCATTTGCAACTGAGTAAGGCACGTGGCAGAGGAAAATCTAGTTTGTGTGTCTTTGCTTACTTATTTATAAAATAGGACTGGTGAATTCAAATGCAAGCCCAACAAGATTAATAAAATAATGCAGGTTAATTTGTGGAAGGTTTACCACAGGATAGCTTTTAATGTTAAAATTCTGATGTTTATTTTTGTCTTACCAGCATTTTCAATGTGCCCCTCCCACTGTGAAACCAGCTATCTTTCAGTGGTTGGCAGCAGTTCATCTCTGCCCATCCCCTTGAGTCTTTGTTTCCCTGGGCTTCTTTACCTTGATGCCTATAAGATATCTCTGTTTTGCGATGATTATTTAGTAAAGCACTTTTCTCTTAGGAAGACCCTGCTCCCAACCCTTCCCCCCAGACCCGAGATATTCTAACTCCTGACCTGAGCAACTGTGCAGCTTAGAGCTATCCTTTGAAAGAAAGAAGATGCTTAACCACAAAAGGGGGTTGAATTATTGCTTCTGATATGCATTCAGTAAGCATGAGGGATACAATCCACATACATTTAAAACATCTTATTCTGCTCAAAGAAGGAGAAATGTCCCTCATTTATGGAACTTGCTGAATGAAGGTCTAGTTTGCACTTATTGTTCAGTAACCAATTCCATTTACTTTTCTCTATTTCTCTTCCTTTAATATAAACAGCTGGGACTGTGTAGTGTGCCGCATAAGAATTAAGATTTTTTCATGAGGGGGAGAAAGTAGAAAAAATTCATTTGATGCGTTTTATTGGCACATTTACTCCATGGGTTCAAGACACCAGATGTCTGCTCTCTTAAAGGCAAGTCCAAATCACTTACAGCAACTTTACAGAAATTCAAAATTAAATGGAAATATGACTATGAAGCCATCAGCTAAAAAGCATTGGCTCCTCATGAGGGATTCTCCTTTCTCTCCCTCTCTCCCCCATCCCTCTCTCTCATTTGAATCATATTTCATAGTGATGTCCTTAGAGAAAGCTTTCTCAGGCCTTTCTTGCAGCTCTTGGAAGGCCACCTTTGGTAAAAATCAAGAAAAATGTACAGGTCTTAGAACAAAATTGAATAGGATACCTGCTTTGAGAAAAGTATGACAATCAGTAAGCAAGCAATCCTATATAATAAAAGCCTAATATGCTAAGTATCCGGTAGTCCGGTCATCCTTTCAACCAATCGAAGTGTAATATGTTAATGATATGCTAAGGCTGCTCAACTACTTGCTGTGACATGTACCTACCACCATGGGGCAGACAGTTGACCAATCAACCAGTTGCTATGATATGCACTGACCTGACCACTAGGCAGCAGATGCTCCAGCTGGTTGGTTAGTTTGCTGCTGGGGTCTAGCCATTTGGGACCTAGGGAGCCCTTCTACTTTTCCTCCCTGGCTGGCCAACCTCCTATGCACCAGTGGGGTTCCTTGGCCTGGCCTGTGCTCTCTTGCAATTCAGGATCCCTCAGGGCATGTCAGAGAGTCTGTTTTGGTCTGATCCCACTCAACAAAGGAGCTACTCTCTGGTGGTCAGTGCCTCTCCTGCCGCGTGGCAGTACTAAGGATGTCCTACTGCTGGCTTAGGCCTGCTCTCCATCAGTCAGATATCCCTCAAGGGCTCCTGAAACTGCTAGAGGGCACAGGCCAGGCTGAGGTACCCTCCCCTGAGAGCACAAATTTTGTGCACTGGGCTTCTAGTTATTTATAAAATCAAACTAGACTGTATATAAAAGTTGGCTGTATTTGCAAAAATCAAAACATGTTAAAAAATACTCAACATTAGATAAACACTATATGCCCGGTTTTCATTAATGTCTATAGGAAGGGTATTGTAGTGGTGACTTATGTGAGGACCAGCCTAAACAATGATGGTGGTTATATATGAATGGCTACATGGCCCAGGTATCTAGAGGAAAAATGCAAGTTATAATCAAGGTGAGGAGCCAAGGTAGTATATAGAAATTTAGGACTGAGTGTCAGTTTTGAGAATGCCAAATATGATACCAGGAGTCATGAATATGGGAACAGGGATAAAATGAGATTTTAATAAGATGATTGAAGCAAGTGGCTCAGACCTAATGCCCTATATCACAATATATCACAATAGGATGGCAGAGGTCAACTTTCAGATGATCCACATATGTGGCCTGGGAGTAGCCCTGACTTGAGTTCTACTCGCTCTTATTCCTGACAGGAGTTCTCATGTGTGTATTAATGGTGACTATGGATACATTTAAGAACTAATTTGTCATAGGTCAGACATAGACAAAGAGGAATTAGAGCAAAAGGAGAAAAGGAGTGGCAACAGAGGTCCTGCATGATTATAAGTCCTTAGAAACTAATTTTCTTTATCTGCCTGCTCCCAGCTCTGCTGCAAGACTAACAGCTGGGCCCACACTGCTGAGGAACTAAGACTTTCTAATAGGAGAAAAAACCCCAAAAGTAATTCATTTAATGCATGTTATTGATTATACAGCTCACATACTTCCTGGAGACAGGATAGCTCATGTCCATTTTCCTAATGGCAAGTTCAGATTATCCTTGTGTGTGTAAGAGGAGAGGATGAAAGAAGGAGAGAGAGGAAAAGAGGGAGGGAGGAAGGGGGATAGAGGAGAGAGAGAGAAAAAAAAGAAGGAAGTAAGGGAGGATGGAAGAAGGAAAGAAGAAACCTAGAAGAAAAATACTTAAGAACTGAATGAAATTCATATTTTAAAGCAAATGTGGAATCTGGGGAAGGATAGATGCCAATGCAGTGCAATCTTTAGGAATAGTTATAGAGATGTCAGAGTCTAGAGTAACAAAGAATAATCATTTGCAAGGTTTGGGGTATTTTGTTGTCTAGTACCACATTGTTATTATTTTCTATAAATGAAAAGATTGTGAGAAAATCTCTTAGGAAGAGGTGTGTCTAACTTATAGGTTACTGGTAACACTTAGAAGAGAAAATGAACTTTTCAGGCTGAAGGAAAGCCAGGCTTGGAAAGAAACTAAGTGCTTTACATATGTATCCAGGCAATTCATGGGTCTGTGCTGCCTGTTACTACTTGAGCCAGTTCAGCAGAGACAGGGTTGAATCATATATGAGCATTTATTCCAATAATGCCAGCAGTATGGGAGAGCAGCAGGTCATCCACAAAAGCTGCTCTCCCCCAACCATAAGCCAGCTGCTTATATTGGGTAGAAGGACAAAGATTACATGGGGAAGTAGGCAAAAGGGATAAGAATGGACATATAAAGTGGGCAGTTTACAGGTAATGCAGGGTCGGCGAATGCAAAGGCCTGGAGGAGATGCAAAGGGCTGGTGCCTTTGGTTTCTGCAACAATATTTTTTTATTTTTCCATAATAATAGGCAGCTCTCAGATGTGGAGGATGGGTCACATTTCCAGGTGAGCTCCCAGGTCCCATATGCAACTCCCAGCCAGATTAGACTTGTGCTTTCTTTAATCAGAACAAAACAATCACAGATAACAGAGCCTGATTAATATTTCTTATAATTACTAGAGGCCGGATGCACGAAATTAATGCATGAGGGGTGTGTTTCCCTCAGTCCAGCCTGCACCCTCTCCAATCTGGGACCCCTCGAGGGATGTCCAATTGCTCGTTTAGGCTGGTAGGATCGGGCCTACACAAGCAGTTGGACATCCTTATCACAGGACTGCTGGCTCCCAACTGCTTGCCTGCCTTCCTTCCTGATTGCCCCTAACCACTTATGCCTGCCAGCCTGATCATCCCTTAACCACTCCACTGCCAGTCTGATTGATGCCTAACTGCTCCCCTGCCAGCCTGTTTGCTCCTAACTGCCCTCCCCTACAGGCCTGGTCACCTTAACTGTCCTCCCCTGCAGGCCTGGTTTCCTCCCAACTGCCTTCTCCTGCAAGCCTGGTCCCCCCTAACTGCTCTCCCCTGCAGGCCTGGGTCTCCCCACCCCTTTTCTGCCCTTCCGTGAAGGCCCGATTGCCCCCAGCTTCCCTCCTCTGTCAGCCTAGTCACCCTTAACTGCCCTCCGCTGCTGGCCTGATCGCACCCAACTGCCCTCCCCTGTTGGCCATCTTGTGGTGGCCATCTTTGACCACATGGGGGCAGCCATCTTGTGTGTTGGAGTGATGGTCAATTTGCATATTACTCTTTTATTAGATAGAATAGCTGGTCCTCAGTATTCCACTTCTACCCCTAATACATGTAGCATAGACTTGGAAGCTGCTGAACTTAACACAGCTTGGGGTCCAGAAGATTCCTGCTGTGGAGAAGAAACATCTGTTACCACCAGGCAGGACTGAGAGGGTGGTTTTGCAGATTATTCCCTTCAGCAGGATGGGGAAATACTGACAAGGATTAGAAGAGGAGATGGGCTCCCTTGGGTGTTAGCAGACTTGGTCTGCAAGGAAGGCAAGGATTATTTGGTGCAAGGGAGTCCCTGGAATTGGGAGTGAGTCTCCCTCAAACAGCACAAGATGGTTTCACTGGACAGTATAGAGAGCTTCATTTTCTAGTCTCCATGCTTCAGCTGTTGGTAATTTATAGGGGCAACAACATATATCCTGTCTGCCCAGAAATCCCTGGGTACCTCAAACCAATTACAGCTCTTCACTCCTGTTACTGATTTAAAAATGTATCTGGGATAATGTCAAACAGCACCGAGAAAAGACTTTGGGCCTCAAATAAAGCAGGAGTGACCTCCTTACCCTCAATTTTCCCAGAGTGTCAGGACACCCCTCCACAGGGTGAAGGAGTGTATAAATTTAATCTGGTGGCTCATAGCAGGGTTGAATGGAGGACCAATCAGTTGTCACTCTAGGCAGTGACAAGCTCCCAGCCTGCCAGGAATGGGCAATGAAGCACAAGCTGCCATTAGACACAGCCATGTCACTGGAGGATGAGGAAAGGGGTGGAGGGGCCCTCACAGCTCTGCCTTTGTTAGGATGGTGTTCTCAGCCCTTGAGAGGGAATAAGATCCCTAAATAGTGAAAGAGGGCCCTTCCTGTGCCAGTCAATGGGTTCCTACTTAACCATCTTTTTAGGAGATGGCAGAAACCATTTAACAGCTCTGATTCTACTTTCTCTGTCTCTCTCCTAAGATCTTATAACACATGTTTCCTACAAGGAGCCTTTTGGTGGACTCTTTTTATTCAAATTGTGGTCTACAAACCAGCAGTCTTGGCATCACCTGGGGGCCTATTAGAAATGCAGAATCTCAGGTCCTGCCCCAGACCTACTGAATTTCAGAACCTGCATTTTAACAAGATTTTCAGATGATATTGACTTCTGTTGCAGATACGTCTCTAAATATCCAATTTTACTGAATAAAAAAACCCCCATAGATATTGCTGTGACTATAAACATCAGTGACTTTCTTTCATATAATACTGAATACAAACTTTTTAAGCCATTCAGCTGAACTGGATCAGGTAAAAAGAGAACATCTGTTTCCTCCACCATTCAGTTATCGCTTCCCATAGAAACCAAACACAGATCAAATAGAAAGGGAATGCAGGAAAAATTTAATTTCTTTTAAGCTTGATACCCGATTTCTTCCAGATTCAGGATCAGTGTTATTTTCTTTTTTTAAATCTTTTTTTAAAATATCTTTTATTGATTTTTTACAGAGAGAAAGAGAGAGATATAGAGTTAGAAACATCGATCAGTTGCCTCCTGCATACCCCCCCCTCCGGGGATGTGCCTGCAACCAAGGCATATGCCCTTGACTGGAATTGAACCCGGGACCTTTCAGTCTGCAGGCTGACACTCTATAACACTGGCAGGGTCAGTGTTATTTTCATGGATCAACGGAATTGCTTGTCTGTCTGATTGTGTGTGTGTGTGTGTGTGTGTGTGTGTGTGTGTGTGTGTCGCAGTGCCCACATACACCTACCTATTATTCTCAGCAATTAGGCCATTCTAGATAAGGCAATGTGCTCCATCTCTTTGCAGCATCTCTTTCCTTTAATTTCTTGAAAATGTAGGGTGCCCTTTGCCATAGGTACATGCTCTGAGAAAAGACAGAGTGAATGATAAATTAGGGATAAATAAAGGTGCTAGACTGTCTTGTTAAAGTACCTTAGTCCCTCTGTGCTCATCACTACCATTGTCTGTTTTCACCAACTCTTCCTCAGGGCATCCTTGCCCAACTCACTCAAACTGCCTACTTCAAGGGAGGATTTGGAAATGTCACTGCCATAGCCTCTTTCTTTATTCAGGAGAAGCTGGGGCAGCTCAAGACCCTGCAGCTGGTCTAGGAGGGAAGACTTGAAGAATGCAGAAGCTCAGGTGCCCAGAGAAACCATGGAAGTGGGAGTTCATCTGGAGCTAATCTTTGCACTCCTTTCCCTTTGTTCTGCCCCACTGATCCCTAATCCACTTTGCCATCAAGATCCCAAGTGTGAACTAGTCAGTGCACTTTTTCCTTTAGTTACATTTCACCTCTCATTAATGCCCTATCTGAGATTCATTGCATTTATTTGGACTTGTTGTTCTACTTGTTTTAAATATGTGGATAAACAAGGCAGAATCCAGACCACTTCATCTCAGTGAAGAGTAGTAAAATGAGTGTGGGCTTTGGGACCAAAGTGGACTGGACTAGAATTCTGACTTTGACCCTGACTTAGACTTGGAAGCTATATATAGTCAAGTTGCTTAAACTCTGCAAGCCTTACTGTTTCTGGAAGCCAGTCTTCTCTTAAAAAAATGAGAGTGAAAAACGTCTTATACAGAATGATCAGTGCAGAGACTTCTCATATCTTCTTAGCCACATCATAGCTGCTTAATAAATACTGAACTGAATTCCAAATACAATTTTACAAATAAATGTAATAAAAGAAAACCCGAGTTCCAGCTGTGCTACCAAATTCAGTGGTACCTTGAGATACGAGTGCCCTAACATATGAGATTTTTGAGATATGAGCTATCGAGCTAGCGATTTTTGCTTTGAAATACGAGCAACATTTGAGATAGGAGTAATCATGTGGATTGGCCGGCTGAACACGACCCACCAGTTTACTGAGACTCGGAGCGTCTCATAGTTTCCCATGCCTCAAGGTTACGGAAAGAATTAAACTCGTATCTCGAGGTACCATTGTAGCTGAAAGTCATTGGATAAATCCTTTAAGGCTTTTTTTTTTTTTACACAGAAAAAGAATAAATTGGAAAACTCCAAAGATGCCTTCTAAAAGCTCTAGCATATGATTCATCTCTAGAATTACAAACTTTTATGAAATGCTACATCAACCTTCTATAACAAATGCCATATCCACAGCTTACTAAGATTTGAATATATAAAATATAATAGTACATGCACGCTCTCTCTCTCTCTCTCTCTCTCTACACACACACACACACATATATATGTATATATAACACATATGTTAATATCAATAATGCATATATTTATTTTCAGTCCTCTTTGCTAGATTGGAGTCACAATGATCTACTACAAGAACATCAGGAGTTCAACGTAAATATTTCTGTCTTTGGATGTGGCTCCGGTTTTAGGCCACTGCTACCTATGCTGAAGACAGGTCATAATTCTACTAGAGGCATTGGTGCTCCGTTAAGAAAAAGGTGGCAGATAATCAACAGGGTCTTTCAGTCTCATTGGTAGGATTCCAACTTTCCTAAAATATGAGACACATACCAGTGAAATATATAGTGATTAAAAAAAAAACAACAACAACCTTACACTTGGTCAGCAGAGCCCAACATTTCTCCCATTAGAAATGACCTAACCACAGGAATCTGTGTTGCCCATATTCCTAAAGCCAAAACTCATCCTGGCATCTATGTTAAGGCAAGCTTCTTTGCAGTACAGTGACATTGATTCCTAAGGGCTTCTACTCTCAGGCCAGAATTGTGAGGGAGAGAAAGATAAGGCATATTTTAAAGCAGAGCCTATCTCAGGGACTGGAGTGAGATCATCAGTTTACATCTCCAACTGTTACCTCCTCAACTATTCCTCGTTTCTTGTCTTGACATATTGGGCCTTGGGGATGGGCCCTATTGATGATAATGGAGATTCACAGAAAGAAGAAACTGTTTCTCAATTCAAATGATATGGGCCTGGTTGGAGGCAGAGACTGTTTATTGGCCTCCACTGTTCAGCAACTAATAAAATTAATTCTTTTAAAGAAGAGTTGCAAGTGAAATAGTATAGATACTCTGCAGTGTCCTGGCTCACTAGGATATTAAATGAGCCAGACTTAGGTGTATGGAATTGCCCCCAAGGGATTGCTCTTGGAGAAGTCAGAGTAGATGATGCAAAGATTAAGCACTTCTCAGCAGAAATGCTGCAATATCACGTTGTGATTTGTTTTATTGTCTTTGTATCAGAGCCAGGAAACATGTGGCCAGCAGTCTGCAACAAGCCCTCTTATATTTAACATAGCAAATGATATTTTTGAACATGAATACCATATGAAATTGAGATCGAAAGACAGAATTCATTGCAAGTCAATTATTGATTTTTATGTGTAGGAGGAAAGTCATGGCCATCGGGACTCTGTAAGTCTTGCAAATCATCCTCTAGTCCTTGCAGCTTCTTTGGTCACCAGAAAAATGACAGAAGGCTGACTAATAGTGACTTCAGTTTGCAGAGATTGTTTCATCCATCATACCGGTGATTCTGGTTTCTCTTTATAATATTATTGATGATCAGTTGGGGGTATTACTCATGATGGATTCTGTGGTCAAAGGTAACATAGAAATGATAAGTTAGGTAGATAGTAGAGTTCCAAAAATCATTAGACTTTTCTGCAGTTATATGGGATGAATAAGTCTAGAGATCTAATGTATAGCATGATGATGATAGTTAATAAAATTATTGAAAACTGGGAATTTTTTAGAATAGTAGGTTTTCCTAGTAGGTATTTATAGGAAAGTAACTATATGAGGAGAAGATATTAGCTTGGTTGTGATAATCACTTTATTACATACACACACACACACACACACACACACACACACACACACATATATATATATAATCATGTTGTATTCCTTAAATATATATACTTTATTTTAAAATAAAAAACCCAACAAAACAAACCTTTAGACTTTCACCTTTTTGGATGAAGTAGAATTGGACTAGAACGAGGCAGAGCTGGATGCAGATAAGACTGCTTTGTTGATAATCATACACAACACGAGGAAAAAACTTGAAAAAAAGATACAAAACAATGTTATTTCACTTTAAGATAAATTGTTGGAGAAGCTGGGTGCCCAGTGAAGAAAGATTTGTTTTTATTGGATACAAATACTTTCAAGTACAAATTATTAAAAATTTATTCTTTATCTCTTTAGATGCAGAACTTTATTTTAGGCCACAGGTAGACTCCAAACTAATGGAAAATCAAAACTTGATTTGAGAGGCTCTGTGTCTTTTTCCTTTAATAGTCATTCATTCACTAGCTCTTTATTGAGAACTTACTGTGTGACAGGTTTTCTATCTGAATGTTCAGCGGTTAACAAAATTAAAAGACAAGTTGTATTTTTTAAATATATTTTTTAAATTGATTTCCAAGAGGAAGGGAGAGGGAGAGAGAGAGATAGAAAACATCAATGATGAGAGAGAATCATCCATTAGCTGCCTCCTGTACATCCTATACTGGGGATCAAGACTGGAACCTGGCATGTCCCCAACTGGGAATTGACTGACTGAGTCATAGGTTGATGCTCAACCACTGAGCAGCAGGTCGGGCTGCATCTACTCTTTATTTTGGGGATATTTGCTGAATTTGGCCATGGGCAAATAAATGATACTCTTCCAGGCATAAAGCCACTGCTTGGGACTGAAACTTTAGCTGATAATTCACTGGTTGTATAGAGATGGAGTGAATTAATTGGAGATCTGAGGAGCCTACGATAACTTGGCTAGGTTTCTCCTCAAGATATTGCCTGAAATTTAAAACTGTGCAAGACTTTATGCTATAAAGCAACACTTAAACCCACTGAAAAGCAGGATAGAATCACAGAGCTAAAGAGGCAATGATTGAAGTTCAGCACCTTCTAGAAAAGGAGTTCTCATAGCTCATCCAGAATCTTCTTCAGAGATCTCTGGCTCTGGATAATTTATATTCCTCCCATGTCCAGAATACACTCATTGCCCTTTTCTAGAACCCCCAATTCTCATCATGTGGTGGCACTGGGCTCAGGCTTGAGGTCTTAGGCCTAGGTATCAGTGAGAGGGCAGCTCCTCAGGTACAGTTTTCTCAAGATGATGTCCTAAAATTAAAGAGAAATGTTATCTGCCTTCCACTCTCACCCCACATCCAGTGATGGAACAAGGATTAGATAGACATTTCCTATCAAAAAGTGGGGAGAAGCAGGCAGTGATTCCTGATTCACAGCTAGACAGTGTTGCTATTTCTCTGCTAGGGTTCAATCTTGCTCTATGGCAGTGGTTCCATGGCACTTGGCTTTGTTATTTTGGTAGTTAAAATGTGTCAAAGGTTATCTGTGATTCAGTGCAAGAGGGGACTAGACACAGGGTTATATATCATGTCCAATGGGGCATCTTGGAGAATAGGATATGATATAAAGTACCTTGCATAATAAACTCCGAGGTGTGTCTGTTGCTACCTTGAAGTTAGTGAGAGAGAAAACATCTTTATTTTTCTATATGGGTTTGGTCTGTAAACTTCAAGTTGTTATTGAGGCTAATTGTACAAGCTTGAGAAATAAAAAGATCGGAGCTTGTGTCACAAGTCTACTACTTTTAAAAGCATGACCTTGGTCAGGTAGGCACTAGACTTGGGGGATCTCTTCATAAATTATATAAATGTCTAACCACTATGTGGTACACCTGAAACTAATATAATATCAACTATAATGGACAATTAAAAAAAATAAGAGCCTGACCTTGGATAAATCATTTAATCCCTTTAAGTGTCATTATCCCAATCAAAAAGAGAATATAAGCTATATAGAACACATAGCTATAGTGAGGGCTAAATGAGAAAATGTATATTAAGTACTAAGACAAAGGATGGGAATGTTGCACATGCACTCTCAAATGATAGCCTAAAAATAGTTTACACTGAGATAGACAATTTTTAAATGACCTGAAGTTCTATGTTAGTAAATTCAACTTACCATAGGTAATTGATATAAAATAGGGGATAAATAAGTTAGGTTTTGAGAAATTCACTGTTCTTGAACCATCGTGTTTTTGAGCAGGGAGATAGGGTTCTATTTCTATGGTTGATGATTGGAATTCTAAAGAGAAAGCAGGCCATTATCTTAGGACAAGGCAATCCAATTAGTAGAAGAAAAAAGACCTCTGCCAGTTGCAGACATTTAGGAACTTGAGCAACCTGTAAGAATAGCTTGGGCCTGTGGGCACCAAGAGACTTCAATTAACAGGGTTAAAAGCTTTGAAACACTTAAGAGTGAAACAGAGGTTTCACAGTATTAATGCACACAAATGTGGTATCAAAGTATTCGTGTGCATGCGTGTGTGTGTGTGTGTGTGTGTGTGTGTGTGTGTGTGTATAATTATGGACAACTCTAACAAAACCTCTTGCTTTACTGAACAGAGTAGGCAGAAAGAAATTTAAACTTTTTTTTATCAGAGTTATGAATACATACACTTGTTAATGTATAGTGATCTCTTAGAAGAATTATTTTGATTATAGAGGGCAAAGCTTCTTTTCTCCTTTAGTTACCCCACACTCACTTGTATATTCAAAGCTCAGTGAGTCCTCCAGACCCTCCATTGCTCTTTTCAGATGTCATTTCATAACGTATTGGCTTCCAGGAGCCTCCTACTCTCCATACCTATCTCTATACTTAATTACTTTACATCTATAGCATGGAAAAAATTAAGTATTGGAGGAAATCAGATTGTTATATGATCATTAAGCCAAGCCTCTGAAAGTAGCCCAATGTTTCTTCCATGAAGTCAAGTGTATGGTCTTTTTAAAAACAAAACACACAAAAATTATTTTTTAAATATATTTATTTTGTTTTATTTTTTCCATCACCATTTACCCCCTTTATGCCCTCTTCCATCTCCCCCTCACCCCCCTGCAATTGGTCTTTACGAAACTTTCCTGTGTATTTTCGTTATGTCTCTGTTAATTAGCTGTATTCTGGGTGATTTTGATTGCTTGAAGGCTGACAATTGGGTTAATAGGGTGTTTTTATACTTCATGAATAAGGCTTGATTACAAAGCAATTTATATGGCAAATAGAACAGTTAAACATAGTGTTAGGGGCTGTCTTTTCCAAATATTGATATAGTCAGTTGATTCTCAGAGGTCCTCTGAAAGGAATACTGCACTTTAGCATAAACCAGTATTTTCTGAATTATGAACATGAACCCATGTGTTGAACTACCCTTACTTCTGACCCCCTGCACATGTCAGCAGTGAAGCAGAAATATGAGCTGACACCACAAGAAGGTAAACAAACTTCCTGACAAAACTTTGGTAAGTATAGACTGACCCCCTTTTCACACCTCTTTCAGTACATGCTGCAGGAACCTGTTAATACTTGGTATTACAAGAATCCCCAGAGCTGTGTCCACATTTAGAATCTTCAAAAGAGAAACAGAATGAAAGAACATATAGGGGTGCTGGGCAGCCCTGCTTCATTAATATGGCCTGGAGGTTGTTGAGTTAGGAAGGAGGTGGATAGATGGAGGAGGACTTTAGGAAGCTGTAAAATCAGGGTTGGCTTTCCAGGCAAATGTATGAGATTTTCTTTGGTTCGCTTCGATTTTTCACTTTCTTTATCTTCTACTCATTTCAATGTCTTTGGCCAGTACACTTCTCTCCAGGGTTATCAGACTATGGTTATTACCTAATAACCCCAAGAGGCAGCACAATTTTTATAGGAGAACCTTTAAGGTGGAAAATATTTCAGTATTTAAAGGAATTATGTTAATGGTCAATATTTTATTAAAGCCCCTCTCCTCATCCCATCCTCCTCTATAATAAGAGAGGAATATGCTAATTATCCATTATGCCCTGAGGCATAATGACCAACCAAATAATGACCTGATCATGGATCTGCAGGAAGGTGGGACAGCAAACTGCAAGCGGGTGGCAGAGAGCTACATGAGGGTGGGAGGAGCAACAACAGGGCAGGGGAGCAGGTGGAGAGATACAGGAGGGTGGCAGCAACCTACTGGTGCACAGATTTGTGCGCAGGGCTACTAGTAATATATAAGTTCTTACTTGCTCACTCTTAGAACCACCTGCCTGTTTTATCTGCAGGGTGAATAATGGAGTTGATTCTCTAACCTCAAACAACCACCAGATATAAGATGAATCACAATTTAGGGCAAAAGTAGGGAAGTGGGCATTTGGATTGAATTGGAGTTGAAGCCACCAGCTTTGCAGATAAATATCTTTTATTCTGAATCTGTTCAGTGATTACAGTAAACATTCACATGCAAAGAAAAAAAGTGCTCCTGCATTCAGGAAGGGAAGTACTAGGATTATTTTTCAACCCGGTTGGTCTAAATCCTCGCCTTACCCTTCTTGGCTTCTGCAAGCAGATGCTGAACATGCTTTGAGCAAAGGGCTAGGGGTTTCCTGCCAAGCAGCTCCAGAGGCATCTTCAATCCACAATCACTGAAGACTTTCCCAAAAGGCTTTAGGAGTACAAATCTCTTTAATTAAAATGGGAAAAGCCACAGCCAGTGAGGCGAGGGGGTTGCCTGAGATGGGAAGGAGGAGGGAAATGAGGGAAAGAAAGGGAAGGGGGAAAAGTAATAAATATTTTATAAGTGTTTTCAAACACTAGCTGTCTAACACCCAGTGGAAAATGCCACTTGATGGATTATATTTTGGGTTGGAAAGTGAGGATAATTCTATGTAATGAGAGGTGAATGGGACTTCAGGCCCTTATCCAACCACAAGAGACCCCTTACAAAAGAGTCTGCTCTTTCAGTCATTAATTTTTTATGAAGTTTAATAGGCCTGAGCCTAGAGACCTTCTGTGGTGTTGATTAGCTTCATATTTCTCTCATTAATGTAGAATCTGATTAGCTCTTATAAAAATCATTTCATCTCAGGCTTCAGCATGGCTACCGCATTGTTCTGATATTAAGAATTGCAAGTTTGATTCACCAGAGGGAGGAAAAAAACATCCATAGGGACAAAGTCCCTGGCCTCTTGCTGTTACAGAATTGGATGACTGGGGAGACCAGCTGTCTCTCACATTTTGCTGGCTGCTGGAAGGAACCCTCAACATTTGGACCAGGATAACTTTATTGGAGGCCCGCAGAATAGGTACACTGCAAAGAGAGCTGACTTGAAAGCATAGGCAACAGCCAGTTGTACCAGTTGGGGTTTGCTCAGAAAAAGCAAAACTGCTGAGCGATATACCAGTAGAATAAGGGGCTGGTAGAGGGATTCAATTTTATGCTATCAGAGGAGCTGGCAAAGAGGTCTCCTGCCCTCACGTGCTGTTGGGCCTGAAGATACTATAGGTCAGCCAGACTGGGAGTCAGGAAGAAACACTGGACATGAATGAGGGCAGGAACTCACAGGGACAAGCTGGGACCCAGAAGGACACACTGGAATCCATCTCTGTTTCTCATTACTTCAGCCTGGATACCATGGCTGATTGAGAGGACACATCTATGCCCTTTGTCATAGTGATGGATACATACTTGGCTCAAGAAAGAGGAACCAAAGAAGGGGATCTGGCTGCTTCTGGAGGAGCTGCAGGTTCAGAAATTACCCAAGTCAAGAAGGTGAGCTAACTAATCAGCAACAACATGCAAGAGCCGCCACAGTGTCCGACGCTCTCATTGACCTTCAGAGAGTAAAAATGAGTACTCCTTTTCTCAAAACTTATCATTATCTTATTTTGCTTAGAATAAAAGCCAAAGTTCTGACAATGGCTTAAAAGGACCCATATGATTTTGACTTTATGTCCTACTATAACTCTTCCCCTCTCTCCTTTCTCTTTAACCATATATACCTACTTGCCAGTTCTTGAATAGGCCAGACATACACCTACCTCAGAACTTTGGATTCTGTTTGTTCCCTTTGCCAGAAATATTCTTTCTCCAGATATTCACAAGGCCTACTTCCTCATTTTCAGTCAAGTCTTTGACAAAATGTCATCATCTCAATGAAGTCTTTCCCCAGAATTCCCAGTCCTACCAAGCACCCTAAACCTCAGTTGCTTCCATTGGATTCATCATTTTCCAATATACTGTATTATTTTTATTTTATCCTTACTAATAAAGGGTAAGTATCATCACGCCTTCAGTTGTGTTACCCTCACACCGTCACAAGATGGTTGTATGCACAGGGGAGGTGGGGTTCCCACGGCCTGCATGTGTGCCGTGGGGGCAGGGTCCCAGTGGCCACTCTGCATAGCTTCCCACAGCCCCATGGGCATGTCTCTAGCCTACCTCTTTGGGGCAATTTATCGAGGAGCCCTGGATGTGTGGGTGGGGCCTACCTCTTTGGGGTGATTAATCGCAGGGATCCAGCACTGTGAGAAGGCATAGGTCAGTCTGGGGACTGCCCCCCAACCCCCTGCCCCAAGTGTATGAATTTTGTGCACCAGACCTCTAGTTTTATTATGGTTAGCTTTGATGTATGTCTCTCCACAATAAAAAAATAAGTTCCTCAAGGGAAGAGATTGTTATCTATTTATTTCACTGATATATCCCTAGCATGTTGTTCACTGCCTGATATATAACAGGAAATCAAATTCCTATTATACATAGAAATTCATAACAGATACATATTTATTTGTTAATGAATGACTATAAGGAAGTATCCTTCTCACCTAAAATTTATATATTTTCTGCTCCTTATGATAGGAAACCTCTTTGAGCAATAGAAAAGGTAGATAAAACTTATGTCAGATTTCCAAAAAACTGAAGAAAAAATTTTAGTCACTTATATAGATATTTCCACTGACCAAAGTTTGGAGTTTGCTAATTATTTCATGACTTCTCGGCTCATTCTCTCTACATCATAATCACACATTTAGTGAATATGGTACACATGTGCATTATAAGAACATGTGTCTAAAAAAGATAAATTGGACATTATAATTTGATGGTCAGTCTTCAAGAAATTAGACTATCATACTATTTATGAACAATATTATTAACTAGCTTTAATTGTTAGTTATATTTATTGTTATGACCTGTCTTTCCAATGTGAACATAAACTGCTCATATTTTAATGTTTTACTTGATAAACTTGTATCAAGCCCAAAATGGTTTTTGTACATAAGGCTTTCTTAATCAATATAAAAATACATTCATTGAAAAGGATACTAAATTCTGTGTGAGGACAAATGAAATCATGTGCATAGTAAATGAATTGCATTTCTGTATGAAGAAATTAAGTATACATACTACCTGGTTTTGCCACAACTACTCACCTCAATTATAATTATGTCTATATTTCCAGTCCTTCAGATATGTTTTTATCATCTCCCACTCCTTGTTTACATCTAGGCTTTATTTGTAATCTCTTATTCTGTTTTCAGTTCAGATGGAGAAATTTTCATTATAAGACTACGTATGCCCAACCCATTTCTTTCTCAATATTGATTCATGTCCCTGTCTCCAATTCATGGTTAATGGGGGAAGCTGGGAACCTGCGAATGGAGATTTAGGATGTTTTTAGCCCACTCTGACATTTAACTTCATCTATAGAACATTTTTTTTATTGCTCAGTTAAACTATATATTTAATAGGCTGAAAAAAATGGGAAATAATAATCACATCCAGCTCTATGAAGCATAATTGCTTTAAGGAGAAGAAAATACAAAATTTTTCTGTTCATTTTTCATCCTCTAGCTCTAAGGAAAGAAGGGACTGAGGTTCCGAGTTAGGCTTCTGATGCATGGCTATTTAATCTATTACTGATTCTGCATTTACTTTGCTCTGTCTGGAAAGGATGCAGAATTTGCCATAATGAATAACCCAAGCAATTTCAGCTAATGGCCAGAATTGAAACCTTTGATAATCCCAGGTGAATAATGTTGTCTCAACAGACTGAAGGAGTCTTTTACCTGTCTGCCACAATGATAGATGTAATTAGTTAACAGTGTTAGTCAGAGGTTTTAGTGGAAGCATTAGTGGAGATGGCTCAGGTCATTCTTAATTATGCAAATTCTGTCTTCTTAAGGCTGAATACAAAAAAATAAAAAGAGTAAACACAGCTGGATAAAAAGATTTCAGGGAAACCACAAAGCTAGGAAACTCATCAGAGAACTGATTATGCATCCTTGAGGCTAGATAGGAGGAGAGGAAATAGCCACAAAGGTTCTGTGTGCAGCCCCCACTTCTAGCCAGAACAGCTGAGACGCCTACTAGAAATCCTTGTCCTAAGACATATGTCACCTTGAGCAGACATGACTGAAGAGAAGAATATCATTGTGGTTTTAAGCCCTTGTTAAGCAGCAGGTTTGCTCTCTGGGGAAGACAGACAAATAAGTGACTCCAAGCATTCAGAAGCAGGAGACGCAGAATGATGAGTTGGGTTCCATAGGGTTGAACGAGAAAAGGGAAATAAGGATAGAGAAAGAAAGAGGAGTCTTCTCCAGCTCTAAATTTATAGCCATGTTTAAATAAGCTATCCTCTGCCCTTCTCTGACATTCCAATTTGAGACCCTACATGCCTCCACTCTGCCTCCTAGTAAACAGTCACAGCCAGTGTCAGATCTGAGACAAGGTGCATAATTCAACCTGACATCAAAAACAAAGGACTCTTTGCATCAGACATGTTTATTTTTCTTGTATGGCTTTGACACGTCAATGGTTGTCACCCTTGGTTGAGTGAGATCTTGACATGAAATCAATTTGATGTCCAATGTCAAGTAGCCTTCTTTAATGTCTCTAGATAAAGCAAGAGGGGTCTTGCATTCTTGAAGAGAGTCGAGGGAGTGACCTGGGGATCTATCTGGTCCCCCAAAAGCAGTAAAGGGAAGTGAAGATTTAGGCAGGGACTTTAGCTGGTTGGCTGGCAGAACTTCAGAAGGCAACCCCAAGAATCACTGATTGTCTTCTCACCCTGCACATGGGGTGTCTAATTCTAGGGCACGACTTTTCACCTTTTTTTTTTTTCATTCTGTAGCTTGAAGGAGGCAAACCAATGAAATAGTTTACATTTTAGGAAATTCACAACCAAGAATTGTACCACAGGAAAATATAAATACGTGTAAAGGCAAAAATGTTTGTAGATAGATCACTGTAGGTGTAGCAGGAAATGTAAGAGAGTGGAAAAAGTTACACAACCCTGAGTTTTAATCCTGTCTCTTAAATCCTTTGAGACTAGGCTTCCTCATCTATAAAATGAAGATGGTAGTGTCTATGTGAGGATTAAATGAGTTAGGGTTTACTATAACTCAATTTTAAAGCATATTTTTATGGTAAGAAACATTTGTGAGAAAGATAAATGCTTCATATCCCTTATTAGTTCTAAGAAACAGAACACAGTAATTCATATATTTTACATTGCAATCAACAAACAAATGATTATATCAAAATCAATTTTTAAGTTTCACTTTTCTATTAAGTCTTAAATAGAGACTAGACTAAGAATTTGTCTTGGTAGTTAACCAAAACAAAATTCATTCAAGAACAGGGGCAATTTAGAAAGGTTACCCCATTTTCACAAGCATCTACTTTCCAAATAGATATCCTTATGGGAAAATTATCCAAATTGTTCTCAAAGGATTTAATTATAAGGCCTTATATGGTGCTTACTATCTATCAGGCTTTTTCTCACAGTGTTTCATAAATATTAACTCACTTAATCATCATAACAAGCCTCCACTGTAGGTAGGTGGTTATTATTTTTCTCATTTTGCAGATGAGAGAACTGAGGAGCTAATAGGCTAAGTAAATTGAAAAGATCATACAGCACGTAAGTGGCAGAGCCAAGTTTAATATGCAGGAGTCTGACTCCAGAGCCCATAATTTTAACCAGTGGGCTGTGCTATTTTCTTCATATCAATACTTGTCTGTGATACAAGATTTTCTTCTTAGTCTACAAGAATCTAAATGTGTTATGTTTCTATGTTTCCTTTCTAGGTATTGATTTATATGTGAGCCACTGAAGTTAACATGTTATATTAGAAGTTCAGTTCACCAAGGATCCACAGAAAAGCATTATTTATATTTTTATACTGTACATATTAGGGAGTCAGCGATTGCTTAAAAGTGTAAGAGTAAGACAATGCTAGTTACTGTCATCCAAAGAATTAATAAGATAAATAAATGGTATGTGCTAGTTGTCTAGGATACTGTAGCATCAGTATAATCTTAAAAATCATAATCTTTGCTATATTTACTCAGGATTTTAAAAACTAGAGAATAAGATTCTAGATTTTCTTTATTCAGCAGGCATTTCAAGATTCTCCAAATAAATTTAGGCCCCTCCTGGAACTGAAAGTTTACTGGAAATGCCAGTCCATCAGTAATCCTGGGTGGCCCTGCATTTCCTTTTTAAATTTTTAATAAAAGCTTTATTGAGATATGATTCACATAGTCTTTTAAAGTATAAAATGTCAAAGTTTGTAGTATGTAGTATTATGCAACCATAATGACTATCTAATTTCAGGACATTTTCATCACTTCAAAAGAAACCCATTATTTGTATCTCCCTATTCCTCACTCTCCTCAGATCCTAACAACCACTGATTTGCTTTTCTGTCTCTATGGATTTGCCTACTCTGGATATTTCACATAAGTGAAATCATACAATATACAGTATTTTGTAACTAACTCCTTTTACTTAGCATGTTTCCAAGGTTCTTCTTCCATATTGTAGCACATATCAGTATTTAATTGCTTTTTAAGACTAAATAATATTTTGTTGTATGGATATAGCACCTTTTGTTTACCCATTCATCAATTGATGGATATTTGGATGTTCATTCCTCTTCTATTTTTTGGAAGCATTTGTCAAACAATTGCTAGAATTTACCAGTAAAATCAAACTCATGTATTCTTTTTTTTTTTCATGTATTCTTTAGACCAGTGGTTGGCGATCTGCGAGCCACATGTGGCTCTTTGGCCCCTTGAATGTTGCCCTTCCACAAAATATCACGTGTGGGCGCACACGTACAGTGTGATTGAAACTGTGGCCCATGCGCAGATGTTGGTTTTTGGCTCTCAAAAGAAATTTCAATCATTGTACTGTTGATATTTGGTTCTGTTGACTAATGAGATTGCCAACCACTGCTGATCTATTCTTAAACCAATCAGCAGCATCTGCCATCATCATCCTAGGAGATTGTTAAAAATGCAAATTCTTAAGCCCTACCCCAGATCTATTGAATGAGGATCCCAGAGAGTGGGTCAGGCTGGGTTTGAACAAGCTCTACAGGTGACTGTAATGCATACTAATGTTTGGGAGGCACCACTTTAGATAATTTCGAATGTTATTTCTATCAAAGCCTAGTAGTTTTGATAGCTTCTGCCTCCCAGATTCTTTTAGGTTAAGTCCCTTTTTCATCTATTTAACTTTCAAGTGCTTGAAAACAACTACACTGACACACCTAAATACTGTCTTTTTTTTTTTTTTATATATATAACATTACTTGTTTCTTTGGAAAAAGCAGAGGAAGAGGTAGTATGGCTTTGAACAGAAATGAAACCTTTGTTTTGTTCCATGATGCATCATCTCATGTTCAAAGAATTGTGCCTGGAACATGGCATGTGCACAATAGATATTTATTGAATGAACTAATAAATATTATTGGCAAATTAGATTACTGTGTTTACCATATTAGTTAACAGTTATGGTAGAGTATAACAGAAACTCGCTAAATTAGCTTAAACAAAAACATTTAATTTATCATATGAATACACAGATGTCTAAGAAACCAAGGGATTTAATTAAGACAATGAAGCATCGAGGAAAAACTACAAAATTTCTCTCTGCCTCTCATTTCTTCCTTTTCCCTGCATTTATGAGTTGTTCTTCTCTGTTTTCAATAGAGTTGAGCAGTTTACATATCTACAGAGAATAATAATATTCACAATAATATAAAGAGTGCCTGATATTACAGCTCATGGAAGAATTAATGTGAATTAACTAGATTAGCTTAGTCTCAATTCCAAATTCCCAAAGCTAAGGCCTTTTGTTCACACAGCTTAGGTTAGCATCTTTCCAAAGTCATTTTTGGATTTGGTCAAGGATTTTGTGTTTTAGTGTTTGAATATGGCTGACTCCACCATTTGTAACCATGTGAATAAGGGACAATGGCATTGACTTAGAAGGTGTTGAATAAAAAATTGGAAGTTATTAAATATAATAATAGCTGTCTCATATCTTTGTTCATCAATCAATAACTTGCTTACTCAAACATGTTTGAGAAACCTCTTCTGCTCAAAGGTCTGTGCCATGTTTTAGGTAATGCACAGAGATGACTTAACTTTAAGGTGAGGCACAGTTTAGAAAAAAGGTCAAGACCTAGGCCCCAAAAGCATAAACTACAATTCAAGTAGTGTATGTCTAGTATCAGTGAGCAGAATGAACAATTGGTGTTATGTAATCAACACTAAAAGCAGTAATCACAAGGCATTCATTATTATATACTCCTAGGGAGGTGATGGGTGAAGACCTTTCCTGTTCTACAATGAGGTGGGTGCCCATTTCTCTTAGTAAAAACCTTGGGATACCTTTATTTCAGATGTTGGTATCAGAAACACTATGCAGCTCCCAGGGAAAGTGTGTTTGTATTTTATGAATATTGTGATACTCAATTCAACTGAACGACTACATTTTTGCAACACTTTTGGCAACTCTGCAGGTTTGTATTATACACACTAACTGTTCCCGATTTGATTTGATTTTTCTATTCTTATTTGTTACTTCACTGAACTTCCAGTTATTTACATTCTTACACTGTAATATTGGCGTATAGATTTCCATATATTAAGTATTTTCCTAGGTTTTATCAAGTCCTTTTGTAAATAGGATATAGCCAACTAGAAAACAAACCTCTGTCTTGCGGCATTCATAAGAGGGTGATTTCACTGTAGCGAAGAAGGGTCAGAGGAAAGCTTTGCACCATATTTTGCCTTGGTCCCCTCTGGATCTTTAAGGTTTATATCTGAGCAGGGTTGGGAATGACAAATTAACTGGGATTAAGTTACTGGGAAATACTTTGCTAACATAATTTTATGTTTTCCATTGTAAAACATCCCTTAAGCTATATAGTGTAAATGTTATTTAATAATCTGGGCAGTTGCCCAAATAGCTAGGTTCTTTTGAAGGCATAGACATGACAGTTATTATTTTGAGAGCAACCATTCATCAAAAATGTTTCAGAAGGTTGCCTAAAAAATAATAGAATTTGAAAATATGAGGAACACTATTTTTGTTTGTTTGTTTTGGCATTTTCTATAGAAATGCTGACCATAGCATCTGTGTCTGGTTAGTTCAGTTAATTAGAGCACAGTGCCAGTGACACCAAGGTCATGGGCTTAATCCCCTAGTCAACTCCTTGACTTTGTTTCTGTGCCTTAGCTGAAGACTTTGTTTCTAGCGACCTGCCTCAGGCATGTGGTCTGTGTTATCCACAGGAGCCATTGAGATATTCTGTAAGGGCCACTGCATCTCTGGGCTAGTCTGCCCTGTGGAGTGCACACAATGCCAAGTTATCATCTATTAAAATTCATTCTTTCCCTCTCTCTCTTTCTCTCTTTCTCTCTCTCTCTCTCCATCTCCCCAGTCCCACTGAGAAGAAGTAACTCAAGGCACAGACTGTCTTTCTCAAAGGTCATTTAAGCAACGTGCCTTCTTTGCATGCAGAGAGGACAGTGCTTTCACTGCAGTGAGATACCAGAATGTGGCTGGTGTTTTAGTTGGATACATGAACTCTGGGATCATCAATCAATTCTCATTTGATTCCACAAAGCCCCTCTACTGAAAAACATCCAGGCCTTTCCAACAGATATGACTCATGGGACACTTCTGATTAATACTAATCAGGTAAATGGCTTAGCTATAGTTAATGGTGCCTGCTCTGTAGCTGCAACAACAAGAATTAATAACAAATCCCACACATGTATTTGCAAATCAGAGGAAAGATGCTAAGGGTCTGACACGCTCTAATCTTTCTGATTTAATGGAATCGTGTTAGAGCACATAGAGTACGAAGAATGGGAGACTGAAAAAATTCTCTGTCACATCTCTGCTTTAAAGATCTGAGCTCTCTCTAATACTCTGTCAACAGTTCACTGTCATTGGGGCTTTATAGGACAGGACAGCGCCGGTGACAAACCATCCAGAAAAGAGATACAAGAGCAAGTGGTTTATTAGTGCAGATAACACACATGAGGCTTAATCTCTATGGAGGAAGACAAAAATTTAACAGGCATCTTATCATAATGAGCTGCAGAGTGAGTCTTAAAGGCACAGGAATGATTTCATTTAGTTTTTGTGTGACCTTTACTGATTCAATGTCAGACACTTTTAAGTGCTGAAATATTCAGCATTGGGCAATCCCCAGGATAAGGTCTTGAGGTTTTTTGTAGCCAACTGCAAAGTGTACCAAACCACCAAGAAGAAGTGGGCTCCCAGATATCTGAAATACTTAGTATTAGGGCTTAGTCATGGGTCAAGCAGGTTTGCTGCAGGTAAGGCTAGGATTGCGGTGGTGGGTGCTGATAGGAGGAAGCCCTATTCAGAGAAGGAGCCAGTTCTAAGCTAGAGGATGGTGTGTGAGGGTGGGCTGTAATGAGGTGAGTGGAAGTGAGGAAGGAGACTGGCAAAGTTTAGCTTTTGCTGTTGCCACTGTCACATTCTGAGGAGGACACAGTAAGTGTGCTTAGGATGTGGGGAAACTTTAAGTCAAAAGCATGATGATACTGTTTGGGGGGAAAAAAAGGCAGGTCTCAGCTGGGAGAAAAAGAAACAAAGTTCAGTGTACCAGGCAAGGAGATGAGCAAGAACTAAACAGATGTAAGATAGCCAGCCAAAGAACTTGGGATTCTTATAAGAAACTAGAGTACTGACACTTATTTATACAGAAGAAGCCAATACAACTAGAGTTGGGAGAATACCAGCATAGAGATATGTTTTTAGAGCAGACACCTAGCACCCTGGATTCAGGATCAATGGCAAGAACACTCATGATGGACCCAGCCTGCGGGTGGAGTAGAGGTTCCCAAAGAGGCCTCTGCCATGCTCAAAGCCCAGGAATGTAAAGACAGAAACCAAAGGTGAAGAGTCTCAACATAAAATTTAAAAAGGGCATATTGGGCAGAATTTGTAAAAGCTGTCTTGCATACTTGGTGTGTTTGTTTATTTTTCTAAATGTAGGTTTCTAGTCCTTTAATGGACATATAAGTTTAACTTATTTTAATACTTAGCACACAATAATTAACATCACTGTGACAATAAACTCGGTACTCAAATCTCAGCTGTCTTTACAATCTTATTTAATTTGGAGCTATTTTTTCTTCAGCTAAAATGATAGGCTCTGTGTTAAATGGTTGTTGATGTGTCTCAACAGACCATAAAAGAAATGAAAAAAAAAAGATTTTGAAGAATTGGCTCTGTGTAAGGAATCCTCTTAGGAAGGATTCAGGATAAAAATTAGCAGCAAGCCTGGCCAGTGTGGCTCAGTATTTGAACATCGACCTATGAAACAGGAGAAAATGGTTCGATTTAGATCAGTGCGCATGTCTGGGTTGTGGACTTGACCTACAGTTGGGGTCATGCAGGAGGCAGCTAATCAATGATTTTTCTTTCCCCTTGACCTTGATGTTTCTATTTCTCTCTCCCTCTGCCTTCTTCTTTAAAATCAATAAATATATATATTTAAAAATCAACAGCAGGTGTAGGAGTACTTTTACTACCACTTCAGCAGGGATTTCCTCTGCCTACTTCTCATATGACAACTGGCAGACACAACCTGAACAGCCATCCTTAAGACAGAGACTGATTCCCTGTGTCTGAGTGAAACCTCCTTAGTAAGACCTCTTTGATAGGCAGTTAGAAATGGAATTATGTTTGGTGTATTCTCCATGTGGCTAGATTTGGATACATCAAATATGTCCCCATATTTCCCACATTCTCTGCAATCCAGTTATGTAACAGCAACAACTTTGGTAACCGAGAGTGCCAGAAAAAAACATATATAGGTTAAAATAACTTTTGTTGCCTGTGGAGATCGGATACAGTGTTTGGACAGGTTCAAGCCTGGGACTAATGAGAAGGCATGATCCTCTCGTGGCAAAACCATGTGCAAGTCCCAGCACAATTATAGCCAAAGGCTGTAGTTGTAGGCTTGACCTTATGGTCTGAACCTGTGGTCCCACGTGGCTGAGTGAATGGGCTTGATAGAGTTCAGGTGCATGTAATTGAGTAGATTGGAAACCCGAGAGAACGTTGTAAACATCTTGACCACACCCTTAGTTTGCCTCGTGGAATCTGGCTATATAATAAAGACTTAGCTTGTAGGCTGTAGTGCTGTCTCTTCATCAGAGAGCAGCATCCCAGCTAGACTCAGCTTTATTCTCTTGTCTGTCTTTTCTAAATCCTTCACAGCTGCCTCTCATGTTCACCCATTGCCATGCTGGCTCAGCACAGTTACCTATTCTAGTTCTCAGAAATCCATGATTCTAATGAAAACAGATGAGACCCATGATGTCCAATACTGCAGTCACTAGCTATATGTGGCTGTTTATACTTAAATTAATTCAAATTAAGAATTTAGTTCTTCCACCACACTAGCCACCTTTCAAGTGCTCAATAAGTGTCTATCATTACCGTACTGGACAGAAATAGAAAAGCACATTTCCATTAATTTAGACCTTGTAATTGGACAGACTTGAATTAGATAGAGTATCATTCATCTTTCTTACTCCTGTACCAGCAAAGTGAGAGTTTGTTGACTGCTTCATATAGCCTGCTTAGCTAGAGTAGACTCTGAGCTCAATTCTTTGTTCTGCATGTCTCTCCCACCACTCCTAGGCTCTATATAATTCATGTTGCTTTCCCATTTTCTCCCTGTTCCCAATAAACTAAAAGTACACTTCCAAGTGCAGAATTTAGAAAGTCAATGAACCAAGCCTTCCTTCCTCCTTTTCTCTCTCTCTTCTTTTCTCTCTCTTTTTTTCTATTGCCTTCTTTTCTGCCTCCCTTTGTCCCTCCCTCCCTTTCTCCTTCTCTCCCTTTTGATCTCAAGTGCATTTTATTTCTATTACTGCAGGGGACCTTGCAAAACGTGGGTGGACTAGAGATTTAAGTTGCATGGAGAGGAAATGTCCTCAATGGAGAGTTTTCCTGAATCCATCACTCCATTTCTGTGCTTTATGAAGAAGAAGCTCTGAGCACTGGAAGGGAGTTCACAGCCCTAAGGTCTGCCCTCCCTCCCATGGAGTGCTCTGGCAGGTGGTATAGAGTTAAAGAAAGGAGATGGTCCTTTACTTGTGTGACATAAAATTTGTTAATTTTGTAAAGTGCGTTTTTGCTAGGTACACTGGAGGCTAATCCATACAAGGTCCCAGGGGCCTTCATAGTATTCATTTTAACACAGGGTACCACCTTCTTCCTTGTTAGATCATTTATAAGTTGGGACACATTCTTTGATGGAATTAGTTTTCTAAGTTTCTGGTTGTAATATATTCCCACAATGTGAAAATCAATATTTCTTCATGTCAAAGACATTCCTGACATTACACTTATATTTATAGCTGGTTTAGGAATTTTCAAAATCTTTTACATACATTTTACATGATTCTCACTAATATCCTGTGAGTTGATATCATGATTCCCTTCTTCAGGTGAACAAAACAACGTGAAGGAAACAATGAAAAAAATCACAAAGCAAATCAACCCAGGCTTCAATTTTTCAATCCTTTATCATTTTTTTCTAATAACAATAGAAATTAAAAATAAAAAACCTCAAAATTCTGACACTCTGTATCCATCAACTTTGTCCTTTTTGTGTGTGTCATTCTTTTCTATTTCGTATTCTTGGTTTAGAAATCTCTAGCTTTCAAGTTGTGACAGTGTTTGGTAAAGAATTGAGAATCTTGTGATGATAAGTACAATTAAGAATAAATGAAACCAATCCTTTCATCAGCTCACTAATTCATCTACAGAGAGACAAACTAGAGGCTTAACTGTTTCCCCCCACCACACCAAACTCACAGGCCATTGTAGTATCAGGTTTAAATTGCTCAGGTTTAGAAAAGTATAAAAGTGCTGCATTGTCTGATAAATCATTTAAAAATGTTTTATAAGAAATATTGCAGTAAAAGCCATGGGTAAACTGAGGCCTGTTTGGAGAATGGAAGGTGGCTCTCTTATCCCTGTCCATTAACTCACCAAGCCAATAGATGAGAGGGCCTTTGAAGTTTAGGTGCAAACCACAATCAGGTACAAACCAGAATTACTAAAAACTATTAATAGCGCTTGATATTAATAGTTTTAATATCACTGGCAAATATTTAATTCATTTTTATTACATGCCTTATTCCATCTGCATGGTTGCATTATTGACTAAAAACAAAAATAGAAGCAGGCTGAATAATCTAAACCAAAAATAAAGATTTCCTTCTTCCTCAATGTGGATTACCCATATAATTGCTCCAATATGCCTCTTCATGGCACCTTGCTGATAAAGCTTTAATTATTTTCCAAGGCCACAGATATAAGAAAATGCAAACCAAAGCTATATTCTCCCTGGATGCTTCCCAAGAGGGAAACCCCCAGAAACTGGAGAGAAATAAAGAATCATCTTGCATCAAAAAATATTGCCTCCAGAGGAGCAGGACTGGTGAGAATCTCTTTGACAACATTTTCCAGAGCAGCATTGTATCCATTAATTACCTAATCCTCTGTGCCTTATTAGCCCTCTTAGAACCCTTTAGATACCTAATTCCCTTATCCTAAAGGCCTCAGAATTGGGGCTAGTAGTCCTTTGGTCCCAATTAGGTCCACGTGTGGCATATTGTGCTGCAAATCTCTGCAGCGCATTTACACTAATTATGAACATTAATTATAGGAGAGTCCTGGGAGCTGAATGCCCATTTCAAAGTCATGTGTGGAGCTAAGCACAGTTTATAAACTCAGAAGCACAGCAAGGCAAGCTCAGGTTATACAGAGTCAAGAAGGAGAAGGAAACAGACATAGAAACAATCAGATAGGCAAGGAGGACTAATAAAGAGTCTTGAGCACAAGGGAAAAATAAAAAGGGCTGATGCCCACTGAGTTTGCATAAATGGGCACAAGGTCAGAGATAAACATCGAAACATCCACCCAAAGGCCTCTACAATCCTTTTTCTCTAAGGTCAGATTTGGTCTCAGGAGACCAGTGTGCACTGAGTCTATGGCTGAGGGTTAGATAATGTTAGCCACAGGGAAAAAAGTTCAAAGCTGGGAACAAGAAAAGGCTGTACTAGGAAATAATTAAACCATAAATATATTTTAAAATAATATTAATTCATTCCTAGGCTGCATGTAGTGTGCCAGGTTCTGTACTAGATAGGAGTAGCTAACATTTATTGAGCATTTGTAACATGTTAGAGACTGTTTCAAGCACTTTACATGCATTCATACTTTGTCACAACAGGTACATAACATTACCTTATTTTATAGATAATTTTTTATATAGCTTACTCAGGAACACATTTTGCACATGCTTGACTCAGGGTTCAAATCCAAGCACCATGTATTCAAAGCACACATGTTGCTATTTGCTAATGAACATCATACTATTCTATTGCGACTGATATGACAAGGTAGATGAAGCAAGATCCCAGCCATAAGAGAATTCCTAGCCTGAGATATTTAATAGTCATGTAGCCTAGAATATAGATAATTCTAGCCTGAGCGTAATAAAGAGGCTTAGATGACACTGGATCCTATTTCTTCATGTCTAAGAAAAGGTATTGCTCCTTCTTTCTTCAGCACAATCAAACTTTCTTTTTCTACTGACTTTAAATACAAAAATATAGATAAGCTTAAAGTTAAAGAACAGAAAAAGGCATACCTTGAAGATATTAAAAAAAAGACTTAACTAAAATTATAAAATAAGACTACATTCAAAATAAGTAATGTTATAAAAAAATAAAAATATAAGATCAGTTCATCAGAAAATATAGAAATTCTAAATATGCATGAATTAAGGACAGAATTCTAAAGCACATGAAGCCAAATGGACAGAAATGAGAGAAAATGTAGACAAACCCATAATCCTAGTTGAAGTGTTAGTTGATAAGAATTAGTAACCAGAAGATCAATAGTAATATAAAAGATGTAAATAATACTATCTACTAAATTGACTTAATTGACATTTATAAAGTACTCTATTTAGCATCTTCATAGTACACAGTTTTTCCTAGTGTAGAGATCATTCTCCAGGGTTACCATATACTCAGCCACATAAGAAGTGTCAATAAATTTTAAAATGTTGATATATCAAGTATGTTCTCAGATCATAGCAGAATTAAATTAACTATGAATTAAAGAAAGCAATCAGGACAATCTCCAAGTGTTTGCAAATTAAACAACACAATTCTAAATAACCAATAGGTCAGAGGATAAACATTATTAAAAACATTTTGAACTAAGTGAAAATGAAAACATTTAAAAATTTGTAGAACACAGCTAAAGTAGTGCTTGAGTGAAATTTATAGCTTTATTTGCTCATATTAAAAAGTATAACACTTTAAAATTTATGACTTAAACTTCTCATAAGAAAAGGAAGAGTGAATTAAACTCAAAGTAAATATAATAAAGGAAACAATGCAGATCAAAACAGAAATAAGTGATAAAATGCAAATTTAAAAATTATGAAACCATTCTGACCAACATGGCTTAATGGTTGAGTTTCAACCTTTGAATGAGGAAATCATGGTTCAATTCCAGATCAGGGCTCATGTCTGGGTTGCAGGTTCGATTCCCAGTAGGGGCATGCAGAAGGTAGCTAATCAATGATTCTCATCATTGATGTTTCTATCTCACCCTCTCTGAAATAAAATATATATACATATATATATTTTAAAAATTATGAACCAAATCAGGGTCTTTGAAAATAATAGATATTAATAAACCTCTAGTAGACTGATAAAAACAAAAGAAGACAACACAAATTACCAATATTGAGAATGAAAAGAAAGGCTATTATTACAGATGCTACAAATATTAAGTAAATATTATGAACAACTTTATGCAAATAAAGTAATCAAACCAGATCAAAAGTACAAATTCCTTGAAGAGAAATATTATAAAGACTAATTCAAGAGAAAATAAAACATCAGATTAGCCATTACACATCCTATCTAATAAAATAGCAATATGCAAATTAACCATCACTCTGTTACACTCACAAATCCACACGCACCAGCCAATCAGGAGTGAGTATGCAAATTAACCCAACCAAGATGGCTGCAACCACAGAGAGAGCAGGAAGGAGGCTTGGGTTTCCCCAGCAATGGAGGAAGCAAGCTTTCCGCACACCCTGGCTGGCCCAGGCCTCCACTCCAGGCTACAAAGTTTTAATTATAGAAGATAAATAAATCCCAACAAAAATGGCAATAGCCATGGAGCTGGAGAGAGTAGGAGGCTAGGGTTGACCCTGGCAATGGAAGAAGCCAAGCTTCTGCAGCCCTGGCCAGCCTTGGCTTTCACTCCAGGCTACAAAGTTTCAATTATAGAAGATAAATAAATCCCAGATAACCAGGACCTCCACATGGGTCACTGGGGGGCATGGCTGGCCAGCAAACCATTACAGGCCCCTCACCCAGGCCACTCCATGCCCCAAGGGAACCCCCACCCTGATCCAGGACACCCTTCAGGGCAAACCAGCTGGCCACCCTGTGCACCAGCCTTTATCCTATCTAATCCTGTCTAAGAAAAGAATAATATGCAAATTGACCATCATTCCAACACAAAATGGCTGTCCCCGTGTGGTCAAAGATTCCACCCCAATGTGGACATAAGGTGGCTACCACAAGATGGCCAGCAGGGGAGGGCAGTTGGGAGGGAACAGGCCTACAAGGGAGAACAGTTGTGGGTGATCATGCCTGCAGGGGAGGGCATTTGGGAGGGACCAGGCCAGCAAGGGAGGGCAGTTGGGGGCAATCAAGCATGAAGGGGAGGGCAGTTAGGGGTGATCAGGCCTACAGGGTAGGGCAGTTAGGGGCAAACAGGCTGACAGGGGAGCAGTTAGGCATCAGTCAGGCTGGCAGAGGAGTGGGTAGGGGGTGATCAGGCTGGCAGGCAGAAGCAGCCCCTGTGCATGAATTTTATGCACTGGGCCTCTAGTATTTTTTAATTGATATTTCAATTTAACAATTTCTACAAAAAATCCTTACTATTCTAAATGGATTTACTGGTGAATTCTATCAAACATTTAAGAAAAAATAATACCATTATTGAGCTTTTTTCTTTTATAAAGGAAAGATTGCTTCTCAATTTATTTATGAGTCTGATATTACTTTCTTACAAAATCAGACAAAAACATTGCATGAAAGAAATTACAGACAGACATCTCTGATGAGTCTAGATAAAAAAGTTCTTAATAAAATATATCAAATTGAATCCAACAATACATACAAAGGATAATGACTCATGTCAATTAATTTAATTGCAAGAATGCTAGGATTTTTAACATTCAAAAAACAATAAATATAATTAGTCTTGTTAGCACAATAAAGGAGAAAAAATATCCAATCATCTCACTAGTTGTAGACAAGGCATTTCTCACAATTTAGTATGCATTCATTATAAAAACTTACACCAAATTAAGAATACACCTGTACATGGGAACTTCTGTAAACTAATGAAGGTCATTTACTGAAAACTTATAGCTAGCTTCACACTTAATGGTGAAATACTGCATGTTTTCCTCCTTAAGAATAGAAACAAGGTAAAAATGTCTATTCTTGCCATTTTCGTTTACCTTTGTAGAGAAGCAATAAAAGTAGAAAATATCAATGAATGGAATATTGATTGGAAATGAAATGTATAAACTGATTTACATGTGGCAAGCAGTATACATATATGATTCCATTTATATGAAATTCTAGAGAAAACAAGCTCTTAACAGAATGACAGGTTTCTGGGCTAGGTTAGGAGACTGACCAGGAAAAGGCATAAGGGAAAATTTTGGGATGATGGAGATGTTTTATCTGCTGCTCAAAGCCATCATGTTATATAAGTATATGCATTTATCAAATTCACTGAACTGCACACTTAAAATGAATACCTTTATTGATGTCAATTATATCTTCATTAATTAGAAAAAAACCATGGTGTTTTAAAATATCATCAAGAAGCAAATAAAAAGTACAAATTCCAGTGATAAAAATAGTTAAGGGGATATAAAGTGTAGCATAGAGAATATAGTCAATAATATTATAATAACTGTGATTGGTGACAGTTGGGTATTAGATTAACCAGGGTGATCACTTCATGAGATAAATATCTGATCACTATGTTGTATACCTGTTGAAGCTAATATCATATTATAAACAATAATTTAAAAATACATTTAAAAAAGAAACAAGTAGAAAATGAAAATTGTATAAGAAACTCTTAAATACAGCCAAAGAATAAGTAAAGATAAATATTTCAAAATACATGTAATATAACCAATGGGGTGGTTGGGGCTTGTCTTGGGGGGTGGGAGTGGCCTGGAGGGGGTTGATAGGGAAAAAAGGAGACATATGTAATACTTTAAAGTTTAAACAATCAAAAATACATGTAATAAACATTTATCATTGAGAAAATTAATAATATATAAATACAAATACATGAGATACACTATGTTAGTGAGTGGAAATACTCAATTATATTAATTTTCTGTTCTTTTTTTAAATTTAGTAAATCTTAATTGTTCAGATTATTACAATTGTTCTTCTTCCCCCACCCAGTAGCTCCCCTCCACCCAGTACCCACCCCACCCTCTGCCCTTACCACCACCACCCACTGTCCTCATCCATAGGTGCACGATTTTTGTCCATTCTATTCCCACACCCCACAACCCTTTCCCCCTGAGAATTGTCAGTCCACTCCCTTTCTATGTCCCTGATTCTATTATATTCACCAGTTTATTCTGTTCAGATTTTTTATTCACTTGATTTTTAGATTCATTTATTAATAGATATGTATTTATTGTTCATAACTTTTATCTTTACCTTTTTCTTTTTCTTTCTCTTTTTAAAAAGTACCTTTCAACATTTCATATAATACTGGTTTGGTGCTGATGAACTTCTTTAACCTTTTCTTATCTGTGAAGCTTTTTATCTGCGCAATTCTGAATGATAGCTCTGCTGGGCAGAGTAATCTTCATTGTAGGTTCTTGCTATTCATCACTTTGAATATTTCTTGCCACTCCCATTTGGCCTGCAAAGTTTCTGTTGAGAAATTAGCTGACAGTCATATGGGTGCTCCCTTGTAGGTAACTAATTGTTTTTCTCTTGCAGCTTTTAATATTCTCTTTTTGTCTTTTGCTCTTGGTATTTTAATTATGATGTGTCTTAGGGTGGTCCTCTTTGGATTCCTTTTATTTGGGGTTCTGTGTGCTTCCTGGACTTGTAAGTCTATTTCTTTCCCCAGGTTGAGGAAGTTTTCAGTCATTATTTCTTTAAATAGGTTTTCAGTATCTTGCTCTCTCACTTCTTCTGGCACCCCCATAATTCTGATGTTGGTATACTTGAAGTCCCAGAGGCTCTTTACACTATCTTCATATTTTGGGATTCTTTTTTATTTTTGCTTTTCTGTTTGATTGTTTTTTGCTTCTTTGTATTTCAGATCTTTTACTTGATTCTTGCAATCCAGTAGTCTGCTGTTAGGTCTCTGTATAATATTTTTTATTTCAGTCAGTGTATGCTTAATTTCTAGTTGGTCCTTTTTCCCCCCTTTTTTTTTAAAAATAAATCTTTATTGTTCAGATTATTAGAATTGTTCCACTTTTTTCCACCAATAGCACCCCTCCACCCAGCTCCCACCCCACCCTTTGTCCTTACCCCCTCATTGTCTTCATCCATAGGTGTATGATTTTTGTCCAGTCTCTCCCTGAACCCCACCTCAACCCTTTCCACCTGAGAATTGTCCGTCCACTCCCTTTCTATGCCCCTGATTCTATCATATTCACCAGTTTATTCTGTTCATCAGATTTTTAATTCACTTGATTTTTAGATTCACTTGTTGATAGGTATATATTTGTGTTTATCTTTACCTTTTCCTCCTTCTTCCTCTTCTTAAAGAATACCTTTCAGCATTTCATATAATACTGGTTTGGTGGTGAAGAATTCCTTTAGTTTTTTCTTATCTGCAAAGCTCTTTATCTGCCCTTCAATTATGAATGATAGTTTTGCTGGGTAGAGTAATCTTCATTGTAGGTTCTTGCTATTAATCACTTTTAATTTTTCTTGCCACTCCCATCTGGCCTGCATAGTTTCTGTTGAGAAATCAGCTGACAATCATATGGTTGCTCCCTTGGAGGTAATGAACTGTTTTTCTTTTGCTGCTTTTAATATTCTCTCTTTGTCTTTTGCTCTTGGTATTTTAACTATGATATGTCTTGGTGTAGTCCTCTTTGGATTCCTTTTATTTGGGGTTCTGTGTGCTTCCTGGACTTGTAAGTCTATTTCTTTCCCCAGGTCGGGGAAGTTTTCAGTCATTATTTCTTCAAATAGGTTTTCAGTATCTTGCTCTCTCTCTCTCTTGGCACCCCCATAATTCTGATATTGGTATGCTTGAAGTTGTACCAGAGGCCCCTTACACTATCTTCACATTTTTGGATTTTTTTTTTTTTGCATTTCCGGTTGAGTGTTTTCTGCTTCTTTGTATTTCAAATCTTTGACTTGATTCTTGCATTCCTCTAGTCTGCTGTTAGGTCTCTGTATAATATTTTTTATTTCAGTCAGTGTATGTTTAATTTCTAGTTGGTCCTTTTTCATCTCTTCTTGGGTCTCACTAAATTTATCCATCTTTTCTAGGAAATCCTTAAAAAACCTTATAAGCGTGGCTTTGAATTCTATATCCAGTCATTTGTTTTCCTCCATTTATTTCATTTGTGATCTGTTACTTTGTCTTCACATTTTCACTGCTTCTCTGAGTTGGTAGAGTACCTTTGTGTGCTAGGTGTCCTATATGGTCCAGTAGCTCCGCCTCCCCAGTTACCTGAGGTGGATTCTCTTGGTACACCCCTTTGTGGGCTGTGTGCACAGTCTTGCTGTAGATAAGCCTTGATTGTAGTTGGTATCATTGGGAGGAATTGATCTCAAGGCCAATTGACTGTAAGGATCAGCTGTGTCTACACTGGGAGAACGTCTGTGCTGGAGACACTCTTATGAATTAAATCTTGCAAAACCCTCTCTGCTCAGCTTGGATGGTGCAGAGACTCAGGGCAGAGCAGACAACATTGGTTTCCATGTCAGCCCTGCCTTAATAGGCTCCTATGTCTCAGTGTCCAGTGGTAATTGCTGCAAGCACCTCTGAGAGAAAGCCCCCCCTCGAGTTCTACCCACTGCCAGCCAGTCCAGTTTCTCCCTGAATGAGTCTGGGTCCCCAGAGTATAGTCTGGAACTAGAGTTCAGAGCACTGGGGAGCTTCTGTCTCCTTTCTGCTTGAGAAAACCAGCTGTGTACTCAGTTGCCTGCCCTTTCTGTGCACGTGCCTTGATACCTCTGCCTTCCATAGTTCCTCTGACTCTCAATGTGCTTTTCTCTTTTCTGACAAACCAGTTTCACCCTGTATGAGGAACTAGAGTTCAGTGCAGTCAGGAGCTTGTGTCTTCCTCCCACTTAAGAAAGCCATCTGTGCACTCAGTTGCCAGTCCCCTTGGTGCGCACATCTCAGTACCTCTGCCTCCTGCAGCTCCTCTGAGTCTCAGTGTGCTTTTTTCTTTCCTTTTGGTTTTAGAATTTCTACTCAGCCAGCCTTCTTGTGGTTCTGGATGATGTCCATTTTGTCTTTTAGTTGTAGTTTTGAAATTGTTGTGTGAGGCAGCAGTTTAGGTATTTACCTATGCTGCCATCTTGGTTTTTCCCTCAATTATATTAAGATAAAATTTTTCTCCAAGTGAAAATAAAATTTCTAAGCAATTATATAAAATATTATAATAGAATTTTTCATAAGTTGATAAAGTAATCCTAAAATTGAAATGGCAGAGCCCAGTCCAAGACTACCTAAGAAGCTATGATATGAGGAATCACTGCAATGTTTATCAGTGCTTACTGACAAATATATTCATTAAGGTAGCGAGGTACTGGCACTAGAAGTGTAAAGAAGACCCATGAAACAGTAGAGAAGACTTAGAAACAAATTCTTGCCTACATAAATAAAGCACATTAAAAAATGGTGTTTTAAATTAGTGGAACAAGCATAATGTAATCAACAGATAATGTTATGATCATTGAAAAATATGTATGTATACATTGAGTGGTCAGATTATTATGCTCTCTGAATGCATAATCTGGCCACTCAGTGTATATCCTATATAATAAAAGGCTAATATGCAAATTGTTCCCTTGACCAGGAGTTCAACCAGCAGGCAGGCTGGCCAACTGCCCATGTCCCCTCCCCCTGGCCAGGCTGGTCAGACCCTACCCATGCATGAATTCATGCACCAGGCCCTATATAGATATATAGATAGAGGCCAGATTATTATTTATTCAGAGATCATAATAATCTGGCCACTGAGTGTATAACAACATGATATTTCTGTCACACACCATTTAAAAAATCAATTCCAGATATATTTAAAACCTAAATGTAAAAAGCAAAATTTATTTTCAGACAAGAATATAGAAAAATTTGTAAATATTTTTACAAACTTGCAGTAGAGAAGTGACCTCCTGAATAAGACACACACACACACACACACACACACACACACACACACACCATAAAGGGAAAAATGAATAACTTTGACCACATTAAAATTAAAATCTTCACAACTAAAAATATCATAAAAGAAATGTAAAGATAAGTATTTGTAACTCATATGAAGAATAGTTACTAGAATAATAAACCTCCTTTGAAGTGTCAGATTAAGATTATCCATAGGAAATAAAAAATATATATATGTGAAATTTTATACATATATATATATATATATATATATATATATATATATATATAAACAATGTGGGGAAATGTGAGCTATCATTCATTGCTAGTAAGTATAAAAATTGGCACTTCGGAAGGCAGTTTGGCATAATCTAATACAATTAAAGGTAGGATAATTTATAATCCAGGGACTATACTCCTAGAGAATTTCTTCTATGTGCTCATGCAGATATATACAAGAATGCTTATTGCAGCATTGTTTTTAACAGAGAAAAATTATAAGCAACTTAAAAATTATCAACAAAGGAGGGATAAACTGTAGTGTATTCATACACTGAAATACCATTCAGATAATAAAATAAACTTAATGTATCTATAATGATATGAATTAAAATACACTAAATTTAAAAAGCAAGTTGCTTCAAATACAGTTTATATACAGACTGCACATACAAACACAATTTGCATACATTTAAAAATACACAGAGTAATAACCCATATGCTTATGGATACATCAATAGGTATTAAAAGTATGCAAAGTGTGCTACTGATATGCTACCAACTCCAGAATAGTGACTGTCCATGGCCAGAGGGAAAGTGAATGAGACTGATGGAGTAAGTCTTTACATTATGACTCTAAATTTCTTTGAAAATAAAAAAGATGTGGAGCAAATATGTTAATGGTTCACATTTGATAAATTTGGATGTTGGGTTTATTGGGCGTCTTATATTATCTTCAGTATTCTTTGTTTATTCCAAATTTAAATAACAAAATTCCATACTGAAGAGGACCTTCAAATATTTATTCAGTCTGCCTTGTGGAATTTTGCTTAGATGCTAAGGAATCTTTTAGTGAGTGGAGGGCTGGATTTTGCCCTAGAATTTAGTATTAGTAGTCACGGCTGCTATTGCTTATTTCTTGGTTCCTTTAGTTTTGTCCTCTTAGTCCCCCTGCATTAATTTCTCCTTAGGTGAACCATTTGAGTAAAATTTTATTTTCCTGCTGTGACCACACCTACTTTCTCTGTGGGGATGTTGGACAGTGAGCCCGAATATTTTTGTGCATTTCATAGAACACAGGGTAGACTGACAGGTAATTCCTGCCTAAGAAGGTCAGGCATTTTGCACATGTTTACCTGGGTGTGGAGATAGACCTTCTCACTCTATACAAAGACAGGAGAGAGGAACAGTCGGAACTGACCTTCCAGTGAGCCTCGTGGAGCTGTCATCAGAACCCTGCTGCTTACTAACTGAAATCTTGGGAAAATTACCTACCTTCTCTGTTCCTCAGTTTCCTCATCTAGACAGTGGGCTCACAAACACTTATCTCACAAGGTTATATGAAGATTAAACAAAACAATGCATGTGCCCAGTGCTCTGAATAACCAAGTGTAAGTATTTCACTGGATATTCTGAAGTCTGACTTCCAAGGAGTCATGAACTCTGTATAGTTCCCCTCCCTCCCTTCCTCCCTCCCCTCCTCCTCCTCCTCCTCCTTCTTCTCTCCCTCTCTCTCTCTCTCTCTCTCTCTCTCTCTCTCTCTCTCTCTCTCTCTTTCTCCTCAGCATCAGCTTGATTGTTCACCTCTGTGATACAGAGCCTCCAAAAGGAAGTAGCGTTGCAATAATAACAACAAATAAGTTAGGAAGAATTACTCTCCCATCTCTCTTGTAAATGTTGACAGGTTCCATCCTTATATTACAATCCCAATTAAAGGGAAATTCCCCACTAAGCCATAAACCTAAAATGAAAAAACCCTATAGGGATGCATAAGCCTCTTCCGTGAACAAACCTGCTATTTATCCTCTTTTTGTCACCGCTTAATGTGCACTCAAATCCCCGCTGACCCAATCCCACGAGCTGATGAAGAAGTAAAGCTACAGGCATCCATCCACGGGTCTGTCAAGATGTTTCTTGTAACGAGTCTCCCATGGATTTGATTATTATTGAGTATTAATTATTAATGGTATTTCCTGCAGGAGGCCCGCACAGGCTTCTTTCCCCCCAGCCTCTGTTTTAAACTGAAATTAAAAAAATAACCAAGAATCTCCCCCAGAGGAGGGGGAGGAGGAAAAGGAAGAAATCTAGGCGATCCCTCCCTCGTCTTCAGCCAAGCACCGCTTGCTATGCTGGGGCTGTTCTTGCAATTAAGTGTGGGGAAGAGACCCTTGTTTAGCCTCCTGGGTGCCATCAGCTGCAACCCCCACTCTCAAAACCACAAAGAGAAGACAAAGCTCCCACTGCTGCACCCCTCTTCGCTATCCCAGGCATCCTGCTCTAACCTTGTCTTCTTTGGCAATTAATTTCCTTTGATGGTTATGTTCATTCTTATGGCTTCCTAATGATCAGAAGTATTTGGCAGATTAGCATCATTTAACTTTCCATTCCCTACAGGGAAGTAGGGGGCAGGGAGGGAGTAAACTAGTGAGAAACAGCTGGAAGAGGCAAGAAAGAAAATCAGAATTCTGTGCCAAGCATGTTGATGGACAGTGAGAGATGGACAAGTCTGGAGAAATTAAAAGCTAATCTTACATAATAAAAAGATAATATGCAAATCATTCCCTTGACTGGAAGTTCGACTGGAATTCGACCAGGGGGCAGCAGGCTAGCCCACCAACCTGGACACCTCCCCGCCCCCACCAGCCCTGCCCCTGATCGCCCCTCCCACCGCCCCTACCCCCAGCCAGCCTGGCCCCATTGGCCGAAATCATGGTGGGCTCTCCGGATCCCACCTGTGCAAAAATTGGTACGCTGGCCTTTAGTTGAAATATAATAATAAGGTCCAAGAACTGACGCAGAGCCCCTCCCACACACTGCATGCTTTTAGCCTCTATTCACTGCTGACAGGCCATATGTTGCTTCCAAGCCATGTTTTAAAGACAGGCTACACCTGTCATGGTGTCTGGGAGGTAAAGACAGAGCAGATGTTGAGATTTTGTGCCACGGAAGGTAGAAATTTATCTTGTCTAGCAGAAAGCAACCTGCTCACACATGTCTTGAAGGGGTTCCTGCTCCATTGCCACGCTCTATCTTTCCCACAAGCTAGGGGGCCTTGTGTGGTGCCACAGATGGAAAGATGGAATTTAAACGTACCAGCGTTCAGTCAAAACAGAATAATATGTTTAATGTGCCAGCAGTGCACGTGAATGAGAAAGATTCATGCGCTCATAGGAGGCGAGGGATCCCAACCAGGGCTTTGATATCCCCTAGCATACATAAGCTTAGAAATCACAGTAGAAAACAGGGATAAACTCGGGCTAAGATCTTCTCCTGCTCCCCCATGCTACTTTAAGTGTAAGCCTTTCTGACAAAGGTATGGCTCACCAGGAGAACACTTGAATTAATGCAAACCTGTTAGGAGCCCTGAGCTTAATGACAGAGGAGGATAATTTGGCTAGTGTCAAGGGAGGAAATAAAGTGCTCCTGATTGGCAGATGCGTTTATTTAGTAGGGCGGAACCTCACAAAGGAAACCCTCAGAACCTCCACCTAAAATCCAATGGATAGTAATCACATGGTTAATAAATAACTCTGCTCATAAAATAACAGCACTCCTTGCAGATAGGGGCGGAGGGGAGGGGGACCTGGAAGTAAACATTCCAAAATGCTACTGGGTTAGGATAGTAGACTTGTGGGTAAACATTGTCTCATAGCTATTTTCTTTTTTTCCAAATGCAATTACATATTTTTTATAATGATGGATGTGTGTTTGTGTGTGTGTGTGTGTGTGTATGCATGTATTTGAGAAAGAGGGAGAGAGTGGGAGAGAGATTCTCTACCTTGGTGTGCATTAGAATCACCATGGGAGCTTATTAGAAATGTGGATGCCTGAGTCCCACCTTAGACCTCTTTAAATAAACAAAAAAACAAATAAGTAAAGAAATAAATAAAATGTAAAAACCCAGTCCTTGATTAACGTAATCCTTCTTCCCCAGATCTGTTTACTAGTACAGGGTGTGAAGTTGTCCAGCAAGCTCTCTGTCTCATGTGGCCTGCATTACTATATTCATGTAGGACACTGCAAACATCTTACAAAAGAGCACTGCTTTCTATATAATTTTCCCAGAAAACCTTAGCAATCATGCATGGATCTGACTCTTTCATAAACAACTTTAACCTCTGCACTTTTCTCTCTTGAATGTGATTTTCAATATCCAAATAACAAAGCCCAGTGTCTGGAGAAACTCAACTTGTTTCTATCCATATTTCATGCATATGTACACCACTTCTACAGGCACAACATCAAAGAGGAGCCTAGACATGCTCACACACCCATGATTCTCTTGCTGTTATGTAAATCCAGTTAACTTAGAAAAACCCCAAAGTTAATCAAATTTGTGGTTGATTAAATGAACCATTTGAGAGGATTTAATAAAGCCCTTTATTCAGTATGCATCACTGTTAGTCAAGAGATTGAATCAGCTAATACTGAAGATGCTAGTGTAAGGCTGCAGAGACATCTCTCTTATTTCAGCTCTCTGGTGCCTAAGCATAGTCATGTAATATAGTGTTTTTCATGTTAGTTTCCATGAGTCCAGTTAATAACGGTCATTGTATTTTTTTGAATCTTGGTTTCAGTGCTACCTCAAGCACAACTGATTACGTGATTATGCGCGTGCACACGCGCGTGCGCGCACTCACACACACACACACACACACACACACACACAGAATACACATCAATTAGGGCTCTGAAGCTTGCCACCACATTTGCATATGAATGTGGTGATCCCTGATAGTGTGTTTTTTAAAGACACTGTCAATGAGATTGAATGTCTCCAGCTAACCTCAGAGTGCTGGAAGAAAAATGCCAAGACACTTCATTTTGCTTTTGTTTAAGCAGGAGCTATTGATGCAAAGGAAACTCATTTCCCCTGCCTTCTGCCTGTGCTACTCAGTGACTAATGGCCCATTGAGTCAGCTGGCTCTTCTGCCAGGGCTGGCAGCTGCCCACTCTCTGGGACCTGGGCTGGCTCCCAGAGCTGAAGCACAAGTTTCCACAACTAATCAGACTGCAGCTTCCTCAAGGAGGGCCTACCTATTTGTTTGGCTCTATGTAGGACAAGCTCTTTGAACTTGAATGGTGTCCATTTTTCACAACCCAAGCCTCTCTAGATAGATAGATAATGTATTAACAATAATAATGCCTTACATTGACTATCCCTCTTCTCAGAGCACTTGCCCATCATTTTGTCTATTACCAGTATTATGGTTTGTAATGCACACTAGTTTTTCAACTCACATGTAATTCTATGGCATGCTAGTGTTCTGGCCTTGGGTTCTCTTATTTCTGACAGATCCCAGCTTACCATCCTCTCTAGTTGAAACTGCATCCTTTTATCTACCTGATACCCAGCCTGAAAATGGTGTCAGCCCACTCTTTCTTCAACAGCCTGTCTAGCACTCTGACCTCGTGATTCTCCAATTTTCAGGGCCCCCTTAACCCCACCTAAATTATCAGCCTTATAAGAAACTCTGAGAAGAAGTGCGTCCCCAAGTAATGTTGAATGTGAAGTTCATGTACTTTCTTATAATTACTGAGCACTCACAATGTGCCTAATGCTTAACTTTTATTATTTTATTCCATATGTGTATTATCTCCTTAGTAATTATCGCTAGCTCTATTTTAGAGGGATGAGAACTGAGGTCCAAGACCACTTGCCTGTAAGCAGAAAACAAGAACTCAAACCTAGTTCTATCTGAATCTATAATCATTGGTCTTTTAAAAAAATATTTTTTTTCTTGATTTCAGAGAGGAAGGGAGAGGGATAGAGAGAGATAGAAGCATCACTAATGAGAGAGAATCATTGATTGGCTGTCTCCTGCATGCCCCATACTGGGGACCGAGCCTACAACCCACAAACTAGGTTTGTTCCCTGACTAGGAATCGAACCATGATCTCCTGGTTCATGGTCTATGCTCAGCCACTGAGCCATGCTGACTGGGCTATAATCACTGGTCTTTTCTCAAATTTCTTGCTGCTTATTTCCAGGAAAGAAAACACCACCCTCTGAGGGTAGTGTTACCTGTTTCCCTCTTAAGATCTAGCAGAGTTGCTTACTCCTTTGGCCAATGGTGGCCATATCCTGCTTGTTATCTCCCTGGGCCCATACACCATGTCTTGTCATACAATGTATGTGCTCCTTTCCTCTCAATCTTGTGAGATCTTGGTGGGTAGCCACACATTCTTTCTTATTCTTATAGTTCCAGGGTCTAGAAGAGTTCCTGGCACATAGTAATAGTAGCTACTCAAAAATGAATAGATGAACAAGTAAGTGAATATATACACACTAGGCCTGTGAAGAAGGAAATCTTGAGATTCTGCCTTGAAAAGCAGGTGTTCACTTATTCAGTGCTACATGAATCCTATATTGTCTGTTTGGCACCCCTTCTCCTCCCTAATTATGCTTTTAAGCCCCCTAGTCCTCAGCACTCCATACAGGGACTCAGAACTGGCAATCTCTGGAAATGATTGGAAACTATTTCCTCCTTTGTATGGTCTTCAGCCGCAAGCTTTCCCTGGAGCACTCAGCAAACCTGTGACAGCTGCCTCTGAGATCCCTGAATTCTAAAATCTGGCAGCTTTCTCCGACCCACTGAAGTCCATCCAATCTTGTGATAAATCCTCAGCACTCTTCAAACTACCTATGTGGAAAAAAACAGTTTTTCCTCCCAATTTTTCAGAATCTGGAAAACAAAAAATCTCACACACTTTGATGTCATAACTGTTTCAAATTGATATAAAAGTTCCTAAATTCTTTCTCTTAAGTTCTTCACTTACCTCCTCACCAGCTAGTAATGGTTGAGGGTTCCTATGAGTCCACAGACTGCACTTGGATTAGCATAGATCATCCAATTCTGATTTTCCCTTCAGAGCTGCAGTGTCCAAAAGAAAGAGAATACAAATCACATGTGTAGTTCTAATTTTTCTAGTAGCTGTATTTATAAGAGTAAAATATGAAATTAATTTTAATACTATATGTAACCCAATAGCTCCAAAATATTACTATTCCAATATGCAATTGATATAAAAATAACTAATAAGATATTTTATTATTATTATTATTATTATTATTATTATTATTATTTATGCTAAGCCTTTGAAATCTGTTGTGTATTGCTTACTTCAAGGGCATCTCAATTTGGATTAGCCACATCTCGAGCTTAATGTTGATACAATGCAACACTAGGTTGGACAGTGCAGCTCTAGAGCCCTCGCTGCTGCCATGTACACTAGCTCTTCAGGCCCAGGAGCCCGTTCGGGATTTTACTATTGCTCTACAGACAGTCCTTCAGTTACCTTCAAGCTTCAGAAAGTTCCCCACTCACCATGACTCCTGCATTCAGTTTCAGATAGCCTCCCAGAGCTGAACAGTTAGTTCTAGTCCAGGAAGAAACAGAAAAGATAAAGGCAACAACTGATAATAAGAAAGATACTCTCATTCAGGAGGCTCAGATTGTTTAACAGCAAAGCATTCTGAGCCTCTTCACGGCATTCGGCACAGGGGCTATGTTGATGATCAGCCACAATCGGTAGGCAGTGTCTCTTTATTTTGTGCAGTTAGAACCAAGCCACTCTTAGATTCTAAAGACCCGAAGACTCCTTCTGGCACAGGAAGAGAAAGAATGTCTAGATCAATAGGCTGCCTTCAGTTCAACCCTGAGTCAGTGTTGCTCCTGGGCTTGCTTTGAATTCCCAGGTCCTCATTGACTAGATTTCCATTTTCTTTTGGCGGTGAAGTAATATCTGCCTGGAGAACGAATTGTTGCTCTTAAAGCTGTCTTCTTTCAGTACTTGTTAACATCTAACCATCTAGATGTTGATCTTTGGTCTTTATGGGACCTCTATCTTTTACTGTCTTTGTTCTCCCTTAAGAACCATCATGAATCATTGTGGACTTTGGCTGAGGACATTTGTGACCTGTTCATTCTCTGCCCTGCGGAATAGCTTTTTTATTTCTATGGTTGGACTTAACTCTTGGTATCAATTTTTTTAACCCAATCTTCCTTTGACCTTGTGACTTTGTCCTGTATGTGCTATATGTACATAAGTTGATCTAGCTTTCTTTTGCTTAATCCCCATTTCTGACCATTGTTATTATTAAGAAATATCTCAAATCCCCCAAAGCCATCATGGGTAGAATGACTTATGCTTTAGTGACTGGTATTTAGATTCAAAGACCATGTTATTTTATAAAAAATCAATTAGCTATAGAAAGATACCTTTGCTTCAAGTTCCTTTACAATTTGCATCGTGGAAGCAGTGGCTGGTTAGCATCTGTGTGTCCTCGAGACATACTGAGCATTTCATTCATCATATGTGACATTTGCATATTGCAAATATCATACTTTATGCACATGCCTTCCAGGCTAGTCTAAAGACTATGATTGCTGCCTAATCCTCACATAAATCAATGCACCAGGGAGAGCCACTTCTAAACATGGAAAAAATCAAGGGTTGCTCTGCCTTTAGACTCTTCCTGGGACCATTTCATTCTCTTCACATCTGAAGTAGATTCAGTGCTTTCATTTTCTTTACTTTCTTGTAGCTATTAAAATTCTATTAGCTATTTGTGAATATTATTTTATACCATCTGCATTTTCTCTAAATTGTGATCCCGACAGCTGCAATCATTTGTATGCATTTTCTGTGCAAGATTTTTTTGTAAAAGAACAAAACCTTTTCTTCGTGTGACCATGTATCCAAGTAGAAAGATGCTTTGTTTTTAAATATATTTCTTATCCAAACATTATTTTATTTGCTGAGGACACAGAAAGAGAAGACATTGAAATAGAGAAAGCAAAAATATTTGATCTCAAATGACAAGGTATGGGTTTGCTTTTTCTCAGTTCTTGGTTTGCTGCCTGTTAAACAAAGCAAAAAAAAGCAAACCTATACCTTGTCATTTGAGATCAAATATTTTTGCCTTCTCTATTTCTATGTCTTCTCTTTCTGTGTCCTCAGCAAATAAAATAATGTTTGGATAAGACAACCTTCTATCTAGTATTAGATTGTTTTCTGTTTTGGATATGATGGCCTTCAGGGTGTTTTCTCCATAAGACTACCACTGTGAAGTCTCTCTTTTTCCTTCCGTGTCTCAGTGAGCAGAGTAACACCTGTAGCCAGGCTCTTTCCTTCTTACTATTACAAGAATGACTCTGTTCTTCTTCTTTGGGGAAGGTGTAAGCTAGGGTGAAGCCAGGGAAAGCAGTGCATAGTTATCACAATGAGAAATCATCTGCCTATCATTGTTTCAGAAGGGTGGGTATCCTGACCAGAAAGCAGAACCTGCCCCTTTTTGGGCTATCACCCTTACACTTCATCCAAAAAATTAAATTCATGCTGGACTCTAATTAGGATTTAAGCTGGTGTATTCATGAAAGATTTCATGAAACACCTAGTAAGCTAGGTAATGTTAATTGACTAACCTAGGATTATTCTCTAATCCCTTGTGCTTTGCCAACTGTAAAGGATGAAAAACAACATATACTTTCTCAGCCTTCTTTGCAGCTAACAGAGTCTAGCTAGTGAGGTTACAACAACAACTGGCTAGGAGTTCCTAGCGTAAATTCGAGTTTCAGAAAAAAAAAAGCAAATATTTAGTGTAAGTATGTCTCAAATATTGCTTAGCAAATACTTACCCTAACAATTTAGTCATGTTCATCAGAAATTCAAATATAACTGGGCTTCCTGTATTTTTTCTGGCAACCTTATCCATGCATATATTATTGCTTTATATAGAGCTTGCATTGTCCCCTCCCCTTTCTTCCTGTCTTAAATAAGGAACTTGACAAAGTAATCACAAAGATGCTGATTTAGAGCTCAGCCATCATGAAGCCTCTGACTAAATGTGAAGAATGAGCAAACTCTGGACTGTTTTCTCTGTGACAAAAATAAACTCTCTATATGTTTGTCACTATTAACAGGGTTTTCTGTTGCTAAATCACAAAAGTACTCCTAATTGACACAGCTATTCTTAGCTAAACATGATGTAATTTCTCTGTAGTTTACCTCACTTAAATATTTATATCACTTTGTGAGATGTGATGCTTATTTTGAAATGGAAAAAAATTAAAAGAGCCTAAGTACCTTGCTCAAGGCCTCATAACAACAATGGTTACTATTGACTATACTTAATAGATTCAGACATAGGTCTCAGTGCTTACATGAGTGGACTCATTTAATCTTCCCAGCAACTGTTGAGAAAAACACTATAATTATTGCCCATTTTATAGATGAGAAAACTGAAGTAAAAAGAGATGAAAGAACTTACCCAGTTCAACAGAAACGGCTTCGGGTCCTGTACTCCTAATTAGTGTGCATATTGGCCAGCCTACAATAGAGTTGACATTCACACTAAGCCTTGTGATATGAAAGCCATTGCTCTTTCCATTGTGTCTGCTTAAGGAATCCTGGACTGGCCTGCTAGATTTCCAAAACCTCTCTCTCTAACCCTAATACTGGCACCTTACTTAACCTCCCCTGCAGGTTCAACCTTGTAAAAAAAAGATTCAATCTGGCATAGGTTCTAGTTTTAGGCAGGTAGCATAAGGCAACCTCCCTGAGCTACATTTGGAGTTGGCATCAGTGATTTCAGGTGTTCCAAGAAACCAGTCATTGGGTTTTCCTTGTTCCCAACACAGTGGGCTTATGCTCTGTACTACCCCATGGCTTGGTGAGCCTGGTCCTCCAAAGGAAGTGTCTGCCCTTTTCCTATATTCTCTTATGCCACCCTACTGTAGATTTTCAGCCTGCTTGGAACTTCATGGTTTACCTTTTCCCTCTTTCCTGAAATACCTCATTTTCCCCTTCCTGCTTGTTTTCTCCTTCCATACCTCAAATTAATTACTTCTCTGGGGAACCTACTTTCTAGACTCCTATCTCTGACTTGCTAAAGGTAACAGATTCTTGACTATGCTCCTATAGTTGCCTCCAGCCCACTCTGACCTTTTGGATCTTCTTGGATTCCTGGTCCCAGATAACTTCTCTTGGCCTATCCTTCCTGCAGGCAAATTCCTATCATTATAGGTGGGCACTTCCCAGTTTTGCCTGGAGAGTTTCCTAATCATGGAGAGAGCTTAGGGTTTCCTTAATGCCCTCTGACAGCACAAGCATAAACACATTTTATTTTAGGGGGTTATTGATATGTATTTTTTCCTCCTAAAGCAATCCCAAAAGGCAAGGAGATATGGGTTGGGCATTCCACAAACTAAATACCAATCATTAAAATAAGAGTGTCCTCTGAAGGACCCTTATGCAGAAAACTATAAAGCATTATTTAAACAGATTGAAAAAGACAGAGAGAAATGGAAAGATATTTCATGTTTATGGTTTAGAAGAATCAACATAGCTAAAATAGACATATTACCCAAAGGAATCCTCATCAAAATCCCAATATCATTTTTTGAAGAAATAGAACAAAAAATCATTAGATTTGTATGGAGCTACAAAAGATAGGAACTAGCCAAAGTAATCCTGACAAAAAAGAACGAAGCCAAAGGCATTACACTACCTGACTTCAAATTATACCACAGAGCTGTGATAATCAAAACAGCATGGGATTGGCAAAAAAACAGACACAAAAACAATGGAACAGAATGGAGAGCCTCGAAATAAAACCACATGTATATGGGCAAATAATTTTTGACAAAGGATGCAAAAACATATAATGGAGAAAAGAAAGCCTCTTTGACAAATGGTGCTAGGAAAATTGGAAAGCCACATGGAAATGAATGAAGCTAGATTACATTTTGTCCCCATGTATAAAAATTAATTCAGAATGAATCAAATATTTGAAACAATAAATTACATATAAGAAAACATGTCCCACACTGATGGTCCTTGGTCTGAGAGAACATTTTATGAAGTTGACCCCAAAGGCAAAAGAAGTAAATGCAAAAGTAAATGAATGGGACTATATAAAACTAAAAAGCTTCTGCACAGCAAAGGAAATCTCCAACAAAACAAAGAAGCAACCAAGTGAATGGGAGATGATCTTTTCAAACAATAGCTCAAACTAGGGGTTAATATGCAAAAGATATAAAGAACTCATACAATTCACCACCAAACAAACAATCCAATTAAAAAATGGGCAGGGGACCTGAACAAACTCCTCTTCCTAGAAGATAGCAGGTATATGAAAAGATGTTCAACTTCACTAGCTATTAGAGAAATGCAAATCAAAACTATAATGAAGTGCCACCTCATACCGGTTAGAATGGCCATTATTAACTAGACACGTAATAACAGAAAAGTTGTGAAGAAAAAGGAACCTTCATTCACTGCTGGTGGGAATTTAAACAGATACAGCCACTCTGGGAAAAAAGTCTGGCAGCTCCTCACAAAATTAAGAATAGAATTACCATATGACCTCGCAATCCCTCTACTGGATATCTACCTGAAAAACTCAAAAACATTTATTCACAAAGATATATGTACCCCTATGTTCATTGTAGCATTGTTCACTGTGACCAAGACATAGAGACAAGTAAAGTGTCCTTCAGTAGACGATTGGATAAAGAAAATGTGGTATACATAGTCTATGGACTACTACGTGGCCATAGAAAAGATGAAATAATGCCAATTGTGACAATATTGATGGACATTGATAATATTATGCCAAGCAAAATAAGTCAGTCAGAAAAGGCTAAGAACCATATGATTTCATTCATATGTGGAATATAAAACTGAATCTCATAGACACAGACAAAAAAGGGTGGTGGTTACCAGTGGGAAGGTGGTAGAGGGAGGTAGTTATGGGTAAAGGAGGCCAAACATATGGTGACGGGAGATAATTTGACCTTGGATGGTGGGCACAAAGTGTAATATATATTATGTCCATAAAAATGTACACATGAAACCTAACTGATCTTATTAAACAATGTCATTCCAATAAAATAAAAATAGCAGACCTCAATGTCTTGAATAGTTGATGACATTTAATTTGCCAATTTTAAGAGGAAAGGAATGTTCAGAGTGACAGGTATTAAAGTTACTTAGTCTCGTCTTTTAAAATAATATCAAATAATTTACATATTCTGGCTCTGTCCCATTTCCTCATAAAGTCATCTCTCCTCACCATTTTCTGTGCCCTTTGCATATTCAAGTTTATGAGCTTTCTTTTCATAATCAGGTATGTGGTACTCAATATGATCAGAGGATCCTAATGATAGGAATCCATTACCTCCTTTGCTCTTGAAATGCTCTCTCTGTGTGCCTCTGTTTGTAAATATATAGAACCAAGCAATGAGCAAGTAAAATTGAAGGCCTTTAGAAAAATACTTTCTTGATTTGGTCTCATTTCTCAGCAAAGCAGTTGGTGGTATCACTTGAGAAGTAAATGAGTTTTGATTACAGATCTTTACTCAGGCACTATTTTTCTCTTCTAGAGTGTTTAAAGGTTGACTTCCCTGGGTGTCATTGAACCCCTTCATCTAATCATAAACTTTTCTCATTCATTGTTCTGAATGAGATTTAAGTTCAAGCATGGGGAACAGAAGATGGGTGTGTACTTTCTGAAGTGCATTGCTTTTGCAGAAGAGCCAGATATTCCAAACTTTCCCTTTTATTATAATCCCCCCAAAATAAGATTTTTATTCTAAATGAAATCATTATAGTGTTTTTTTTCTATTGTTACTAGTAAGCGAGGTAAAGCTTACCAATTTTTAGTGTTTTTGTTTTGTTTTGTTTTGTTTTTAGCATTTTCTTTGCAAATGAGGAACAGCTTGTGGAAGGAAAATTTTGATAATCATATTTGGTTACTAGTTGCTTTGTAAGCACAACCTATTCCTGAGATTTTCTGAGATCTGGCTCACAAAGCACTTGTTGATAAATGATTCACTATTTAACCATGATTTACCTGTATCATGTGGAGGAAAATTATGCTGATGGAACCAAAATCACAGCAACAGAGACTTTTACATCCCATGGAAAGTGTCAACATAGTGTTGAGTGTGAATCACTCACTTGGACATAAATTGTTCTTCTATTTTAGGATCCAGGATTAGGCCTCAATATAAATGGTGAATGGAAGGAAACAAAAGGAGCCCAGTGCACTACCTGGTGACAAAAGGTAAGAAAGATCGGTAAGGAGGGTCTGCAAGGGCTCCCCTGCCATCTCTAGATATCACAGAAGTAGTTGTTTTATTTTGTTTTATCTCTATGGGTGGTATGAGCCTTGAAAATAGAGGAACATCCAGTCCATATGGAAGTCGATGTAACTTGGTGCCCACATGGATGTGAAGCAGCTTTGCCTCTTTAAAGGAATGACTTGCAGAAGGCACATGAAACTGGGCTCCTCCGTCAAATCTCAGTATCTATAGATTTAGAAAATGTTCTTCACCTAAATTAATGAGATCCAGTCTGTCACAATCTGGGAAATTGCAGTTAGAGACTCTACTTGTATAGACATTGCAAAGGTGATACCAATGCAAAGTTGAATTAAATCGGCGCACAGAATCAACAGATTAATGCAATATTTACATTACTATATAACCTATTTGCTAAAAAACAAAACAAAATCCACCAGCACAACTAAAAACAGTAAACGTTTTATATTCAGGGTGGGAAGGGTAGTGAATAGTTCATCTTTCAGGGAAAAATTTTGTGTTTGTTTTTTTTCTTCTATATGTTCAGGATCACCTATGTTTTGATCACTAGAGTATCCGTTATTTCTTCTGCCATTGGTGGTCCTAGGTAAATAATTTGAAGTAATTTTATTGTAATCTGTCTCTGTGGACAACAGGACACTTCAGCTGCATAAATGAGGGAAGAGAAATAACTTGAGGGAAAATGGCAACATGGGAAATGGTAGCTGATCCTGCTGCAGGAGAAGCTGGGAAGAAGCTCCAGAGGCTGTTTCCACTCCCATTATGTTAACCTACAAATCCCAGAAGGACTGTCTGAGCCACTAATCTGACTTAAGGCCAGGCTACTATCCTGTGTCTTCTTAATCTGATGCATCTCTGACCAAAAGCAAACTCTGACTTGGCTTTATCCCTTTCCTATGAATTCCCATCAAGTTAACCATATTTGTGGTCACAGCCAATAAATACACCATACATTGGCCTTTTCCAAGGCCTAACACATTTTACTTGGTGGTCAGGCCAAGAGTTAAAATGAGATTTGAAATTCCTTAAACAGATTCTGGTTCTTGCAGTTAGGCTGATAAATGACATTATTCTTATAAAATTCAGTAAGTGCCAAAGTCTTTATCCTCAAAATCTGATGGCTTTGGATGTAGATAAAGGGCTGAGTTTCTTAAGCTGGTATTACCAATGCCACCACAAATATTTTACTACCATAGTCTCAGGCTTACTTGGGGCAATTTTCTCAAACTTTGTGAGTTGGCAGACAACTAGAAAATCATAGTGTTCTTTGCATAATACTATGAAATATGGATGTGTTTAATTCCGTCATATGAACTAGGAACAATTTTACTAGCAGAAAACGACTATATTATAGGTATGCAAGATAAAATCACAACACATGAGTATGTAAACACCAAGCTCCTAGAAATACAATCTGTCGTTTCTGAGTTTTCCCATTAATATTCATTTGCTGCTTGTTCATTTGTTTTGTTGTCTTCCACACAGACAAGCAATAGAAACCACCAATGATTTAAGGAAAATTTATGAAAGGAAAATTTTAAATTGAAAACATTCTCTCCATTAAGTGATTGTTTTCTCTAAATTAGCAAGCCTGCCATTCTTCAATTTCCACCATGAAAAACATTGGATCAGCATTTGGAACATTGGTGATCTTTGGAAAGTAATTTGAAAATTACAGATAGGAATAAGAATGATATAGATGAAAAATTTGAAACTCAGCATCAGATACACCCAGATTTTGAGTCATCACTCTATCAGTTACCAGCTGTGTGACTGTGGGCATGTCACTGAATCTTTATTGCCATACTTTTCTCCTCTGTGAAATGGTTATAATGCTAACATCTTAGAATTGTGTGTCAATTGAGTCTAATATACACCTGAAATATCCACAGATGACTGAGAATATATGTGGTTTAATCAGGAACACATTGAACAAGTCTCTTAATAGTTCTAAAACTTAGTTCCTTTATATAACATCTTCTCCCTGGTACTGTTAGAGAGCTTTCCATGATACTGTTAGAGAGTCACATAGAAGAAGGAATGTCTGTAATTCAGCCTTGTACTGTGCCTCTCAGCCACTCAGTGCCATCACTGGCTGTGGGTCACTTTGGCCTATGGTACTTGGCACACAGTAGACATAGGCAAGCATTTTTTCTTTTAAAGAAAAGAAATTGTGTGTTAAGTGTAGTGGTATATTGTTAAGAACTCTTGGATTTTAAGCAAAAATAAATAAATAAATAAATTTGGGGTAAATTAAGCAAAAATAATTTATTGGGAGGATATTGGGGTTTTATGATATCCATAACAGCCTGATGAATCAGGGTTGAACCAAAGCAAACTTGGTTCAGAAGCAGAAGAAATAGCAATGATTTGCTAACAAAAACTAAAAACTTATGCTCCATCAAATGGATGGTAATTCCTCACTGCCAGACTCTTTGACTCTTGGGTCTTGTTTGGAGTATCAGAGAGGAAATGTCTAACTGGCCTACATTGGATCATGAGGCCACTTCTTGTTCAGGAGTGGGAAGCACCTCTGGTTACAGTTTCTCCCAAGGACAATATTCAATGAGAAAGAGGTATTCCAAATACAAAAATGGGCTACCATTGGAAAGGGGAAATGAGTGCCAAGGATTCCAAAATAAAACATCTTCCTTTTCTTTCTGCTTTTTTGACAAATAAAATTGTCATGTACTTAAAGTGTATAATAGGAAGATTTGCTGAACATATACATTACCAAAGGATTTCCACAATTAACACACCCATCACTTTATATATATTTACCTTTGTGTATGTGTGTGAAGACACTTAAGCAAGGTTCCCTTCACAAATCTCAGTTACACAATTTAGTATCAACTACAGTCACCATAAAACAAAAATGTCTTTGATGAATGAAGTATGTAGAGTGCCTAATACCAACTAGGTACTCAGTATATAGTATTTTACCTCACTTTCCCACCTCATTTAGATAATGCTGACTTGGGATTCTAGGTACTATTTTGTAATATTTTGATGTTAGCCCAATAGTATATTTCAAAAGAATGTCAGAAGCCCAGGTCTCAGTAGTTTCCCATGTTCCCAGACTGAGAACACATGGATCACTCACAGAAGGGCTTTGGTTACCAGTCCTTGCAGAGGAGTCTGACAATTTATAAAAATGTAGCTTTCCACAGCTGGGACTCATACAGGTGTTAAGATATAGTGGCTCTACCTAATTAACTACCTTAGTGAGGACATCTGGGCATCTGTGGCTACATCCATTCGTTTCCAAGGTACACTTGAAGATTCACATTGGGATCACTATAAAAGAAAAGTAGTTCCATGATCACATTTTTATTCCGCAAATTATGCACCCGTTTTAGAATAAGCATAGCCAAAAACAACAAAAACCAAAAAACATCCTTGTATCCTCTTTTGCGTCTGCTGATACAAGCGAAATCTACAAATATCCCCAGAGAATTTGGCAAGTATGAACTCTCACAATATGATAATGTTACTGTTTCTTCTGGAGTGACTGGAGAAATTCACTTTGGGGACATATTTTCATTGCTAACTGAACTCAAATATCTTCCTTTTATATCTCTCTCACTTCTTACTCAGCTGCTTTTTTCATTTCCTAAACCACAGTTTAATTTTATTCTTTTCTTTGTTTGCACATTAAGGAGAACTTTCTGACTGGGGTCTTTTCAAACTCCAACAACCTGTACCCTGGTTGCAACATTTTAAAATGGATTAATCCCTCATTTTCCCCCAATTATAATTCAGATAACAGCATGGGGGAATACTCTTTATAGTGAACTATACATCTTCTCCATTTCACCTTTGTGACCAAATTCACCACAGCAACTCTGGGAGTCCTACATTAAATTATCAGGACCCTATTGCATTTAGGATTGATTTGACGGGAGACTTGGAGGCCATCATAGCCACAGGGTCTGTATCACCAGCTTTCTTTTTATTTTTTCCTTTTTAAATAAAAAAAATGACATTGGTTTGTCACGGTCTGGCCCATCTATTCCGAAGTTTGTTCCATTAACTCTTTTAATAGTCCCTTCTCCAGGGCTCTGATGAGATTAAAGTCATTTCCTCCCTTGAGGCTGAGGGCTTCTGCCTTTCACCATAATTCACTGGCACCAGCTAATGGGCAGGAGAGGGAGGAGTGGAGGATATTGCAAGGCTAGGCCGTGCTTTGCAATGACTGCAGGATTACTGAAGAGATGAAATAGTGGGTATTCTTCCTTTCTTCTTATATCTTTTTTAGAATGCTTATTTTTCCCTCCTTTCTCAGCTGTAACCCAATGTAGAAAGAGTAGCCCACATTATAGTCTATATCAGGAAAACTGGGGAAGATAAAGTCTTTTCATATTTATTTTCCATACTTTTGGAGGAGGCCTACACTCCCACAATTGTGATTCATTCTTTCCATTTAAGGTTTTAGATTTCCTAATTTTTTCAATTAGTATATTGAGTTTTATAAGTCATTAGCATCTCATAAGAAGTTTCATATATACTAGATAACAGAATTTGAGCCAGAACACTGAGAAGAGTCAAAGAATACTGGTCCCTGAGTTAGAAATGGTGTGTCAGAAAAGCCCAGGAGTTGATAGCATCACTAAAAAGCTTCCACCAAACTTCATATTTATCCTAGAACTAGTCTGTCTCTATCCCCCACACTCAACTATTGTTTTGAATTCCTAAAACACTCAGATTCCTATTTTCTATTCCTTGAGATTAAATATTTGTTAAGTACTCTCTTCAAGTGTATCCCATCTATACCTCTTCATGTCTTCTTCTATCGCTATTCCTCTCTTCCTTTTGGCATACACCCTTTCTAATCTCATTTCCTGGCACAATTGGGAAGGAAGTTATAAAGAAGATTTTCAAAAGACAAGTTATAGGTACTGCCAGACCCCAGATGTGTGACGAAATTAAAAATCAAGTGAAGTAACTTTGTGTCCAGCCATGATATAGTCACTAGTCCTGGATGGGGCTTGTCCTCCTGGCATAAAAACAGATGGAAAACTGGAAAATGAAAGTTTTAAAAAGAAAATTAAAAAAGAAACAATTGCTTTTAGACATTAGATTAATAGAAACAGAGTCCTGTGATCCCTGAAGGGAAAAAAAAAATAGTAGGTGAGACCTATAATTGACATGGCTTTCCATATGGAGGCAATTTGGGACCACAATGCAGAGACAGGAAAACATGCAGAACAAAGTGGTCTTGCTGTGTTGAAGGCAGAGCCATCAGAGTTTGGTGAGGATGAGGAGACTTAAATTTGTGGGGAGAGTACTAAAATGGAGAGAACTACATGGGGAGAGGACTCTAGAAATCAGTGTGGGAGTTCCTTTGAGCCATTTGCTGAGTATTTGCCATATACTTGCTAGGTAAGACTTTGTAAGGCTCAACAAAGGACATATATTTAAAAATAAATAACTAAAATGAGAAGCTATAAGAAAAAGTGAGCTCCTGAAAATCTCTGCATCTATTAAATAAATTGAATAGATGGGTATTAACCCTTCCACAGGGAGCACTCCAGGCCCAAATTAGTGAATTATATAAAATATATAAAGTAGATTTCTCTTTTTTACAGCTGAGTATTATTCCATTGTGTAAATGTACCATAGCTTTTTTTATCCACTCATCTACTGATGGGCACTTGGGCTGATTCCAAATCTTGGCTACTATAAATTGTGTCGCAATGAACTTAGGGCTTTACATTTGAATCAGTATTTTAGGTTTCTTCAGATATATACCCACCTCAATAGAGTCAATAAAAAAAAAATATATGAAGTAGAAATAAATCAATACAACACAAACTGATTTGAAAAACTTCCCAACTCAAATACATGGCCAATATTATTCTGATACCAAAGCCAGACAAAGGCTTCACAGGAGAAAACTATACACCGGTAATATTCCTCCTAAATATAGATATACTTTTTTTTAACAAAATAACAGCAATCCAAGTTCACAACATATACAAATGAAAATAACCTTCAAAATGAGATTTATGCCAGGGATATAAGATTGGATTAACATTTGAAAATCAATGTAACTCACCATATTAACAGAATAAAGAAGAAAACCCATATGAATACCTCAGTAGATTCAGAAAAAAATCAACACCTATTCATAAAACATTTTTAAAAAGCATCTCAACAAACATAAAAGAAAAGTTTCTTAACTGAATAAAAATATCTATAAAGAGAATATAGAGCTAGCAGCATACTTAATGGTATAATACTGAACACTTTCTAAGATCAGGAACAAAATAAGAATTCTCTCACCATTTTTATTCAACATTGTAGTGGAAGTATTAATACAATAAAGCAAGATGACTGAATAAACAGGATGCATATTGAGCAAAAAGAAGTAAAGCTACCTCTATTCACAGATTACATGATCATAGAAAGAAGTTTCTTGGGAATTTATAAAAACACTACTATAATTAATAAGCAAGTTTACTAAGGTTTCAGGCTTCCAGGTCAATATACAAAAACAAATGTTAATTCTACATACTAACAATAATCAATGAAAAAACAAAATAGAGAAAGCTATACTCTTTAGAACAGCATCAAAAACATAAAATAAAAGGTATATTTAATAAAACATATGCAAAAATCCTCCCCTGGAAATTTAAAAAAATATATATATTTTTTTGATTTTAGAGATGAAGGGAAAGGGAGAGAGAGATAGAAATACCAATAGTGAGAATCATTGATTAGCTGCCTCCTGCACGCCCCCTACTAGTGATCGAACTAGCAACCTGGGCATGTGCCCTTGACTGGAATTGAACCCAGAACCCTTCAGTCTGCAGGCCCATGCTCTATCCACTGAGCCAAATCAAACAGGCTTCTGTGGAAAATTTAAGACACTGCTAAGAAAATTTAAAAGGACCTAATAAATAGACTATTATATTTATAGATTGAAGACTCAATATTGTTCTTATGTCAGTTCTCCCCAAATTGATCTATAAATTCAATTCAATTGTATTCAAACTTTCCATCAGGTTTTTAAAATAGCAATTTATAAGCTAACTTGAATATTTATATGGTTATTTAAAAACCTTAGCATATTCAAATCATTTTCAAAGAGGAATATTTCAGGACTGATAATACATGATTTTAAGACTCACTGTAAATTTGCAGTAATTGAGATGGGGTGATAAATATAGAGATACAGACCAATTATATAGAATAGAGAGTCTCTAAAGATAAATGATCAATTTAATTTTGAGTAAGTTTCCAAGGCTCATAAATAGGGGAACAAGTGGTGCTGGAGCAGTTAGATATCTCTAGAGAAAAAACAAACAAAACAGCAACAGATCTTAACTCTTTCCTCAATACACAACAACTAGTTCAAAATGTATTATAGACTTAAATATAAACACTAAACCTATAAAACTTCTGGGGAAAATGCAAGAAAAAACATTTGTAACTTTGGGATAGAAAAATATTTTTTAGACAACTCACAGAAATCTTAAAACATACATAAAAACAATAATTTGGATTTCATCAAAATTTTAAACTACTTCTCTTTGAAGGACACTATTGATAAAATTAAAAGATAAGCCTCACATTGAGAAAACATATTATAGCCCATACATTGGGCTGAGGACTTGTATCTAGAATAAATAGAAAACCCATACAATTTAGTAGCAGAAAAGCATAGTTTGAAAATAGAAAAAATATTTGAAATTGGCCATTAAGCACATGAAAAGATAATAATTTGACATCAGTCAAATATAAATCTAAATCACTATATCCCTACTAAAAAGTTAAAGAGGCAGACAATACCACATTTTGACAAGAATGTAGAGCAAATGAATAAGATGGTAGAATCACTTTGGAAAATACTTAGCAAATTTTATAAAGCTCAATATATACTTATTATATAACTCAGTACTTGTACAACTAGGCTTTCATTAAAAAAAAATAGAAAAATTTGTTCACAACAAGGTCATGCAAAACAATGTCCATAGCAGTTTTATTTGCAATAGTCAAACACTGAAAATTAACAAGTGGATAGATAAACAAATTTTGATATACTTATTCAATGGAATGCCAATCAATAATAAAAAGAGATGAACTACTATACATGGAACAGCATGGGTGAATCTCAAAAGCATTATGCTGAATGAGAGAAGCAATATACAGAATAAATACCGTGAGATTCAATTTAGATAAAATTCTTGAACAGACAAAATGCATCTATAGTGACAGAAAGTAAATCAGTGGATTTCTGGATCATGAGTAAGGAAGAATTGACAACAAAGGGACACAAGTGAAATTGGGGGGCTAATCTAAATTTGCTGAATTGTACACTTTCAAGTGATGCATTTCATTGTTGTTGAATGATATCTCACTAAGGTTATTTCACAATTAAGAAAAAGTGAGGGTAGGAGGGGCTTGGAAAAGACTATTCTCAAGTTTATGTTTGTCCTTAAATTGAGCTGCGGGGCAAGGGGAGGAGGCTGTGGCAAAAGTATAAACAGACATTTCTGCATTTCTAAAGATTTAGGAGTATTGTATCTTGATAATAAAGTCTTATATAAAATATATTCTTAACCCCCTGCCTTCACTCAAATACTTGGAAGTCAGATTTAAATTTTGTATTCTTGGGCCTCCCAAGCCAGGAGTGTTATATAGACTCCCAGCCCTTGGCCCATCCCAATTCTCTCTGCTTACCTATGCTTTAAACAATGCATGTAGACATCTCAACTTTAATGTCCATGTTCTATCCACCACCACCCACAAACCACTGCCTTTTGGGCATTGCTGTGGGGGTGCACACTGAGAATATGGTTCACTCTTAGAAAAATAGACCCAGGAAGAGGCACACAAGACTCTAGATTTAGGCTTCAGGTCATTTAGGTAGAAAATGACAAGGCTTCAGAATGTGATGTAGAGAGGAACAAGGGATCCAGAAAAGCACATGTTCTGGTTGCAGGGACCACTTGCCTGATGGGGAGATTGTGACACACATTCTCAAAATAAGGGAGAGGATAAGTAGAGGTAGAAGAAATAAGCCTTGTTTAGCCAACAATTGAAGCTTACAATGTCAAACATTACCTCTTATATAAAGTATCTTCTGGTTGGTCTCACTAACACCAATTTCATCCTTTGTAGGACATTTTCCCTGTTTGTTCATCTTGTTTCCTTCACTGGGTTAGAACTCTGCTGAAGGTTGTAATTACATCTTCATTCCTCTTCTGTCTTCCTTAGGGCAGAGCACAGTGCTGGACTCATACATTGATTATGAATGAATGAATAAATCAAGTAATAAGCTGAGATATGGAAAAGATTGGAGCCAACTGCATGTTAGAACCATCTGTTGGAATATTTAAATATAGTAATGCCTAGGATCAACACTAGCAGTTTTTATGTAATTGTTCAGGGATAGGGCTCAGGCATCTGTATTTCTTATTTGCTGTTGGTTTCTTCTACACGTGGTGAAGTGTATCATCCAGGCTTGCTTTAGAATTTCCTCAGCCAAGGCTGTAACATCACGCATGTGTGTTTGAGAAGAAGCTGGGAGTCTTAAATGGGCCCCTTAAATGAAGATATGGCTCTAGCCAGTGTGGTTCAGTTGGTTTAACATCGGTCAGGTGCAACAAAAGGTCTCCAGTTAGATTCCCTATCAGGGCACTTGCCTGGGTTGTGGGCTAGATCCCCAGTTGGGAGCATACAGGAGGCAGCTGCTGGATGTTGCTCTCTCACATCCATGATTCTTTCTCTCCATCTCCCTTTTTTGTCTATAAAATATATGAAAAAAACATTTTAAAAAAAGATGAAGATATGGGCAACTCAGTTCTTCTAGGACAGAAGTAGAGCACATAAAATTTCAGTAAATAGAACAAAAATGAACAAGGCTTTTCAGCTAAAGGACTCAGGTGTTACAGTGAGTGAACTTGTGACAGGTCTGGAAAATGTAAGAGGGATGACTTTTTCCCTCTTGTCTTTGTAATATTTCCAGTAACTGTGCCATTAAACTCCTTAGATTACATTAAATATGATTTAGCAGAAAGCACTAATGAACAATGAAGTGAGAGGCTCCTGTCTGGACCACTGCCTGGTACGCATACCAAACAGGCACGTTGGTGTTCATTCCAGTTCTGTCTGCTACACCAGGGAGAGAAACCAGGGGAGCAGGAGACTGAGACAGAGGGAAAGGGAGGGCAACAATGCGGGTGAGCTATGTTTCCTTAAGCCCCTCAAACTTCATTCCTGGTATATTCTTGCCCTTGTGTGGTTCTTATACATTTGGAAACAGAGTGCAAAGACCTGACAGTAACAGCTGTTAAAGACTCCCTGCAGATGAAAATGAAAGCCAAAGTAGCATGCACATGTGAAGGGGATTATCAACCAAATGTGTTGATTTCATCCCTGGATCTTTGCAGCAAAAATGTATGTTTCCTGAATGATAATGATGCCTTTTACTTCTATCATGCCTTTCTTCCCAGGACTCCAAGACATTCTGTTTTTGTTATTTGTCCATTTATTAGGAAGGAGGGAGAAAAGAGTATAAATATTTGCTAATTTGATCAACTATCTCAGTTTGACTGGTTTTCGTACTGTAAGTCTCCTGGCATCCCAGGAAGCCTTCACTCAAGGGCAAATTTGGATTTCTCCCAATGTTACATGCACAATTTCTGAGTTCCAAGCTGATATGGTACCTTGGGCTGGGGGTAAGAGAATCTGTTATTATTATCTTTGAAACTTATATGACACAATGCACACTTCTCAAAGAAACATCAGCCTAGCAAAATTCCATTCCTTAGTTATGTCCAAATTTCTGCCTAATCTGTGCATGTACACATACTTGCTTTATACCACCTTCTCTCTCCTTAGACCTCCAAAATCCACCCATGCTCACACTCAGCCATTGTTTTGCTTCTTTCTCCTTTAAAAAACAGAATCCATTGGTAAAGAACTTTTCAAGCTTCCACCACAATAACCATTTACCTCCTGCTTCTATGCCCTCCTGTTACTGTTGTCTGTGTGGGCAAGGGCTGAGTTGTGTTCGAGATCCTGTCCCTTCTTGCTTACTTGAGAATATAATCAAGAGTTTGCTCTTCCTCTATATAATCAATTTTTCTCTGTCTCTTCAAGATCCTGTTCATCAGAATACAAACATGTGATTTCTCCCATCGTAAAAATATTATCTTAAAATCACATGCCCCACCCTAGACTGAAAGGTCCTGGGTTTGATTTCGGTCAAGGGCACATGCCCAGATTGTGGGTTTAATAAAGGGGGCATGCAGGAGGCAGCTGATCAATGATTCTCTCTCATCATTGATGTTTTTACCTCTCTCTCCCTCTCCCTTCCTCTCTGAAATAAATAAAAATATATTTTAAAAAAGATCACATGCTTCTCTAACTTTTATCTCCCCTTCGTAGTAAAAATTTTCAAAATACTCACTTATACATACTCTGTGATATTTTTCTCATTGTGTTCTCTTCTCCACCAATGCCAATCAAGCTCCCATCACCTCTGCTCCATTAATACTTCTCTTTTTAATGCCAACATGACATCCATGCTACTAAATCCCATGGCTAAGTCTCTTATCTTATTTGACTCATAGCTGCAGTTGTATCAGTTTATCCCTTTCTTTTCTTTGTTTTTGTTCCTCATTTGGATTCAGGAAGAGTATGATTTTCTGGTTATTGTTTTACCTCATTGATCTCTTCTCACTCTTCCTCCTTATCTCACAAACTTTAAGGTTGGAAATACTGGGGCTCAGTTTGTCACCATCATTATTCTCTATTCACACTCAAACCCAACATCTACTCTTATTTACACTCTTATCTTTAATTAGGCTTGTGACTTTAAGTACCATATATTTTCTGGAAAAAACAAATTTCTATCTTGAGTCTAAACTTTGCCCTGATCTCTAGAATCTCCTACTGAATGGCTCTATTTAGGTATCCAAAAGTCTTATCAAATCTATGATACCAGCCTGGCTGGCATGGCTCAGTTGTTGGGCATGGACCTATGAACCAGGAGGTTACAGTTTGATTCCAAGTGAGGGCACATGCCTGTGTTGTGGGCTCAATCCCCAGTGTGGGGCATGCAAAAGGCAGCCGATCAATGATTCCCTCTGATTACTAATGTTTCTATCTCCTTCTCCCTTCTTCTCTGAGATCAATATAAGTATATTTTAAAAAATCTGATACCCAAACCCAAACGCTTAATCTTCTTATCCAAACCTGCTCTTTCTTCATACTTTTCATCTCAAATACGTAGAATCTCCATCCTTCCAACTGTTCAGTGCAAAAATCTTGGAGCCATTTGTATACCTATCATTTTCTCACATAACAAATCCATCAACAAATCTTATAAGTCCCAACCCTCAAACTATATACAGAAGTCACCAACCAGGCTTGTCTAAGCTGCTATTGTTTCTTACCTGAATTACTATCATAGCCTCCTAATGGGTTTTCTGCTTCTATTATCTTCTCTGTGAAATTTAATCTCAACACCAGAGCATAAATGATTCCTCCAATATTTGAGACAGACATGTTTTTCTTTGTTTAAGACCCACTAATGACTTCAAAACTTAGTAAAATCCTATGGGACTTGCCAAGGTCAGACCCCGAATTATCTCCATGACTTCATTATCTCCTACTTTCTTTCTCTCCTCCATTCCCACTCTTCTCCAACCACAGCTGTTTTCTTTCCTTCCTTCTTTCCTGTCTTTGTTTTCCACCAAATAGATCATTTGTAGGTAATACACAATACCTAATAGACTTTAAAGAAAAGTTTCTAAGAGTTTAAAAGTTAAGTATGGGGCTAAAATGTCATTGTTCAAGCGAACAGATATGAAGCAAAGTGGCTATGCAGAAATTAATGTTTATTTATTTTATTTTTTAAATAAATATTTATTGTTCAAATATTATAATTGTTCCTCTTTTTTCTCCCCATAGCTCCCCTCTATGTGGCTCCCACCCCACCCTCTGCCCTTACCCACCCCCACTGTCTTCATCCACAGGTGTATGATTTTTGTCCAGTCACTTCTCCAAACCCCCACACCCCTTTCCCCCCGAGATTTGTCAGTCTACTCCCTTTCTAGGCCCCTGATTCCATTATATTCACCATTTTATTCTGTTCATCAGATTTTTTCATTCACTTGATTTTTAGATTCACTTGTTCACATATGTATTTGTTCATAATTTTTATCTTTACATTTGTCTCTTCTTCCTCTTCTTAAAGAGTACCTTTCAGCATTTCAGATAATACTGGTTGGGTGCTAAATTGGTTAAATTCCTTTAGTTTTTGCTTATCTGTGAAGCTCTTTATCTGCCCTTCAATTCTGAATGATAGCTTGGCTAAGTAGAGTAATCTTGGTTTTAGGTTCTTGCTATTCATCACTTTGAATATTTCTTGCCACTCCCATCTGGCCTGCATAGTTTCTGTTGAGAAATGAGCTGACAATCATATGGTTGCTCCCTTGGAGGTAATGAACTGTTTTTCTCTTGCTGCTTTTAATATTCTCTCTTTGTCTTTTACTCTTGGTATTTTAATTATGATGTGTCTTGTTGTGGTCCTCTTTGGATTCCTTTTGTTTGGGATTCTGTGTACTTCCTGGATTTGTAAGTCTATTTATTTCCCCAGATGTGGGAAGTTTTCACTCATTATTTCTTCAAATAGGTTTTAAGTATCTTGCTCTCTCTCTTCTTCTGGTACCCCCACAATTCTGATGTTGGTACACTTGAAGCTGTCCCAGAGGCTCCTTACATTATCTTCACATTTTTGGATTCTTTTTTCTTTTGCTTTTCTGGTTGAGTGTTTTCTGCTTCTTTGTATTTCAAATCTTTGACTTGATTCTTACGTTCCTCTAGTCTGCTGTTAGGTCTCTGTATATTTTTTATTTCAGTCAGTGTATGTTTAATTTGTAGTTGGTCCTTTTTCATCTCCTCTTGGGTCTCACTAAATTTATCAACCTTTTCTAGGAAATTCTTGAAAAACCTTATAACTGTGGTTTTGAACTCTATATCCAGTTGTTTGTTTTTTTACATTTCTTTTATTTGTGATCTGTTCCTTTGTCTCTGCATTTTCGCTGCTTCCCTGAGTTGGTAGAGGAGCTTTGTGTGCTAGGTGTCCTATATGGCCCAGTAGCTCCACCTCCCCAGTTACCTGAGGTAGATTTTCTTGGTGCACCCCTTTGTGGATGGTGTGTACAGCCTTGTTGTAGTTAAGTCTGATGTTGATATCACTGGGGGGAAATGACCTCCAAACCAATTGGTTGTGAGGATTAGCTGTGTCAATGCCGGGAAAACTTCTGTGCTGGACTCCACCTTAAGACTTTCAAGATTTGGAGAAAATCCAAGATGGTGGCATAGATAAGCACCTAAACTGCTGCCTCGCACAACAATTTCAAAACTACAACTAAAAGACAGAACGGACATCATCCAGAACCACAGGAAAACTGGATGAGTGGAAATTCTACAACTAGAAGGAAAGAGAGGGGCTCATGGAGACCTAGAGGAGCTGCAAAAAGCTGAGGGATAGAGATGCACGTGCATGGAGAGAGTTGGTGCCAGATTGCCTGGCTGGCTTCCTCTGGCACAAGGGAGATGGAAGACTCCCAACTGCATTGAACCCCTTATCCTATGGCACTGAACCCCAGGTTTTGGCCGAAACTCATATGGGGGGAGTTTGGACTGAAAAGGGAGAAGTGCATGGAAATTTAGGGGACTCGAGAAAGGGCAGAAGTCTGGTGGTTCGCACAGCACTGTGAGCAGAAAACAGATTGCTGATTCTGCCGCTGGCTTTCACGAGTGAGCGGGGACAAGTCTCCCAACTGTGCCACTTCTAACTCCACTAAACCTCAGTTTTGGGCGAGACCCTGAGGACCCAGACTCATAGGGTCCCGGAGCACAGGTGAGCCAGAAAGGTGGTGGTCTAGAGGCACAGTACATGTGCACAGGGACCGCTCCAATGATTAACCAGAGACATGTAAGACCCAGGGGACGCATAGGGTGGGGCCGACTGGAAGGCAAGGTGGGCCATTAAACCTTGAGACTCCACCCCTCCCAAGCTCAACAGAGAGGATTTTTCAGTTTTGCAAGTCTTGTATCATAAGGCTGAATCCAGCACAGAAATTCTCCTGGCATAGTGAAAATTCGGAGACAAAGGAAGAGATCACAAACAAAAGAAATGGAGGAAAAGGAATGACTGGATATAGAGTTCAAAACCACGGTTATAAGGTTTTTCAAGAATATTCTAGAAAAGATGGATAAATTTAGCAAGACCCAAGAGGAGATGAAAAAGGATCAACTAGAGATGAAAAAGGATCAACTACAAATTAAACATACACTGACTGAAATAAAAAATATTATACAGAGATGTAATAGCAGACTAGAGGAAGGCAAGAATCCAGTCAAAAATTTGAAATAAAAGAATAAGAAAATACTCAACTGGAAAAGCAAGAAGAAAAAAGAATCCAAAAATGTGAAGATAATATAAGGAGCCTCTGGGACAGCTTCAAGCGTACCAACATCAGAATTGTGGGGGTGCCAGAAGAAGAGAGAGAGCAAGATACTTAAAACCTATTTGAAGAAATAATGACTGAAAACTTCTCACATCTGGGGAAAGAAATAGACTTACAAGTCCAGGAAGTACATTATTAAATGAACCCCAAATAAAAGGAATCCAAAGAGGACCACAACAAGACACATCATAATTAAAATACCAAGAGCAAAAGACAAAAAGAGAATATTGAAAGCAGCAAGAGAAAAACAGTTCATTACCTCCAAGGGAGCAACCATATGATTGTCAGCTCATTTCTCAACAGAAACTATGCAGGCCAGATGGGAGTGGCAAGAAATATTCAAAGTGATGAATAACAAGAACCTACAACCAAGAATCCTCTACTTAGCAAAGCTATCATTCAGAATTAAAGGGCAGATAAAGAGCTTCACAGATAAGAAAATGCTAAAGGAGTTCATCAACACTAAACCAATATTATCTGAAATGCTGAAAGGTAGTCTTTAGGAAGAGGAAGAAGAAAAAGGTAAAAGATAAAAAATTACAAATAACAAATACATATATATATCAACAAGTGAATCTGAAAATTAGGTGAATTAAAAATCTGATGAACAGAATAAACTGGTGAATATAATAGAATCAGGAGCAAAGAAAGGAAGTGGACTGATAATTATCAGGGGGAAAGGGGTGAAGAGGGTGCAGGGAGAAACTGTACAAAAATCATACACCTATGGATGAGGTCAATGCGGGGGGAGGTAAAGTAGATGGAGGGGTGAGAGCCAGGTGGAGGGGAGCTATGGGGAGAAAAAAGAGAAACAAATGTAATAATCTGAACAATAAAGATTTAATTTAAAAAAAAGAGAGAGAGACTTGCAAGATTGCAAAAGCCTCTGTGCTAAGCTTGGATGGGGCAGAGTCTCAGGGCTGAGCAGACAGCCTTGGCTTCCTGTCAGCCTCTGGGTCTTAGTGTCTCTTGCTAATCACTGCAGCCCTCTCTGCGCAGTCATGCTCCCACACCTCCAGATCTCTGCCTTTCCATGCACTGCAGGAACTCATATGAGTCTGGGTCCCCAGGGTCTCACCCAAACTGGGGTTCAGTGCAGTCCAACCTGGATTTCAGTGCAGCTGGGAGGTTCTGTCTTCCTCCTGCTAGAGAAAACCAGCAGCACAATCAGCACTCAGCCCTCTGTCTGCCCACTTTCTCGCACACCTCCAGACCTCTGTCTTTCACGGCTCCCCTATGTTTCCCTGTACTCCTCCCTTTTCACAACAGTCCAGACTCCCCCCTATAAGTCTCACCCAGAACTGGGTTTCAGTGCAGTTGGAAGTGGGATTCAGTGCAATTGGGAGTTTCATCTCCCTCCCACTAGAAGAAGCCAGCCAGGCTTTCCACTGCCTATCCTCTCCACATGCGTTCTCTGTACCTCAGCTTTTTGCAGCTCCTCTGAGTCTCTGTGAGCCCCTTTATTTCCTTCTAGTTGTAGAATTTTCACTCATCCAGCTTTTCTGTGGTTCTGGATGCGTCTGTTCTGTCTTTTAGTTGTAGTTTTGAAATTGTTGTGCGAGGCAGCAGTTTAGGTGTTCACCTATGCTGCCATCTTGGTTTCTCCCAGAAATGAATGTTTAGATGGTCACAGATTTAGAAAAAGTTCTCTTGAGACAGGTAATACTGGATCTTAACCCTGAAAGATGGTTTGGTATACAGAAAGAGAGAGCTTGCATTTCAACAATCATCACAAACAGGTTTAGAATAATTAATGTTAACTTCAACAAAAATAAACCCCCAAATAATATGGGCTTAGCAAAATAAATGTTTGCTTATGTCACAGTTTGATATGTGACTTGAGGGTCTCTTCCTGATCAGTCTCCCCAGCCCCAAAGCAATGATGCACATGCTCTTCTAGGACTACCATATCCAGTACCTGGCCTCCAAGATCAACAAGCATACCCCTGATCTTACTGGTCTCAGATTAAAGCAGGTTGGAGGGTTAAAACAGAATCTTGATTCAGTGTGACCTTACTCAGGGAATACTATTCTGATTCTTGGGGACTTGGGTGTTGCCTTGAATAGTTGTATGTTTCAAAAACATTTGCTTAATCCTGAAAGCAGCAGAACACTGTGGCCAATGCTTCAGAGAGGGTATTGTAGGTTTCAGGGTGTGCAAGTCAAGAACTATGATGGGCCATTTCAACCTTATTACTATAAGACAAGCAAGAAGATTTCCGAGACTGGCTGGAAATGTATTGGTAGGTTGAAGAGAGAGAAACATTTATAAATCAAGTAAACAGGTGTGCATGGGATTACAGGTTCATTAACGAAGCGAAGGGCCTTTGAGAAAGAGAGAGATTGCATTTCAGCAATTGTCACAAACAGGTTTGTTTATGATGAGGACTGACCTTGGAGGCTATCACAATGGCACACTGCATCTTTTGAGAAGATTATAGTGTAATTATAACTCTAATGGGCTCCAGGCAAAGACTCTGAAAGTAACCAGAGAGTTCCTATTTTCTTTCTCAGAAAGGTATGTGCAGATGATATTGGGACTAGTTCACAGGTAAGGTATTGCTTAAAAACATTTCAGCAACTAAAAAACAATTAAAAATTTCCAGAAGGGGACTGCATACATTCAAACATAAGCAGTAGCTACTTTTCCTCTGTCTCTTTCTTTATCTCTTCCGCTTCCTACCTCTACCTTTAAGTCTGATTTTATTTTTATTCTCTGTATTATTATTATTTTTTCTTTTTATGTGTCTCTCTGTGGACCTGCCTTATCTCTTCTATCTGACCTTGTGCCTCTGTTCTGATGGAAGATCAACTTGTCTCACAAACTATATAATCCTTTACACTTTAATGAAATAACAATTATTGTCTGTTTCTCAAGATACTAGATACTATGCCAGTCCAAAGAAAAAGAAATCCAAAACCAAACCCTAATCTCATTCTCTCCAATGTAAGCAGGAAGTGTCTTATAAAACGAGTCCAGCCGGTGTTGCTCAGTAGTTAAACATAAACTAGGAGGTCATGGTTTGCTTTCTGGTCAGGGAACTTGCCCAGGTTGCAGGCTTGATCCCCAGTGTGAGGCATGCAGGAGGCAGCCAATCAATGATTCTCATCAATGATGTTTCTATCTCTATATTCCTCTCTGAAATCAATGAAAATATATTTAAAAAAAAAGAAAAGTGGAAAAATAAAGTGAAATATATGTATATATAAAAAAAAGAAAAACTCTAGCCAGTTTGGCTTAGTGGAGAGATCATCAGCCTATGGACCAAAGGGTCCTGGATTTGATTCAGGTCAAGGACATGTACCTACCTCACTTGCAGGCTCAATCCCTATCCCTGGCAGAGAAGCATACAGGAGGCAACTAACCAATGTGTCTCTCTCACATGGAGGTTTCTCTTTTTCTGTCTCTCCCCCTCTCTTCTACTCTCTCTAAAAATCAATGGAAAAAATATCTTCAATGAGGATTAACCAACAATTTAAAAAATAAGACTAGTAGTCATTCAACAACAGATGTTTTCTAACCTGGATGTATTCTGTAACAGTCTATACCAGACTAGCCAGACCTAGATTTTACTCTTAGCTACTTCTGGCTGTGCTTTCGAATTCCCTGATGTCTCTTTGATGTTCTACTTCAAGCCACTTTCAGAGGAGCAGAGAATTTACTTTACTCCAACCTACAAAGGACTTTGAGAGGCAGTATCATTCCTCCTATTGCTCTTAGTAAGAAAGTATGTAAAGATATAAAGAGGGAGATGAGATTCTCTTCTTTGTAAGGCTTTGTCCCAGAGGAATTTCTATGAAAAGAAATAATAGTATTTCATATTTATTAAATATCTAATGTGTGCTGAAGACTGTGGTAAGTATTTTATATACAACAACTCATTGAACATGTACAATGGTCATGTGAAGCAGGTGTTATTAACAGGAAACTGAGGCATTTGTAAAGTAACATGCTTGAAGTCGCACCATTTGTGAGGAATTAAAATTCAAATTGTTGACTCAAAATTCCAGATGTATATGGCTACAGTGGGCTGGTTCTTTACACACATTAACCTCATCAATTCACTGCTGAGCAATTTTTCAGAGTAGGCATTATTATCTCCATTTTATGGGTAAGAAAACTGATATTTAGAAGTTAAATATTTGACTAAGATAATATATCTTGGAAGTGGTAATTTTACATTTTAGGGGCTTATAGAGTGCCAAAGTATTCTACTCCATAAGAGTCCTCACTTTCTCTCTCATAGTTCTGCCTCCCAAACTCATCCTAGTCAAGATCATATGTTATTATGTCTCACTTCTTTCTGTGGTGATAGTTGATCTTTTTTCTCCACTAATAAAAAGTCATATTTATTGTGTGTGTGTGTGTGTGTGTGTGTGTGTGAGTGAGTGTGTGTGTTTAATATCTACTGTGTGTGAAGTCTAGTGCTAAAACTCAAAAACATAGAAAGACTAAAAGATACTGCTTCCTGCCCTCAAGGAGAGAGATGTCATGAAGGAGGATATGATGAATGGCTAAAAGATTATGGACAATATGTGCTGTAGGATATCAGATGAGGGAGAATGGGGAGTAGATGGTCACTGCCATATACATCTTCATATATTTAAAGCTCATTATCGAGCCCTTTAAGTACCCCTTGTTTAGGATAAATCTTTTTTTCTTTTGTTGGGAATATTATGTCCCATTCCTTCCAACATTTTCTTGCTTCTTATCCAACTTTCCCACATTTCTTAGAAATGTTGGCATCAAAAAAATAATTCAACAATATGAATTTCTTTTCAGGTCTTGTGTGAGCTGAGCCTTTCCCTTGGACCATGGGACAATCAAAAGGCAATACTGAAATATATATCTATAGCTATGTTCTTACAGCTCTTGGGATTGGAGGGCATGACCAGCCACACACTTAAGCCTGTCGTAGATTTAAGGATGAGGTGGGAGATGAAGAAGAAGGCATGAGAAAATTTCTCTCTCTTTCCTTTTTCTAGAAAAATAACTTTCTTAGCACCAAGATTTATTCTTCCCGTTTAAGTGGTACTCACCTTTATAGATACATTCTTAGGTAAGGTAACCTTTTTAAAAATACAAATACTCTTGACTCTTATGTTACACAATATCTATAAAGACCCCAAAATGCATTTATGGGTCTGGAGGAATGAGAGAGGGTGTTGGAATGTGAGCTTGCTGCTGTTGTGCTGAGGAAAGGAGCTGGAAGAGATATGCAGAAAACATGAAGGGCAAAATCAGCAAAATGCAGATAGAGAGCCAGGAAGTAAATCTTACCTCCTTGGCTGTCCTGCCAGGGACTACTAAAACCTGGTGAAAAGTTCACAGCTGTAGGAATATATGAACTCTTTTTTTTTTTTTTTGTCCTTCAGTCAAATGTCAAACACAAATCCTAGGAGACCAAAAGGTTAGGCCGTCATAAATGCCCTCTATCTCTAATCAACACTGACTGAGACAAGGGAAACAGGCATGATAACCTTGAGAGAGTTTATCTCCTAGACAGCTTTTAGCATACACATTTCATAAGGAGTTGTTCCAGCCACTTTTGTGTCCCTTCCTGATAAGGTCAAGATCCTGAGTTTAGCAGAAGACAATTTCTGCACAGAAACTGTCAACAATCTTTGATTCATGTACTCTGTTAGAAGATGTTAGAAACTTTCTTAAGAGACGTTCATTTCCTCCTGATGGTATATGCAGTCTGAGATAGAGAACCCAGAATCAGACCAGGCGGCTTGAAGGACCCTTGACCATGACTCTCTCATCCATCTGGACACAAATAGGCAGCTGGCAAGAACGGCAGTCACACCAAGTGTGGGAAGAGAACTGCAGTGCTGGACTCTGAGGCAGAAAGCTCTGAGCTTTAGCTGGGGCTTTGCTATTGTCACTTAAGCTCATTCATTTTCAGATATATTATCTTTAAACTAGAGGCCTGGTGCACAAAATTCATGCATAGGTAGGGTCCATAGGCCTGGTCAATAATTAGGGCCAGTCAAAGCCTTCTGGCTGCCATCCTGGGTCTCCTTTCTGTGCTGGCCCCTGGTGGTCAGTGCATGTAATAGTGAGCAATTGAACTTCCAAGGGGACTCTGAGAGAAAGAGAGAGAGAGAGAGAGAGAGAGACTAGGGCATGGAGAGAGAGAGAGAGAGAGAGAGAGAGAGAGAGAGAGAGAGAGAGACTAGGGCATGAATTCATACACCTTGAAAGTAACTGTGGGCCTAAAGGCTATGGTGAGCACAGGGGTGGGTCACAGCTCATCCTCTGCATCCTTGCCCGGCCCTTCCTGCCATGGCCCCCAGTCCCCTCTCTGCCAGCAGCCCCGCTCCCACTGCTGCCGCTCTCATGCGCTGATGGTGCTAGTCCCGCTCACAGCCATTGATGGCACAGAGCAATTGGGGCCAGCGCCAGCAGTGGCTGCAAGTGGGGCTGGTGCCATCAATGGGTGTAAGCTGCGACTGCTGCCTCAATTACCCCTCAGGGGGCAGGAGGAGTTATAGAAGCCCTTAGGGGTGATCAGGGCCAGAAGCCACCACTTGCAGCCACTGATGGCACTGAGTGTTCGGGACTGGCTCCAGCACCAGATATGGGTATGAGAGGTGGCTGCCAGCCCCAAGGCGACAACAAGGGGACAACAAGGGGAGTGGAGAAGCCCTGAGGGGTGATTGGGACCAGCAGCCACCGCTCACACCCACTAATGGTGTGGAACAAGTGGGACCGGTGCAGGATGCCAGCAGCAGATGTGGGCAGAGGCCCCAGCGCTGGCTACAGAAGCATGTGGGGCCAGCACTGGCAGTGAGGACAAGCAGCATCTCGAGTGTTGGCAGCAGGTGCGAGCTGGGCCAGTGCTGGCGGCAGATGTAAGTGCCAGGCAGGACCACAGCATGGGGGAGCAAAGCATTTTCAGTAACCACCAGAGGCTTGCCCTAATGATAGCGACCGGCACCCTGCTTGGGTCTGCTACCCCCACTCACCTGGTCCACCATCCTGCCACAGCTGATGCCCGCCATGTTCTATGGGCCCCTCCATCCCCACCCGGTGGTCAGCGCACATCATAGCAACCAGTTGTTTGGTTGTTCTGTTTGATCTATTTGCACATTAGCCTTTTATTATACAGTGGTACCTCAAGATACGAGTACCCTAACATACGAGATTTTGGGGATACGAGCCGTCGAGCGAGTGAGCGATTTGTGCTTTGAAATACGAGCAACATTTGAGATAGGAGTAATCGCGCGGATCGGCCGGCTGCACACGACCCACCAGTTTACCTCGACTCGAGCGTCTCATAGTTTCCCACGTCTCAAGGTTATGGAACGAATTAAACTCTTATCTCGAGGTACCATTGTATAGGATTATATAGGATGGAGCTAATAATACTATGACATGAACCCATGGATGCATTGGGATATTTAAAAGAGTTTGTGTTAGAATATTCAGCAAAATAGCATATTTTAAGAAATAGTTGTTTAATCTAGTTCTCCCATTGTTTAAAGAGAAAGAAGTTTGTAGGGAGCGAGTGGAACAGGAAAATAGAATCCAAAGTGATGGCTTCAGGACATTACCCAGACCCTGAACAACCGTTATTTTCAGGAGGCCATAAATGTTAAAAATAGGTTGGTTGTTTTTGGATTTGTTTGTTTTTTGGCAGCCAAGGACATTAAATTTGATCTCTCATGAGACACATTGTCCTAAATTTAACTTAATCTAGTCTGTGCTATGGAAGTGGTAGCTGTTTATTAAAGGTTAGGTGGGAGATAAATGGATGGATGAATGATTGACTTCCTTAAGGAGCCACTAGATACTTTTCTGAAAAAGATGACCAGATCAACTCTAGCAGATTATGTTTCAGAGACCATGAAGATGATACCTTCCAAGCATGTCTGTAGCAAAATGCCTGAAAGGACAACATCCTGTAAGTCATTTCCTCCTGGAACTCTTCAAAGCACATTAGAATCTCATGCGGCTGTGCTGGCTGCCCCCTGTAGAGTCTGAGTCCTCTCATACTTCTGTTCAAGCCCATCTGCATGCTGGTTCAATGTGTACTCTTGTGGGCTGTAGGATTACTGATGACTGACAGCCATTCCCTGAGAACGTTGGGTCTGCCTGTAGCCTGGCTGTGCATGGATGCTTCACAGTGACAGGACTAAGCACTGAAGCTTCTCCAGGGACAGCCCATGTTCAGAATGTGTGTCTGAGATACTGTCAAACATGGCAGCCAGGGGATGGCTACCAGGCACTGCTGCCTCCCGCACATGAAGAACATCACAGAAACAAAGCACCAGGATCCACTCGCAGGCTTAACTTCCCTGGGCTCCTCAGCTTTGTCTCTCTGGCCAAGAGGATGCTGGTGGGAGGCAAAGGACTCCATATGTCTCCCCTCCTTTATTTTGAGTGTCTTTTCCTGGTAACTCAAAATGTTATAACTTTAAACACCAGCTGGATGCTTTGTAGACATATAACATGCGCTCCTCTAAATCCAGGGATTAAAATTCCTGAATCAAATGTCCAACAGAAAATATGAGGAACAAGCAAGTAGGAAGGTAACTGGATTAGTACAGCTTTTAGAGCCATCAGAACATACTGGTTGGGCCACTGACAGGGAACAATCAGCCCATTGAATTCACAAATGGGATTAGTACATTGTTTGTTACCACTCAACAAGCTAGATTCAGAAGAATGTTTTATTCCCAGAAACTCTTGGCCTTCTGTCATAAAGCTTGGTTCTCCATGAATATTAAGGCTTTGATAGAAAATACAGGTCTTGACTTGATTTCCTCTGGCATAAAAAAGGAGATTCTCCCACTCCTTTACTATAATACTGTCACAAAGAACCTCCCAGATCTTTGTGAATCCCATCAATGCTTTTCAACCAACTCAGCAAACTCAAGTTAGAAGTGGTCTCCAGGTTTGGCATAAGAAGTCTTAATTCCTGTTGTCAGTATTTCATCTCTCCAGTTCCACCACCTTCCCCTCTTCCCCATGGCCTTGTGGCCTTGAGGTACTCCTCAAATAAATATTTCTTTTCCATTTGCTACTGGACTTAAAATTCTTCAGGAGGAAAAGAAGTGGTGCATCTAAAGGAAAATTATGATCACTGCTATTAAAACTTATAATAGGAAATGACAGACCTTGGGGACTGAGGTATAATTGGCCTAGTTCAGATGGAGCCTGATCACTGTAAGTTGGGTCTTTGGCACACCCAAAGACCCTGTTAGACAGGCAGAAGGTGACTTCCTCACTTTTTGAGCAATGATATGGATCACTTCTAAAAGAGGCTGAATTATGCAACCAGCACACCCTTTTCTGCCTGTTCTCTTCTTGTCCTTGTCATCTGACTACACAGTCTCACCCTGCTTGCTGTTAGTTATTAATGATCCTCTCCTTATTTTGGCCAGTTTCCTGAAATCTTTAGCCACCACAGGGGCCATGTCTCTTCCAGAAATCCTGGTGTAGGAACAGGCCTGTTGCCAATGACTCCTGTAGACATAAGGTCATTTAGAAATACACAATGATAGAGATCATTTGCTTCTACACTTTAGTTTAGGAAACAGGACACAGAGGTCAGAGAGTTGTATGGATTATCCAAGTTCAAATGGATAACTATGTCTGAACAGGTATGAAAATAGAGGTTTCCTAACTCCTGGTCACTGGTCATTCTGGCTATTTAGCTCCTACCAGCTCTTTCAATGCTTCTACTCCATGATTGAATGTCTGTTTTCCTGTGTTTGCTTAAGGATTACAACTCTTTTTTTTTTTTAATCCATCTTGCTCTCTACAATCTCTATGCCTTCTCCTACCATGACTAACCCCACCTCACTGTTATTCAGTCACCTTTACAGAGACAGGCAGAATTGGATGCATAGAAAATAAATTCTGCATTCCTCGCCACAGTGGCCTGAGGAAAGTCATTAAGAAGAAGCTCTTTCTTGACATGTTTCTAAGGCAGCTGCTATAATTGTGGCTGAAATTTCAATATCAAAGGTTAAAGTATCATGGCTTCCTTTATATTTTCTTTCATTTGCAATTACCAGCCCAGAGAGAACATATCCAAGCAGGAATGCTCCACACAGTACTTCCCCACCCACTTTACAATGCAGAGTGGGCTGCAGGAGTACACAAAAGGCGGAGATGGGCATGTGGAAAGGAAGAACACGTGGGCAGGGAAGAGCCCAGAGGAAGAACAATCTGTGGGCAGGGTGGGTGGACAACAGCATTTTAAAGATGGTTTTCCAGCTTTGGTTTAGTTTTCTAGTACAGATGCAAAGAGAATACAGGCAAGTAAAGTTTGATTCAAGAAAAGGAGTAGAAGTGGATTAGAGGAATTTGGTTATGATTAGGTTCCCTAGGAGCCACTGTGATCCAAGAGCTTTAATGATGGCATAGAGAGTCAGAGAGGAACTCTGCAGGGTTGAGCATCAGGAGGTGTGATTTTTACTGTCAAACTACTTATTTGATTTTGAACATATGATTTCTCCTCTCTAGGTCTCAGGATCTTTACTTGTAAAATAGGCAGGTGCACTTGATTTTCGCAAAGTCCCAACTTCATCTAACTGTATTGAAGCCAAAATTCTCTAACATTGCAATTACACTTTGATCAGTCCACCGAAGTGTAACTCTCTCTTGGCATAACCACAAAGTAGCTACCTTATGTCCTGCCTTCTCTCACATGCTTCTTCTTTGAAAAGCCAACTCTTTTTGAGTCTTTTATATCAAACAAATTCAAGCATTTTTCTTTTTCTTTTTTTAATCCTCACCCAAATGTATTTTTCCATTGATTTTTTTTTTTTATAGAGAGTGGAAAGGAGGGTGGGGCGGGGAGAGAGACAGACAGACAGACAGACAGACATTGATTGGTTGCCCCCCATCATGCACCAAAGATCTGCAACTGAGGTACATTCCCTTGGTTAGGAAAAAAACCTGTGATCCTTTGGTCTATGGGCTGATGCTCTAACCATTGAGCAACCAGCCAGGGCTCAAGAATTTTTTTTAAGCCTCATTTATTGGAAGCACAAAGCCTTGAGGGCTTCAACCTCAGTGGATTCCCTTCCTTCATTGCTCCTTCCTTTCCCTAAATTCTTCCCTTCCACCTAGCAGGCCCAACTCACTTAACGTGTAAATGATAGAAAATCAGGAACCTCCTGCTGCTTATAATCATAACACTTCCTGTAATTTGCATGATAAAATTCAACTGATTTCAAATAGCATTCCTTAGGACAGATAGGTGACACAGGGCTCCATGAGGGGAATACAATTACCACCTCAATCTCGAAGCCATCACAATTGTGGATTCAGATTGGCTGACATTCAGCCCCAAACAAAAGCACAAAGCCTTGTCTAATGGAGCAATGAAAAAGGATATCTAGGAAATATTAACAAGTTTTGCATGGTAATTTATGCAAATACACGCCATAACTCAGCTGAAGAGGTTCAGCTTACACCTATATAAGGGAGCTGCACTAGCCAGGGATTTTTGGAACTGAGATCACCTTATTATATCTCAGAGGTTGTGGGTTTCCATACAAATTAGTGGAGAGGCCTCAGGTGGCAATTAGTCCTCAGACCATCTGCATCATGGGGTGCCTGTTACATGCAGTTTCCTCTGGCTCTTTATGGACCCTTGAAATGAGAAGCCCTTAGAGTGGGGCCCGAGGATCTGCATTTTAATAAACATGTTTTTGACTTCCCCAGGTAGTTTTATTGCCCTGAATTAGCCCATATTTCAGAGTCTGGTCTCCCATAGTCAGTACTATCTACATCTAGGTTATGCACACAATTACCCACTTTTTTACTATGTGAGTTGATTAAGTCCCTTCACTTTTTTCAGCCACAAGTTGCTCATCTATAAAATAAGAGGTGGGCCCAATTACCTCTTAAGTGTTTCAGGCCATGATTCTCTTTTTGAAAACAAAGCATGGGGCATATTTCAGGCCAAACAAAACATACATAGAGATGGCCATTTTGCAAACTGTCGCAGATGGACTCTGTACCAAGTCTCTTTGACATTCTGCTGTCTCCCAGAAACAAGAAGCTTGCACTGCCACACCATCTATCTCTGTCTCCTGATTCTTTGCCCATCACCTCTCTGTAGTCTGGAAGCCATGCTTACCCCACTGCCAGAGCACTGTGTCTAGACCTAAATCCTTTCTCCTACCATGGCTTAGGCTTTTGAAAGCAAAAGCCATTGCGATATTTGTTTGTTTTGCTTTTCTTTTGAAAGCTGGTTATATTTCCCACTCTTTAATCTTTCTCCTCTAAAAAAATAACTCTTTGTATAATTTATATACAGTATTTTCAACACCTAGAATGTACCTGTCATGTAGTAGGCTCTCAATAATTAGTTATTGAATGAAGGAACCAAAAAACAATTACCTGATGGAATAGAGCAGTGGTCGGCGAGCTGTGTTTTGCTGCTCTGTTGACTGAGTTTGCCGACCAGTGGAATAGGGTATAGTAAAGGGTAAAGAGAGGATGGCAGAAATATATATTGATATATCAATATATTAGCACATAAAATGAACATTTACTTACAATCAAATATACTCAATGTTTTCTATATGTATTAGGGACAATAAGTGTGGTAATACATATAGAAAACGTTGAGTATATTTGGTTGTAAATAAATGTTGATTTTATGTGCTAATATATTGAGATTTCAAAATATATTTCTGCCATCTTCTCTTTACTCTTTACCTTATTCCATCAGGTAATTGTTTTTGGGTTTCTTCATTCAATAACTATTTATTGAGAGCCTACTATATGACAGGTGCCATTCTAGGTGTTGAAAATAATCCACAGGTTGAGAACTGCTATCAGGGTCTTCTCAGAAAACACAGATATTTACATTGTGACTTTTAACAGTAGCAAAATTACAGTTAAGAACTAGCAACGAAAGTAATTTTATGGTTGGGGGTCACCATACATGAGAAACTGTATTAAAGGGTTGCAACATTAGAAAGGTTGAGAACTACTGCCTTACATGTCTAGGAGGCAGCTATTAATATATACACTTATTTGAAGAAATTGGGGCTCAAATAGATTAAAATACTTATCCAAGGCATCTCATATTAATAAGTTGCTGGATTCAGTGCCAGGTTTCTCTTATAATAAAGGCTAAGTATTTTCATCTCAGCACTATGTCTCCCTAGGAAAAGCCCAGCAGAAATTTAAAAAAAGTAAACTAACTGTTTTATCTAAGTCAGTTTTCCCCCCTACTTTATTATTATTCCTTTCTTATCTGAAACTGGTTTGTTCACCTTGGACTCAGGTTAAACATAATCTTGTTAAAAGATTAAAAGCAAGATTAGAGTTTGTTTAAATTGAAGCTCAGCTGTTTCTGCAACTCAGACCACCAACCAAACCATGACTTTGGGAGAGGATGTGTCAAAGCAAAGTGTCCTCTGGCGTACTTGAGATGAAGCATCAGGACAGCCACTGTGCAGGAGCTGGGAATGTTTCTTAAGGTATATCATTCTTCAGGTTAGGCACCACCTTCTCTCTATCCTTCTGAACTGTCCCAGGCACCATTTCTTCTGAGTGTTCTCTAGGTGTTCTTGCCTACACCCCTCATTTCTCAGGTAATATGTACTTTGGGAATGATGCAAAGTGCACAGGCAAATGAGAGAAAGGTATTCCAGGGAGAGGACTCAGCACAGCAAAGGCTCTGAGCAGTTCTAACCTTGGAGAGAGAGGTTGTAACCTTATGATTAAGTTTCACTGTTAGGGTTATTCAGAAGCCCTTTTCCTTATTTCTTCTCTTCCTCTTTTTATTCTTCTCGATCTTCCTCTGGCTCATATACAGACTCTTTAAGAGAGGCACTCACTTTCCAGTTGGTCCTTCTTATTTCTGGTGAGCGGAGCACTTGGGCCAGGCCACCTGAGAGCCAATAGCCAGAAGAGATACTGGGTGTTCATTTGTGGGTCTGTTTTCCTCATGAGAGATGTAGGCAAGGCAATAGTTTCCTCTGCAAACAATTCTCCTCTCTCAGCTGAATGCTTAATCATTTGACACAATCAGGTATAGACACAGAGGTGACAGTTTTCACTGGGCACAAAGATACCCAAGAAGACAAGGATGTGTGTGGATGGCGTGGTGGTGGAAATTGTAGTTAGCAGCAGGGGAGAGACCATTATAATGGGCAAAGTGCAAGTATAATAAGATGGCCCACTGCTGCCTCCCTGTATTTATAGTTGTGCAAAGGACCTTCCTCTGTGATCTCAGCCCTGAAACTCACAATCCAGCCACTGTCCCTTTAATTCATGCCTTCCCTTACTTCATGCCCTCCCCTTTTATCATAAGATCAGGTCATTATAAATTCTCAACCCACCATGAGGCCTGCAATCCCAACACCTGATTCTTGTTAGGAACAAAGGTGTATATCATTGGTAAGAATCACAGCTAAGACACACACAAACCGGGAGGAGGTGCCTATAGTTTTTCCTCATCCAAAGCCCTCTCTGTAGGTATTTGCCCAGCTGGTAGCCTCCCCACTATCTGGGTTCCACATCACTTCTGTCTTGGTTTTGAGCTTGCCTCTTTTTAATCACAGCAAACTTTCATCACTATCTTCAGGTTTTCTCTGTAACTATTTTTTTTTCTTCCATGGGCCTACCACATGGAGTATCTTTGTTCTCTCACACAGGGAGCTGTCAGTATTGAAGGCTCTATTCAGGAAGGCAAGGAGGAGGCTCTTGTTTTCCCATGTCACAATCAGATATGTAATTTGTTCTTCTGTCCTCTTTAAGGCCTCCAGCATAATTCTAACCGCATAGGAGATATCACATGTTTATGGGCATAGATTGAGTGAGTGTGTATGTAGTGGGAGAGAGTTTTTTTGGGAGGGGGAGGGTACAGTTCATCACAGGAGAAAAATGAGACCAAAAAAGTGGGGAAAAGCAGAGGAAGAGCAAAAGAGTAGAAGAGTAGAAGAGAGTAGACTTGGGCCACGAGGCCCATAGTAACGGTGCCAGTGGCCCCTCGGTTTCGATGTCCTCCCCTGCGATAGTGTTCTACTGTCAGATCCTTTCCAGGCTCCCGTCAGCTCACGGGCTCAGTGGGTGTTGGGCATCCTCCAGTGTGACATCCATCAAGCGCTCCCTTCCGTCTCCTCTTGGGGCTGATGAAATTAGAGTTGTCAGTGGGGAGACAAGCAGCTCCATGTGGCAGGGACCAGGAACACCAGCCTGAGGAAGTAGAGCCCCAGTGTGCGTCTCTGGACATGTAAGAGAACTGGGAGGGCCCTGCGTTCTCTCCTGGCAGGTTTCACTGGGTGCCAGGCTTCTGGCCTCCAGGGAAGTGATTCATTCTTCACTTTTCATGTGTCACCTGCTTTATGCCTGCCCCTTCTACAGATGGTGCGGTACAGAGGAACAAGGAAACGGCCACTCCTCTGCAGGCTGAGAGCCAAGTTCACATGTCTCATCAGACCTCTTTTGGGTCTTGCCAGCTTTTTACACCCTGTGCAGCTCTGCTAGACACCCTTTGAGAAGCTGATTCTGATGGATGAGGGCTGTGCTCAGGGACCAGCAGTTAGTCTGTGTGCGATGCTGGCTCCATGACCACACTTGCAAGCACTGCTAATGGGGAGGTCAATGAAATAATGCCAGCCACTGCTTTTCTTCCCCAAGGCACTGGCACTGCCAGAGAGAGGTGTTTTGTGAGTTATTAACAACAGCAATTAATGGAGGAGTAACTGACTGTGAAAGGAGGCCAGTGAGGGTGGCTGGGAAATCCAATCCTAAATTTGTGGGGCCAAGGCTTCCCAAGAGATTTGACTACATCCTGACCAAGTTGTCAGTGACGTGCAGAGGAGATATGTCTTGGGTTCCATGGGACAGAAGTTCAGGAAATGCTGGCCTGGTGCTGGAGTGCACATGGCCCCAATTTACAATGTCCCCCTGCTGAATTAAGTTCCTAATTCTGAAGGGAGAGTCATTTCCTTAATGTGCACAGCCACAGGTTTCAGCCATTAGAGCTGGAAATGGCATTTGTTGTGTGATTGAGGCCACTTCTGTAATTCCTACAAAAAATAATTTGCCTGGATTCAGTGATATTTGTTCCTACTAAATATACAAAAACCTCATCAGCAGGATAACACGCTGAGCATTACCTGTTAAAAATGTGATCAGAATAATAATAACTAACATTCATCAAGATTTTGTCATTGTCGTCATCATTATTATTATTACCATCAGCATCATCAGGTAGTTAACATGCATTGAGACCTCTTTGTTCCAAGCACTGTTTTAAGTACTTCCAGTGCATTACTTCTTTCATCTTCATTACAACACGGTGAGGTAATTGGACGAGTAAACTGGAAAGAGTAAGTAGGGTGTCCAGGCTACCAGCTACCAAAGGAAAGCTCTAGAATTCTAAGTCACCAGGGTCTTTGCCATTAAGCCATAGAGCAAACAGATCGGTCAGCCTGTCAATCCCAGGGCTCTGAGTTTGGCTGATTCCATAACAATGACATGGGAATACAAGTACAAATGAGCAAAGAGGGCCAGGCTAGGTGGAGGCAAGGGAGATGCTTAGGTGTCACACTGAAGGAGGTGCTGAGGGAGGTGCATGAGCCAGCCCTGCACTTTGGATCTGGGAGCCACTGCTGCCTTACTCATGCAGCCCAAGAAGCAGGTGCCTCAATCGCCTTACCCTAGTCTTCGTCCAATAGCAAAGTTTAAATGAGAGTTCTTACTTAAGTTTCTAATATAGACTAGGTTCTTAAGTACAAATTTTCTTCTTTTTCTTGAGATTAATAGTAAGAAATTTTTTTCCTGGAGAGCACAGTTGGTTACAAGAGAGGAAAGAGATCAGAAAAACCCATGGCCTTTGGATTGGGATCTGAGGGACACGTAAGAGAACTGGGAGGGCCCTGATGACAAACGTCACATTTGCTTAGACCCTGCTTTGTTCCACTGGAACCCACCTGTGCTTTTTCCTCCTTGTGTGCTGAATGTCTCACTTCAAAGGAGTGGGGCACAAAGGCAGCTGCTGCCCCAGACAGGCTTCTATTTCCTGGGTTGCTCAGACATGGATCTCTGGGTCCTGTTCATGGTGTTTGTATTCTCCCAGTCCTTCTGCAGTGATGCCTGCTCTCCACAGGGCACTGCATGTACCCTGACAGCAAAGAGGCCCCTGGCATTGGGATGAGGGGCTGTCACTCTATGGAAGCAAAATTACCCTTCAGGATAGCAGAATACGGCTTGAGGGGACAATGGTGAAATGTTGCATCTAATTTTAAAGATGCTGCTGCTAAGATCCAGAGAGGAAAAGTAACTTATAGTCTATGGCTTAAACATGGACTTGTCAATAAAGCTGGGTCTTTTTTTGTTAGTTTTAAAATATATTTTATTGATTTCAGAGAGGAAAGGAGATTGAGAGATAGAAACATCAATGATGAAAAATAATCATTGATTGGTTGCCTCCTGCATGCCCACTACTGGGATCCAGCCTGCAAACCAAACATGTGACTGATGGGGAATTGAACCATTACTTCCTAGTTCATAGGTCAGCACTCAACCACTGAGCCACAAAGGCCAGACAAAGCTGGGTCTGAATTGAATCCACTGCAACTGATCTGGTTTATGTAGCTTTCTCGGTTGTGCATGGGATGTGATATCAACAGAGCTAGCAGTGCGGGAATCTCACTCTAAAAACTTAGCTTTTCCCCTTCCAGAAGAAACTGCTTTTAGAAAGGTTAAGGATGACCTGCCCACCCTTTCCCCAAATTCCAGATTAAAGTATCAGTAATTTTTATGAAAGAAGAAACAATTTTATAACCCTCCTTGCTGGGCAAGGGTGGAATAAGTGAAGTGTGTCTGCGCATGTAGGTGAGAGAGGATGTGTTGCTAGCAGGTGATAAATCAGAATCTCTTCCTGTTAAAGCTAGTGGCAGCACCTAGCACAGTGCTTGGCACACACAGGCTCAGTTTCTGAGCATCTCCCTGTCCTCTCCTGCATGTTGTTTCCCAGCACCATAGGCCTAGAGGGAGAGCTGTGCTAAACTCCACCATATGGATGCTGCCATTCACAGCATGACAATTATGCTTTAAGGGACTATAGCTTTATGCCTCTTTCTTTGCCTTCCCATCCTTCTAATGATGACACAGGTGCAAAGGAAGGTATGTTCTCTTTTTTCCTCAGGTCACAAAGTGGTTCCTTTTAGGAGTCTGGTTACTTGCTAATTGCTAGTGAAGTCTGATCTGATGAAGGCCCCCTAGCCTTGTGGATGCTCTGATTCTCTGATACCTGGAGCTGAGTATTTACCAGGATATTTAGGATAATGACCCCTCTGGGGTCTTGCCCTTTTAAAAAGTCCTGATGCCAGGCCCAAATGTTTTAAGAGAGATGATAAGCCAAATGCTGCTATCCCTCTCAGATAACTTCTCATTGTTCACAGTGATTCAGATGATGCAGGCAGGAATAATTTGGAAATAATTTGGAGTATCCAAGTAATTATGATGTCTCCCTATAGTCCCGACTTCTCTTAGAAACTAAGGAAGTTGGCTGTGTGCACCACTCACTCCAGTCCTTGACTGTGTGTGTGTGTGTGTGTGTGGTGGTGGTGGGGGGGAGGGTGGGGAGGAGAGAAGGAGGGGAGGAGAGGGTGGGTGTAGAATAATTATTTAGATTTATTTGGCTTGGATAGTATAAAAATAATTACATCAACATAATTTTATTTAAACCTTACAATAACCCTCTGTGGTTATTTCTGTTATCTACATTTTCATTTAAAAATGACTTGTCCAAAGTCATATAACCAATAAGAAACAGAGATGGGGTTTAAAAGCAGGTGTATTGCTTTTACATTTCAGAAACTTTCACACCATGTGGTGGTCCACAGCCCAGCAGCCTTGGCATCTCCTGGGAGTTACTGGAAATGCAGAATTCCTGCCCTCACCCCAGCCCTACTGAATGGGAAGCTGCATTTTAACAGGGTCCCCCCAGGCGATACTTATGCTCACTGAAGTTGGAGAAGCAATGCTTTAGAGCTGTGGTATCCAATAAAACACAGCATGCATTACACAGGTAATATTAACTTGTCTTATAGCTACTAAGAAAATGAAAAGAAAAAAGTAAAATTAACTTCAGTGTTAACCCTATATAATAAAGAGATAATATGCAAATTGACTGTCACTCCAACACACAAGATGGCCATCCCCATGTGGTCAAAGATGGTCGCCCCCATCCCCCATGTGGACACAAGATGGCTGCCACAATATGGCTGGCAGGAGAGGGCAGTTGTGGGTGATCAGGCCAGCAGGGGAGGGAAATGGGGAGGGAACAAGCCTGCAGGGGAGGGCAGTTAGGGGTGACCAGGCCTGAAGTGGAGGGTAGTTGGGGGTGACCAGGGCAGCAGGGCAGGGCAGTTAGGGGCAATTGGGCTGACAGGGGAGTAGTTAGGCATTGAACAGGCTGGCAGGGGAGTAGTTAGGTATTGATCAGGCTGGCAGGGGAGTGGTTAGAGTATGATCAGATTGGCAGGCAGAAGTGATTAGGGGCATCAGGCAGGCAGGCAGGTGAGCAATTGGGAGCCAGTAGTCCTAGATTGTGAGATATTTGTTTTTGCCCACTGAGATCAGGTCTATAAGGGCAGTCAGACATCCCGTGAGGGGTCTCAGATTGGAGAGGGTCCAGGTTGTGCTGAGGGACATCCCCCCCCATGCATGAAATTCATGCACTGGGCCTCTAGTGATAATATATCTTAACCCCAAATATTAAACATACTAGAGGCCTGGCCATGGGTGGGGTCCTTTGGCTTGGCCAGTGATCGGGGCCCATTGGGGGTGGGCTTGCAGGGGGGATGGGTGGTAGGAGGTTGACTGTGGGAGAGCACTGACCACCAGGGGGCAGTTCCTGCATTGAGCATCTTCTCCCTGGTGGTCAGCGCATCATAGCAACTGGTCAACCAGTCATTCTGGTCATTCTGGTCATCCAGTCCTAAAGATCACTTAGGCTTTTATATATAGATTATTTCAACATAGGTAAATATAAAACATATTTTTTTAAAAATTTGTATTACTTATTTGGTACTGAGTCTGAAATCTGATGTGTACTCTACACTACATATCCAGCTCACATCAGACACCTCATGGATTCATGAGTGGCAACTGCATTGCATGGCATAGATATGGAGCAGTGACTCTGAAACTTTAGTGTGGATCAGAATCACCTACAGGGCTGGCTCCAGCACAGATGGCTGAGTAGATCTGGGGTGGACCCTGAATGTTTATATGTCTCACACATTCCCAGGTTATGGTGATGACGCTGATCCCAGGACCACACTTTGAGAACCACTGTTCCACAGGTTCCTCTGCCCTGCCTCAGAGGTCATTAGGTTCTGGACTTAAAGGAGAAAAGCAAAAGGGTTCAGGAATGTAGGAGGAAGAACATAACACCTAGAAGCAAAAACCTAGTCTTCTTGACTCTCCAGGTATAGTTGGGTAGAATGGTCTCTGGGGCTCGCACCTAGTTGTCCACAAGAAGACAGAATAGTATGCAGATTTGACTCTTACAAAAATGTATATCTCTGTTTAGACTCACAGACTGTCATGTTCACTGTTGTACTAAAGACCAGCTTCAGAGGGCTTAGCCTGACATCTGTGGGCCTTCTTGGTACCTCCCTCTCTCCCTGGACCCAACACACATCTCCTACCACAGCCTGTCTCTTCTACCTTGGATCTCCTCCTGTCCTTTTGGGTACATTTCACCTCTCCCTGTCCCACTGAAAAGTCCCTCAGCAGGTGTTCTAGCTTCCAGGCTTGTCTCATCTCCAATTCATTCTGCACATAGCATCTAGAGAGACCCTTTTAAGAGGTATATAAACCTATTTGTGTCTCTTCTCTGGTTTAAAGAATCCAAAAGCTTCCCCTGAACCTTAAAATAAAGTCCAACCTCACTGACACTGTTTGCCTGCTGTCCAGTGACATGTGCCACAATCCTCCCTTCCGCACCGCACTCCACTCCAGAGATACTGGCTTTCCTCCTTTTACTTTTTTGTTGTTGTTGTTAATTCTCACCTGAGGATATTTTTTTTCTTTTCTTTTCTTTTTCTTTTTTTTTTTTTTTAGAGAAAATGAGGAAGAGAAGGAAGAGGGGGAGAGAGAGAGAAACATTAATGTGAGAGAGACACATCAATTGATTGGTTGCCTTCCCCAAGTTCCCCAGTTCAGGACTGAGGTTGAACTTAAAACCCAGTAATCAAATCCGAGACCTTTGGTGCATAGGTCAATGCTCTAAGTGCTGAGTATACCCACCAAGGTTGGCCTTCCTCCTTTTAAAACAAGAACCAGAAAGCTCTTTTCTGAGTCTGGACCTTCTTCACATGGACAGTCTCTCTGTTTGAAATTTTCCTTCTCCTGGATTTTCAGTCTGGCTGCTGCTTCCTTCAGGTATCAGCTTTCCCATCCCTACCACCAGCTTTGTTAATGTTCTAGAATAATTCTCTTTGTGCTACTTAACTCAATTTGTTATTACATGGTCATTTGTGTGCTTACTGCTTCATAGTGTTCTCCTTCAATTGTCTGTTAGCAACAAGAATAGCGGGACCATGTATTGGTTCATTTATTCTAACCCAGCACTGTGCCCAGCACAGTGGTAAACCCTCATGTAACTGTTGATCAAATAGAAAGTTCTGTCATGTTAATCAATGACAAGAACATAAACAATAGAAAAGTTGAATTTGCATGTTTTCACTTGCTCAAGGCCATTGAGTGATGGAAACAGAAGAAGGCAACTATTATTTTTCCCAGCAGAATTAACATTAGTATAACCATATTAATGTGTTCAGAAATGGTCCAAGAACATTGGACCAGGCCAGGATCACTGGGTTATGAAGTTAATGTCAAAAAAGAAAATGTCTCAGCAAAATATTTGTCAGAAGAGGCAGCCTGATGACATGGAAGACAATTATCAATTTCTCTATTTGGGCAACAGGTAGAATCTGATAGCTCCTTGGCCATTTTAAATTAAATTGAATCCAGCATGGTTACTTACTGTAGTATTTTATTTTTAGGCTTTAGTTACAATCTCGGTGATGTGCCCTGTTTCCATTTATATCCAGACCAGAGTTATTGATTACCCCTATCTTTGTTCCTTTTCTGTCTGGGTGCAGACAATATACAATCTCTGGGAGAAGCGACTGCCTCCTGCCCAGAGGAGTGTTGCCCAAGAAATCTCAGGGGCAGCTCAGCTGGTCTCCCCTTTCACTGATGCTCATCCAGGCAGCCTGCAAGGCATCTGTTGGGGGCTTGGTTGCCTGTGGTGGAGGTTGTAATAAATTATGCGGAATCCCACAGAGGGGCTCCACTGATTCAAACATTTACCAGCAGGCAGACCAGGACCAGAGCTACCCCATTCTTCATCCTGCCTGGCAGTTGGCGGTTCCTTTCTCCTGGAGGGGCCTTTTGTTGCTAAAGCCTATGCTATTGTGAGCCTCCCTGGGCTGGTTGTGCTGTGTGTGTGTGTGTGTGTGTGTGTGTGTGTGTGTGTGTGTGTGCGCGCGCGCGCGCGAGCGCGCACGTGTGTTTGGGAAGGGGAATGGGTAATATGCCTTTTCTCCCTCCTTTCTTCTTATTATTATCATTAATAATGAAATATTGAGACCAGGCTGCTAATGAGCCTCAACTCCCTCCTGTTAGTTTATTTTTTGCCTTCAGACTGTCACTTCAGAGTAAATTACTTTCCGCTGCATCGTGTTCCAGTGATATTACAGCGGCGTGACCCTCCCCCTCCCAGCCCCATTCTAATTTCAGGGTTATTCGGTTTCTCTCCCTGCAGTTCCCTAAGCAAGGGAGGCCGCCCCATCTATCATGCTTAAACCTGCGCCACGTGTTCCCTTCTGCGATGGAGACATCATTCTTGTCGCACTGGGTCGAGTCGGGTTTTAAATACTTACACGATACACATAGATATAACCTATAAATAAGTAAGTAAATAAATAATATATACTCGTCTCTGTATGCTATTTTTTCTGGAGCTCCTGGGAGAAAGATTTAGCGACCAAGCGGCTGAGGGAGACCTGTTCTGGAGGGAGGGAGCCCCATAAACAGACAAACCGCAATCCCTGTCATCCGCCTTCTGCTCAGCTCTGCTCCTGCTCATTTCATGGCATGCTGAGCATTTCCCTGTCAACTGGAAGATGTCAGGATGAGAAAACAACCAGCATTAAGTACATATTTTGTGCCAGTCCAACAGCAAGTGTCTCAGATATGCTTTTTGTCTCTTGTTCAAAGATGTTACACTGGCCTTCATCAAACAGCCCCATTTCTTCACTTTTCCCCTCTGGTCTTGGGGACCACAGACAACTGAAAATCCAGGACTGCTTTCTGCCCCTCTCACTTCCTCCTCAAGTCCCTTCTTGCTTCCTGGTCTTCATACAGGTCTTCATACATTTATCCCGGCTCTGCCACTGACTCTGTGATCTTGGGCAACTAATTTGTCTGTTTCCTTGTCTGTGGTATGGCAAAGATAGTTATCCTACTGCGTGATGCTTTGAGAACACATGGTACGTTACCTCACACTTTATAAAGACTCAAGACCTTTTTTCTTCCTCTAATCCTCCTCTTCTTCTGTCTCCCTGTTTTTTGTGTTGTTGTTTTTTAATCTCTCCCTTTCTTTTTTCCCTGGGGAATTCAGACCTTGGAGGATTGGCTTTTAGGAATCTCCCACCCATCTACTCTATACAGAACTGAACCTATTTCTACTTTCTGGCTGATAGTCACAGACAGCACTATTGGAGATTCATTGGAGCAAAAGAAAACTCAGTAATACTGATCCTGTCTTTATTTACATTTTTTAATACTCTGTTTGCTGTGAATTGTTCTGGCTTTAATTTAGATTTTTTTAAAAGAGTGCATTAAAATAGCATGTATCTTGGTTATTAAGCTTTTGGCAACACTTTAATCTGTGCATGTGAATCACGGGCCTCACTTGCCTTGCCTTTGCCCCAGCCCTGTCAGTCACAGAAATAAATTTTCTTCTGGTCCCCTCATCTTTTCCTATCAGGCTCTATGGACCCTTGCACCCACATCTCTATAATGGTCACCCACCTGGGCTTGGCCATTTCAGAGGTCAGAAAGTAAGAGCTAATTTTACCCAGAAGGGAAAGTCTTTGAAATGAGCATGAAACAAAAGGCAAGCAAGAAATCACATTTAAAATCTCCATGACCTAGAGGTTAGGCCTTCAGATTTTCCCCAGCTGATCCATGAAATCTCTCCCAGCCTCCATTGATGAGATGGGAATAGGGGCCAGCCTGGAGGTGGGGTTCTTTATGAACCTGACACTCTAGGTGCAAGATGGTGCCCATGGAAGGGGAAGATAGCAGAATTCAAATGCATAACCTTTCCTTTCTTATTTCCATCCAACTGGCTAGAAATCTGTCCCTGGGATTAAGCACTTTTATGAGGGGCTTTTGCTGTGCCCCATGATAAAGTAGAGGCTGCACAGCATGTATCCCTTAGAGTTCTTTTGATTTAAGAATGAAAGGGCAGCTGCTGATCCAACCAGAGGTTGACTGCTGGCTTCTAGGCTCCCATGCTAATAGGACCACCTACCACAGTGCTGATGGAAAATTATGCAAAACTTTTCTAAGCCTTGAATTTCTGAAAAGGGTCTCAGCTCCTTTATAGATGCCCTAGCCAAAGCTGCTCTCTATTATAAGTCTGCACTATTCTATCTTTTCCAATCCCTCACAAACCCACAGGCTGACCCTGCCCTAATGCTCAAAGCTAGGCACCGCACCGGCTTGGGGGTCACACAAGTCACTAAGCAAATTTGATGCCCATTAACCTGATGAAAGTCTATTCCCCCCCCCTCAACCCCCGCAGCTTGATTCTGCTTTGAAACAAAGTGTCAGTAATGCCTTTGTCCCAATGTGTTGTTTTTTTCAATATTTGCAAATAAGCCTGAAAAATACATGAGAACTAAATGAATTAGCACATGGTACGTTAAGTTTGCAGCTACTTATCAGGGTGATCATGGTTCTAGATCTATTCTGATGCTGACATCTCCAAAACAATGGTCCTTAAAGGTCAGCATGGGTCAAAACCAGCAAGAGCACTCTAAAATTCTGGTTCTACTCTCCAGAGCTTCTGATTCTCTAGGTCTGGGGTAGGGTCCAAAACTTTGCATTTCTAACACTTTCCCAGGGCAGGCTGGTGTTTGGAGACCAGGCTTTGGTGATCACTGGTGTGGGTTCTAGATGACATTAGGTCACAGCTTCAAGTCAGCATTTTCACTGGTTGGTTGAACTATCCTATACATTCAGTGTAGAGAGAAAAAGTCTCTCCCTTTCTGTCAGTCAGGGCAGGCTATAGTCTTACTAACATAGATTCCTTGTAGGCGCTCTATCTTTTGTTGTCTCTGTCCTTCTCTATGTCCTTGGAGTCTTTTCCATTCTATTGGTGAGTAGGAAAGAGAGTCAGGGGAAACATACTTCTTATCCACTTTGGCCCAGGAGTGGCATATATCACTGAATGGATAGAGAAGATATGTAGTCTAGCAATATGCCTAAGAGGGAAAAGAAAAATGTCTTGGTGAATTTATAGCCCTCTCTGCTACACTCCTCAATATTTGGGAGTTCCATTTTATTTTGTGTAAATCATTCCACCAATGGTCTCAATTTTCCACTTTACAGCAAGTGTATCAAACGCTGGTAGTTATGCCCTGAGTTCCTTCCCTCGTTATTTGTCAACTTGACATAATCCATCACTTCTTCCTGGAGAGATGGTGTTTCCTCTCCGTGTAGTTGGGTTTTGAGGAGGGTATTTTGAGGAGGCATGTAACCAGGCAGGGGAGGGTATTGATTCTTCTCCAGAGACTTAGAGTTATTCTGTGAGAACTTCTGAGACAATAAGTAGCAATTTGACAAACTCTCTGCTCACTGTAGGTGTTTCCTATTCTCCATACTTTTTTGTTAATGGTAGGAGAGCATGGGTGGATAGGGAGTGGAAGGAAGAAAGGAGTAACACTTTTCTTGTCCTTTTTTATCCATCTGATTCTTGTATTTCAATTACATATGGTCTGTGTGAGAACATAAGAATGAACATCTGACCAGACATCAATTTGTGTTGCAATCAGGATTCTGACAAATTGAATGATGTCTAACTATGTATGTATGCAGAGATACTTAAAATAGCCTGGAAATCATCACTTGCATACAGGCATATCATTACATATGATGAAATAATGTCATTGTGTGTGGAGAAAGGTTAAAAGAAAGACACATTGAAATCAGCTTCTCTCCCACCCTCCTGGTGTTTACAGGGAGAGAACAAATTGCTGTAAAGTCTCTTCTGGCTGCTGGCAACTCTGCCCACATGTTTATTTATACACTTCTCCTTGTCCCTTCCAGGGAGTGTATTTTCTATATAGAAAGTCACTGAAAGCAACTCCTCTACAGAGCTTTCACTTCCCTTAGAGGTCCTTTAGGACAAAGAGCTGGTGTACTAAAATCATTGCAGAGTGACAACAAACTATTGAAAGTGTGTAACTCCTAATACTTTTCACAATAACCTTGAATACCTTTTCTCCTTTGGTGCTATTTTTAATTTTATGAAAAATATACAGGGTGAGTACCAGGTGGCCCCAATTTACAGATAGGAAAAGTGACAAGCAAAGTATCAGAGTGACTTGCTTAAGGTCACCAAATAAACTTGGAGATGGAAGTAGGTGTAGAAATAAACTGAGATTACATAGAATACTGAAAGCCTGATGCACAAAATTGGTGCAAGAATAGGCCTTCCCCTTGCTGCCCGCATTGGCTTCCCTCTGGCACCCAAGATCTGGGCTTCCCTTTGGCACCCAAAATCCGGGCTTCCCTCCAGCCACTGACAGGCACCCGGGACTGGGGCTTCATCCAGAAAGTGGTCTGGAAGGACATCCGGTCTAATTAGCATATTGTACTTTTATTATTATAGATACATAGGCCACGTGTCTGGGCTCAGACACATGTGAGTACAACTCCTGCCCTTAAAGTTAGGGATGCCTCACCCCTTCCTTCCTACAATCAGCCCAGTATGAGTGGTTTAAAAAGATTTAAAAGTTATTCCCTAAATAACTACAGTAAAACTTAGGCCAAATAAATGCTTTTTTTTTTTTTTTTACTCTTCACCCAAGGATTTTTCCATTGCTTTTCAGAAAACTTGAAAGGGAGGGGAGAGAGACAAACATCAATGTGAGAGAGACACATTGACTGCTTGCCTCCTGCACATGACCCAACTAGGGTTGGGGAGCAAACCCACAACTGGGGTTTGCTATTTTTTTCACAACCGAACTGAACCCATGACCCTTTGGTATGCAGGTCAATGCTATAACCATTGAGAAAACTGGTCAGATCCAAATAAATACTTTTAAGGATAATAACTTTCAATATGTTCAGCCACCAACTCCAGGGAATTCTAATTCACACACAATTTAGATATCAAATTATTTATCTACAACAAAAATGAGTATGTCAAAATACCAGCAGCATAGCTTAAGCAAACAAATGACCAAATGCTTGTTATTAACCCCTCTCTATTCTGAAAAGAGAAAAATAAAGCTTTAAGCACTCATGTGTCTGTCTTCTCATCCAACTTACTTTCCAGGAAACAAATATCCCATCAGCCCAACTCAAATTTAATGCAGAAGCTTATAATGGCTACAGTGACCTAGCACCTCAGTACCATGTTCTTTCTTTTTAATTTAATTTTATTTTCAAAAATAACTTATAACCATGATTTCCAGGCCCCTTTCCACAGTTTTGGATTTAAAGTTCCAACCTATCGATAGTGATCTACATGATCAAATTTCTAGAGATATCTCCAAGTGTGATGTCATCATGCAAAATAAGTACGTGTTCTATGAAAAATACTTATTTATATGTCTCTATGGCAGTGGTTCTCAACCTTCCTAATGCCGCGACCCTTTAATACAGTTCCTCATGTTGTGGTGACCCCCAACCATAAAATTATTTTTGTTGCTACTTCATAACTGTAATTTTGCTACTGTTATGAACTGTAATGTAAATATCTGATCTGCAGGATGTATTTTTGTTGTTACAAATTGAACATAATTAAAGCATAGTGATTAATCACAAAAATTATTTCTAATTACAAATAAATGAAACTTTGTCTTGAATCGTGGTGTAGCATGGGTAACAGTCTTCATATAACTACAATAAACTAAATTGCTACACCGAGGAGCGGTGTATTGGTTCCTAAGACCATGGGCAATAGGTGTTTTCCAATAGTCTTAGGCGACCCCTGTGAAAGGGTCGTTCAACCCCCAAAGGGGTCGTGACCCACAGGTTGAGAATCACTGCTCTATGGCTTATCAGATGAGGCACATATAAAATGACATAAAAGAGCAAAAAGCAAAAACAAAATAGTTAATACTTCTTTATTTCCTCTCCTTTTCCCAGAATGGGCTGTCTTTCTGTTTTTGCAAACCTCTTCTGAAATTTTTTTGTATTATAACTGAATGGTATATGCTAAGAGGCATTGGGGAGCATGCCGTGGCATATCGTGTGCCTTCCCCTTTTTCCAGCTCGGCTTTAAATGTCACCGTGGTGCTAACAGTCTGGGCCTCATCCAGAGCACTGAGCGGGCATTATGATTACATTTTTTTGCATAGTCGGCATTGCTACATTAAACTCCAGATGCTTTCTCACAAGTCACTAAATTAACACCACATACATTTTTGGCCCATTAACGTTACACTAAGATCACAGTAGGATTATCACCCGGGAAGGTGGTCATGTGCTTATGTTCTGTTCTCATCATCTCTTCAGTTTTCACTTTTATAACATTAGGTGAGGAAAAAGGAGTGTAGAGACCTCAAGAAAACCTATGCCTAAAATATCACAGAAAACTATGTTCCTATCAAGAGAAAAAAAAAATCACCATCCTATGTCTGTCAGCAGATTGACATGTTTTACGAAGTGCAAGTGACAGCCTTTAATGTAACTACTAACCAAATTACTGCTGGAGGGCTTTTTTAGAAAACTAATATCCTTTATGACATGAAAATATATTAAAATGTCAGTGTTTTAACCAATGTTTACAAAAATATATTACAGCCATTTATTGAGTTAGTAAAGCACATTATGCACTAACAGGATAAAGGATGCTTTACAAATAAAGTTCCTATTATTTAGAATGGGCATCTGCTACCCTGGTGTACTGAGTGTAGAGAGGTGGCACATCTGACCCCTTTTCAACAGAAGAGCCCTTCCTTTGGGAAAACAAATAAATTGATCTCAGAAATAGTTGGCATTTGTTTAGGCAAACTCATTTGTAGTGCTTCTGCACCAGTATGTTGGTGCAAAGTCTTGTACACCTTGAAATATTTTGGTATCTCTCTGAGAAATTGGTTCACAAATCCAGGACTGCAATTGCCTGTCACACTGCAATTGCCTATGTACTTAACTGTAGACCCTCATTAGACTCTCAGCTCCATGAATCAGGATGGATGTGTTGTTTTCCATTGTGCAGAGCAGGACACATAGGAGACAATTAATAAATGTTTGTTGAGTAGATTAATGAAACAATGAATGAATGAAGCATAACCCAGGTCCATTACCTATCCTGAAATCCCAGACTTGAGTAAGTTGGGTAGACATAGGGTTTTTACTTTGAAGAATAACTTTCGCAGTTGTGTTGGCCTTAAAAAATTGGACATTTTAAAGCAACAATTATTAACTGGAGAGGTGCAGTTTCAGACATTTGGGCTTATTAGCAAAGGACATCCTTGCTGAGAAGAGAGCCAGAAAATCAGTCTGTGACCCTGGATTTTCTCTTTTCAGGGAGAGAAAATTAGAGAGTGAAATGACCTTCATGTTGTACAACTCAGGGGTGGAGATCCATGTAGCTAATTGGTCTTCATATGTCAATAGCTTTTCTCCTAAAAATTCTTAATATTTATTTAAGCAAAATTGTCACAGAGAAGGGAAAATCCTGGGTAAAGTCTTGTCCATTTTAAAGCACCTGTCACCAGGCTACTGTCCTTCTCCCTGTCTTCCACAGGTCCCTCTCTACAGCCCATGCAACCCCAGTTCTGAGAGGAGTGAGACATGCCATAGGCATGGAAGGTGTTTTACTCTGCTGAGCACATTCAGTTCAGTTAGGAGTTGGAAATGGCTCTGAAGGAGCTAAAGTAGCAAGCTGCCACATGTGAGCTGCTAAATTTGGGTTTAATGTGGCTGTGTTATTTAAATGACTCAAAATGAAGTTCATTTAAAAATATCTTCACATTTTAGAAAATCTGAAAATCAAAGAAAATTACCAAGAGAGAAAATGATGTCACAGTACTAGTATAATCCCACCTCCAAATGTAGCCATGGTTTATATTTTGTATTTCTTTTTATTGCAGATGTGTAAATATATTTCTAAAAACATGTCTATGGACTGTTTGTAGCAGTATGTTTATAGGATATATTTATAGAAAATATGTATAGCAATCCTATCTAATAAAAAGGTAATATGCAAATTACCCACAAAGATGGTGGCACCCATAGTGGCGGGGTACTGGACGCTGGCAGCAGTAGTGCCCTAGCCATGAGCCGTAGCATCCTGCGTGCCCCGGCCCGAGGAGGAAAGGAGGGAGAGTGGGTGGGTGGGTCTCTGGCCAGAGGCGGGCAAGGGCAGCAGGATGTTGAGGTAGCGTTGCGCCAGCCATGAGGCCCAGCGTCCTGTGCACCCTGGCCGGCGGAAGAAGGGAGGGCAGGTGGGCGGGCCTCTGGCCAGAATCTGGCCGGGGCAAGCAGGAACCTGTGGCAGTGTGGCCCTGGCCAAGAGGCCCAGAGACCCGCCGCACACTCGGCTCACAGAGGGAGGGATGGCGGAGCTCTGGCCAGAGGCCAGCTGGGCGCAGGATGCTGGCGTCATTGCAGGCCGGGCTCGGGATCCCCTTTCCCCCTCTTCCCCAGCCCCGTGCATGAATTTCATGTACTGGGCCTCTAGTATATTTTATATAAAAGAAAGGTCATACCTCTTATACAATTTTGTACCCTACTTTTTCAGCTAGGTTATGATAAAGGCTGGGATGAGGTTAAAGCAAATTTATCCAGTGACAGAAATGCTGTTCTTGCCAATTTAGAATGAAATATTAATAAAATGTCATGGATTGAAGTAGCTTAGAAATCATTTATTCACTTCTCTTCCTCACTCCATATTAGGAAAAGGATCTAACATCACATGTCCCTCTAATGTGTACATGGTACCCCTTTATGCACAATAGGATGGGAGGTGAGGGCAGGAGAACAGCACAGGATTCACAGACCGACCACCTGTCCAAATCCTGACTCTGACATTTACTAGCTTTTCACTGTTGAGCAATATACTGAAATTCTAAATATTACCATTTTCTCTTCATAAGACAGAGATAACAAAATGCCTATCTCATATGACTGTTGTGGAAATTAAATGAATAAATTCATAAAAAGCATCTGGAACAGAGCCTGGTACTTAATATGTCCTAAGCAAATGTTAGCTATTGCTATTATTGTTATTATTATTATTAATGCACATACTGCCTGTGTCTAAGAGAAAATACACTTACAAGTCCATGGTAATCTTGAATTCCATTTAGACACTCCCTAAAAGGGCTGAATGTAATGATTAACAATGTGATTTTTCAGTTGATCTATTGATCAGGAAGAAAAATAATCTAATGTATTAATGGAGGAGGCATTATGGAGTTATGAAAGAAATATATGAGATAGCTTACAAATTTCACTGAGGAAACAACATGTGGAAATGAAGCAATCTTGATCAATGTTAAGACAGTATCCAACCATCTATAAAATTGTATATTATTAATTTTAATCATGGCTTTTAGAGAGCATCTATCTTAATGCCCCGTTTTACAGATGTAGAAACCGAGATCTGGAGAATTTACACAATTTGCTCAAAGAGACTTAGTATGAAAGGACCAAAACCAGAGACTTTGATTCCCAACCTGATGCTATTCCCACTGTACATATCATTACATTTTATATGACAAGGGTTCAGAGAAAAGAAAAAGGAAGGCGAGTACTAGATGATTCAGAAAAGTTTTCATGGGAAAGGTGAAATTTCTGTTGGGCTCTAAGGGAAAGTTTGGAAATGAAGCCAGAAGAAGAGCCACCTGGGTCCAGAGAAAACAAGCGTAGGGGCTCCAGCAGAGGAATGGGGATGTGTTTATAGGGAGGGTTCTGAGGTGGTGAGATCAGTAAACCTTATATGCTTACCCTTCTTTGGGGAGGGGTATTTATAATTGTTTGTTTGTATTTTGTTTTGTTTTGCTCATGCTTCTAGCTTTCATACTGAGATCCTTGGCATTTGAACAAGAGATTTGTATCTTAAAGAAATTAGTTTCCACTCTGCTCAGGGCTAGTAGTGGGCAATGCAAGATTGAATAACATTTCTTTTTCCCCATCTACAGGCAGAAGGACCCAATGGCTCTGGAAAACAATGGGTTTGAGTTTGAGTAACAACTCTGCACTTGTTTCCAGTAAATCTCTGAAGTCCTCATTTGTGTATCTGGCCAAGAATACTATCTTGCTCAAGGGTTGTCATGCAGACAAATAAGAAAATAGGTATGCGTGTGCTTTGGAAACTGTAAAAGGCTAACATTTTGGTTCATGAAATTTCCCCAGCTTCCCCTTCACCATCAGTGATGAGCAAACCAAGCTAACACTTAGCAATTCGCCCTACTTCCTAAAATCGCTAATGCAGCTGGGGCCTAGCCATGGAACAGCTGCACCAAGCAACTGAGAACATTTCTTAGAAACCAAAGCACAATTCGGGAGCTGCAAATGCACTGCAGAGACTGATTAAAAATACAAGATGAAACATTGCAGCTGTCAGTGAGGTCTGCACATGGCTGCCTTCTAATGAAAGGATAACGTTTCTGAGGGAAAGAGAAGAAATGAGGAAAAGGGTTCTTAGCAATTTAAGAAGAACATTGCGATGTGATCCTGAAAGTGCTTCATGGAAAATATTTTTATTTATTACCCTCCATCATAGAGTGTTTGTTTAATTTCCCCTTTTCAGCAGGTATATATTTCAATTTTTAATTTAAAAAAATACACATTGTTGTTCCACAGAGTGTTCCTCACATCACTTCATTTCCTATTTGCTTAGCTTCTCCTTGGAATTTTCTGCTGCCAGTGATGAGGAATTTCTTGTAATATTTTATTTTCCAAAAACTTCTTTCTGAAAAGGACAATATGACTACTAGTGATTTAATTTTGTTAGGTTTCATATCCACATCTGCCCAAAAAGCAATGTGCAATTTCTCATTCTACCTCCAACATTTAGAATATGGCATTTTAAAATATTTTCATGAAGATATTATTAAAATAAAACATCTGTAGTGTGGGTATCCTTCAACATGGGTGTGGACGCCTTGTGAGGTTGAAGCTGAACTTTCTAGCTATTTTGGTGGATTTGGCAATTCAAGAATCACTCAATATACTGAGTCATTCATTCTCACCCTCCTCCCACATCTTCTTTTCTTTCCCATTCTGTCATCTACTCTATTGTCTTAGTCTCTTTCCTAGTCCTTCCATATAACCAGGGTTTGGCTAGTCCTCCTGCTCCTTGGGCTTTGAAAAACAAACAAATAAAACAATAACAACCTTTCCCCCATTTCCCCCCCCCCCAAAAAAAAGAAACAAAAACAAAAAAAAACAGTAAAATTACAAGAGTACTTTTTTCCTCTGGCTCCATTCCACCAGCGTCACATGGGAGCCTCACCTGCTGGGCACCTCCACTATGAGTACCCAGAATGATTTTCTTCAGCGTCCTCAATAAATCTCTTGAATAAGTCTTGATAGTCTGGCTGAGTTCTGGACATCTAGATACATAGAGGATACCTAGAAATTAGCCAGACTCTGAGGTTGAGGGCGCAGTCCTCAATTTGCCAAGTCTGCCCCAAATTTCTGACACCATTGCTAAGTTTGAGAGTTTCTAAAAAAACCACCCTGTTTAGGAAAAATAGTCACTGTTTTTCTCTATTCTCACTTCTGACACCAGACATATAGGTTTTTTTCCTCATGCCAACCAAATATCAGATACCAGCTGGGTATTCTAAAATTCAAGTCAACTCTGACACTAACCATAATTACTTCAGACCCCACAGGTTAAGGTCTGTGCCTCACAAGACTGCTCCTCACTTTAGATGCCAATCACAAGTAGTAGGTTCCCAGGTTACCCACAACTTCAGTCAGACGTGGCTACAAATTGGCCACAAAAATGGGCCTCTCCTCAGGCTTAATAACTTGCTAGAATAGTTCTCAGAATTCATGAAACAGCTTATTTACTATTATTTACCATGCTAATTTATTACAAGGGATATTTTAAAGGATGCAAATAAACTGCCAGATGAAGAGATACATAGGGTAAGGTGTGGGCAGGTCCTGAATGCAAGAGCTTCTGTCCCTGTGGAGTTGGGATACACCACCTTCCTGGCACATAGATGTGTTCATCAACCCAGACACTTCCTGAACTCCATAGTTCAGGGATTTTATGGAGGCTTATTGCACAGCCATTTATTCATTTTTTTATCCCTTCTCTACTTCCTGGAGGATGGGAAGTAAGGCTGGAAGTTCTAAGCTTCCAAACATGTCTTGACTTTCTCATGACCAGCCCTCATCCAGGAGTCCGCCAAGAGTCACTCTATCAGAACAAAAGACCCTCTTATAACCCAGAAAATTCCATGGATTTAGGAGCTTTGTGTCAAGCACTGGAGTCAAAGACCAAATGTTAGCAAGAACCAGGAGCAGAAACTAATATGTATTTTTTATTATTTCACGTATCCTGAGGTTTCATAACTCACCAAAACTATACTCCTGATCAAGGATATAGATTTAGGTTATTCAAAGGAAGACACTCAGAGGTAGGAGTCTTGAAGGTTTCAGATCTAGTCTTCTGTCATCCTCAGGACACATTGTCTGTGAAGCTCACTCAAGATTTTTTTTTTAATATATTTTATTGATTTTTTTACAGAGAGGAAGGGAGAGGGATAGAAAGTCAGAAACATCGATGAGAGAGAGACATCGATCAGTTGCCTCCTGCACGCCCCCCACTGGAGTTGTGCCCGCAAGCAAGGTACATGCCCCCGACCGGAATCGAACCTGGGACCTTTCAGGCCGCAGGCCGATGCTCCATCCACTGCGCCAAACCGGTCCTGGCACACTCAAGATTTTAATGAGGCTTTCTTGGGTAGTCAGGATTGATTGACTGATTGCCCACGTGGTTAAACTCAGCCTCTACCTCAACACCAAAACTCTCCACCCTTTAATGATACTGTTGGTCTTAGAGCCAATCCCTACTCTAAGACTGTGAGGTGTGGCCAACTCCACCCTGAGTCGTGTTGTGAGATAAACTATCAGGTGTGCTGATAGGAGGGGCACTAATGAATTAAAAAACACTCCTGTTGGGAACCAAGGACAAAGGTTGGACTTCTGTGGAGGTGTGGCCAAATTCTTTACTACTCAAGGGTGGAAAACAAAGTGGAATGGCCACAAAAGCCACAAGCATGTCCACCTGCTTCATTGGCTAACTCCCAGATGTTTGGTCCACTTTGTGCACTCTTTAAAGGGTCATGTTTATTCTAAACAGAGTATTGATAAGGAACTGTTGCTTTTAGCCACTCCATCATTATTTAAAACAGTATTAATTAAATTCTTTACAAAGTTTCATAAATCCTGTGTTCTGGCACAACAGATTCTGTGTTAGCTCATATTTCAAGGTGCTTTCATATAATAAGCCCTCTGCTTAATGTTCTGAATGAAATTCACATGTCTCTTTAAAAGATTTCTACTTTTGAGGATAGTGCTTGCAATCACAAAGTGAATCACTAGAAGCTCTGTTTGTTGATGGGAAGATGACTGTGAGAGATCCAACACAGGTGTTTTCCAAACAAAACCCTTTAGCGAATAACATTTCTATACCTTTTATGTGTGACTTGGAAATAGAATAAATTACTATAAGTTTTGTGACAATAACCTTTATTTATTTGTTTATTTTTTGGTCTTACCAGAGCTTTCTACATCATAAGGGTAGCCTAAAAGAGTTTTGAAGCATTTCTGCCCGTGAAGGGCGACAGGAGGAAATGCCTTTGTAAATAGAGATGCTAGTCCAAATGTTTTGCCTGTAACATTGTTGTCTTGAAAGTGGTTTCTCTGTTAAAAGGAGGCTGTAATATGCAACCACGCATAACCACCTGCATCTTCACAACATATCAATTGCTCCCATATTCGCAGGTGGTGACTGATTCGTGCATGACCTTGAAATGTGCTGTGCTCTGCTGCGGGCTTGCGATTGCGGGTATTTTTCACAGAATCGGGTTGGGCAATAAATTTTGAAACTTTATCCTCATCCTTGGATAGAGTAATAAAAGTTTGTAAGCTTAAGAAAGCAATAGTTCCTGGAACTGCAATATATGGCAATGATGAAACTGAACTTAAATGCACAGTAATCTCTAAGGCCTACCCAAGCTAGAGAGGTGCAAAGTGAGAGTTATAAAGAAAAATTTAACACCTGCCACACTAAATGTCATTTTCGGCCTCTGACCAATTTCACACAGAATTGGGAAATATGACTACTATCAAGTCCTGATTCCCTGGGGGAGCTTAAGAAAGAGCATGTCAGGAAGAAAAGTGATGACCCATTGTCAGTTGAACCAATGAGAGGTCAGCACTGGCATACCAATGGCCCAAAGCCTTCACAGTAGTAGCTTCCCTTCCCTTTTCCTTGAATCCCATCTGCTATACATACCAAGAGTTGCAGCCATCCTTAGGAGCTCAGCACCTCTGCAGGTTACAAGGTCTTCGGGGTCTTTCTTCCCATGGAGTTTAGTTTAGGATGTAAGAGCATCAACTCTTCCCCATAACTATTGAAAGTATCTCACAGACACATCTAGCCTACCTAAAGCACTTGGGCTCACAGGTCCTCCACACTTCCTTCACCAAAGCCTGGACCTATTCTTCTCATGTTATTCTTTTTCTGACTCAGTTGGATAATTATATTGGGTTCTGGCACTTGACTCCTCTCCCCCTCTTTTTTAAAATTTTATTTTTATTATCCAACTATAGGCCTCTAGCTAGTGAATTTGTTCTGTGTCTAACTAGACCATCTCTCTCTGTCTCTGCACCATTGATTAGCCCTGCCTTTGATGATGGTAGACACAGTCTCACATGACTATCAGCTCTAGTTAATGTCCCTGGCTTATTGCAGTATCATTGACGTGACAGGAACATGTCAGCAGAGGGTGATTTCCACTGAACGATGACTCTGAGACCGTGGCTATGCAAGCAGAGCAAAGAGAAGGATAAGCAATTATACAGTGGATGTGATCCATGCTGACAGCCAATCTGGATAATTCAAATAGAAACAACTTTCTTTGCCTCACTGGTAGGTTTGGGGCTTGATTTAGTGAGATCATTGTTTAACTTCTTTGCCTGTGGAAATGCAGTGCATGTGTTTGCTGGTTAAGTGAGGTTTGGGGGGTTATAACCATAGCATCTGTTCATTTGCCATTCAAGTTTCACTCGGGTTTGGAAGCCCTTGTGCCCGAAATTTTAAAGCAGCAATACATACCTAACTCCCAGCTGTCTGGAACACAGACTGCATATGCTTCTTGGTTTTCTAATCTGCCCAGAGAAATAAAACCATCACCTGAGCCAAAGAACAGTTTGCTTAATTGGATTTTTTTAAAAAAGTTAGCGATACACAAACTGTATTCTAATGTCGCAGTTGTCTGAGTGACATTGCAAGCTGAGCCAGACCACTTACCCAGACTTGAAGATTTACATTTTGATGATGTTTTCCAATACCTGTTTTACCTAGAGGAAAGAAGAAAAAAAAAGCAATAATTTAAGCAGCTGTAGAATTCCTTGCACATGTGTAGGAAGTCCCTCCTGCCCTGGGCAGCAGAGCATAATGGATAGAGGATAAGTTTGAGAGTCAATTTGACCCAGTTCAAATCCCAATTCCAAAACTCATTACCTGTCTTATCTTGAGCAGAAAACTTAATTTTTAATCATCACTTGCCCTATTTATAAACAGGGAGTGACAATCATTTTGATATTTCACGATGCCATGAGGATTCTAAAGGTGATTTATTCCGTAACTATGTGCTGAGTGCCTACCACCGGGCAGACATTGTTCCAGGCACTGTTGCAGGCACTGTTCTGGGCACTGGGCAAATGGTAGTGACCACAGTAGACAAATCACTGTTTGTGGAACTGATAACCTATGGAAGAGGGGGGAAGACAGACAAAAATGAGATTAATAAGGAAAATAAATGATAGGTGAGATGATGGCCAAAGCTCTAGAAGAAACCTAATATACTACATGGAAGAGGAAATAACAGTGAGGGGGAGAGGTAGAATTTGTGATGAGGTGTGTGGGAAGGCAGGGGGTGCTTCACTGACATGGTGATAGATAAAGAGGTCAGAGACAGACAGTAGTAGGTTATGGGGATATTTGGAGGAAGAGTCCTGTGAGTTGAATTTGTTCCCCCAAAATGTGTTAAAGTCTTAGAACCTAGTAACTCAGACTATAACCTTATTTGGATATAAGGTTTTTATGAAGGTAATCAAGTTGAAACGTGGGCATTAGTTGAGCCCTAATCCACTATGACCAGTGTCCTTAAAAGAAGGGAATTTTGGACACAGAAACAGACTTGCACAGAGGGAAGATGATGTGAAACCATAGGGAGAAAATGAACAAGTGAGGAGTGATTCATGTACAAGTCAAAGAATCCTGAGGATTGCTGGCCAGTGCCAGAAGCTGAAAGAGGCCAGAAAAGATTCTCCCCTAAGGCCTTGAAAGAGAGCATGCACCTGCTGATGTCTTGATTTCAGACTTCCAGCCTCCAAAACTTCGAGGCAAAACATTTCTGTTGTTTTAAGCCACCTTTGTGGTAACTTTGTTATAGCAGCCACAGGAAACTAATGCAAAGAATGTCTGGGCTGAGGCAACAGCTGGGTAAAAGGCCTGAGCTAGGCGTGTGCCAGAACATTCGAGCAAAGAGGCCAGTGAATCTGGATAAATAGCACCCAGAGGAGCGAGGAGTAGGGGCTGAGGTGGAAGAGACGGGGTGCAAACCCTGTGTGGTCTTTCAGGCTACCTTATGGTCGGTGCCTTTCCTGGGAAGGTCAGAGAAAGCGATCAGAGAGCTTTGAACAGAGAGGGAACTACAGCAAGTTATGTCTGTAAGGGCCTCCAGATCGGCATCAATCATTTTTACTCCTCCAGCCCACTTCCCTTCTGATAAACTCAAGTGGAGCAATGGGAGAGGCAATGTTTTAAATATTAATTATTATGCAGCAGATACTGTTACATATGCTGCCAAGATCGTGCATGTATACTGATTGTGATCTGTGGTGTACAGTGACAGACAGCTTCCCTGTACCTGACCACCTGATGCCCTAGGGAGTGATTCATTTGGTGAGTCTTCATTTAGTTCCCATTCCACTTTGCATGTGTATTGCTTTTTACTTCACTCTGGAAAAATAGTGAACTTAAATGGATTCCTCCTGAGCTAATTGACAATTTCTGGAGAAATAAGCAAATGTTTCAGAAGGCATGATAAAGGTGTAGTCTCAGAGGCACCCTAAGTTGCCTCCATTGTTGTTGAGTGAGTGATATGAAGGAGAATGGTTGAAGGAGAGGAGATGCCAATCTGAACAACCTAAGATGGCCCCACAGTGTCAGTGGCACTGGATAGGGTAGGATGCTAAGTTCTGGGACATGACTCCACTCACTCCACTTGTTAATTTACTGAGCAGGCACGGCATGGTAGTCACTGGATTAAACACCGGATATTAAAAAGTCAACAAAATTTGGCTCCATCTTCAAATAATTCCCAATGTGTGTGAACAAGAGAGAAATAACACAGAAGAGGGAGATTAGTTCATTCTGTTCTGGGATTGGAGACACCATGAGGCAGGAAGAATATGGAACCTGGAGAGCATATGAGGGCCCAGTTGTCAAGCACTCCAGGCTAGCAGCCAGCAAGAGGGCTGTCAGAGAGATGGAAGTTGAAACGTTGAAGCGGGGTATGGAACAGAGCATGCCGAGGGAATGCTAGGAAGTGCTGGATGATCCAGGGAAACAGGTAACACATCAGAAAATGTCTTCACAGTAGCAGTGCTCCAGACACAGGTTTGAGATTCAGGGCAATGGCGTTCACCCATCCATGGGGATGATGGGGAGGGGGCAGTGGGGAGATTGGAAGGACAAAGACACATAAAAACAAGCAGGACATGATCCTGAGAGTGATATAATTTTATAGAACAGACGCAGGTCGATACGGGGTAGCAGGGAGCAAAGAGAAAAGGAAGGGGGGAGGTGGGGGG
>JAAGEH010000042.1:12701955-12721886 GCA_011751065.1 Lasiurus cinereus | reverse complement strand
TATATATATATATATATATATTTTTTTTTTCCTGCTCATTATCAGATGAGGATTTCAACACAGAGAAAAAGGATGAAAAGAAGTCAGGTACTAAAAACAAAAAAACTTGAGCACAAGGTGGGTTCTGGTTATGGAAACAAAACAGCTCCCCAGTCATTCCATTATGGGGGAAAGGTCAAGGCCAAATTCAATGTAGGAGAGATGGAATGTTAAGGCTTGATATACCCCAAAACCAGGGGGTGTGTCAATCCCAAGGCCCCCGTGGTTATCTGTATGAAGAGGAAGGTTATAAAGAGACCTCAAAGGGCAGGGAGGAAGCATGAGGTTTCTTGCATAACCTGGGAATTGCTAAAATGCAGGCTAAAAAGCATGATCCACATGAAGAAGAAAAGAAAACTGCCTATCACTACTGCCACTGGCCAAGACAATTGCCAGGCACCGTTGTGCTGTCTCCACAGGCCACTCCAGTTGGCAGAAAACAAGTCGCTTCATGCAAAGCACTTCCTCTTGTATTAGTGAAACAAGAGAGAGGGTGACATTAGAGAGTCTGAGATGGATGGGACCTCAGACACCATTTATTCCTGCTGCTTCATTTGGCAGAGAAGGGATCTGTGATCCAGAGGTGTTACTTGGTTTAAAGAATGTTCTTAAAGCAAAAGAAAACGATAGCAGCCGTTCTTTGCTAGGCTGTCTATGTTGATTTTCTCTTTTTCTCAAATGGCTGGAAGAGAAAGAGAACCTTTCAGATATAATCACTATAATGTGAACAACTTCTTTGGTTTCTTTCCGGTACAAGGGGCAATTGTGAAAAGTACAGTCAAATATATGTGCACTGCTAGGTATACATATCTCAACAGAATAAATGAAAATAATGGTCTCTCTGGGGTGCCACTGGAAATACCTGTACATCTTTGTTGTACTTTATTTATTCTATATGTCCAGTATAATCTTGACCCTGAACAAGGGCACTGAAAAGACTTTTTTTCTCAATCCCCTCACACAAAATATCTAAGCCTCTAATGTGTGTTCTGAGGTCAGAGTGCCCCTGTTGAGTCCAGGCTCTACCTCTTACTAGTATCCTTGAGCAGGTGACTTCACCTACTTGTGTCTTGGTATTGTCATCTCTGAAATGGGGATATTATAGAGACTATATTAAAGTGTTAGATATTATGAAGCAAATTAATTTTTATAAAATGATCAGAACAATATTTGGCACATATTAAGCACTAAATAATTCTTGGCTGTTGGTATTACTGTTTTTACTTTTTATATATGGCCTTATCTCAGAGACCTTGGGCAAATCACTAATATTATGTGGGAATCACTTTCTGACTAATAAAAGAATAGTATGCAAATTGACCATATCCACAAGCCATGGCCACCAGCCAAACAGGAACGAGTACGCAACCAAGTTGGCTATGGAGAGAGCAGGAGGGAGACTTGGGTTGCCCCCAGCGCTGGAGGAAGCCAAACTTTCCGCATAGCCTTGCCAGCCCAGGTCTCCGCTTAGGTTGCTGGGAGGCATGGCCAGCCTGCAAACCACCACAGAACCCTCACCCAGACTACCCCATGCCTGAAGAGAAACCCCATCATGATCTGGGACAACCTTCAGGGCAAACCAAGTGGCCCCCACCTGTACACCAGGGCTCTCTCCTATCTAATAAAAAGAGTAATATGCAGATTTACCATTACTCTAATACACAAGATGACTGCCCCCATGTGGTCAAAAGATCCTGCCCCCATGTTGACAAAGATGGCCACCACAAGATGGCCAGCAAGGGAGGGCAGTTAAGGGTGACCAGGCCTGCAGGGGAGGGCATTTAGGGGCAAACAGGCTGGCAGGAGAGCAGTTAGGCATCAATCAGGCTGGCAGGGGAATGGTTAGGGGGGGATCAGGCTTGTGGGTAGGGGCAATCAGGAAGGCAGGCAGGCAAGCAGTTGGGAGCCAGCAGTCCTGGATTGTGAGAGGGATCCCAGGTTGGAGAGGGAGCAGGCTGGGCTGAAGGACACCCCTCCCCATATATGAATTTCGTGCACTGAGCCTCTAGTGTAAAAATAAGTGGATTGGGAAAAAAAACACATGAATCTCTAAATTTTTTCCTGATGCTAAGTTTCTAAAGTTTGCTCTAAAATGTTTAAAAGTGAAGTTAATAGCTACTTTTTCATACTGACTACAGCATTGGTGGAACACCGTGTTTGGGGGGCTTTAAAGATAAATATCACTGATAATTGGAAACCTTTCTCATTTTCATGAATAATCTTTTCCATTTGGCTCCTTGTTGCTCATAAATTGAAAAGGTTGTCTCGAACTTCAGTTTTATAAAATGCTAGCGTTAGTGAAGAAATGCAGATATAAAGTATAGAGAGCGTTGGTACTCTTTCTGCCTTCAGGGCTTCACTGTGTACTGTTCATACTCTACTGGCAAGGAGACTCCAGCTCCCTCTGACTCTGACCTTTGCATAATGTTTATTGAATTATAAAAAACAATTCACCGAGTAATAAAAATATCTGTGCATGCAATTATTATACACAAAACTGTGCTTCATTTTGGAAAATCTGTCCCAAACCTACTCAGAGGAATCAGCCATAGCAAGGTCACTGCGAAAAAAAGCAGGATGCCCTACAGCTGTCTTTTGTTTTAGCTGGGATGGCAGTGATGGGATAAAGAGAAAGATAAAAGTTTTACCAGAAGAAGGGACTTCACCAGCTCTGTGCAGATAAAAATATTCCAGGTGATCTTGAGATGGCTAGACTTCTACAGAGGAGTCATCAGGATATACATTCTTCTCAAGTGCACATGGGACATTTTAAAAAATAGACCACATACTGGGTCACAAGCCAAGTCTACCCAAATTCAAGAAGATTGAAATCATTCCAAGCATTTTTTTAGACAACAATGGCATAATATTAGAAATAAACCACAATAAAAGCAATCCAAAACACTCAAACACTTGGATGCTGAATAGCATGTTATAAAATATTCGTTGGGTTACCAATGAGATCAAAGAAGAAGTTAAAACATTCTATGAACTCATGACAATAAAAACACAACAATCCAAAACCCATGGGACACAATGAAAACAGTCCTGAGGGGGAAGTTTATAGCTCTACAAGCCTACATCAAAAAACAAGAAAAAATGGTAGTTAATCATCTAAAACCACTCAAAGAGTTAGAAAGAGAGCAACAAGAAAAGCCCAAAGTGAGCAGAAGGAAGAAGATAATAAATATTAGAGCAAAAATAAATGACATAGAAACCAAAAAACAAAAATAAAACAAACAAAAAAACAACACAGAAGATCAATGAAACCAAGAGCTGGTCCTTTGAAAGGATAAAAAAGATTGATGAATCCCTAGTCAGCCTCACCAAGAAGCAAAGAGAAAGGACTCAGATGAACAAAATCAGAAATAATAGAGGCAAAATAACAACAAACCCCACCAAAATACAAAAGATTGTTAAAAAATACTATGAACAACTCTATTCCAACAAACTGGACAACCTGGAGGAAATGGATATATTCCTAGAAAAATCTCAATCAGGAAGATTCTAAAAATCTCAATAGGCCAATAACTATGGACAAAATTGAAGCATTCATCAAAAAGCGTCCAGCAAACAAAAGCCCAGGCCCAGATGGCTTCACAGGAGAGTTATACCAAACATTCAAGGAAGAACTAAAACCTATCCTCAGACTATTCCAAAAAATTCAAGAGGAAGAAAAACTTCCAAACTCCTTCTATGAAGTCAGTATCACTCTAATACCAAAACCAGATAATGACAACACAATGAAAGAGAATTACAGACTAATATCCCTCATGAACATAGATGCCAAAATCCTCAACAAAATTCTAGCAAAACTGATGCATCAGTACATCAGAAAGATCATACACCATGACCAAGCAGGATTTATCCCAGGCATGGAAGGATGTACAATATCCGCAAATTAATAAATGTGATACATCACATAAACAAATTGAAGGGGAAAATCACATAGTCATATCAACTGATGCAGAAAAAAGCATTTGACAAAAATCCAACACCCTTTCTTAATAAAAACTCTCAGCAAGGTAGGAATAAAAGGATCATACCTCAACATCATAAAAGCCATGTATGATAAACCCACAGCCAGCATCACACTCAATGGACAAAAACTAAAACCATTTTTCTTAAGAACAGGAACAAAACAGGAATGCCCACTCTCACCACTCCTGTTTGACATAGCACTGGAAATGCTAGCCATTGCAATCAGACAAGAAGAAGAAATAAAAGGCATCCAAATTGGAAAAGAAGAAGTAAAATTGTCCTTATTCGCAGATGACATGATACTGTACATAGAAAACCCTGAAGACTCCATCAAAAAACTAATAGACTTAATAAATGAATTTGGCAATGTAGCAAGATACAAAATTAATCCCAAAAAAATCTATGGCATTTCTATACACCAATAGTAAACTTACAGAAAGAGAGATTAAAAAAGCAATCCCATTTACCATAGTACCAAAAAAATTAAGATACCTGGGAATAAAACTACCTAAGAGGTAAAAGACCTATATACAAAAAACTACAGGACACTGATAAAAGAGATAGAAGAAGATATAAACAGATGGAAGAACATACGTTGTTCATGGATTGGTAGAATCAACCTCATCAAAATGTTCATTCTACCCAAAGCAATCTATAGATTCAATGCAATCCCCATTAAAACACCAATGGTATATTTCACCTAGAACGAACTCTCCAAAAATTTATCTGGAATTTAAAAAGACCCCAAATAGCTGCAGCAATCATGAGAAAGAAGAACAAAGTAGATGGGATCTCAATACCAGATATCAAGCTGTATTACAAAGCCACTGTTCTCAAAACAGCCTGGTACTGGCATAAAACAGACATATAGATCAATGGAATAGAATAGAGAACCCAGAAATCAACCCAAACCACTATGCCCAATTAATATTTGACAAAAGGAGGAATGAACATAAAATGGAGTTAAGACAATCTCTTCAACAAATGTTGTTGGGAAAATTGGACAGATACATAAAAAAAAATGAAACTAGACCACCAACTTACACCATACACAAAAATGAACTCAAAATGGATAAAAGACTTAAACATAAGATGGGAAACAATAAAAATACTAGAGGAATCCACAGGCAGCAAAATCTCAGACATATGCCAAAGGAACTTCTTCACTGATACTGCTCCTAGGGGAATGGAAGCTAAAGAGAAAAACAAATGGGACTATATCAAAATAAAAATCCTTTGCACAGCAAAAGAAACCTTCAACAAAACAACAATGAAGACCACTACATGGGAGAACATATTTGCCAATGTTATCACTGAAAAGGGTTTAATATCCAACATTTACAGGGAACTCATACAACTTAACAAAAGGTGTGGGAACCTCTTTCCACGTCCCGTGTGGTTCAGGGTTCCCGGTTCAGGGTTCGGGTTCTGAAGGAGGCCGCACGCAAACGAAATGAGAGACCAGAAAGCATTAATTTGGCGATACTGGGGGGCCAGGCGGGAGCCTTCCTCTAGTGGAAAGGACTGCCACTTGCTCTGGCCTTTTTCTCCCTTTTATTAAGGCTTTGGGACACACCCCTAGCCTTTAGGCAGGAAATAACAAAAACAGACATTAACATGAAACAAACAGATAAAGGTTGCTTCAGCCAACAATGTTTCAACTAAACAGTGAGTGATTAGCTCTGACCTTTCAGAGCAGTTTAAGGTTGACCAGCCTACTGGCCTCCTGTTTACATCCATTTAGTAAGAGCAATGTTTGGTTTCCGACAAAAAGGAAGATAAACAACTCAATCAAGAAATGGACAATGAACCTAAATATAGACTTTCTGAAAGAAGACAGAAGGAAGGCCAAGAGACATATGAAAACATGCTCAAAGTCACTAATTATCCCAGAGATGCAAATGAAAATGACAATGTGGTACCATCTCACATCTGTTAGGATGACTATCATCAACAAATCAATAAATGACCAATGTTAGCAAGGATGCAGAGAAAAAGGGACTTTGGTGCACTGCTGGTGGGAATGCAGATTGGTGCAGCCACTGTTGAGAATAGTATGGAGTTTCCTCAAAAAACTAAAAATGGAGCTCCCATTTGACCCAATAATACCACTTCTTGGAATATATCCCAAGAAGCTAGAAACATCAATCAGAAAGGATATATGTACCCCTGTGTTCATAGCAGCACCATTTACCATAGCTAAGATTTGGAAACAGCCTAAGCGCCCATCAGCGTATGAGTGGATTAAAAACCTGTGGTACATCTACACTGGAGAGCATTATGCTAAGTGAAATAAGCCTGTCAGAGAAAGATAAGTATCACATGATCTCACTCATTCATGGAATATAATGAACAACATAAACTGATGAACAAAAACAGTTCAGAGATAGACAAACATTGATCAGACCATCAAACCTCAGAGGGAAGGTAGGGGAGAGTAGGGGTAAGGGGGAGAGATCAACCAGAGGACTTATATGCATGCATATGGGCCTAACCAATGGACACAGACAATAGGGGGATGAGTGCATGAGTGGGGTGGGATGGGGGCTAAGGAAGGAATAAGGACACATATGTCATACCTTAATAAAGAATTTTTTTTAAAAGAAAATAAATAAAAGGCTGTATAGTCTACCATTAAATTTGCCTGCAAAGGGAAAGGAAATATGCTGGTGTCTGAAGAAGAAAATAGGCCTAAAGAAAGACATTGTTTAAGAGATTAAAGTCTTGAGTATCTGTTTCTGGAAATGGTCAAGAGCCACAAAAACTAGGAAATATCTCTGAGGATGGCAAAAGTCAACAGAATCCCTGATGGTGCAGGAGATAGGAACTTTGGGCAGGAAAGGGGTCACCTCATTCTCTGCAACCAGCCAAGAGATAGGCAGAGAGAGTGAGAGTAAACTCACATCTATAGGTTTGGGGGCAGGAAGCTGAGGGGCTTCTCCTGCTGTTTTGAGCATCACATCATTACTTATAGAATTATTTTTGATAATTGTGAAGAGAGAAGAAAAATATTTCATGTTTAAATCCTAGTCTATTTTCAAAAGTTAGTAACAACAATCATTGAAATCTAGAGCGCCTACAAATTTCCCCTTTCCTTTAGTTATTTCTCACATTCCTCTCTGGAACGTTTCCAAAGAGAGGATGTGAAAGCTGAGCAGATGGGCAAGGGCTGCATGATATAAAGTGATGGTTCTCAAAGTATTGTCCCTGGACCAGCATCAGCATCACCTAGTGATACATCAGAAAGGCATATTTTTAGGACCCATCCAAAACCTACTGACTGTGAAACTCAGGATGTGGGCTATGTATTATTCGCATAGGTTTTCTGAAATAAATTATCACAAAATTAGTGGCTTGAAACAACAGAGATGTATTGTCTTATAGTTCTGAAGGCCAGAAGTCTGAAATCAAAGTGTCAGCAAGGCCATACTGCCTCTGAGGGCTCTAGTGGAGATTCCTTGCTTGCCTCTTCCAGGTGTTCCTTGGTTTGTCAAAGTACAAGTCCAATATCTGCTTCTATCTTCATGTGCCTTCTTCCCTATTTCTTTATCTCAAATATTTCTCTGACTTTCTCTTACAAAGACATTGTCATTGGATTAAGAGCCCATTCTAAATCCAGAATAATTTCATCTCAACATTCTTAATTTACACTGCAAAGGCCTCTCCTCCAAATAAGGTCACATGCACATGTTCTGGGGGCTAGGACTTGGGCCATTATTCAACCCACTGAAAGTGTAGTAATCTACTTTAAGGTGGGGTAGAGGAGTACTATTTTTCAGCAAGGCTTAAGCCCTGAAAAACTCCCTGAAAAATTGAATTAGAACTTTTGAGAATGGAATCCAAAGTTTATCAGATGATTGCAATGTCAGCCAGGTTTGAAAAGCAGTAGTGTGCGTATGTGTGTGTATATATATACACATATACATATACATGTACATGTACATGTGTGTATATATATATATATATGTATATATATATATATATATATATATATATATATACTGAGAATTTAGATAAGCCTGAGTTCTAATGCTGCCTCTCTATCTTGAGTCTACTCTTCTATAAAATGGCCATAATCATACTCACCTGATTATACTATTGCTGTGAAGCTTAAATAAAATTCTATATGTAAAGCATTTGGATGTTTAATCATAGACTATGATTTCACCCATTAACCTGTTCACTGAAGCATTAAAAATAACTTTCTGCTGAAAATGATGATCCTGCTTGTAGTCCCCTTCAGTTCATCTCTGGTAGAAGGTACAAGGATCTCCTTTGAAGCGTATTCTTTCTATGCTCCTCAGCTTTCATAGAGGGAGTTAATTATTCCTCCTTGCCCCAGCTCAGTGATCTCTAATATAATCACGTTTATATTCAATTGGCCACAAAGAGTATCTAGATTCTAGGCATTTTCCAGGAAATACAGTCTTGAGCTCATACCCACTCACTATTTCTCAAATATTCTGTTGGACAAAATAATTTTCCAGGAATATTAAGTGAACAACCAAAGACAATATAAATTCTAGATATTTTAAGCTTCTTTCACTCAAGTAAAAAAAAAATTGCTTATCAAGAATCTAAATGTCAAGGATTAGAGATATTGTGATGATTATAGCTTGGAGTCAGGAAGACAAAAAAAAGAGTAAAAATATGCCAGAAACACATGTTAAAATGAAACTGTGGCAAAGCTGTGAAGGAGGCTTGCATACTACTACAAACTTATAAACAAGAGTGAACATAATCAGTCTGGCTGGTGTGACTCAGTGGTTGAGTGTTATCCTATGAACTGGGAGGTCACAGTTCAATTCCTGATCAGGACATATGTCTGGGTTATGGGCTCAGTCCCCAGTGTGGGTCCTGCAGGAGACAACCAATCAATAATTCTCACTCATTGTTGATGTGTCTATCTCTTTCTCCATTTTCCTTCCTCTCTGAAATCAATAATGAAAATATACTTTTAAAAAAAACATAATCAGAGAGTAAAGGAAGGCTCTTAAGTTAAGAGTCAAGTATAACTTGGACTTAACCTTGTGAAGAAAGGAGGAAAAGACAAAGCAAGCTGAAAAAGACCACGTAAGAAAGAGGAAAGAAAACAGGAAGCAAAATAAAAGGGTGGGGGAGGGACAATACCCCCCCCCCCCCTTTTTTTTTTTTTTGCTTCTTGTTTTTCCTTCCTCTTTCATATCAGCCCGTGGTGGCAAGGTGGCTGGCTACCACAGTTCCCAACATTGAATCCACATTTAAATGTGTTTGTGCGGGGAGGAGGGACATTAACTTCATCCATCCATTTTATCAGAAATCAGTCTTTCCCAGAAGTCCCCTAGCAGAAATCCCGTATATTTCATTGTCCAGGTAAAGGGCAAATGTTGATATTTAGGTCAATCACTAACAAAAAGGGAATGGGGTCAACATGATTGATCTAATTCAAGAAAGCTCTTCCTTTTATTCCAAGGTCAAATATGAGTTTTCTGCGCAGATATGTTGTTGCTATAGGCATGCTTTTGGGTAGACAAGCAAAAGTGGCTGCCATACTGCAACAATAGTCCAAGTGGAAGATGGAAAGAATCGGGCATTGAGAGATACACCAGCAAGGCCTGACTGATTAATTTACCATGGGTGTAAGAAAGAGGGGTCTTCCTGTAGAACAAGTAGCCATGTGAGCAGATGGTAGTGTATACATAAGGAGCATGGCCTAGGCACTGGTGACCTTTGGGGCAGTAATTTGTTGTGAGTGGCTGCATTAGGTTCTCCAGAGAAACAACCTATGTGTGAGGAATAGGCTCATGTGATTGGAGCTGAGGAGTAGAGTAATCTGTCATCTGCCAGCTGGAGATTCAGGATAGCTGATGTGCAATTCTAGCCTGAGTCCAAAGGCCTAAGAGTTGGGTCAAGTCGATGGTGTAAGCCTCAATCCAAGGATAGAAGAAGATAAGTGAGATATTCTAGCACAACCAGGGAGGCAGGAAGAAAAAGGGGCAGATTCATCCTTCCTCTGTCTATTCTGGCCCTCAGTGGATTGGATAATGGTACCATACTTTACTAATTCCATTGATTCAAATGCTAATCTCATCCAGAAACACCCCCACAGATGCACTCAGAAATAATGGTCAGTCTGGGTACGCGGTGACCAGTCAAGGTGACACATAACATTAACTATCACAGTGAGTTGGCAGGATGTTCATCAGCAGCCCTGGCCTTTGCCCATTAGATACCACTAATGACAAAGTCTCTCCCCAGACTTTGTCAAAAGTCCCCTGGAAGGAAAAATTACCCTTTATTGATAGCCACTGACTCAGAATTTCTCCTATTGAAGATGGCTTCTAATGGTACAATCATAAGGATAGGATGGAGGTGAGGAAGAAGGTGTCCAGGAAACAGAATTTCAGGAGACCCTCTCTCCCACCCTCCAGAGTGAGATTACTGCATTTTTAGGAGACCCTCTCTCCCACCCTCAAACCTTCTTACATTTTGTGCTCTAGGAGCTTCACTTACCTGTCTCTACTTCTGACCATGTGGTATTAGCCTACATTTCAATAAGAATAAACCTGATTTTACTAAAATTGGTTCTTGTTCAAGGATGTTGTTGAGGATATTGCTCTTCATGCAATACAATGTGGTCTGCTTATGAGAAACACCTGTTTACATTTGCCCAAAGAATAGACATGTTTTTTCTAAGCCACTAGTTTGCTTTTATCTGATGAATATTATGAATTGTATAATCTTCTGCCTCCTTTTTTGCTTTTAAATTGTTCCCCATTTTTGTATGAACATTTTGGTTGCTACTAAACTTGGAAACCAAACTGTGGCTTCCCCAGCAGGAGTGTATAATAATATTTCTCGCATTAATCTATTTCTTAAATTCCTGCCTTTATTTTTTTTCTTTTTGTGTTGTCTCAGTTTTCTTGTAGTAATCTTACATTTTATGGATTCTTATAAAATACCTAAAGATATTTGGAACCAATATTGTTAAATACCCTGGCCCAAGAATGCTTTGGGTGCTGAGAAGTTTCCTTCCTTCACTAATGATATAAAAAGTGAGACACTGTAAATGACCAAATGCTCTTGAAATACAAGAATATATTTTGGATGTAGGTGGTTTACAGGGGCAAAGAAACAGAGACAGCTTATAGCCAAAGATTTAAAAAATATATCCACTTTTCCAGGAAAATAAATAACACCCAGTGGTAGATTTTACCCTGTGTCTTTGTTGATCCAAACTCTTGAGGGTTAGAGAACTTTCATAAAGCCCACCACCTACACCCAGCCTTGAAAGCACTTAATAGTCTCTGTTCAAGTGCCTTAAGTATCATCCTCCTTCACCACGGGCACATGCTATGACTGTGGGATGTGTTCCATTTTTCAAAGGCAAGATTCAAACAGAATGACAGAGGGATACGTGAAGAAGCACTTGGAGAACTGAAAGCTATGGTTCCATTAAGTGAGTGAACAATGGGTCCTGATCAGCAAAGACAGAGCAGAGGTGGGGGTGTGGGACTCTAAATAGCCTCTGCTCCTTGCAGTGAGATTACTGCATTTTCATCATAATTATTAAATCTTGGCAAGAGGCTCAGCAGCCTGTTACCCACCTCCCTGATGTCAGACTGTTCTCCCACGCTGCAATTTTGAAACCTGGTTGGCAATTGCACCCTGAAGAGCAGTTCTGACAACGCTGCATCAAACTTTTCCCCACTTGAAATCTTCAATTATGTATGTATAGACTAATGGTAATCCACCGCCTACCATTTTCTCCTGCCTTTTTTTTCTTATCGCCATGTCATTAGCTTCAACAAAATTAAGTTAAGGCCATTTAGTGCTCAGAGGAGCCAGGGGAATAATAACAGATGGATTAGGGTAAAGGGGATAAGGCAGACAGAGGACAGATTGACTTCCTTTTAGAAAAGTTTGAGCCACACAAAGAGAAAGACACATACACACAAAGATAACATCAAACTTCATAGAGAAAATTTCAGCCCATGGTGAGTTAAGTACTAGAAATCCCTGGGAAATGGATTCCTAAGGGAAATGCATGAGACAAATTAAAGTTATAATATGTTTGGTACAGTGTAGAGCATTGGAAAAAAATAGAAGAGAGATAGTAATGTATTATTTGCCCCTAGGCTATATAAATTCTTAGTTGAATAAATCATAAAGATTCTAGATTAAAATCAACAATCCTGTGTGTCAGGGACAGTAGAGAATGACATGTAAAGTGGTGTTCAGAAATAGGACATCTGGGCTTTGTCAGAGCTCAATAAAATCAGACCTCAACAGGTACCCTTCAAAGGGCTTATTTAACTTGATCCATTCTTTTGTTAGCATTAATTAGCAAGGCATAACTCTACCATATTGGGAAAAGAGTTTTGAACATAGTGGGTACTCAATATGTATTTACTGGATTGAAAGGTTTCGTTGAATATGTTTCAAAAGAAAAAGTGGTAAACATGAAGAAATGTCATTTGAAAATAATTCTCTAAATATACTCTCAGATTTTACAAGTGTCCTATATTCCCAATGGGGAATAAAGAAAACAGTTTTATAGAATAAATATAGCTTTCAGAATTTATAAAGAAACTGTAAAATTTATCCCATGTAAGTTTCCATCACATTCCTGTGGGAAAGGTTTTGTTATTCAAATGAGATAAAGATTGCTAGTGCTCTTTTAGCCTATAGAAGACCTTCTTACTGTTGGGCCAGGCCAAGTAATGAGTTCTGGGCTAGAGAAAGTGATTGGTTCATTGCGGGGAGGGGGTGAGTGGGGGGGTGTTGAAGGAGATAGGAGGGCAATGAGATAACCATGGGCAAATTTTCTAGCCTCTCTTCCCAAATATCTTGACCAAAGATGCTATTATGCACTACATGATGGAGCTACAGGATGGGCTCTTTATTAGTCTGGACTGGAAAGTTATCACATGGAGAAATTGACCTGAAAACGCATTCAGGCTCACATTGATATTTGTGCATAGGAATAAACCTTTGTTGTGTTAAACAACTTAGATCTCTGCATGATAAGACTTATATTATTAATATACCAAGCTTTAAGACATGAAAAAAACTGAAGCTCAGAGGATTATTTAAAACAGTGGTTCTCAACCTTTCTAAGGCCGCGGCCCTTGCATACAGTTCCTCATGTGGTGGTAACCCCCAACCATGAAATTTTGCTACTGTTATGCATTGTAATATAAATATCTGCATTTTCCGATGGTCTTAGGCGACCCCTGTGAAAGGGTCGTTCGACCCCCAAAGGGGTCACGACCCACAGGTTGAGAACCGCTGATTTAAAACTAGAGGCCTGTTGCACAAAATTCATGCATGGGGGAGGGTGTCCCTGAGCCCAGCCTGCACCCTCTCCAATCTGGGACCCCTAGAGGGATGTCCGAATGCCCATTTAGGCCCAATCCAGGTAGGGCATTTGGACATCCCTATTACAATCCAGGACTGCTGCCTCCCAACTGCTCGCCTGCCTGCCTTCCTGATTGCCCCTAACTGCTTCTGCCTGGCAGCTTGATCACCCCCTAACATCTCCCCTGCCAGCCTGATTGATTCCTACCTGCTCCCCTGCCAGCCTGTTGCCCTTAACTGCCCTCCCCTCTGGGCCTGTTCACCCCTAACTATCCTCCCCTGCAGGCTTGATCACACCTAAGTGTCCCCTGTTGCAGGCCTGGTCCCTCCCAACTAACCTACCCTGTTGGCCTGATCACCCCCAACTGCCCTCCCTTGCAGGTCTGGTCCCTCTCAACTACTCTCCCCTGCTGGCCATCTCGTGGTAGCCATCTTGTGTCCACATGGGGGCAGCCATCTTTGACCACATGGGGGCAGACATCTTGTGTGTTTGAGTGATGATCAATCTGCATATTACTCTTTTATTAGATAGGATAGAGGTCTGGTGCATGGGTGGGGTGTCTCAGATCAGGGTGGGGGTTCCCTTGGGGTGTGGGGTGGCCTGGGCAAGGGGCCTGTGGTGGTTTGCAGGCTGGCCACACATCCCGGTGACCAAAGCAGAGGCCCTGGTATCTGGGATTCATTTGTCTTCTACAATTGAAACTTTGTAGCCTGGAGTGGAGCCAAGCCTACCGCTTGCTCTGTGGTAGCAGCCATTTCTGTTGGGATTTACTTATCTTCTATAATTAAAACTTTGTAGCTTTAAGTGGAGGCATAGGCTAGCCAGGTTGTGTGGAAAGCTTGGCTTCCTCCATCTCCTGGGAAATTCAAGCCTCCTTCCTGCTCACTCTGGAGCTGAGGTAGCCACAGCCATCTTGGGCATAGCTCGTGGGTGTAGCAGAGTGATGGTTCATTTTCATATTGCTCTTTTATTAGATAGGACTAGAGACCTGGTGCATGAAAATTCATCAAGTGTAGGCCTTCCTTCTCCCAGCTGCCAGCCTCTGGCACCTGGGACCTGGGCTGCTTCTCTCCAGCCACCACTTCAGTCCCAGCTTCATTCAGATGGATGTCTAGAATGGTGCCCAGAAGGACATTCGGTTTAAATAGCATATTACCCTTTTATTATTATAGATGGCCCTAAATCACATTGCAGGTAATGAGCAAATTGGTATGTGAACCCAGATCTCGCTGAACACCTATCAGTACAAAGAGAAATAGTCCATCCCTTGTAGAGGATGGGAGGATCATATTTGGTCTTCTTTTTAGAGTGGGATCTATTTTTGGCAGTGGGATCAAACAAACATTTGTGAAAGATAGATGTACCTCTTCTGAAACACATTATCCAAGAAACAGGGGAAATAGTTACTTATATGCATTTTGTTCTGCCTGGAGTGCTCTTCCCATAGGTTTTATTATTTTAAATGCAAAAGGAAGTTTATTTAGAAAATCACAGAGATAGGAGTAGTGAGCTATAGAAGAAATGGCCTCAGAAAACAGAGGCAAAAGAAAGGACCCTTAGAGCTTAGGAGAAAGAGAAGCACTCAACGCAGGAGCTGCTGAGCTATAGTGACGGCAGCAGCAGTTCTCGGGTGACACCCTAGAACCAGAGGAGGGAGCCTGATTCCCCATGGGGCCGTGTGATTCCACCTTTGGATATGGGTACACAAATCCATGCACCAGGCCACTAGTTATTAAATAATTTTTGTTTCTGTGAAAGACAACCCCACATCTCAGTGGCTTAACACAAAATAAGTTTATTTCTCACTGACAAAGTCCAATCAGCAAAGCTTGGGACCCAGGCTCACGCAGTTAGTTAGGCTCAGATTGGTATACTCTACCATCTGCAGTACATGGTTTCTGAGATTGCCAGGGGCACTGGCTGAAATCCAGCTGCCAGAGGAAGAGCAAGTCTGGGGAACTGAGCTGGTCCATTTGGACCAAGACTGGGAGTGGCATACATCCTTTCATTCTCATTTCTTTGCCTAGGACATAGTCATGTGGCTCTTTCTACCAGCCTATAATAAAACAAAACCGGGACATCTAATCTAGGTGGATGTCTGTAAGAAAAAGAAAAAATATTGGTAAAAACACAGTAGTCTGTGCTGTAGTCAATCCTTCTGGTCACCAAATAACCATTCCATTCTTCCTCCCGTATAGAAAATACACTCACCTGCCCAGCTAGTTTCACCAGTCAGCCATCCTAGGGAAGCAACCCAATACCTTAGTCCAACTTGAAAGTCCAGGATCTTTAGGTGATGTTCAGTCCTCTCCATCAGATGCCCCTTTGTTTTCAGAAATCTAAAGGAGATCAGTAAAATGTCCTTCTGAACAATGGTAATGAAAAGAAAAAGGAGTCGAGGAGGGGGTTTGCAACCTAATTCAGTATCTGGTTAAAACTGTAATCTTACTTACCCATTCTGACTAACCAGGAAGGAGTTATGGAGCATGCCCCCACTACCCTGCCAAGACTGACTTGAGGAAAGCTGCAGGGACTCTCAGTGGTCCACCTCAGGAGGAGGTTCAGGTCAGAGCCTCCTCCCCATGAGTTCAATTCAGGCTTTGGATCCAGAATTCCTCTGGACCAGTAGATCTGAGAAATAAAGGTTAAACTTTCTTCCCTCAAAGTGCTGGCTGACCATTCTCTCATGCATTCGGCCACTATAGTAACATGGGGGTAAAAACTGCCTACATTCTCCCATTTAGAAAGGAAATAATGGAAATACAGGGATGGAAATAAGAATGGGCATCAATCATGTAGTCACTGGTTCCCTGCAGGTATGAAGTCTTGTAAGGCAGGTATTGTGGAGGCCACTGGGGTTGTGGAAATTTCCTTGATTACTTTGTAATTGTTCTTTGCAGGAGTTATCTTGTGCATTGTCTCTGTGGCCCCTGGTAATACCCTCTGAATGGTTGTTCTTTGTCTGTTATTTTTCAAGCTAAAGGTTCCTTGAGCAGCCTTTTTTCTTGTTTCTGGTGTTTAGGGGACCAATAATTGCTTTTAGTTTCACACGGTCAAAGAGTTTTTAGTCTGAACTCACAGTATCTTTGATCTAATAAAATTACTGCAAAATCTTAGGAGGATTCTCATCATCTCACTTCCAATCAGCTCCTTAAGTCAGAAACCCAATCCAAATTTATTTTTTAGAAGAATTTCTTAATCTGTCCTGTTATTATTTTTATTTTTATTTTTTACCTTTTTGCTTTATGCCTCTCTTAACGTAATATCCATTAACCTGGTGACACTGGGAAAAATAGATGGAAAAATGACTTCCTTCACCTCATCTTTGAAGAGTCCTTTTCTTTGTTCAGCTGGTACGTTTTATAAAGCTTTGGTCACTAAACATCTTTGTCAAGTATATTTTGTGAGGGCTGGAGGTTGGACCTGGAAGCACAGTGCTTTTTCAACCTTTTGAAGCCCCAGATTTCTGGTCTCCCTTTGTTTCTTTTTATTCTAATTGAAAATCAGCCAGTTGTGTCCTGAGATGATCTTTCTTATAATAACTTCTTAGTAGCGAGCAATCATAACTACTTCTTCCTAACTCTTCATCCATTTTTCTTGGAATCACTGGCTTAGCAGGCATAAAATTTTATTTCCATGTTTTAGCAAATGTTTTGCTAAAAACTTTGCTTCTAAGTAACAGGTCTACTTGTCCAGCCTGCAGTATCAGTTTCTTGCCTCAATTGCCAAATTGGGAGTACATATTTTTAAGTTTTTGATCCAATTATATCCCAATTCTAAAAGCAGTTTCTCTATTTGTTAAGTAACTCTACCTTCTATAATAGGCAAACAGAAATTGTAATGATTTAGTAAGTGTTTATTTTGCTTTTTTCCCCAGAAACTCAAGTGTTGGTGGCATGGGGTTTCCAGGACACAGTCTTTGAGGATATCAGCCTAAAAGGATATCCATATCTTGCTTTCAAACATTGCCCTGGTCATTGACATCCAGCTGGCAAATATAGGAAAAGTGAATAAGAATTTTACTAGATATTTTTAGAAGCCAGGTCTGAAAACATTTTGCCTGAGGTGTGGACGTAAAGAGTCTACATGCTAACCTGACTAACTCAGGGAAGGCCTGCGTGGCTGTCTTGCAAACTCAGAGACCTAAAGTAAAACCTTTTAATTTACTTAAAACCTTTTAATTAAGAAGTAGTTTATGGTGGGTAGTTTGTCCTAGACCAGTATCTTCCCTGACAAGGATCAACTTGGATCTTTACTTAGCCTATTGTCTTTTTGCATCTAAGATAACATACCTCTAGAATGTCAGGATAACTTGTAATTTCCCTTTTCCTGGACCCCTCAGGGCACAACCACAGAGTCCCTCATTATTATTGTTATCTTGTCAATTATTGACTGTTAACTATCCTGTACCCATCTATGTAAAAGAATCTGGTGTCTATCACTTTACTTTTTATCCAATCCCAGGGGTTCCTTCTCCCTTTGCTTTCTCCCACCTCCCTTATTCACCACCAATGGACTTCATGTTTTGATGGTAATTTATAAAAATAGGTGAAAAAACTACTATTCTCTGGAACATTATCCCAATACATTGAGATTCTGTTTCCCAGCATTGTTGACAGTTTGCCTCAAATAAACTCACAGATCATTTACAGGTTTGAATGTTTTCTTATGTTAACAGAGGCTAGAGTTTTGCAGAGTAGATGAGGCAAAAGGACAGGAAATCTTGAGAGCAGGGATTCAAGTGAGAGAGTAATTAGATAACAAAGGAATTGAACCCAAGACTTGCTGAAGGGTGAGGGGAACTAGTGGGGTTGAAGAACTGGTGGTCTTGATGAGGTCTAAGAGCATAAGTACAAATAAGAAGGCGAGAAAATAGAAATATGGAAATGATGGTCAGAGAGTAAGGTGTTAGAACTGATATGTCCTTAGACCCATGTGATAGCAAAATGTAAACTTTGGTTAGACGAGGGGGATACTGCAGCATGGCTAAGATGTCTTTGTCTGTGTTTCAGACTTTATTATGAGTCCATCTCAGAGGCAGGAAAAGGATCCGGAGTGAAGCCAGTGAATCCTAGAGTCAGAATATCTCCATATGAATATTGGCTCAATCACTTGCTAATTTTTGCCCTTTGGCTTTGCAATCTCCCTCACCTTCACTATTCATCTGTAACATGATGATAAGAGTCTTTCCTTTTTCACAGGGCTGTTTTTTAGAGTCATGGCGTTAATATGTATGATGTGCTCCATACACTGTAGCCTATAATAAATAGTCACTTCTAGTATGTCTATGTCATTCCTGACTGTTCTGTTTTCAGCATTCCCATCTGCACTTACACTCCTATTCCTACTCTAATTCTATGGAGCTAAACAATACCCAATATACACACAGTTTATTTTAAGTTATATGCTATAACTTCAACCTTCCCTCTCAATTTATCACACAACTTCTGGATGGGAATTTCATTTATATTACATTAAATATCCAATTTCAAATGCAGTGGCATAGTCAAAAGTGGTTCCATTTCACTAAATTTCTCTTGAAAATAAGCATCAAAAAAAGCTTTTTTTTGGTAATAAAAAGTTTTGACCAAAGTTGGGCTGATAATCCACCATTACATTCACATCACAGCTGTTACAACCACAGCTGGGCACTATCGTTTTTAGAGGTAGTTCTTGTGCCTGTCCTCTCACTTGTCCAGAAATATCCCATAGACTAAAGTCATACTATTTGAAATGTGGTCCATAGACTATAGCCGTGTTCAGCAAACTGCGGCTCGCGAGCCACATGCTGCTCTTTGGCCCCTTGAGTGTGGCTCTTCCACAAAATACCACAGCCTGGGCAAGTCTATTTTGAAGAAGTGGCCTTAGAAGAAGTTTAAGTTTAAAAAACTTGGCTCTAAAAAGAAATTTCAATCGTTGTACTGTTGATATTTGGCTCTGTTGACTAATAAGTTTGCCAACCATTGGACTATAGAATCAGCCACCCTGGATGTTAGAAATGCAGAATTGCAATCCCCACCTACATTTCCTGCATCCAAATCTACATTTTAACAAGATGCCAAGAGATTCTAATGTGTTACAGAGTTGGCAAAGCACTGATCTATAGCAAAGAAAGTAACTTTTTAAAAAAATATTTTTATTTCAGAGAAGAAGGGAGAGGGAGAGAGAGAGATAGAAACATCAATGAAGAGAGAGAATCATTGATTGGCTGCCTGCATGTCCCCTACTAGGGATCGAGCCCACAATTCAGTCATGTGCCCTTGACTGGAATTGAACCTGGGACCCTTCAGTTCACAGGCTGATGTTCTGTCCATTGAGCCAAACCAGCCAGGGTGCAAAGAAAGTAACTTCATTATCTCTTTGTTGAAAGGAAAGGTTGCATCTTAAAATAAGGTATCTGGCCAGGTTCTCAGTTTGGTTAGAGCCTCATCCTGATACACCAAGGTTGCAGGTTTGATCCCTGGTCAGGGCACATACAAGAATCTATCAATAATTGCACAAATCAGTATAACAGCATCTCTCTCTCTCTCTCTCTCTCTCTCTCTCTCTCTCTCTCTCTCTCTCTCTCTCT
>JAAGEH010000042.1:12524049-12701945 GCA_011751065.1 Lasiurus cinereus | reverse complement strand
TCTCTCTCTCTCTCTCTCTCTCTCTCTCTCTCTCTCTCTCTCTCTCTTTCATCCTTCCTCTCTCAAACCAATAACTACTTTAAAAAATAAAAATAAAGTCCTCTGCCACACATCAGGCAGAGTTCACTTGGGATACAGCCTTCCTTTTGAGATGTGAAACTTAAATTCTGTGGTAATCTAATGTTCCTAACTTGTAAATAAGAGACAGAAGACAAGGATACATGTTAGCTGGCTTCTCAAAGGAATTTCTAAGTCATGGGAGAGAGAGAGAAAGAGTGATAGAAAATGGGGAGAAAGAGGAGGGAGGGAGGGAGGGAGGGAGAGACAGAGGGAGAAAAGGAGAGAGATAGAGAGAGAGAGAACTGTTTTTAATCAGAGTATGTGTTTATTTGGGATGATGGTGATAGAGATTATGGAGAAGGTTAAAGCACATCCTGAAATTACCAGCTGAAAGAAAAATCGCCTACTTTATGGGGCTCTATTATTAAACAGCTATTATCTTACAGAGATTAAATATGATTTCAGATTGGAAGGTTCCATCCTCAAAAATAAAAAACTATGGGATTTTTCTCTTATCATTACTAAACTAAACATTGGGCTAAAAGGAGGGGCCATAAATAGCCAACAGATTTCTTAATCTTTCTGACCACTCCAAGTTTGTTTGCATTTTTGCCTACCTGTCTTCTTGAATTATTACAAAACAGATACACAAAAACAAAACACCAATTACAATTTAAATTCCTGGTAAACCCTTCTTTAGCCAAATGATCAAAGTTAACATCACTAGCAGCAAGACATATTGTCATTATACTCTCTCTGATCTGATACACTTAAAAGGACAAAATGTCACTTTCAAGGTATTCTTGTCAAAAATGTATAGCTTCTTTCTACTGGAGTTTTCATAAGAAAATATCAAACAAACCCAAATTGAGGGCCATTCTGCAAAATACTGGTTCTCTTCAAAGGTATCAGGATTTTTGAAAGACAAGGAAACTGTCTCAAATTGAAGGAGATAACAAAAAAGCAATATAGAACACTATTTTGGATCCTGTAACAGAAAAAGGGCATTAGTGGAAAAAATGGTGAAATTCTAAAACTTGTACAGTATTTTAGTTACTAGTATTGTATCAATGTTAATTCCTGGTTTTTTAACCATTGTGCTATGATTATGTAAGATGTCAACATTAGGGAAAGTTGAACATGATGCGTTTGTTCAGAGGGGCATTTTGGGTATAATTTTTGTAACTTTTGTATAAGTCTGAAATTATTTAAAAATGAACATGTTTTAAACAAAATCTCAGAGCTCTTTTATGTTTGTTTTGTAAGAAAATATAGAAAATGAATCCCAATCTTCTGTCAATCTTGGGATGAAAGCATTAGAGAGGATAGGAAAATAGATCAAGATTCTTGGTTGAATAGCAAAAAGAACAGGGAAAGTCCCAAGAATTGTTCAGAGTCTGGGAAGTGGCCTGAGCTTTATTAAAATATAAACCACAAAGATCCAAAACAATAACACATGTTAAATCTATCTACTTACCTAGCTGTCTGTCTATCTACCTACCTACCTACCTATCTACACATAGCCATATAATGTATACCTATATTAGTTATTACGGACTGGATTATATCCTCCCAAAACTCATATGTTGAAGCCCTACTATCTCAGAATGTGACTGTATGTGGAGATAGAGCCTTTAAAGAGGTAATTAAGTTAAACTTCAGGCTGTTGGGGTGGGCTCTCAACCAATCTGACTGATGTCTTTATAAGAAGAAAATTTGGATATACAAAGTGATATCAGGAATGTAAAACACAGAGGAAAGTTCATGTGAGGACACAACCAGAAGGTAGCCATCTGCAGGCTAAGGAGAGACCTCAGGAGAAACCAAACCTACTCCATTTTGATCTTGCACTTCCAGCTTCCAGAACACAAGAAATAAATGTCTGTTGTTAAAGCCATTCAATCTGTGGTACTTTGTAGGCATCCCTAGCAAATTAATACAATTGTGTATATTTTAATCTATATTTAAATCAGTCTCTTCAGCCTTTTCTAAATGTCTTTTTTTCTGCATTTATGGGTGAACATACTATTTTCCCAGATATAAGATGCTTAGCATTTGCTTTTGATATCCTTTAAGGACTATCTTAAGTCTTCTAGAAGATGCTCTACTCAGTTTTGAGTGAATATATAAGAGGTTTCTCAGAATGCTTTCTTCAGTTCAGGGTACTGTGTTTAATAAGGACTTGGACAAACTACAGTATATTTACAGGAAGTTGACCTGGATTAGCAGCAGTCTATAAATCTTGTCATTCTAGGAATAGTGATGGGATTTGAGTTTGCTAAGCTTGAAGAAGAAAATCAGGAAGGACCCTAGCCATTGTGGCTCAGTTGGTTGGGTGTCATCCTGTGCACTGAGGGTTTGCTGGTTTGATTCCTAGTAAGGGCACATGCCTGGGTTACAGGCTCCATTCCTGGTGCAGGGCAGGTGGGAGGCAGCCGATCTATGTTTCTCCCTTCCCTATTCCTTTCTCTAAAATTCAGTAAATTTTTTTTAAAGTAAGGAAGGACATGAGAGATGCTTTTAAATGTTTGTAGAGGCCACCAGTGGAAAAGATTAAATTTATTTTATTAATTTTTAGAGAGCAAGCTAGTTATTTTGAGGGAACATATTTTTGAACAGTTGGCACTGTCCAGTAATTCAGTGGCCTACCTTGAGAGTTGGTGAGTTTCTGTCATCCAAGGTATTCAATCATCTAGTGATGACCAGCTGCCAAGGTCCCTTCACTAGGTGGGGGAGGAATATGTTGACTTTTTAGAGTTTTCTAGCTCTAAGAGTCTTAGAGAATTCTAAGAGTAACAGGGGAGAATTAAAGAGCTCAGAATTTGGGGGAAAATACTCCAAAAGAACTGTCAAAATATTAGCACAAATGAAGTGAGAGAATATTAAAAAGTCATACAACTATCCTGCTTGACAAGGAGTTGGTTTACTTGGTGTGGCCTAGGGCCCAGATATTGGTATTTCTAAAATCTTCTCAGGTAATTCTAGTGTGCAGTGAGAGTTGAAATCGCTGATGTAGTTGAAGTATTTAGCAATGCTACACGATATTTTCTCCCAACTCTTTATAATCTTCAGCAATTCTTAAAATCCTGAGACTTCCTAATGAAGAGGATGACATACATTCTTCTGGACAATACTAGCACCAGACTACCAAAGTGTTACGGCACAATCACAGGCTTTTCCACTGTCTACACTTGTTTGACCACAATTGTCACACCCAATATTAATGCAAAAATGTGTATGAGAATCTTGCCCTAAATATAAAAGTGTTTTTTTTTCAACTCTCCTATTGCATGATAAATTGCAAGCCTTTGGGTAATTGTTTAAGATGCTTCCCAATATTTACCACACACCTATCACATTGCACACACTCCTGTTATCTAAAGGGGAATCACCTTTGTTTGAGAGTGGTATAGAAAAATACTACAGAAATTATTAAATACTAGAGGCCCAGTGCATGAAATTCATGTATAGGTAGGATCTCTAGGCCCAGCTGGCAATCAGAGCTAATCTGTGGGGCAACTAGAAGGGTAATCAGGGGTCTCTGCTGTCATCCACCTTGGCTGGTCTGGGGCCTGCAGACTGTGGACAGCTCCTGCCTTGAGCATCTGCCCTCTGGTGGTCAGTGCTAATCATAGAGACTAGTTGTTCCACTGTTCAGTCGATTTGCATATTGGGCTTTTATTATATAGGATTTTTTAAATGTATTATAAGATTCAGCAGCTGCTGCAACACATAAAAAAATGTGTCCCTCTTTTGAAGATTAGAATAGTTATAAAAATTAAAATAGCAACTAACATTTATTGAGCATATACTTCATGTCTGATAGAATGCTAAGCAAGCACATCACATTGATTTATCCATTTATTTGTCACAACAATCTTAGAAATTGATGCTACTTCCTCTCTCCTTGCAGTTATACAGATGTGGAAACTGAGTTATACAGATATGGAAACTGAGGTTTAGTGAATTTCACAGGGTCTTAGAACTAACAAGTGGTAGTGTTGGGATTAAAATTCAGGATGCCATAGTTTAGAACTCATGCTCTTTCTGCTTCCTTCACCCTCTCCCCTCCAAAAAAATGTATCCAGTTTATTGTCATCAGAAGAGAGTGAAAAATCACTGGACATCATCTGGCCCAACTCTTCCTACTGTATGTCGATGCTGAAGAGGGGTCATGACTGGCAGATCTGTCAAGTAGGTTATTGTAAGGTTTAGCCACTAAGCAGATAAGCAGATCAAGAAACCCATAACATGTCTCTTTAGTCAGAAACTAGATTATTTGCCATCTATATCAGTGCTTTGATTTCATTCAATTAGCTCATTCCTCACATATAAGTGGAATCAGGTTTATATAATATTTTTCATCTCATAATTGGGAGAGACCATGCAGTCACTTCCATGATTTGATTTTGCCTTGTTCTGCTAAGTTATCATTACCCTTGATTCTACATTGCTTCAGATTTAACTTTTGCTTGCTGCCAATCCACCTACTGGTTTTCTTTTACACTTGCTTATCCTTAAAAAAAAACTAGTCTTGAGAATGTCATTTTGTGATTAACGCATTTATTTAAATTAATGCATCACATCCATTAATAGTAGTTGAACATTTTTCAACTGAAAGTTTATACATGTTCCTGTATAGAATGGCCCAATATAGTAATGAATACTTCCCAAATTACTTTATGAAACTAATACAATCAAAATTGGACTATTTGACTAGATAAAATTATCCCAACTTTCTTCAGAATTGCAGCTGAAAATCTTTGGAAGAAAAGGTTTATACTAGCTGATATCTAACCATATTTTAAAAGGTAATAAGTAAACGGTATAATAATGGCATGGAATAAGAAGATCAATGGAAGATTACTTTATTTCTGACTTTATTTTAGACTTTATTACTTTTAGATTTTCATTTACAATGGGATTTAAGCAAATTTGAAAATGGGAGAAGGTTTACAATAAAATTTGGGCCATCAAAATGTTGTTGAGGAGGGAATCCAAGATGGCGGCATAGGTAAACACCTACACTGCTGCCTTACACAACAATTTCAAAACTACAACTAAAAGACAGAACGGACATCATCCAGAACCACAGGAAAGCTGGCTGAGTGGAAGTTCTACAACTAGAGGGAAAGAGAGGGGCTCACAGAAACCCAGAGGAGCTGCAAAAAGCTGAGGTACGGAGACACGAGCGAGGAGAGAGCGGGTGCCATAGTACCTGGCTGGCTTTCTCTGGTGGGAGGGAAACGGAGACTCTCAAAGGCATTGAACCCCTTATCCTATGACACTAAACCCCAGATCCAGCCGAAACTCATACGGGGGGAGTTTGGACTGTGAAAAGGGAGAAGTGCACGGAAATTTAGGGGAGCCGCAAAAGATCAAAGGCCTGCTGATTGTGCCGCTGGCTTTCGCGAGTGGGCGGGAGACAGACCCTCCCAACTGTGCCACTTCTAACTTCACTAAGCCCCTGTTTTGGGCGAAACCCTGGGGACCTAGTCTCCTGTGGTCCTGGTGCACAGGGGAGCCGGAAAGGCAGCAGTTAGAGGCACTGCGGGTGCGCGCACAAGGACCACTCCAGCCATTACCCAGTCACGTGAGACTCAGGGGCCGTGGAGGGCGGGGCCGACTGGAAGGCAAGGCGGTCCCTTAAGCTCTGAGACTCCACCCCTCCCAAGCTCAACAGAGGCTTCTGCGGCTTTGCGTCTGGTATCATAAAGCTGAATTCAACACAGAAGTTTTCCCCCGGCATAGTGAAAATGCCGAGACAAGGGAAGGGATTACAAACAAAAGAAATGGAGGAAAAAAAATGACTGGATATAGAGTTCAAAACCACGCTTATAAGGTTTTTCAAGAATATGCTAGAAAAGATGGATAAATTTAGTGAGATCCAAGAGGAGATGGAAAAGATCCAACTAAAGATAAAAAAAGACCAACTAGAAATTAAACATACACTGACTGAAATAAAAACTATTATACAGAGTCCTTACAGCAGACTAGAGAAAGGCAAGGATCAAGTCAAAAAATTTGAAATATAAAGAAGCAGAAAACATTCAACGGGAAAAGCAAGAAGAGAAAAGAATCCAAAAATGTGAAGATAATGTAAGGAGCCTCTGGGACAGCTTCAAGCGTACCAACATCAAAATTGTGGGGGTGCCAGAAGAAGAGAGAGAGCAAGATACTGAAAACCTATTTAAAGAAATAATGACTGAAAACTTCCCACATCTGGTAAAAGAAATAGACTTACAAGTTCAGGAAGCACATAGAACCCCAAATAAAAGGAATCCAAAGAGGACCACACCAAGACACATCATAATTAAAATACCAAGAGCAAAAGACAAAGAGAGAATATTAAAAGCAGCAAGAGAAAAACAGTTCATTACCTACAAGGGACTACCCATACGACTGTCAGCTGATTTCTCAACAGAAACGATGCAGGCCAGATGGGAGTGGCAAGAAATATTCAACATGATGAACAGCAAGAACCTACAACCAAGAATAATCTATCCAGCAAAGCTATCATTCAGAATTGAAGGGCAGATAAAGACCTTCACAGAGAAGAAAAAGCTAAAGGAGTTGATCAACTCCAAACCAGTATTATATGAAATGCTGAAAGGTACTCTTTTAGAAGAGGAAGAAGAAAAAGGTAAAAGACAAAAAATTATGAACAACAAATACATACCTATCAACAAGTGAATCTAAAAAATTAAGTGAATTAAAAATTTGATCAACAGAATAAACTGGTGAATATAGTAGAATCAGGAGCACAGAAAGGGAGTAGACTGATAATTCTAAGGAGGACAAAAATCATAAAGCATCAAACAGACTGTGAAATTACAGCAGAAATATTAAAGTTAGGTGAGGTAGATAAGTAATCAATCAAAGGACTTGTATGCATGCATATAAGCATAACCAATGATCACAGACACCGGGGGGGTCGGGGTATGTCTGGGAGAGAGGGGGGGCAATGGGGAGATATGTATAAAAAATTAATAAAAATTAAAAAAAATAAATTAATTAAAAAATGTTGATATTTTATTATTGGATCCTTTCTTTTGTTTTATTAGTAGAGCCTCATTATATTATATTTAATCTCTTGACAGAAACTCTGATAACGTATATTGGACAATGGAGCTAGACATAATTTAGGATGGAAAAAGAAATTTTCAAATCCTGTAGGGGAGCTTTGGAGTTGACTTTTATCAATGTGCTACTTTGAACCATTTCAGAGTGTTCTGGAATCAAAATCTAAATTCCATTCAGAAAGGATACCCCAAAGAGCAGTGGCCAGTATTGGAGAAAGCAGCCCTAACAAGGTAGAAGCAGATAGACCTCCTTCCTGAGAGGATAGCCACACCCTCTGCTCCTAAGGACAAGCCCCTGGATTTAGAAGAGTAAATCTGAGCAACAGGACAAGGAATGTCTTGTCCCTCCTCCTGGGATTTTCCCTTTTCTGGCCTCTCATTTATTAACACCCAGGAAAGAGGGAATAACTTACCTGCTTAGCAGATTTTAAAAGAACAAAACAAACTTGTTAAACTCAGCACTCTCTTTTTTTTTCCCCCTCTTGAGTACTGCTACCTATAGGAGCCAGAATTTTCTTCTGAGCCTCCAGTCTGCAAGTATTAGCAGAGAAGGCAGCCTTTGAGAGAGCAACTGCCTGGGACTGAGCAGCTGCATTGGATTGTGGGATTCAGTTAGCAGGGCCCATTGGGCCCATTTGGCTCTCCAACTAAGTTACATTGTCTGACACACCTATCACCAAATAGTAAAGGTAACATTTTGATCCCTGTCTGCCCTAGTTATTCTTATGTTTCAATTTATTTAGAACAGAAGTAGGCAAGAGAGTACTACACACACAGTGGCCGCTTCAGATACTCAACAGCAGTATTTGATAAAGGAGGCTTCTTGATCTTCCAAAACAGAAACTCACTGTGTGTTCTGTGCAGTATTAGTTTCTTTGATGCTAACAGATGCTGTTTGTAAAAGGATTATATGGTTAAATGCTTAATTCTAGGTAAGGCAAGATCAAAAAAGGTAACTTTACTGCAGAAATTTCAAAGCCTTTAAATGGAATTATGCTCTGTGGATCTAAATGAGAAGAGAGTTTTCAACATTTTACAAATATGTATTTCTGAATTTTTTTCCTTCCAGAATCCTGAAGTTTCAGTGTTTCATGGAATAGGGAATGCTGAGTAAATCCATAGATAGTGTTGGGTCAATTGGCAGTTTGCAAAGAAAACACAAAATAGAAAGAAATTACTCCCTATGAAGCATATATGAAAGTAAATTACAGATAAATTTTTCAAAGTAAGAAATAAAAAAAAATATTGGTGAATATAAGATCTCAGAACAGGAAACATTTTCCAAATAGTATAGCAAAGAAAGAACACTTACCATAATTGAGGGTGGTAGAGGAAGTAGCAAGCAGGACAAAATATTTTTGAGAATATCTGATCTCTGATAGTTAAAATTACAAGCAAAAATAATGGTGAGATCATTTTTTTTAACTAAAAAAGAAAACTTCACTCATCTTTTTCATATTATTGGTTCTGGCAATATAAACTGTTGAGTGTAACTTTTCTAGGAAGCCACTTGACAACATGTTTAACATTCTTTAAAATGTTTATAATTTTTGACTCAGCAATTCCATCTTTAGTAATTTATTCTAAAAAAATGATCACAGATGCTTGAAAAGATTTATATTCAAGCATAGCCACTTTATTATTGCTTATAATCACAAAATGGATATACCTTTAATGTACTATAATAAATATGACAAATTCATGAGCTGGAATATTATGCAGTGATTAAAAATTATGCTGTATAGGAATATGTAATGATGTCGATAAATAATAATGATATAGGAAGTGAAGAAGCATGTTTTAAGGACAGAAGTGCAATATAATCCCAATTTATTAGAAAATATGTAAAGAATACACTCAAATGTAAATATAGTGGTTATATCTCAATAGGTAGAGTTATGTGCAAATGTTTACTATATTTTCCAATTTTTTTGCAATTAAAACACATTGCTTTTTACAGTCAGGAAAAATTTAATTTCAAAAGGATTATACTAGCAAAGATTGCATTTTACAAAGAAGAAATATGTGGGCATGCCTTATTAAAATATCAAAACTAGTGAAGCATTAGCCTAATAAGATTTTATTTCATTTTTTTTTGTATTTATTTATTTAGCTGAGGGAGAGAGAAAATGTTATTCTTGTAATATTTCTATAGGTACTTTTTTAAATGTTAGGGGTCATGACTTCACTGTAAAACTTTAAAAACTTTACAGACACTGAAATCACTGTCATTTTTAGTACAGATTCTTTCAACAGTCACCATGGATTGGCATGATCTGAATGAGAGAGGCTTTGGGGGTAATTTTTGGACTGTGCAATTACCCATCATCAAGTTACAGGCATTCAAAACTAGAAGTCAAACCATTTTCTGATGTGAACATGTTCCACAAATTCAGACTTTCCAAGTCATCCAGAAAGTCCACATTTTAGAGCCAGTTCAACCTGAATAGCCATCAGTACCCCCGAGCTGCATCTAAACTTTCCACATTATGTGAACATGTCTACCACAATCATATCTGTTTACTCAGAACCTAGGGATGAAGGGTTAATGGAAAGGAAAAGAAAATTGTCCCATTCGGATAACTCATATAACATAACAGCAAGGGCAAGACCTTTGATAGCTTGAAAAGGATTGTGATGGATCCAAACTGGAAACATTTTTTCTGTTTATCTGGCATCCTCCTATTTTGTTCAGTGAGGCCATGCCATTTATGGCTGCTTCTTTCTACCTTTGTCTCTTAGGAAGCACACCCACAGAATTAAATTTTATGCACTGACAGGGATGCTTTCAAAAGCTCAGAGTCAATTCTTCAATCATTCCACTTTCTTAGCTGTGATTAAAAACACGTGTCCCCTCATTAAGCTAATGAGAAATTGTTAATTGGCACCAAGCCCCCCTCTGTGCACACTTGTTAGTGTCACCATCACATTGACAGGAGACATGATCAGAATCAAGGACACAATTTTTTTAAGTGACTTTCACATTGGACTCAAGGACAGGACCTGCCTAGAAGAATAAAGAACACCATTTTTCTGTTGATTTTATAGAGAAGCAAAGGAAAAAGATGTAATAGAAAAACAAAGATTTTTCTTCTTCTTCATAGAAATGATAATATTTCACTCACTGACCTTTTTTCTGTGTAACAATGATTCTATGTAGATAAGCCATAGCCAAGCAGAAATGCATTCCACTCAAGGATCCGCAGGAAGGAGCCTTTCTTGGCTATTCAGTTCACTGTTGGCCCATCTACTTTCCCCTTGGCCTCTAATGAGCAATGTTACTGTTGGACCTCATCTTGTCCCCACAGCTCCTTGTCGATGGGAGAGGTATGCTTTATCAGAAGAAGCAAGTGTATTGATGAGGTCATTTCATATTTTTCTACAATTTCCATTTTGGCAATACCAGAACCTTTTACTTGTCCAGTTTGTCCCTAGCTTTTCCTGTGTACCTTTGCACATAAAAAATGATAAATTTCTCTGAAACTGGTTTGGCTTAGCGGATAGAGCGTCGGTCTGTGGACTGAAGGGTCCCAGGTTCGATTCCGGTGAAGGGCATATACCTTGGTTGTGGGCACATCTCCAGTAGGGGGCATGCAGGAGGAAGCTGATCAATGTCTCTCTCTCATCGATGTTTCTAACTCTCTATCCCTCTCCCTTCCTCTCTGTAAAAAATCAATAAAATATATTTTTTAAAAAATAATAAATTCGCAGTCTTGCAAAATTTGAAGATAAACAACTGCCCTACAATTGGAGATAGGGGCAGGATTTATGGAAGATTCTCAAGAGAAAGTTAAGCAAAACTTCAGGCCACAAATAGGATTGAAAGTACATGAACTTAACTTTTTGTTCATAGTCTTTAGTTCCAGAAGATAGAACGTTCTACTTTAAGTAAGTCCAAACTCAGGCCTTGGGTTGATCCTTTCAGAAGGCAACCAGCTTGAGGCCAGGGTGACTCAGGTTATCAACAAAGCTCTGAAATGCCTAACAGAAGTCATGGATGGGGGTGAGATCTGATGCCCACTTCTGAACATTCACCAATATATGAATCATTTGTGGGTCATAGAGGTGGGGACATTCTGATGACCTGGAGTCTCCTTTTGTCCATCACTTGCCTGAAGCCAGATTCTTAGTAGGCTTGTTGATCATCTTAGGGAGAGAAGAATACTGCAGCCTGGAAGTCACTGCTGGACCCCTGAGGTGGAAATGCAGCAAGATGGCACCTTGACTAGGTGTGTGGGACCAGTCACTCTGCAGGTAGCAGTTCTGATGAGTGATTTGATGAGAAAGGGGGAAGCCTATTAGGAGAAAGCTGGTCTAGGCATCAGAGCTAAGAGGCACTGGGCATGTGGTAGTTGTTGGTAGTGTCTTCTCTCCACCCAATACTGTGGATTTTGTGTAAGTCCAGAGAGACAATTTGATGTGTGCTCTGAGAATAGTAGCGGGGAGAGGGGCAGGAGGATAAGACACATTCTCAGCATCCTCAACTAAGAAAGGATGACAGTAAATGGAGGAAAAAGTCATTGTCCTGATATCTGCAAGGCTCAGCCTTGCTTAGGTAGACGGCCTCTGGCACAGATACTGGCATTCCACAGAGTGCACTTGCATCTGCAAGAGCAGTGAAGCAGCCCGCAGCTGATGACCTTGACAAGGGGCACAGGTGCAAGAGAGGAAGAGCACTGAGGCCACTCTGTGGTGGCTGGAGCTATCAGGGAGCCTGCATTGCCAGACAAACCTGGAGGGCACCACAGGAAAGCAGATGCCCTCATGTGTGTTTACATGACTGGGAGGCCTGGGAAGATGGGAGTCACACCCTCCTGTGGAGAATGGTGGTGCCTGGGGTGGTTTCATGGAAGTCTCCGTGAAGGGTGAGAAAGGGAGGAGGAGTGCAAGAATTGGAGGCACCATCACATGACTGCAGCCTGAAAAGACTTTTAAGTATACCTGAAGTAGTATTATTTCAACCTACTCATGTTTTTCTTATAATATCACCAGGGAACTATAAGCACAAAATTCAATCAGGGGAGCATCCATTAGCTTCTGTCTGGTGCGTAAAGAGAAAAGATAAGAACCTATCAGAATGTGCCTCTTGAGGATCAGCTGGTTGTTTAGGGCAGGAGGGAAGAGAGAAGAAAGAGATTGAATTTGCAGGAATGAACATGGATGTCAGACTCTCTTCCACCTCCTGCCCTGAGGACTGTTTAATAGAAGAATTCTATCCTATGGCCAGAGGTAGGGATGAATATTTTAGAATATACCTAGTTTTGAAAATCAGTGAATCCGTTTATTTGAGCTAAAAGTGCTTAGTTCAATCAAATAACAATGGAATGGGGATGAAATAGGTGATGTTTGGGGATTCATCAGAAGTAATCCCTTTCTTTTAACCTACTGCTTATCAGAGGGACAGGAATGAAATGAAATGATGCATGTGAAAATATTTTGTAGACTCTAAAGCTCTCAGAAAATAGGCTGAAACCTGCTGAGAGGGGCAGAATAATCCATTTTAAAAGTAAGAACGATATGCCAAGATTTGGGTAGTTTTAAAATCCAGTTAACTCATCTCCAAATGCATTCATTCCAGCTCTGTCCTTACAAACATGGCCAGTGGCCATGGCTTTGGTGTCCACAAGTGTGCCTGGCCTGGAAGAGAGAACAAGTTGATTATGCTCCAAACATACACCAATTTGTCTTTTTACTTAAAAAAATAAAAACAGAGGGTTTGAGGTAGGTTCAAGATGAGTTATTTTTATGGACAACCACTTTAGCCCATTTTTTAAAAATAATGAAGACCTTATAGTTCCCATTGAATCTGTTCCAAACTTAGGAGTTGTCTATTTCTGTCTGAATATTCTTAGTTTCTTTCACAGGGATTGAACCTTTCAAGAGAGGAGATGCAGGAGGCCCAGGTTCTAGGTTTTTGTCTTCTTCATTCACCCTTCAAAACCTGTTGGCTTCTTACTGCTCTTTGCCACCTCTAGATCATAGGTATCTGGGTCTTCTCTTTGGATACCATACCCACCCATGGACACTCTCTTTGGTTTTAAGCTCTGCTCTTAAGGGTCTGTAACATATCACTTCTGTGTCCACTGTCGACCCTGGAACCCCAGACTGAATCAGAGGCTGAGGTGGTGTATTGGCTGGAAACAGACTTAGAAAAAAACCACTCTTCTGTTCCAATGTCCAAGAATAGTACATAGAGAAGCTCCACTATGTATCCTAAGTCAAGGACAAGTTTAGGATGGAGACATTTCTACCTCACCCACTTTATTCAAGGTCTGGTGATCATTACTGGACCCAGATGATAGAATTTAGAGGTGAGACATGAGCATTAAGGGAAAGTGGCCAAGGCAGGGTATTTAATACAATGTCCTTGATTCCTGATCCCTCTTGTTAAAGCCAGGGGAATCCCAGCCACCACACACCCATGTCCCGGGAGGAATCAGGAACCTGCCCCCTACCCATGCTGAAAAAAACTTTACTCCCAATCTCAAAATTTTGACCTATGAATTGACAGAATATTTATCCTTTCCAAAAATATATACTGAACATGTATTGTGCGATAGGCACTATTCTAGAGATTAAGAATAAATTAATGAACAAAACAGACAAAAATTCTGCCTTCTGAAAACATGCAGGTCAGGCAAGACAAAATGAGTTAAGTCTATAGAATGCTAGACTGTGATCAGAGCTATGGAGAAAAATAAAGTATGTAAAGTGGACAGAGAATGCTGACATGGTCATTGAAGATTTAAGCAGGATAATCAAGAAAGTATTCTTAGGAGGTGATGTTGAGGAGACTTGAAGGAGGTGAGTGATGAGGGCAGCTAGCAGGGTCTCCTAAGACCATCAGAAAATACAGATATTTACATTAAGATTCATAACAGTAGCAAATTACAGTTATGAAGTAGCGACAAAAATAGTTTTATGGTTGGGGATCACCACAACATAAAGAACTGTATTAAAGGGTTGCAGCATTAGGAAGGTTGAGAACCACTGGATGAGGGTATCTGGAAAGTGTTCTAGGCATAGGAATGGGTGATAGCAAAAGGCCAGGGGTTGAGACAGCCCTTCCATTTCCTGACAACAGCTGCAAGAGGATAGGGTGCCTGAATTCCAGTGCACGTAGGTGCGTGTTACATATGCAGGAAGTACAAGGAGAAATCTGGGCAGGGCGGTGGAAGAATGAACAGAAGGTTGGAGTGGAGGCTGGAGGCAAGAGTAGGGACAGAGAGACTGTCAGAACTATTGGAGTAATATGGGTGAAAGATGAGGGTAGTTTGGACCACATGTGGGGTGATAATAGAAGAGATGATAAAAGTGGATTGATTTTAAATATATTTTAAAAATGTGCCAACAGGATTTGCTGCTGGATTGGATAAGGGGTATCAGAAAGAGAGAACGACCTCCTTGCTTACCCCCGCTCAGAGTCTTGGAGTCTCTGGCGAGTTTAGAACAGATCTTGAGCTTGAAGATGAGGTGCCCTCTCCCCTGCCAGCCTTATCCTACACACAGACTCTTGTGGCTCCAGGCAAAGCCCAGGGGTTAGGTGATAACTCACTGGATAGAAACACATTACATTAAAAGTCATAAAGGATTATCTTCCTTCCTGGGCCTAAAAAAGTATGACTTCTTTCATGTGCTGTTGGTTGTATTATCAGAAGAAACCCTCATGCCCTGTTTACATATGACTCCAGGTAACAGGAGTCCTTAGGGGGTACAATATCATGCCTGTCTTCCCCTGCCCCCTTCTTTATTCTGGGGACCCTAGGAATCTTAAGTTATTCTTTTTCTAAAGCAGGAGTGTTTATGGTTTTCCCTGAACAGGGTAGAAACTTGTTATATTAAAGTACACATAAAGGAGGCTACATTAATAAAGGAGAGAGTTGGGGAGGGATAAGGGAGTCACCACTTCAAGAGAAGCACATTTTAAATGTGTTAAGTAGCCCAGTCTACCCTCACTCCCCTCCCCAAGCAGCTATCACTGCAGTATGTTTGCTTGCATCAGCGATTTTCCGCCACATCTTTCTTTCTCACAGGTAGTTTTGAAACCTAATTTCAAACTGTTTGGATGAGATGCCAGCCCTTGACTGGAGCTGGGCCTGCACCAGCAATCTGGCATTCTGTCCTGCCAGCTCAGCTGTGATCTGCAAAAAAATAAAATAAAATAAATAACTAACGGAGGGTCTGCACTGAGGCAGTGGAAACAGGTGTTTGCTAAAGCTGCACTTTGCTCCTACTAGTACACAAATTCTTTGCTGGGGGAGATTCGGCTTTGTCAGCCCCACCCCATGAAAGACAGCACAGTTACCTTCATCCACTCACAGTGAAACACTTCTTGGGAGTAATACTCTGCCTTGAAACTAGCTTCCCGTCTCTTCTATTGTAAACTGTGAACAGGAGTTTCTCACTGCAGTTGTGGGTGAGCTCTGCTTCTGATGCTCGGCTTCTGATGCTTGGCTTCCACAGTGTTCAGCCCTGGCAGGCACCACTGCATTCTTCTGTTCACCCCCCAGCTCCCTTTCCAATGAGTGGGAACCTATAAGGCCCTTGAAAGGATAACCACCACCGTACTCGACTATAATGTACGATAATGTATCACCACAATTGAACGGGGACCGGCAGAGTAGAAGCAGCTAAGAGATGTGACCTTTTTCTCTGCCAACCAAAGATTTTTACAAAGCATTGAGAAGGGGGCGGGGAGAAGGGAAGGTCTCCAGATTTCTGAAGTGTTTGAGCAGCTGTAAGCTTACGCATATGAATAGAGAATGCCTGTATGAAGCCACCTAAGCCCAGAGCAAAAGGCCATTTGACTACACCAAAGGGAAGAAGGAAAGGGGAGGGAGGAGGCAGATAATAAAGGCTGTATTAAAATGGCAAATAACGGCATTCAGAGGTTATCACCAGAGTTGAAATGAAATATGAGGTTCTCACTTTCATTCTGTTTTAAGCCTCAGGCACTGCTGATGTGGTTTATTAAACAGCTGTCACAATCCAGGCCCCTGAGGCAGATGCGCTCAATAGGGTGTGAAGGCAAATTCCAGTAGAGGCAGAGACAGCAACTGGTTTCACCACAGGCTCCCCCACTGCAAGTCTCTTCCCATCCTCTGGCCTCCTGCTAAAAGAAATAGAAAGGAAATAGAAAGGAAAGAGGGGGGAAGGCCAGAGAAATGAGCAAAAAATAGGACAAGTAAATTAACAAAGAATACTCTTGTAAAATATGCTAGTTATTTTCTCCCCACGATTAGTTAAAAAGTATCTGGTGAGCCAAGTAATTTACATACTGTGAAATACCCAAAGGTAGCCTGCTCTCTGGGGGACTTGGAATCCAAGGTGACATTAGAATTGAAGGATGAGTCCTTTGCTATGACAGAGAGTGGAAAAAGCTGTTCCCAGGCAGAGAGGCATGCAAATCTTAGCCATCCTGTGACTTGGGAACAAGATATTTAGTGAGGAATGGCAAGATGGGACCTAGAAAAAGAGGTTTGGGCAAAATGGAGAGGACCCCTGAATGCCATCCTATGGCTTTGGGATGTGATCCTAGAGGAAAAGTGAATTAAAACAAAACAAAACAAACAATAAACTGTATATATATATATATATATATATATATATATATATATATTCACACACATACATACACACACACACATATGTGTATATATTTGTTGCTTTCAGATATGAAGGGAGAGGGAGAGAGAGAGAGAGAGAGAGAGAGAAACATCAATAATGAGAAAAAAATCATTGATCAGCTGCCTCCGTATGCCCTCAACCTAGGTATGTGGCCTCAACCGGGAATCAAACCGTGACCTCATGGTTTATAGATAAATGCTCAGCCACTGAGCCATGCCAGACAACTGGGCAGAGGAAAAGTGAATTCTTGAAGGGTTTTAATCATGAGTCAATCGGATTAGCTTTTTAGAAGAGCATTGTCAAGTGCTAGGTGGAGGACCAGTTAAATAGAGGCAAGACTGAAGACAGGGGCCCATCAGGAGTCCAGGTGAGGGATGGTGTCATACTCTGAAGGAGAGATGGAAATGGAAAGAGCATCAGCCTGGGGACTGAAAGGTCCCACATTTGATTCTGGTCAAGGACATGTACTTTGGTTGCAAGCACATCCCCAGTGTTGGCGTGCAGGAGGCGGCTGATCCATGTTTCTCTCCCATCGATGTTTCTAACTGTCTATCCCTCTCCGCTCCTTTCTGTAAAAAATCAATAAAATATATTAAAAAGAGATAGAGCCTATGCCTCCCAGACCACTTGGCACTCCCTGACCTGTATTTGGTCAGCGGACAGTGTCCCAGGAGGAGCAGGTACCGAGAGCAGACATGATTCTCTGGAAGGAGAGTGTTTCTGAAACTGTAACCAGCGCCAACCTGGGTTATTGCAGAGTCAGAGCAAGTTTCTCCAGGTGCCAACTAGCCCATTCAGAGCAGCATTCGGAAGAATTTGATTCCCACTTTCAGGCCAGGTACTAGTTAACTCCACTTCTAAACTTCCTTAAAATAGCATGGCTTTTACTTCTAGTCACAAGCAGATTTAGCAATTTGTTGTGATGCTATGCTATTTAATTGTTAATTACATCATTATTTTATTATACAGAAATGAGAAACACTTGTTATGCTGTAACATTTTTGAATTCCAGAGGGAAAAGAAATTGGATGTTAACTTTTTTTCCAATAAAAAGAAATAAGATACCTTAAATTACCCTATTTTTGCCTTAGAGCCCTTTTCTCCCCTCAGCAAGTGCTACAGGATAAAGTAATTGTATAATTAGGAATAAATGACTTCCAATGTGATATCTTATTTTGTTCTAAAAAGGTATAAGTGTTCTGTATCCCTTTTTAAAAGTGCCTAATTTGCACTAAAAAAAACCAACAAGAAATATAATTCTGGAATAACTGCATTTAATAAGTGACTAAGTTAGCCCATTGGCCTAGTTCGCATATTTCTCGAACAACATTCAGCGTATTTCTGGAACTATGTAGACATGGGATGAACCATCTCCACCAAGTCTGGGTTTGATTATCCTGGCCCACTTTGGGTTATTGTCATCCACAGAGTAGCTTTTTTTCTTCTTCTGTGCAGATCATGGAAGGACTGGAGAAAGAGCTAATGGCTGCAGATGTGTTCTTTTTTTCTTTTTATGATGGCTTCAGCTTACAAAAACAAAATTTTGTGGCTGTTTTTGTTTTAATGGTGGTTTAACAGCTACATACCCTGGCATAGTTTCATATTTGCTTAATAAATTAGTGTTCTGATTCTGTTTGACTTGCTTGTTTGTTTGTGTGTGTTTTTTTTTTGGGGGGGGGAGGGGAGAAGGACGGTAATTTTACGTGCCAAGGATATGAGAGAAGAGTGATAGGTACAGAGCTTAGGGAGAGGTGGGGAAGGCAATTACAATTTATCAGACATTCAGTGCCAGAAGTTCATTTTTTCCTTCCAAAGCAAGAGTGGTTCACAAGAGTAACCCATCATAGGGATAATTCTCTTTACTTTTCTAGACACCAACTGATATATTGGATCCTTACATGGTCCTGTGACTTAGACAGGCAATGACTATGTCCACTTGCAAGGAGGGCATTGTTGGGAGCACTCTTCAGTCCTCCTGCCAGCTTTTCCATCTGGATAAAAGGAGCATTATCCCAAATGGATCCATCTCTCCCAGGGGTATTGGAATGAGAAAACGACAGAACAGATGTGAATGCACTTAGAATGTAAAAGCAATACATAAATGTTAAGAGATTCTTAGTTTTTATTACAAAGATCCATCTAATCCTGCCACATTATGACAGCCTAAGCCCTATTAGCTACATACATTATAATAATCTACTATTGGCAGAATCAGCCTTGGGTGGTAGCAGCTGGCCTTGACAATTACCATGGAAATCTGTTGGAGATATGACAGATGAAGTATGGCTGAAAGGAAATGAGACTGGTTAGTATATGTTACCTGTGGAAACTAGGCTTGGTTCTGTCCCAGCACTGTGAATTCCTCCAAAAGATTCTGTGTCTCAATTCTACTCGAATCACACTGAACAAAATAGTAGGCTTGAGAGCCAAAGTCTTGCTTCTTAGACCTAGCTATACCACTTATTAATTGGGCAAGATCTGTCTGTTAAAGACTCGTTGAAATAATTCTTTTAGTAGGCCCAGATATGCCATGAGTGAATTGGTGAATCGTGTTGGTAAATGCTAGGGTCATAATTATTTTATTTTAGATGGAAAAATAGACTGAAACATAGGGTTTTCATTCATTCATTCATTCATTCATTCTTTCATCAAATGTAAACACTGAACATTTAGTATGTACCAGCCCACAGTTCCAGGCCCTGAGGATAGCACAGAGAACATAAAAGGAAAAAGTTTTTTTTTCCTTTTGGGATTACATTTTAATGAAGGACGGTGTATTAATCTCCTGTGGTTGCCATAGTAGATTATCACAAACTGACTGTTTAAAACAACTGAAATGTATTTTCTCATAGTTCTGAAAATCAGAAGTCTGAGGTCAAGGTGTTGGCAAGGTCACACTCCCTTTATTTTGGCCTCTTTGAATTTCCAGTGGCTGCTGGCATTCCTTGTTTTGTGGCCATGTCATTCTAATCTTCAGGCCACCATCTTCAAGTCTGCTCCTGCACTGTCTTCTCCTGGTTTCTTCTATATGTGCCAAATTTTCCTCTACCTCCCTTGTATACATGGCATTGCATTGCAGACTCATTCTAGAATCCAGGAAAATCTCCCCAAATCAAAGTCCTTAACTTCATCATACCGACAAAGACATTTTTCCCCCCATATAAAGTACATTTCCACATTCCAGGGGCTAGGATTTGACTATATGTTGGGAGCCATTGTTCTGCCTATCAGAGTGATAGTTATTGGAGAGCCAAGAAGATGTATGTTAGGTGGTAATGAGTGCTAGAGAAGGGTAATAATGCTTGGTGTGTTGGAATGGGTGTTGGGCTACTGTTTGGATTACATGTCAGACAGGCCTCACTAATATGCTGAAATACTGATTAAAGAAGGAAGCTGAAGGAAGGGAGGAAGCAAGCTTTGCAAATGGATGAAGGAAGCATCTCTCAGGCCAGAGGTGGGGAATGTCTGGCACATAGGCTGAATCATTTGGTCTGGCCCTGCTAAGGAAACCACAGGTGGGACTCAAAATAAATCTAGGAGCTTTGTTTATAGCTACATAACTTTTGAGTTGATAATTTTGTATGGCCCGTGAATGATGTTATAAATATCCAAAAGGTCCTTGGCAGAAAAAAGGTTCTTCACCGCTTTAGGCAAAGACATCATGACTAGAGCATGTTGTTTCCCTCACTTGCAGCCTGGTTTCTATTAATTACAGTCTCTTGGTCATTCTGGCCAAATATATTCTGAGCTGTTGTTGAACTTCTGCTGTAATTTCTTTGAGGGATCCAGGCTCAGACGCCCAAGAAAACCAGCCAGGTGGTCAGAAGGACCACTGGAGCACAAAAATGTCACCACCTCTCCACTCCCTACTCAGAAGCTCAGAGGTAGCTCATGTTATCTCCCTTCTAACTGCCCTCTTAAACTACTGACCCCCATGCCCAGATAATCAAGGTGTGACCACTACATGACCTTCCTAGGGTGGTGGTAAGGAGCAGTCACCATCCTGCCCCCACAGTGCAGGCTCCAGCAGAATTACCTACCAGGCATCACAGCTGGAAAAAGAGTCACTGGACCCTGAAATGGAGTTCCATAAGGCTGCCTTTTTCAACAAACCTGTCTTTCAAGGCAAGGCTACTTTGTCCCCAGCTTATAAAAGCAGCTGAGCAGAGCTAGGCCCCAAGCCAGTTCAGAGGACCTCTTTTCTCTGTGATGCCTTCCTTGTGTTTGAGCATAAGCTTATTAAATTCTGAAAATTTCTCTGGGATTCCCTCTCCATTTCTCTTGGGGAACCCAAGAACCCCAATACCAGTAACATCTTGATCAGACAATATTCCTCAATCTGGATGATCTGGCACACCCAGACTTACAGGTTTGATGTGCTAGAGGAAACTCATGAAAATGGCCATGGGAGCCTCTGTCTTCTGGTGTCTGTGCCAACTTCTGAAATAGGGGAAACTTAAAATTTGACACATACTAGTCATCAGCTTTCTTTAGGCAGGAACTATATATTTTTTAAGTTTTCCAAATATATTTATTATCTTTCTCCTCTTTCTTCCCTTTTCTCAATCTTTCTTACCCTTAAGAAATCAGAAACATTTAAAATTTTTTGCCTAGATTTTAAAGGGATACTCTAAAAATATTTCTAGTTTAAAGAAGTTCAATTGTTTCCCCTCGATTCCATTGACCTCCCTTGGGGACTTGAATGAATTTCAGTACTTCTGAAGGCAGCTGTCTCACTCTTCTGAAACTGAAAAGCCAGTCACCAGTTAGGTAGTGTCTCACTGTCCTCTTCCTAACCTATGTGTGGGCTACACCTGGGCTTTGCCTTGAACAACCATGAACAGAGATGTGAATGGTGTCCCCTGAAGTTGAGTTATGCAGTTACCCCATAGTGTTTTAAAAGGGTGTGAAAAGACCTTTCATATGCAGCCAAATGTTTCCATTCTCCTTTCTCTTCACACCCAATCACTGCCTGAGATCCTCTCCATTAGAATTTAGCATTCTATTCTGAAATAGAAATGTTCTGGGAGGAGCATGCATATGGATATTATTGATATGATATCCATCTTCAACACCTCAAAGTGTTTTAGCTTATTCTTGCTAAATAAGAGCAAATTTTTAAATTGAGGAAGTGTGGTATTCAAGGGAAGAAAAGTCAGGCCTCCCAGCAGCACTGTGAAGACAAAGAACAAATAGGAGAGGCCAACATATACAGACAGAGGGAGTAGGAGGCCCTGCAGCATCTGGTCCCTGATGACAGCATTGTCTTGGCAGGTCACCTCAGCTTTGTGGACCTTCTCTTACTAGTTCCTTATAAAGAAGTTCATATTAAATGAAAAGATTCTTTTAGTTCCACAGCTTATGACTTAATTTAATAGCTTACATTTATTGAGAGTTTACTCTTTTCTAGGCACTTGTTAAATCTCTAATATACATTATTTTATTTAATCCTCCCAGTAATTCCCATGAGACACTGTTATCTCTATTTTAAAGATGAGGAAACTGAGGCTTAGAGGGATTTAGTAAAGTGCTTACATTCTCATAACTCTTAAGTGACTAAGACAGGATTAAACTCCATGTCAATTTGATTCCAGAGCCCTTGCCCTTGTCTGCTGCATTCTGTGAGCAGAGGAGGAGCACACCATGTCACAAAAACTGAAGATTGGAGACTCTTTCCTTCTTCCTTCCAGTGCTGCACCCAACAACAAAACCTTTTCTGTTTTTCTGTGTCCCAGTGAAGATTTCTGGCAACTTTTTCAAAATCCTCAGAGAATGTATACACCTAATGGGTTGCTGGCTTAACATACAGTCACTATCTCAAACCAGAACTTGCATTTAGTTGCTCTGAACCAACTCTTCTGGTCAATATGATTAGAGCTTTGCTTCGGACAAGCTTACTGGGGCTGGATGACAGCCTCCCATAAGTTGGTCTTCAAATGGCCCTCACTGTTCAAAACCACATCACCTTTTTAATCCTGAGCTCATAGGTTTAGCCTGGGTCCTCCCACCTGTGAAGCCTCCTCCCAAGAGATATCATAGCTCAGACTAGGGGCTACTTGACAAGGCAGAGCATCCATATGTGTGTCTAGGAAACTCGCCCAAGTCCCCTTGGCTGGAACAAATGCGTATCTTAGCATGGCCTGTCATTTTGATATGTTTTTGACAATTTTTAAATGTGTATAGAAACAACCTGCCTCCCTTTATATTCATGTATTCCAGCACATAACGTCTGATTTTCTGCATGGTGGGAGTCAACCAAGCGCCTTCTCTCCATTCCCCAGTTCACCGTTTTAATGCATTTCATGATTTTGTTGCTTTGGTGTGCATTTCAAAATGACACATTTGATCAGTTCTTTAGGTAATATTGATGTTTTGCCCTTTTAAATGTGTCATTTGATTTTCTGATGTTATTCTCCATCTGCTTTGGTAACACTTTCATTTAGTCGCAGCTTTTTATGGGGTCCCCAAAGGCTTACATAAAGGAATCTGGCCAGAGGGTATTTTATATTATTTTAAAGGTTTTTTTTCTCTATTCTTTGTTCTTGTATACCGCCAACCTCACCTTTGCCAACCTATATCTCTCCTCTCCTTCCCTTACCCCCTTCCAGCCACTTCATTGCCTTATCCACTCTTTAAAACACTGTGAATAAATTCTTCACTATAAGAGCCTCAAACGCTGGCCTTTCCTCGATCATATTCAAGTATTTGATTGTGTAAAGCCTGTTACCTCACCTCTGCTGTTCCCTGCGGTTTCAATCAAGGAGCAATTTTTAAAAGGAGATATGGGGAGTGTGCTGGTATTTTACATTTCTGACATGTTTTTATTGCCTTTGTTGAAGACATTTCCAAATAGTAATTTCAAACATTTGAAGGAGGCAACAAAACTCCAGAATGGCCTGTTCTTTTCTTCTTTTTTGACTTTTTGTTTCTTGCTTTCTTTTATTTTTTACTATATTTACCTTACATTCTTGGCAGGTTGATTTCCACTCTTTTGATCTCTTCAAGTGCAAGAAATGCAGATGTTAGAAACTCTCAAAACAGGGTTGAGAAAATGATTAAAAAATAAGCACATGCCAATTTCTTCCAAGTGAAATATATCAAGACACTCCAAAGGGTGGGGTCAAGTAAATAAAAAATACGTTTGTTTCATGTTTACAATTGTCATCACAGATTGTCTCAAAGCTTTGATTCTGCACGGATGGGCCATGCAGTCTGTAAAATCCAGCTTCTCGAGTTAGAAAAAGTCCCCAACATATGTGTGCAAGCTCAAGATTTTTTCTTTTAAGAAAATATATTATATTTTAAATAAGGAATATAAAGTAAGTCAATATCAAGTCTTCTGTTTTATTGGGAAGCATTAAGGATATACTACTTTGTGGAAATGAACATAAAGTGACAAGAAAATCATAGTGGGGAAGTGGAAGTGAGGTAGATAAGTTCATAGAAGTCTAGCTTTTGGCATAAGTGCAAATCGTCCAAGTGTCTTTAGGATCATTCTATTCCCTCTTTCCTCTGCATAATTTGTGCGCCCGCTGATCCTCTTAAGTTCCTAGTAAAGAGGTATAGTGCAATAAAGAGAGCATGAATTTGGACATAAAAATGGCCAGTATTTATTTGAATGTGGGCTCTTGTGTCATCAGATTGCACACCTAAACTTCACAACTTATTTCCACATCTAAGGAAAATTAGATAAATATTACTGACTTCCCAGGAGGAGGCTAATGTCATCTCCTGGTATGATGGAATGTGACAAAAATGAAACCCAGGGCATGCTGTATTAGTCACGGGGGTTTGCTCAGCGGCCAGCAGCACTTGTGTTCATGAGGGATAGCACATGCTCAAGATGTGTTAGAAGCTTGGCCAGGCAGCCATGTGAACAGAAACCAATATCTTTCCAGGCAAAAGAGGCAATTTGCAAGTCCAAATGTTTAAAATTAGTCTAGAACTTAAGGAAGGCGGCCAGGTATAAAGACAGCAGAAGGAGAGATAGGAAGTTTGATAGCTCACACATTTCTTTAAGGTTATTTGTTGGCTGTTCTTGTCTTTATACTTATCTACGTCCTTTAAGTAGAATCTTGTTTTTTTTCCATCTAGACTTTCAAGCCTTTCTTTCTTTTCTCCTTGAAGGAAGAGTAGAAGAAAATAAGATATTTTCATTCCTCATCACACATGCCCCCAGCTCTATTGTTCTCCATAGCCCTTATCTCCATCTTCCTTTCGATACTACGACATAAATTACACAAGTGCAGTAATTTTTAGTCTGTTTTTTCATTGCCATATTCCCAGCACTTAGAATAGAGGCTGATGTAGGTGTGTGTTGAATGAATAGATAAATTACTAGAGATTGCTAGGGAATGTATAAGTAGAATTGTAACTTAAAGGCAAAGGATTTGATAACCTTCAGTGACAGTTTCTAGGTATCAGTCACTCAGATATCCAGCATTTTTTTAGGCTAACTGTGTTCCAGGCACTGTGCTGTTTGTTAGAAACTCATTGACAGATAAGATTGTATGTTTATTGTCACTCTCAACAAATATACACTCTAGCAGGGAAACAAGTAAACAGAATATTATACAACAATGTACTAAAGACCATAGCAAATATGTGCAAAAACTATTTCCTTATAAAAGTGCTTTAAAATATTTTCCCATGATTCCTCTGTGTAGGATAAATTCACTGTATAATTGGGCTATGAGAACATACTTGTAATATTTGGCTCTTAGGCAGGGTGGGAAGGGGATTATAAGATGGGATTTCACTTCTGCTTCCTCAAAAAGAGACACACAGGTCTCCATTGTGGAGTCTTCGTGGCATCTAAGAGTCATCTGACTCTAATGCTGTGACCACACAACTTAGAACTGTATCAGGCTCCCCATGTATCAGCTCTATCCATCATGCCCCTCATGATAGAGAATACAATCCCTCATACAAGGAGAAGGAAACTTGGCTCATTTTTCCCTGCAAAGAGCCTTTGAAGTTCAAAAGCATTTCAATTTGCTTTCCAAAAAGTGGTAAAATAAACTCTTTCTCTCAGCTTCTACCCTGTGAAATTTTTTTAGCTGGCATATCAATACTGCAGTAAGAGAGTCACCCTGATGATTTTTTGGAATGCATGTCAAAAATGCCCCTCATGAGAAGTTAGGCAGAAAAAATGTGAAATGCAATTTAATATAGGTTTTAAAATTGCATAGCGATTTTTTTTTATTTTCTTAAAATGAAATAATGATTCTTATAATCTTATTGGTGCCTAATAAATAGTTGAATGAATTATATATGGAATAATTAGATGGCCATTTTTCCTCTATTTGTGAGAGAATTTTTGTTGTTTTGATTTACATTTTTAAAGTTGGTAGTAAGGTACAGTATTTTTACGTTATTTGCATTATTTTATATTCAGTTATTTACCATTTTCTTTTAGATTTTTATATTTTGTCAGCTGATGGCTATTCTCCCTAATGTGACTATTTTCCCCAATGAAAGAGGAGGGAAATACCAGTGAGGCATTTCATTGTGGGGGCATTTGACTAGTTTGCTATTTTTAAGCACTGAAGATTTTGCTTGGAGCTAAGTCCGTTCAGAGCTTCACAAGTACATTCTCCTAGTCATGTGAATTGGAGGAGCACTGATTCTGAGTATTTCCATTTTTTAAATGAAGAAATGAGTCATGAGCTGAGCATTTTTATCTAGAGTGACAACTACTTGACTTACAGTTCATTGTAGCTCCTGTGGAGTAGAAACCTAAGGAGACTCATTCTTCTATAAAGCAAGAAGATGGCAAAAAATAGGTAGGGTTTCCAAACATGGACAAAACCTTTTTTTGTAAGAGATTGGGTGCTTTTTTACTGCAGGTGCATTGGCATTATTCTTTGATTAATCAATGCTGGACGAGCCTCCTGGCTAATCTCATTAGCTATTAGTGCTTCTGGGTAATTAGCTTGATGTGTGCAATTATCCTCAGATTTTAATGCCCCCTTCTCCCCCCAGCCCCTTGATAGCATTGGTATGTATTTAATGCTTTGGAGTGTTCTGGCCCTTTGGGAAATTGAGCAAAATTTCCAAGTCTTTTCAAATCAAGAAAGCATGACAGCCTACCTGGCAAAGAAATTATCCGAGGTCCATCTATTCAAACCTTTCTTAGTGCCAGCAATTTCTGAAATGTGCACACAGACCTGGGTATGCACAGACACACATATGCATACACTCACACACATGCATGGATACACACATACATACCACATACACATACAGTCTCGCTAATGAAATCTGGAAGTACTTCCGTAACTTTCCCTTTTGCCTAGAGTCATGAATCTCCAGGTTTCATGATAAAAATTCTAACTAAGATTCAACCAAATATATGAAACAAGAAAGAAATGTCCATATGACAGATAGCTATGACTTCCAGTGGAAATAATATAAAATCTTTGGTTCTTTAAAAACCCATTTTCTTTCTACAAAGAACCAAAAGATCTGGACCATAATCTCAATTCTAGCCTCATGACTTTGGGCAAGGCATTTAAATTCTTTGGTATTGAACTTATCCTATCTATTAAAAGTAAGATGCAAATTGACCGTACCTCTGCTACACCCACCAGCCACGCCCATCAGCCAATCAGAGTGAGTAGGCAAATTAACACAACCAAGATGGCTACAGCCATAGAAAGAGCAGGAAAGAGGCTTGGATTGCCCCTGGTGATGGAGGAAGCCAACCTTTCTACAAACCCTGGTGGGAGCTTAAGGCAATAAAGTTTCAATGGCTGTGTGAGCAGAAGGCTTGACTCAGCTCCAGGCTACAGAGTTTCAATTGTAGAAGATAAATAAATCCCAGATACCAAGGCCTCTGCTTGGGTCACTGGGGGGCATGGCCAACCTGCAAACCACCACAGGCCCCTCGCCCAAGCCACCCCATGTCCCAAGGGAATCCCCTACCCTGATCCAGGACATCCTTCAGAGCAAACCAGCTGATCCCCACCTATGCACCAGGCCTCTATCCTATTTAATAAAAGAGTAATATACAGATTGACCAACACTCTAACACACAAGATGACTGCCCCATGTGATCAAAACATCCTGCCCCCATGTGGACACAAGATGGCCACCACAAGATGGCCAGCAGAGGAGGGTTGTTGGCAGGGACCAGGCCTGTAAGGGAGGGCAGTTGGGGGTGATCAAGCTGTAGGGGAGAGCAGTTAGGGGTGACCAGGCTGGCAGAGGAGGGAAGTTGGGGGTGACTGGGCCTGCAGGAAAAGGTAGTTGGGGGTAGTTGGGGATGACCAGACCCACAGCATAGGGCAGTTAGGGACAAACAGGCTGGCAGGGGATCAATCAGGCTGGCAGGGGAGTGATTAGTGGGTAATCAGGCTGGCAGGCAGAAGCTGTTAAAGGCAATCAGGAAGACAGGCAGGTGAGCAGTTGGGAGCCAGCAGTCCTGGATTGTGAGAGAGAGGTCCGACTTCCCATTTAGGTCCCGATTGGAGAGGAAGCAGGCTGAGCTGAAGGACACCGCCCCCCCATGCATGAATTTTGTGCACTGGGCCTCTAGTATATATTTATAAAATGAGAAAGACCATTCAATTAGTCAATATGTTTTAAGTTCCAATTGTGAACTAGCTGGGCCTGTGCTAACCAAGAGTTACCATGAATATATCAGAAAGATTTAGCCCACCAAGCTTGTTGTCTAACCAGATTGGATTAAATGATTTTTCTTAAATTCTTTCAAAGTAGGTAGCCATGTGATTCTACCATGAACCACTTTTCCCTTTTTCTTTTCCACTTCCAAAACCCCTCAGGATGCATGCAGGAAAAAGTGAGCACACTGTTAAGGCAGGTGCAACCAATATGTTTAAATCCACATACAGTTAGTGGTATTAACACTATTACCACTTTAGAGAAGAGTAGGAATGCCATGACCTTCAATTTTGCCTTATTTTTTAACCTTAGTCATTAACATCCTTAATGCCATCCACTGTGAGCCTAGAAAACGGCATTCGGGAAGGCTGAGCTGATGCATTTTAAACCTTCAGTCACTACCTGTGTCTGTCTGCCGGATCATTTCATCTCACCACTGGTAGCAGAGCACTCAGCTGAATTTAGACCCAGAACATACATCCCTACCTGCAGATTAATGACCCATAGCTGCTGGATCTAAGCCATTTTATTTCAGGGCAACCTTGCCTAAACCAATGTTGTCAACTAAATAACCCCTGTGGACATTAATGGAACCTTTGAAATGAATTGTCCTATTATAGAAACTTATCTTTTTGTTGTTGTCGTTGTTATTATCTAAACAATGTAGAGTTTGATTAGTTTTTATTTTTTATTATTTTTGTATCTAGTTGCAAAATACCAGAAAGCACCTTAGTTATGTCCCCACGCTTTTGATATTATTTTCTATGGCCTTTTCAGGGAGAAAGCCATCAACCATGACCCAGAGGAAATTTGCTGTTAAAATGCAGTATTGTCCTGCCACTGATAGACTATCACCTGGGTCCTTGAGGTCAGGAAAAGGAACGTTTACTCTCTTCTGAGGCAAAGCTGGTAGATATTAATGATCAATGCAATGGCAAATATATTGAATTTTATTTTCCCCTTTAACCTGCCTCAGTAATAATCTTAATAATGGGAAAAGAGGCTCTTATGATCTTTCTCAGAGGCCCTGGCTCTTTCAGATAATTTCCCTCCCCCTGAGAGCTTGAAGGATACAGAAAGGGAAAATTCAATAATTTTATTTCCTTTATATTAAAAACAAAGCGCCTCCAAAGTATGAAAAGTGACAATAAGTCAACTGATGTTTTTCCATTCCTTAGTTCTACTCTAGAGAGAGATTCTTTTTTTTTTTTCTTTCTAGAAACTTAGTAAATGATAAGAGATTGGATGGCTCTCTAAATAGCTAAACATTGGAACATTTATATTGTTATTATTATCTTTATGCATGCTATTTTCCCTTAGCAATAGAAAAGAAAATAAATAGTCTTTTCATTGCTAGTTCTATTTTTGTTGAGGGCTTAACTGGAAGATATATCTAATCATAATGAGCAGAGCATAAAGAATATTAAGATTAAAAGAACTTATATTTTCCTTTATCCTCTCAACAATCTCCAGATGGATTTCCTACGGGTTGCCTTCTAAATCTTCTTACACAGGGAGCTGTAAATCCTGAACCCAGCAAGCTTCTGGTTTGGCTGAACATAGCCTTTCATGTACAATATGTACAGCCTGAATAATGGCAGAAAATTATTCAGAGGATAATTATAGCAATTGATCTTGAGATATTTTGCAGCATCCTTCATAGATCATTCTTCAAAGCTTGGAGAATTGGTGTCTGTGGAGTCCTCCAGAGGCAAAAGCTTCTAGGGTTTAATGTAAAGTAAATAGCTTGCAAGAGTAGAGTCACCTGAAAAGGAAGTGGGGACAATCTTAGTAGAACTCAGGTTACAGGTCAGAGTCAGCTTAAAGAACCATAGGATTCTGATGGTTCCCTAGATGACTATAAACTTGATCACCTTCTCAGACCATGGCCTCCATCTCATATATGCTAATACACATGAGTCTTTAATTATACATTGCTCTCTAATTTATGAAGATTTCTCCTGGGAGTTCTCTCACGTGACTCTGAAGTGGGAAGGGTGATGAGCCATTAACCTACTTTACAGATAAGGAAAACTATATTGAGTGGTCAGACAATTTCGCCAAAGCAAGTGATGACCCCAGGAGAGCAGGGTCTCCTGACCTAAGTCCAGTACACTCTGCACCAGACCACCCCAAAACAGGAAACAAAGTTCCCTCCTGACTTTTCTGAGGAAATGCAACAGACCATGCAACCGATAGTCATCTCTCCTACCAGGAAGGAATGATTCAAATTCCTATTCCTCCTTTTAATGCCACCTTTATATATATGCCTCCTTGTATACCCCCCAACCCCCCCCCCCACCCCCCCCCACACACATCTCCTCTTTCCTTTATTTTTCTCAATGGTCCTGCCATAGGAAGTAAACAGATGGGCAGCTGAGCCAGCATACCTGTACTGGACGAAGAAATCAATAGAGACAGTTATTTCATAAACGGCTCCACTAGGCATGGGGAAATTTATGGCTTAGAAAGCACAGCGGTTGGAGGAGGGGGGTTCGGAGGAGGCAAACATATCCTCTCATGAAGGCAGCTTGCTCTCAGGGATGCCTGGCACATACACAGTCAGGCCATAGCTGTATGGACTCAGCTCAAATACTTAGATTGTGACATTTTAATTTTCATATCCCTGACACCTATTATGATGCCTGGTATTTTATATATAATTATGTAAATCTTATCATGCACATTATATATTTTATTATGCATATTGAAAAATTTTTATAAATACTTTATATTATTACATAATTATTGTTTCTTTTTTAAAGTGAACTTTTAATTGAGCTGATGGTGTGATTTCTGACACATTTGCATGAAGCCTTGGGTAACTGGTAATTATGGGCTGGAAAAAAAGAGTTGTGGTTAGAACAAAGAAAGCCTGGAAATCAAATGATGACTGACTTAATCTGTTCAATTAATAGGAAGCAGAAATGGCCAGATTTGTATCCCCAAATCATTAGCCAGTCATTAACCTTCCCCCACCTCCACGTTTTACAGAACATTTTTTCCCTACTGAATCCCAGTGAAAAATAACATAATCATCTTTTGTTTTATAACTTGTGCATACCTACTTTAAATTACCATAATTAAAATAATCCATTATTCCTCTGTCTTTGTGGCTGAGACTGAGGTTTCTTCAAAGTGACTGCACAAGGTGTGAGCATCTGTGTGTGTATATGTCTAAGCTTTTTCTTAGACTGATAACCAAAGTTTGTGTTTTCATGAAGCTTCATCCAAAATCTGAAGTGATTTCTTTCCTTCCCATCAAAGTGAAAACAAGGCCTCTCATTGAGAAGAGTTGCAGTGTGTGTGTATTACAAATATGGTGACATAGGGAATTGCCATATTGCAACAGATCCTTAACCAATTAGCCTAGGATTCCACTATCTATCTTTATCCTAAGGGCTGTACTATGGAAGTACAATCTTATTATCCTTGATTCCAACCCTCAAGGTAAGGCATTTATCTATCTTGCTCATAGGTTGATATGGTTTTATCAGTGACAAATGTGTTTAAGTTTTCCTTAAACCAATTTCCAAGTTAGGACCATAGATGATAATATTTTACCAACCTATGTGTTTAAATGGGCATTATGCACTTGAGAGTAGCTACATGTTTTCCTGTGATTCTACTAACTTATGGTGTAGCCAGAGAAATGCTGAATTGTGAGGTAGGCAATCAGGCCCCCACATGTGAGTTCACAACTGATTAGAAAGTGTCTTTCATCAAACTACTATTCCTTCTGCACTCTCAGTTTTCTTATGTATAATGGGGGAGGATTGATGATCTCCAAAATATTGCAAGCTCTAAAATCATATGAATCTACAAGGCCTATGTCCCAAACCTTGGGGGGGGGGGATTTAGGGAATTGAATTTTATGGCTTATGATGTGTTCTTTTGCATTTCCTCAGTGGTTATAACACCTGTTACCCCCTTGAAAGCAAATTTCATTTTCAATAGTTAAAGGTCATTAAGAACTGAGCCTAGGGATTAAAGTGTTTGATCAAACTGGTTATGAGCATTTTAGTTCAAAAAATGAGCTGTGACCATAAACTGATAAGATTGGTTTTCTCAAAATGTCATGGAAATTCACTTTGAGAACCTAGCCCAAAGACAAGTTTTAGGAAGGAATGCTGACAGTTAAAAGCTGCTTTGAAAAAAAAAAATTCTTCATTTGGACAAATATGTCATGTATCAGGTCAAATTTAAAATACTAGTAGTCTCATCCTTTTTAAAGATGTTTTTTAGCTGTAGTTTGGATTTTCAAGCCAGAAACACTTCTTATACCAAAGTTAAAAGCAGTTGCTATGTAAGTAATGCCATACCTCCTCAGCATAATAGTTACTCAGGGGATGAAGAGGATGCATTTACTTATTTTTCAGTGTATTATCCTATCTAATAAAGAGGGAATATGCTAATTGACCCTCACACCATCACAAAGATGGCAGCGCCCATAGCCAATAAAGAGGGAATATGCTAATTGGCTGCCAAAGATGGCAGTGCCCACAGCCACAAGATGGCAGTGCCCAGTCCCTTCAGCCCTTCCAGGACTACTTCCGGAGTCCCCCAGTCTCCTCAGTCCCCCAGCTACCCAAGGCCAGCCCGAGGCACAGGTAAGCTTCAGATGGTAGCTGTTCAGCCACCTAGGGCTCTCCTGAGGCACAGGTAGGCCTCAGATGGTGGCTTCCCATCTGCTCAAGGCCGCCCAAGGCTTAGGTAACCAGGGCCGGCTGAGGCTTGCGCTGTTGGCAGTGGCAGCAGCACAGATCTGATGGAGCGTCACCTTCCCCTGATTGCTGGGTAGCCTCCTGTCCCTGAGGGCTCCCAAACTGTGAGAGAGGGCAGGCAGAGCTGAGGGACTCCCCCTCCAGTGCATGCATTTTCATGCACCAGGCCTCTAGTTATTGATAATAATGATGATTAACATGTATTAACAGCTTTATCTACATTAAGTAAATTAGATACTTATCTCATATATTTTCTCAACTATATGAAGTAAAAAGCCAATGAAGAAACTGAGTCTCAGAGTGGTAAAGTAACTTGTCAGGGATAACAAAACTAAGAATTGGCATAGCAGTATTAAAAAGTTTCTCTAATTACAAAGCACACTGTTGCAAATTCAGAAATTCAATTATTGGTGAAAAACAATGCTTTCTTCACAATCATGCTTGGCCCTTCTTAATCTGAATCACTCCAAAATGTGGTGTCTGAGATGAAAACTTGGGTGTAGACTGTTCATTTGGAGGATAATATCCATACAAAAGGGAAGGGGCCTGGTGAGTGTGAGGCAGCAAGGATTCTCAGGTTGCTGCTCCAAGCAGAAGCACACAGAAGGTCTTCTGCCACAGGTACCCTACAGAGGGAGGCCTGAGCAGTCACGCACCAGCAGGCTTCCAGTGGCTGAGGGTTGTCTTGATAGTGGCAGGTGACTGGCCTCCTGATAACCACTTGTGCACAGGCTGAGTCGGGTGTTCATGCAGCACAATGAAGATGTGAGCAAGCTCTTCCTTGGAGTAGAAGGGGCAGGTAAGGCGAGCTTGTGGTTTTGTGGAATTGTTCAAGTTAGCTGCCCCCAGAGTACCTGCTCTGACTTCCATAACATTCTTGCTACTGAAATTTTTGTTCTCTCACCCCTGAATAACCTCTCAATTTTCTATTGAAATTCCACTCATCCTTTAAGGCACTAGCTGTGTCCTCTTGTGAAGCCTCTCTGCCCTGCCTCACCTCTGACCTCCTACTAAAATTCTGTCATAAGACCATTAGCTATTCCACTGGTGTCCTAGAAACACTTGCTTACAAGCTTGTCTCTCTCATTAAATCTAAATTCTTTTAGTGCAGGGGTTGCACTTGTTCATTTCTATAACCCTACCACAGCCAAGATTTTTAAACCTACTCTACATATTTTTATTAATGAAATACAAGAGGCTGATAATACTCACTTTTTATGGTTTTGCAGGTTTCAGTTCTGACTTCTTTCTGCCTTCATCTGCCCAGACTTAGCAGAATCCTATCACTTTCTATCATCCAGACCTCTTCGATCTTGAGATGTGGCATCCAGAACTGCTAAGAGTGTTTCGGAGGATGTTGCCCCATATGCATCAAGATGGTTCTGTTTTCTCTGTTCCTCCACCCAGCAGTAGCCACACTTCTACTTCATTCATTGCTGGCAATCATCTTGATGCACGCATTACAGTGATTCATGGACAGGCTTCTCTTCTCTAATGGACTGCAGGCTCCCCAGGGGAAAGCAATTGTCTTATTTATCTTCCTGTTCCCATAAGGGAGAGAAGGTGTCAAACTGAATGGTCAAGGACATGCACCTTCTATTATAATGGTAACAGTAATAAGGTTACCTAGCAATGATCGAGCACTTACCATATCCCTGTATCTGAGCACTGTGCATACATATCACATATAACTCTTGAGATAAATGGTCCTATTATTATCCCCATTTCACAGAAAAGTGCCAGTGGTCTTGATTCAGCATCTAGAAGGATTTAGAAATCTGAAGAAGGGCTGTGCATAAGTTAAATAAGAGTTCAGAGATGAAACATAATTTTGAAAGATATTACAGGGTGTCAGAGAAAACTTAACTAAAGGAACTAAGTTCTCCTTATCTCAGGACCCCTTGCTTTTTATTAACACCATTCGTCCTAAGACAAGGTAGGGTTTTGTATACATAGTCCATTGTCAGAATGAGGAATTGCCTATGGCTATTCAAGTATTTGGCAAGTTGGAGGCAATAATATGTAGATTAAGATGCTCTGAGCTGTCTGGCAGCAAGCAATCATTTTATGCATCCTTTTCAGATTTGGGGAAATGCATTTTAGCCATTTCCAGATGATTCAGCCTTGTTGATATGCTGGAATTGACTTCCAGCAAAAAAGGAACCCAAGGATCAGATAGATTAAGGGACTTGCCTGTGATTATGCATCTAGCAAGTGTCAGATTCAGGATTGAAAGCTAGTTCTCCCTGATCCTAACCAAAGTCTTTGCAATGTTAAAATACTGCATGGCCTATTAAGGGCTGTCCCAAAAGATAAGAGAGAACACAGAGAACATCATCAGGGACAACCAAGGATGATTTTGTCGCTTGGGGACATTTGGTAATGTCTGAGGGACATTTTTGGTTGTCACAGCTGGGGAAGGAAGTGGGGGAATACTATTTGTCTCCGGTGGATAGAGGTCAGGGATACCACTAAACAGTCTACATTGCTCAACAACGAATGATCTGGCCCAAATCATTAATAGTGCTGAGGTTGAGAAGCCCTGGTTTAAATGAAGAAATAAAGAAAGAGGAGGAAATAGGTCAACACAATGCAGTGGCAGAGTTGGGATGAGGGCGTGAGCCTTAGCCTCTTTATCCCATTGCATTTTCTGCTCTCCTATGCCCTGAAATTGTGCTGGCTCATGCTGACGGATGGTACAAACTATATGTGAAATTGCTTTGTAAGCTATAATGTTCCCACAAAGGTTGGGTTCTTGTCATCAGCAGTGCCCCCTGTTGAGCCTTCCTGTAACTTCTCCAGACTTTCCTCACACTTGACTGAATCTATTTCTCTTTTTCAGCTTTTCCTTCTTTCACAGAGCTCTGAGTGCATTCTCTCCTGGGCCATCCCTGCCCACTACCCCCTGAGGTGATCACAGAGAATTTTTTACCTTATTTTTCTCTAACTTTCTTAGTGATTTTGAACAAAAAGTGGCCCTTTTGGTTAGTGTATTTCTCAAGGCTAATGCAATCCAGGATGTTTTTGTCCTTCTGGGCTTAGTATGTGGCTTGGTTTCATTTAAAACAGGATTTATTAAGTGGAGTCATGTTTATGACCCAATTGGGGAAAGTATTTATTTTTAACATCTTATTTTTGGCGTCTCTAAATGACATTGGTTCCTGACAAGACTTGCCATCTCTGGAGTTCAGTTAGGTCCTCTTCAGTTTACCTGCTCTGACATGGGTTTTTTTTTTCTTTTCTTTTTTTAAATTCTTACCTGAAGATATTTTTATTAATTTTTTTAGAGGAAATGAGAGAAAGAGAGAGAGGGAAACAACATACACCCATGTGAGAAAGTAACATTGATTTGTTGCTTCCCATACATGCTGAAAATGGAAATTGAACCCATAACCTACTAGATATGTGCCCAGGAACCAAATCTGCAAACTTTTTGGTGTATGGAACAATGCTCTAACCACCAAGTCACCTGGCCAAGGCTAACAGTGTTAGCATCTTCCATAATTCTGATCACTGCTGCACTTTATTCCAAGTCTCATCACAAGCAATGCTGGTCTTGATGGCCTATTGCATGCATGATACCCTGAGTGGACCTCTCTTCTTCTTCAGACCCAATTCCATTCTTGAGCCTCCAGCCCACTAGGATAGGGCAATGGAACATAATCTTCCACAGTGAGGTTGTGAAAAACCCTAAAAATCCCAGTTTGCAATCAGTTTTAAAGGGCCTCACGCAAAGGATCTGGGTCCTATAGTAATTAGAATAGGTGTTTATCCATAAATTTTTCTGTACCTTTTAAAATTTCATTCTAACTATGTTCAGCCTGTAAGGGATTACAATCAGTTAAACAAGAATGCAAGCAATCACTAATCTAAATAAGCAAATAAACAAGAATTCTGAAATTTTCTACCTACAATGTGAAATAATAGGGCCAAAATTAATGCTCCAAAATCCCAGCAAATTTGAACATCTCCAAGTATTGTGTGTTACTGTGTATCTATAATAATAAAAGTGTAATATGCTAATTAGACTAGACATCCTCTGGACAAAGCTGGGGCTGCAAGGGAAGCCCGGATCTCGGGTGCCAGAGGGAAGCTAGTGCCAGCAGCCCTCGGAAGGAAGGCCTACTCTTGCATGAATTTTGTGCATCAGGCCTCTAGTGTATATATATTTAGGAGAAGTGTGTGTGATATGAGAAGGATGGAATATGCATATTTTATCCCATTTTTTTTCTCTTTTTCTTTCTCTCTAAGATCTCCCAGAGGGATTTTGTTAAATGCACAAGATGGAGTGTTCAGGCCTAAAGAAACCAGGCTGGCTTTGGAGAAGCTCAGGTTAGTTGCCTTTCATACTGTGTCTTGTATTATCATGCAAACCATAGCGCTAAGGTTAGAAAAATCTGCTGCTTTAAGATTCTGGGCAAACTACAAAGTACAATTGACCCTCCATACTTGTGGATTCTACAGCCATGGATTCAACTACTGGCAGATTGCAATATTCAGAAAAAATGTTTTGTTGTTGCTGATATGTCTCTGTAAATGGGTCTATGATGATTGCTCCTCTACTGAATACTGCAGACTTGTTTCACTTGTCATGATGCCCCTAAACAATATAGTATAGCAACTATTTACATGGTATTTACATTGTGTTTTGTAATACAAGTAATCTAGAGGTGATTTAAAGTATACCGGAGGCTGTGCATAGGTTATATGCAGATACTGTGCCATTTTATATATGGGACTTGATCATCTTCGAATTTTGGTATCCTTGGGGGCCCGGAATTCAGTCCCTAATGATGCCAAAGACAACTATGCATGTTTGTTTGGCTGGTCCTTCTATTTCCTTGATTCCAATCCTGTATGCTTTCTTCTCTTTGCCAAATACCAAGGAAGGAAACAAAGTTTGAGTGCCATTGGTGGCCTGGCTTCTGCAGATGGCCATCATAACCATCAGAAAGGCCCCAGTTCTCTCCTTCTCAGGATTCCTTTGCAGCATGTTACAAATGCTCACTAGAGTTCTATTTGGCTCTAGAGCAAAAGACAAGCAAGAGTCAACAGAAGAGTAACTTTGCATTGAAGCTGTAGCCCAAATTTTGATGCTAATTGAATTCACCATCTTTCATATTCTTGTCATAATTAGATACAGCCAAAATCTTCAAGCTCTACTGGTTATTTAGTTTCCCATTTATGGCTTCTCATTTTGAACTGCTGTGCATTTTTTTCATACCAATTTGTTCTGCTTCTGTTGCCCTTTCTTCCAAATGCCATTGGGAACCCCAATTCCAAAGTAAACAAACTCCTCTTTATTCATAATTTTCCCACCATCTATTCGTCTTTCCCTGGCTTTGAGTGGAACCTGGAAATCACTCAGGAACACTGCAATCTAGTGTGGGTGCTAGGAGCTCAGGTTCTGCTTTCAAATATCAGTTCTGTCACTCACTAAGAGTCTTATCTTGGTCAAGGTGTCAACAATTTCTTAGGCTGGGTTGCTACATCCATAAATGGGATAAAAAATACTCCCTCTGGATTATTATAAAGATTAAATGAGTATAAATATAAAGCACTTAGAACAGTCCCTTTCACAGTAGAAGATTTTAATAAACTATAATATTTAACCCTAACTCATTGGGTCAGTGGATAGAGCATTGGCCTGTGGACTGAAGGGACCCAGGTTCAATTCTGGTCAAGGACATGTATCTTGGTTGCGAGCACATCCCCAGTAGGGGGTGTGCAGGAGGCATCTAATCAATGTTTCTCTCTCATTGATGTTTCTAACATTCTATCCCTCTCTATAAAAAAATCAATAAAATATATTTTTAAAAATAGTATTTAAATAGCAATGACTGCATTCTGTGCATGTCAGTATTTATTTTGTTGGATGTTCTCAATATCCTTTCAATGATGTCTTTCCTTCTTCAAGCCATTACTCCAATCTCATGTAAGAAGTACCTCTCACTGTGAAACCCATCCTTGCAAGGTATGCTGCTCTTTATTCATCCCACTCCTAACCTCACATTTCTCTAGAACTTCTGCCTGGTCTCACAAAACTTTGAGTCCCACTTTCATATCAAGTGAAACTCCTCAGATATAGCTTGCTCTACCCATTTGCTGTGAATTGGTATTAAATGCTCACTTTGCAACTGAGGAAACAAGCCTCAGTTGGAGAGGCTCAGACTTTTGCTCAAGAGCACATAGCTAGTAAAAAATTAAACCCAGACCTGCTGACTGTTAAGCTTAGACACTTTGAATGGCACCAGAGCTGCCTCACAAGGCTTTCTGAGGTTTATACACATTTGCTTGGCATTTTGGTCCCCAGAAGGGGCATTTACTGTCATCTGAAAGCTTGAAGATGTTACTCTGTCTTTCTGTAGATTATCTTCCCATATGGTCCATTTTCATCGTCAGATGTGTAGTTTTCCATGAGATTTCTGTTAACTTTCCTTTCCCAGACTTTGAGGACATTTCTATGATCCCATTTTCCGGAGCAAAGGGGCCCATTTTACCATGGCAGGTGTAAAGAGAAAAAGGAAAAGCCTCTATATAGCCTCAGCCAGCAGGGTTTCCACCTTGTAGGGCTTAATAGCAGGCCCATGTCATTCAAGATACATACATCAATGGGCTAATGGAAACAGGAGACTGGGAATTAAAGACCCACCTAAACAGAGCTTGGAACTGAGGGCATGCTGCTGGCTGGTCTGGTTGGATTTTTATTTATTTTTTATTCAGTGGAAGGGAGATGGAGATGGCAGATGGATCCTTCTACAGTCTAGCTAGACAGGAAATGACCTGAAGTGCATTCCAAGGAGGAATGGGTGGTATCTCCTCAAGGATAGGAAGCAGAGAGATGGTTTGATGCTGAACACAGAGCTACAACCTTTTGAATAACCATATTTTTTCTCCTTTATGTAAGATGATCAACACACTTCTAGTTGACTACTAAAAGCATACATCAGACTCATTTCAATACTCCTATTGTAAGAAGGATGAAAGAAGAATTGAAGGAGGGTGGGAGGGAAGTTGAATGATGAATATGTGTCAACATCACATCCTCACATGTAAAGAATCAGGTTAGAGGACAAGAGTGTTTATTTCAAGAACACCTGAACCTCTGGAAGTGGGGCTTCCTGCCAGAATTAAACAAATGAATTTAATTACAATTAATTATTTATTCAAGACCTACTATGAACATACTGGGAAACACTAACCTTAACAAAAACCAGCTTCTACCGTAACTGAGTTTACTATTTACTTTCAATTCAGGTAGGAAACCAAACTGTAAACAACAGTGTTGGTTTCACTTCACCTTTGAGTTGGTCCAGGGGACACTCATGTGTAATAAAATTTAAACTACTTTCCTCTGACCATTTAATCTAATGAATTGTTACTTCAGAGATGAGAGTCCTTGGAGGGCATATTTTTTCTCCTTTATGTAAGATGATCAACACACTTCTAGTTGACTACTAAACGCATACATCAGACTCATTTCAATACTCCTATTGTAAGAAGGATAAAAGAAGAATTGACAGAAAATTATATAGCGAGTACTTTTTGTAATTATTTCTATGAGTCATGTAGAAAATTGGGACTCATAGGAGAACTAGGCAAATACTTGGGACACTGAGACAGTTTCCATTTGGGATTCATGTATTTAGAGGGACAGGGATAAATGGCAGAGAGGTAGATTAATTCAATAGCATAAAAAAGTTTTTAGTGTATCCAACATTAGAGTCTGCCTTGGGAGATGGTGAATGGCTCATTACTAAAAGTATTCAAGGGAAAATGTTTTCAGGGATGATGAAGATGAGGCCTCTTGGGATAGGAGTGTTTATTATTTGCCTGTAAACTCCTTTCGCTCCCTGTGGCAGTGTGGGGTCCCAAAATAGCAATGCTTATTTAGATTTCTAGATGATGATGTCCACCCCTTTTCTCCTTCCCAGTCACAGTTCTGAAATCCTTTGAGAGGTTTCCATACAAGAGCAGATGTGGACTAGCGGAGAAAGAAATATTATGTTGCAGCAACTGGTGCTCCATCAAAACAGAGGCCTAGTGAAATGACGGCAGACATCAGTAATGGCCAAAGCACCAGCCTTATTTATAGGTTTGAGGGAAAGATAAATACTGTACATGTACATTCAAATTAAGGCCAAGGTTTCCCAGCATGCATAGCTCTGCATCTCATTCCCGCTGTCACCTCTGCCACTGCTCTCATATTTTCTGAGCTGTTCTCCGAGTTACTGGTAATGCTGTGCCTACTAAAATGGATGGAGTCCCAAGTTGGCTGCAGGGCACAGGAATTTGATCAGCCATATTGCTGGAGCTTAGATTAAAAAACATCACAGCTGTATTTGCCCTTGTCTTCAGCTGCAGCATTTAGACCAATAACGGTGATGTAGGATTTAGGATTACCTGTGAAGGAGCCTCAGGTCCACTGTGGTATAATGGTAGGTAGTAAAGAGAAAAGTGTCCCATAGAAATGCTCCCTCCTCAATTCCTTTCAAATCAACTAAGCATCTGTGGGGTTAGAAGGAGAGGTATGGTCTGTTTCTGTCAGACATATTTTAAGATAGATTTCTGAATGGCATAAAGCTAATGCTCTTTTTACATCATATACTACAAACAATAGAGTACATGCCATGAACATATCCCCTTAGAGAAAGTTCAATCCTACTTTTGATCTTTGGGTAACGAGGTCATCATAATCTAATGTTGCTAATCATGTCAAAGGCAAAATCAATAAGCATATACTTAAGTCTCCATAAGTTTATTTTTAGACCAAATCAATCAAAAGTAGTCAGTCTGATCAGGAATTCACAATATCATTAACTTTAAAACATCAAGATTTATTTTCAAAATGTTAATATATTATTATGTTAAAGAAACTATCTTTTTTAGTTCCTTACAAAATCCTTATATAAATATACTGTGATAGAATTTGAGGCCTTTACTTGTCAAAAGTCTGACTTCTCATCACTGCAAATAAATAAAAGTATAAAAGTATTTTCTCTATATATTTCTGGATGTGCCATCATTTCACTCTAGACTCTAGACTCTAGAGTCTAGAGCTATCTTCCAGTTGTCCCCAAAATATATATACATAGTGGGCAGGACTAGGCATAGATATGGTTTGCAGTTGGACCCAAGGAAAAAAAAATAGAAGGAGAAATAGGAATACACAGATTTAATCTAAATATGGAATATGGTTTTCTCCTTGGGATTTTCGCCTTGAGTCCCAAATGAAAACTTGTTTGAATGAGTCGCTGATTTTTCTTCTAAACTTTTGTTAATATACCAACCAGAACCAGATATCTGCCTGTCTGTATACATGTATGTGTGGAATATGTATTTATTTATGCACATGCATGCAGCTTGTCTATCTACATGACTAAGAGACATTAATTGAAGAGTACATTTGTTCTCAGTGGATGTAGTTAATCCTACAGTGTAAATCTCAACCTAACAGGGTGTGTTAAGATTTGCAATGCACCATTTTTCACTCTCCAAGATTCTTTGGATAATTGCGGAAACTTAGTGCCACATCTTGGGAGGCATCAGCATGGGGTGGGGTGAAGGAAGGAAATTTGTATTTATCTTAATACTATAAAAGTGACTATTTAACTGATAAAGACCAAGACACTTCACATATTTGGTATCATTTTTTTTTCACAATGTGAATAATTATACCTATATCTCAGTATAGCAATTTTCATTTATATTTTATAGACAAGGTTACTGAAGCAGTTAAATAATTTATCCAATATTATATGATTAGTAAGTGGCAATCAGGCATTTATTTAAAGCTCTGGAAACCAGCAATGGGGATTTGAGTTTATTAGAGTGAACTTATGAATAACTTGGTAAGGTCAGAGCTGTAAGTGGTCATGACCAAGATTTAACATAGGACCTCAAAATACTGTTAAATGAATGACTGTAAATTCAGGGTAATCAATCTATTTATCACAGAGTGAGGAAACAGTGTGGTGTCAGGGCTAAATCAGTGCTTAGGTTTCAACGCTGGTAGGGAACCATGGTCAGATAGTGATGGTTTGATTCTGCAGACCAGGTTAGAGGTATGAAAAATCAGTCTAGTACTGAAATAGGCACATTATGGAGCTCTAAATGCATATGTTTCAATTCAGAGTCAACTGACATTTATTGAGTAGCTGTTATGTGCTAGCTTCTTATTCCTGTATGTAGTTTCCACGTTATCTCATTGTACCATTACAGCAATCATTCTTTTAGAGTTGAGGAAATTGAATTTCCTGAAGGTGTGATTTTCTGTGGGTCTCAAACTGATATGTGGTGAAGTCAGTGTTGGAACCCAGGTCTCCTGACTCATGCCAATGTTATTCACATAAGGAGTACAGTCCATTTTTCCATAAGCTTTTCACATGACGTGTTAACAACCTAGCATCATCATTTAGCTCCCAGAATGGCATTCTTTTCTTGTTTTCTTTTTATGTTATTAACAACACTCTCAGTTTCCTTTGTCAATGTCTTCTAAGTTCACCGACTTCTGAACATTGGTGCACTCATAGTTCAGTCTTTGTGGCTTTTCTCTTTCTCTCTACACTCATATCTTCAATGTGCTCATCTCATTTAATGGCTTTTAGTGACATCATGACAACTCCAAAATATAGATCTCTAACCCAGAGCTAACTCCAGTTCTCTCTAATGCTTCTTTTCAATGTCACATTTCAGATTTTTAATCGTGCACTCCTGATATGCCCCAGAACTCGGTCATACTTTCTGTGTCTTACAACTTATCTAACAGCAGCTCTACCCTTCCAGCTGCTCAGGACCCAAACCATAGAATCACCTTCAATGCTCTCATATAGTCCATATGCAATGCCGGCAAATTCTCTTGGCTTTGTCTTCTGAAAATGACTGAGGTCTGAGTACATCTGACCACTCTCACAGCTATCCTCTTGGTCCAATTCACTGTCAATTCTTGAATTATTGCAAGAGACTTTCCTGGTCTGAATTTGTCCACCTTCAACCTATTGTGCTTATAGTAGCCAACGTGATCTAATAAAAGGTTAAGTTAAAACATGTCACTCTTCACCTCACAACTGATTCACTCAGAGTAAAAGGCGGTGTTCTTATAATGTTATACAAAGCTTGACATGATCTGGCCTCATTAAGCACAAATGTCTACCTTAAAGACTTGGCCCTTGCTATTTCTTCTGCCTGGAAAGTATTTTCCCAGACATCTGCATCACTTGCTCCTTCACTTTTTTTTTAATGTTTTCTTATTGATTTTAGAGAGAGGAAGGGAGATGGAGAAAGAGATAGAAACTTAAATAAAAGAGAAATATTGATGGGCTTCCTGCTGCATTCCCTCCTCCTCCTCACCTACTGGGGATTGAGTCGGCAACCTGGGCATCTGCCCCGATTGGGAATCAGCCTTGCAACCTCCTGATGCCCAGGTTGATGCTCAACCAACTGGGCCACGTCACCAGCTGGGTGCTCCATCATTTTTTAGGTCATTCTTACCAAGGTATTTAAATTACACACTATCTTCACACATTCAACTCTTTATCCCACTTTTCTATTTTTCTCCATGGTATTTATATCAGTCTGGCATATTCTATATTTAACTTACATACCTTTTTAATTGCTTCCTCTCCCCCTAATAAGTGTGAGCACTAAGAATGAAGCAGGCAAGGATTTTTGCTATTTTATGCTTGCTATTGCATCCCCAGCAAAGGGGATAGCACATAGGAGAAATTTTTAAAAAATTAAAAATAGAAAACCGTGATTAAATGTCTGGGAGAGAAGGAGCCATAAGAATTCAGCACTCCAGGAAGAGGCACGGAGAGTGATATAATCCCTGATAAGTAGGCAGCCAGCTAAGCAGTTTCAGTGAGACGCTAGGAGTATGTGCACCAATGCACAACCTCACAAATTCATGTAGCAGAAAATCCCCCCATATTCCAACATTTATCCCTTTGCCTCAGAAAAAAAAAAAACTAATGCTCAGAAACACGATAGGTCATGAACCATGTAAGTATTTATAAAGTTGTGTAAATATAGAACACAAGTCCTAAATCTATTTCTTTTGTAAGTTGCAGAATTGCAAAATGAAAATGGGAAATGAAAGAAAACACCTTTGAGTATCTGTTTATGGACCCCTCCCTGTTATTATATCTGACCTCCACCCATATACCCTTCCAATTGGGACACTCTCCATTTTTGGTAGAGAGCACAGCCTGGTAAAAAGACCATGGATCCTGAAATCAGAAACTGGATCTAGGATCCAGTGATTATACCACTTCCTGACCACAGAATCTTGGTCAATTAGCGTGACTCTTCTGAGCCTCAGTGCTCATTGTCATATAGGCAGATAGGTGGGATAAAATATACTTGGTAGGGTAATTGTGAAGATTAAATTATATAAGAATTCTCTCTCTCTCTCTAAATACACACACACACACACACACACACACACACACACTATATGACTGGCCTGTAATTCATGCTTCTTAAAATTTGATTGGAATTAATTACTATGTACTCTGGTTTCTGGTGCAGAGCTTCTGAAACCCCTGTAATTTCCTAAGTGATAAGAGGACTAGGGTCATCTTTTGTTTTAATGTTTGGCCGTTGGCCCTAGTTCCTGGCTCATAAATCCCTTGAAGTTTCTTGAGTGATAGCAGTATCTTTTGTTTTAATGAGGAGACTCCTGGATTCGAGTGGTCACCATATAAAAACAAGCCATGACTAGAAGCTTGGCATTTTTGGTTCAACTCCCCATTTTCCAGAGAGGGAATGGGGGCTAAAAATAGAGTCAAGGATGGATTCTGTCTCCGTGATAAAGTCTTCATAACCATCCCTAAAGGACAGGGCTGAGGGAGCTTCTGGATTGGTGAGTCCATGTCAATGCTGGGAAAGTGGCGGCTCCAGGGAGGACATGGAAGCTCCATACCCCTCCCCACATACCTTGCTTATGCATTTCTTCCAGCTGGATGCCCATCTGTACCCTTTACCATGTCCATTTGTAATAAATCAGTAAAAATAAGCAAGTGTTTTCCTAAGTTCTGTGAGCCACTCTAATTAGTTAATTGAATCAAAGGAGAGGGTCATGGAAACCTCTGATTTACAGCTAATAGATCGGAAGCTAAGGTGACAACCTGGGCTTGCAATTGGCATCAGAAGTGGGATGTGGCTTTTTGGGACTGAGCTCTTATCCTGTGATATCTGATGGTATCATCATGTATATGGTGTTAGAATTAAATTGTAGCACATAGCTGGGGTTGCAGAATTGTTTGTGGGAGAAACCCCTACACAAGTTGTATCAGAATAGTTGTGAGTGGGATAGTAGTTTGAGAGTAAAGTCAAAAACAGGAGTAGAGTGTTGATTTTCTACAATCAACTGCCTGCCAATGTATATATAATGCATTATATGATGTACATGATATAAATATATATAATATATACGTATATTTAGATATATGCATACTATATATATATGCACTTAATGCATATTAAGTGATTGGCACTTAATGCATATTCCTTAAAAGGTTCTAAATTCTATGTGTAAGAAATACAATGTTGACAGAAAAGCAGAGACCGATGGCTTAGTGTTGCATCATTCTTTCCCATATATATTCAACTAACTTGGTTTCATGTCCTGAGGACACACAGCTACAGTATATCAATAGGAGTAAAGTATGCTGGAAGGCCTAACACTTCTACCTGAAATATGTATTGTAGATGATTGCTCATTTTCATCCAGGTTCTGTTTTGTATTTTATAGAATCCAGATCATTTCAATGTCAGCTAAAATAAGTTTTAATTAAGAATCTTACCAGGTGTATTGATCTTGGCAAGTGGTTCTGGAACATGCCTTGGTGTAATATTCTTGGGCTGGTTGTCCAATCAGCCCTCACAACTCTGTGTGCAGAGGTCCTTTACTGTGGAAAATATTTGGGAATAGTTTCCCTAAGGTGTACATGTTTCCAGCAGCATTACTGCCTCGGAGATCCCACTTGAGGTCTCAATAGAATCTTAAGAAATTTTACTCAAATCGTGATGCCCATAGATACCATGGGAGAAAGCAATGTGATTTGAAGCCCAACTCAAGAAACAAAATTTAAAACTTGTTTCTAAAATTAGTGATTTATTAAATATCTCGTCTTCTCCTCTTCTCCCTCCTCCTCCTCTTCCTCTTCATCCTCTTCCTTCTTCTTTTGTTAATCCTCACCAGAGAATATTTTTCCATTAATCTTTAGAGAGAGTGGAAGGAAGGGAAAGAGGGGAGAGAAAGAGAGAGAAAAAAAAACATTGATGTGAGAGAAACACATAGATTAGTTGCATCCCTGACTGGTCCCTGACTGGTCCCTGACTGGGCCAGGGATCAAACTCTCGCCCTTGACTGAGAGTTAGACCTGAAACTCTTCAGTGAGTAGGCCAATGCTTTCACCATTGAAAACACTGGCCAGGATATATCTCATCTTTTAAAAAAATTTCTTCTCAGTTTATATCCCTTCCAATACCATAAGGGCCAGCATGTCTTAGAAAGCAGTGGTTAGAAATTATACGCTTATCCATATGCATTATGTGCTTCATTTTCTTCCCAATTCAGACTTTTTCCCATGATAATAACAGAAAATAAGAGGTGTAGGCTTATTAAGAAAGGAGGATTAGTGACCCTCTGGGGAGATGACCTTAATCGATTTAAATGGATTTGTACTGTGACAAGTATTTGGGTTCTCATCCACCTTAAGAAATTTCAAAAATTACTAATGCCTCTGTTTAGCCAGCAGACTTTAGAATTTTTAAAAGATGATCAGGTGATTCTAATGTGCAGACACACTTGTGAATTACTACTATGGGCTCATGTCGGGAACCAGCCATTCATCATTGCAAAGTCCATCTGAATCAAAGTGTATCAAATTTCATGGAGCCAGAGATACTGTCCAGAATATATGTATCCTCACCAATGTCTGGCATCAATATACAAGGCCAAAATAGCTAATTTTGAAAGGGAAATGATTATATCTTTGACTATGCTATAATCTAAATTATAAATGTATCTAAATTATAAATGAATAAATACATTTTTAATGATAAAGAAAAATCTAAATAATATACAGGCCGTCTGTGGGTAGCAACTTAACTATTATAAGAGTGCTATTCAACGGAAATAAAAGGACATTAAAAGCAGTTTTCAGTTACTGGGAGAGCTCTGCTGCTTAAACCAAGTGCCCATATAACCTGTGTTTGACTGTATCCTTTTAAAAAGTGTATCCCAACAGTCAGGAGTGGAAAGATCAGGAAAATCTAGATTTGAATGTGAGAAAAGTAAGTCTATGGTCTAAGCTCTAATTTGAGATATCCACATGGGAATTTGAAGTGGGAATCAAAGGTAATAAAGTTCAGCCACCCCCACTCTCTAAACTTTAACAGGGTGACAGCTACTCTGCATAGTACCATCTGCAGGACAGGCCACCATCCCTTGGGTTTTCATGCACATCAGAGCAAACAGCTCTTAGGAAAAGGGAAGCCTGACCAGAACTAAGTTGAATCCTCATGGAAGGGTGTGAGAGTCTGGGCACTCTGACCGCTCTCCTCATGAACCCATTCTGGAGATGGAAAGGTTGCCCACCTCCATCCACTGGGAATAAAATGGGATCCACATATGTACTTGAAATATTTCAAGAAGCCACACTCAAAAAAGAAACAGGTGAAATGATTGTTAATGTGTCTTTTGTTACCCAATCTATCTTATCATTTCAACATGCAATAAATATAACAAAATTATTTAACATTCCTTTCTTTACAAGGCTTTGGAATTTTATATATATATAACATCTTATTGTGGACTAATTACACTGGGATGTAAAGGAAAGATCACAGGTCTGAGTAAAAATGTATGTTCTATTTGAGGCTTACCTGGCAGATTACACTATACTAGAGGCCTGACACATGAAATTCGTGCAAGGGGCTCAGCCCTCACAGACGCAGTGGCTTGACTAGGCCCCCACAGCCCAGGTTTCGTCCTTACGTCTGGAAGGTCATTTGGCTGTCCAATCTAATTAGCATATTATGCTATTATTATTGTAGATGGTCTTTACAGTTGTTTCTTAGTCCTTATGTTCTCTTACTTGATATCAAGTCAGTGTGGTACATGGAAAAAAATGGGTGAGAATGGCTGAGCCTCTGAAGCTGGGATAGTCCTCATGGCAAACCTGCATTGATTTGCTCTTTTTATCTCAATTTAGGACAATTAAAAAAGTGTCTTCATTTTTCAGCAACGCAGTAGGTGAGCAGAGGATAGGGTCTTTGTCCCATAAAAACAAAGGGATTCCATGGGATGTGGTTCCAGGGAAAATCTCACTGTAAGGATTGCTTAATAGGAAATTAAACTTTACTATTGACCCTAGTGGTCAGGCAATGAACAGTGTGGCATAAATCAAACCCTTGACCCATGAACAGAAAGCAAAGCCCTTTTGATTAGTTTTTGCACGGCTTTATTAAAAAGAGCACTGCACACTTCCATGATCCCTTTCATTCCAAAGACTGATAGAAATCACGAGGAACCGTCCACCACCCCTGACAATGACTCTCAGAGCAATGGTATGCTTGGGGACAGCATAGCTTTGTCTGGCCTCCTTGCGTGGGGTGGCCTTGGAGCTATTGAAAGTCTCTATGCTTTGCCCCACTTTCAGATACACTTGCTCAAATGGTTGTCTATTTAGGCCAGTCACGAAAACGTCTGTTTTGCTGGTGGGATGCGAAGGGACAGTGGTGAAGTATTTGAAATAAAATGAGAAAAATGAATGTTCAGCCCATCTGTTTTCCTGAAGCGCTGTATGGCCCTAGCCAGCAGCCTCTCCATTTCTAGGCTCCTTTCTTCCCCGTGTAAAACAAGCAAAGCCCTTCCCACGTCCATAGTGAGGGTCATGTTCATGGACTCCTGGCACACTGCACAGGAAAGCTTAAGATAAATTCAAGCTCCCACGGTGAATCATGGAAGAAGCGGGATGGTAAATAACTGTCAAATCTTGCTAAGCAGTTCAGGCAGATGAGGAGCAGGAATCCCCTGAAAGTCAGGTCAAGTACAAAGGGAGAGGGGTGGAAGAGAAAGGAAGGAGGTGTAGGGGGATGTTCGCTGTTCTGAGACAAAATGCTAAGGAGCTAAGGATGGTAAAGTTTGGAAACCTTGCCTTTGTCCTGGGAGGGCTTGACAAGCAAAACTGATTAGCTGTAGAATATCATTTAAATCTCCTCGTAAAGCAAATCCAAGTCTTTAATCATTATCTCTCAAACCACCAAAGAGCTCCAGACACACACACACAGCCTCACTGAGAGACTTGTCAAGACTGAAACAGTAATTCACAAATTCACTAAAATTCCCTGCTCCACCGAGCAGTATGACAGCGCCAGCGACCGTGGTAACATTTCTATTCAAACTGGCTTTGGAGCCGAAGCTATAAATATCCTTGCAATATTTCCAACTTCAGAACATAAAGACAGCTTTACAGCACTGATAAAATAGAAATTACTTTCTCTCTGAGGTCTTGCTGGAATTTTAATGTCTGTTTTGCAATAAAGCAGCTCCTACACAATTTGATTTGAGGGAAAGAAAACAAACGGTCTAATTTAGTTACAATAACGACTCTGCTTGTATTGTTTGCCCTACTTGTTTCTCTGTCTTCTGGGCTGTTCAAGTTTGTAGCAGGGAGCAGAAGGGGTGATGTTTATGAGAATATTAAAATGGTTTCTTTATTATTTAAAGATACATTGTCCCCCATCCCTCCTTGCCACAGAGCAACCAAATTTTTTTTTTTCAAAGCAGAAATAGAGAGAAGGAAATAAACTTTACAGCCCTTAATAGCGCTTTGTGAAAATTGCTTGTTGGAACTGTTAAGCTGTTGACCAAAGATGACACGAATTTAAAAGGCTTTTGAAACGTAAACGATCATAGCAGCTTTAATTATTCCATATGTTGCCCCAGTTCTAGTTAATGCCTTCAGAGCTGAGCAAAGCATCTTTTTAAAAAAATCCATATACATTCCTCTCCTTTGTATATTACATAATGGGGAGAGAGAGAGAGAGAGAGAGAGAGAGAGAGAGAGAGAGAGAGAAAGAGAGAGAGAGAGAGAGAGAGAGGGAGGGAGGGAGAAAGGAAGAGGGAGAGAGAGGGGGAAGGGAGAGGGAGGAACACTTTGTGTTTGTACATGGACTGCATGCTGAAGGCATAGGAAAGTCGTGTTGAGAACAGAAGCTAAGAATGGAGCAGGCTTTCTGGGGACAAGAACTGAGTGATTAAAGGGAGGCAGGATTTGATTACTTATCAAGGATGTAATTAACCCAAGCTCAGACTTCTTGGAAGAGGTTTAGGGTTCAAATTAGTGATAGTTAGGTTTTGGGTTCCCACCAATTTATCTTTGCATTGAAAAAGGATTTCTCCCTACTTGAAAAGCATCATGACCCCATTAACACCTTCCAACTGGCTTGTCAAAGGGTCTCTCCTAGGTCAGATGCCCCAAGCAAACCCATGAGGCAGAAATTCTCTTCCACAATCAATCAGCCTCCCCTCTTCCTTTACTCATCTTCTTCCTTATATTGGTCTTCTTGCTCCTTGTGCCTAGAACAGACTCTACTACCTTTTCCTTTTTGGATTCTCAAAATTTTTTTCATCTCCTTCCATCCAAACATTACATCTAACTGTGCCTACATCCCAATAACCTAATACACCAACAATTCTCACCCTTATTCTAAACATCTGTGTTCCTCCAATGTAGTGTACTATACTTCATAACCTATAAAAATATTTGGCTTTGCCAGAATCGGTTTGGCTCAGTGGATAGAGCATCAGCCTGCAGACTGAAAGGTCCCAGGTTCGATTCCGGTCGGGGACATGTACCTTGGCTGTGAGCACATCCCCAGTCGGGGGTGTGCAGGAGGCAGCTGATCGATGTTTCTCCCTCATCAATGTTTCTAACTCTCTATCCTTCTCCCTCTCTGTAAAAAATCAATAAAATATATTTTTAAAAAATATTTGGCTTAAACAGGAAATTAGGCACTTGTGTTCATAGGACCCTTCAGATTTCACAAAATAGCTCATTGATTGCCTAAAAGGAGGCAACCACTGGCTACACTCCTATGTCAATCACGGAACCAGCACTTATATTATATAAGATAATATAAGGAGGACTCCTGTACATTTAAACTGCTCTGCTGCTTTACAAAAGTTTGAAAATCACTTCTGTTGTCCAGGCCTTTATTTTTCAGAAGAGAAAACTTAGATGCAGAGACAGGAAATAAATAACTTTTATTTATTTATTTATTTATTTATTTATTTATTTTTTATTTTTTTTATAGCTGAATAATGGTAGAGTGGGTACAAGTACAAAAGTGGGTTTGCTATTACAATGGTAGGGTACTAATCTCTAATGAACTAATTTGTACCTAAGTGATCAATGTTAGGAATAGTTCATTAAAACAAAAATAGTAATAAGTGATTGTGATGCCCTTGCCAAGGAGACATTTCAAGAATTAGATTTTGTAGGGAAGCAGGTCTCAAAGTTTGGTCTGAGAATTCAATAAGGAGAGGACAGTCTTTTCAACAAATAGTTCTGGGAAAACTGGATATCCTCATGAAAAGAATGAAATAGGAACCTTATTTTATAGCTTATAAAAATTAACTCAAAATGGATCAAAGACCTAAATCTCTAAACTAAAAATCTCTTAGAAGAAAACGTGGGACAAAAGTTTCTTGGCATTAGATTTGGCAGTGACTTCTTGGATATGCCAGGAGAAGCACAGGCAAAAAACAAACAAACAAAAATAGATAATTTAGACTTCATAGAAAGTTTAGAAATGTGTGTAGCAAAGACAATATCAACCCAAAGAATAAGAAAAAAATATTTGCAAATCATAAATCTGATAAGAAATTATTATTTAGAATATATAGAAAACTCCCAAAACTCAACAAAAAAAAGAACAACCCGATTAAAAAATGGACCAAGGACTTGAATAGATATTTCTCCAAAGAAGATAAACCAACAACCAGTAAATATAGAAAAGATGCTCAACATCACTAATCATTAGGGAAATGCAAATCAGAACTACAATGAGATATCACTTCACACCCAATAGGATGACTACTATTTCTTAAATAAAACAGAAAATAACAAATGTTGACAATTATGTGAAAAATTGGAACCACTCGGTACTGCTGGTGGGAATGGAAAATGGAACAGCTGCTGTGAAAACAGTATGCCAGGTCCTCCAAAGTTTAAAAATAGAATTACCGTATTATCCAGGAATCCCACTTCTGGGTGTGTACTCAAACACAATGAAAGCAGAGTCTCAAAGAGGTATTTGCATACTCATGAGATGTCTCTAAAAGCTTGGAAATAGGGAAAACAGTTAGGAGAGCAGACTGTTAAGTTGGGCACAGTGGGTCAGATCTGTGGGTCTGGGTCAGCACTGGACTAATGTCAGCTTCATTGCAGGCTTTAACCAAACTCATCAAAGAATCTGCCAACCAAAAGCCGGGTGGGGGTATAGTTTAGTAAGAACTAGATGGGACAACATCCAAAAGGCAAGTCCTGACAATTCCCATTTTAGAGAGTATGCTGTGTGATACTGTGATCATAAAGCACTAGGATGGAGATTAGAAGATACTTTTTACAGTCCTGGTTTTATCAGTCAAGAATTTTGAGACTATTAAATATGTTATCCACAGAAGATGTTAGATTTCTTTTATATGCAGTGGGTAGTGAAATAGAAAGACCTGGAGTATTATGGAATACACATCAAGTGTTGGGCAATGTTCCTAACATCTGGGAAATGCTCCATTGCCAGTATTTTAGTATTTATTCTTGCATTCATATTAGTATAGAATGGTTGATGCTGGAAAAATTATGTATTGCTTTGAGGCCTAATTTACTAATTTCTAAACTGAGAATTGTTGTGCTTCCTAGTGCATCTGCCAAAGCTGTGAGGTACAGTGAAAATAGGATAGGATTCGGAAGTCAAGATGCCCGTGTTTCTAGCAAGAACCACTAAAACCAAATGATCTAGGGAAAGTCATTTCTCTGGCAAGCCCCTTATTTTCCTTATCTGTAAAACAAATAGCCACTCAGGTTTTATCCAGCACTGATATTCCTTGTCCACAATCTCCTACGATCCCACAAGTGTGAAAACTCTTTTCTAGATTATTGAGTATATTCAGGATAGAACTGGGCCTGGAACCTAAGTCTTCTAGTTTCTGAAGGTATAAATAGATTCTTCTGGGTAATGAGGTGTTCCAAGATAGCCTGAACACTTGGAACATTCATCTCAGTGATTCATTTTTAAAAACCAAACATTGAAGACATGAGTTCTGTATAACTTTTAAGAAAGATGGAAGTCTTTTTTTTTTTTAAGTTAAAAGAGGAAGGGAGACATTATCTATTGATGACCCGCTGTCTGGCAAAATTTCAAATACTTCCTAGTTCCAATGGATGGGAAATGCCACAACAACATTCGTCCTGGTGTCATTTTCGTAGTTCCAGTCCCAGCAGCAATCAAGAAGTGCAGGGGAGTGTGGCAACAATGAAAACAAGAAATTAATCAGTTGCTCCCTAACTGTACTGAATGGGGGAACAGCATGACCAAAGCTATCGGCAGGGTTATAAAAACAGAGATGTGATAGCTGCTCTATGTTTTAATCCATTTTATTAAAACAGGAATGAAAATTGTTATCTAAAAAAGAAAATCTTACCTTTCTTTGGAAAGTTCAAATAATTTTTTGATTTGAAACAAAATTTATGTCTGCATTCATCTTCTATATCAACAATGAATCAATCTTTTATTATTATTGAATGTTTCTTCCCTCTTTACCATGGTAATGGCCAGTTTCTGCACAGTTGATCAGATCAACCAGCCTATTGATTTGATTTGGTCATTCAAATGGTCCCTAGATTAGGTAATTTTGTTTCTCATCATATGAATGAAAAATCATACTCACCTAGTGTTTCTTGAAAATCTGGTCAGTATTCTTCCTGCATTAACAGTATGAGGAGTGCTTGTATTAAACAGAGATGCTAGGATCCTGATTCTAAGTCAGAATCCCTGAGGGTGGGGATTAAAGGACCCCATTAACAGGTTCCTCAGGTGATTTTCCTGAAGGGCACCAATGCCCTAACTGCCAAACCAGTACCATCTTTGAAGTCCTCATCTGGCTGAAACTTAATGCAACATGTGATGCTGTGGACTCTTCCTTCCTTCTTGTAACTCCCTGATTTCAGGGATACTGAAATTTCCTCCTTTCTTCAGAGCCTTTGTGCCTTCTTTTTCAATCACTCCTTCACTTCTTCTGGTTCTCAAAATGTAGGACACCTTGGTTGACAATCCAATAGCTATTAAATCCAAAAGGGAAAGGGTAGCTCTTTTCCTAAACCAGGGCTAGCACGTATGCTTTTTTAAGAAACAAAAGAAACATACATGCTAGCCAGGCAAAAGTGGATGCTGTCCACTGTATCTCTGTTCACTGAGATGCTTACAGTCAAGGACCATTTCTCATTATTTTTAAATCCTCAACCTTTCATGTGTTGCTTACTACTTAGGAGCCATACATTCAATTGCTGGTGGGTTAATGGATGAATACATTGAATAAATAAATGCACAACTCTAACAAGAGGGTTCATAAGCATTAACTTTGCTATTGAAATAGCCTCTTAGTACCAGCTTTTTCTAATCCACCCTAAGAACAATCTTCAAAACCTTTACATTAATCAACTTTAATCTTCTGATTAGAAACATTAAATGGCTCTTGATGTAAATGCATGCCATTGGAATTCAAGCACCTCTTTCATGTGTTCTGGATCTATCTTTTCACCATCAGCTCCTACCCTTCACAGCTCCTAATCCTTTGTAGGAGAGCTAAATAATACCATTCTTTCTTCTATAAAAATGTGTAGCCATTTGTCTATGTAAATTCCTCAAACATAAGTAACTTCCCCAAATTTGTCTTTGTCAGAAAACAGTCTTACTGATCTTATTGATTGTTCCATTTTTATTTTAGATGCTACCCTCTACAATCAACAGTTATTTATTGTAGAAGTCACTGAATAGAAGTCACTGAGTTTGGTATAGCAAACAGAAATAAAGACTTGCCTTTGTCCTTCATGGCCCCTGAGTTATAAATAGCTTCTTTGGGCAAACCTCACCCTTCAGTTTTCATCTCAGGATGTTGCTCATCTGTGTTTAAACTTAACACATCCTAATCTGTATTATTATTATTATTTTATTAGAGCATACCTTAATCCTATGAATGGCCTGCAAGCTTTTTCAAGGGGTAGATCTAGCTCTCAGAATGTTCACAATAATTGCTCAGTTAAACACTTGCTGCCTGAGATTGGATTTAATCTATTCCAATCCCTTTGTTTGAGAGATGAAGAAAGTCCAGAGAGGATAAAGGAACTACTCAAGGTCAAATATCTAGTTAGTATCATAGCCAGAAATAATACTTTTATTTCTTTGATGTACTTTCATTTAAGTTCAAATCTTAGTGTTGGAGACTAGTCCTGACTTTGTATTCCAATATTTGTACTTTTCACATTGCACATTTGTTACATTCCCATCCCCTTCATGTATGTAAGCAACCAGTGCTATTTTAATTTATCCTCATGCTAATTATTTTTCTTTCTCATAATCATTTCCATGTTTTTCAATGTATTTCCTTCATTTCTGTCACACATCATGATTTTGTACACAAAATACGAATATTGTCTGTGCATTCCCAGCCTCCTTTCTGATCATGTCCAGGTAATTGTGGGTCTTTTGCCAGCAACAGCAGCACATGAAATAAATGTTTCAGGGGATCAATATCAGGGTTTCAACATTCCTATTCTGGATTGTAACTGCTAGTAAACCCATCATCATACAAATATTACCTGTATTTTTTTCCTCTAAGTGCATTCCTTATACAAGCTCGTATTCAGCCTTGCAGGCTAGACATCTGCCCAGTCTCACAGCCTGTAATTTACTCTCATTGGCTTGGTGCATTACTATAGGGAAAAGCTTAGTTCCTCCTGTGGACTTCATTGCATGCCATTTTCAAAACAATTCCTTAAAAAATATCATAAGCTACATTGCAGTATCAATATCCTACAGGTTTTCCGTTGTTACTATAACACATAAGAAAAGCATCGTTTTTACTTTCCCTTTTATTGATTGTCTTTTGCCAGTATTTAAACAATAGTAATGAAGCCTTTCCTCTTGCCCATTCCATACTTACTAAGCTCTACAAAATCCTTTAGAAAACTGACAAAATAGTGAAAAACTTTTATAAAAAGTACTAGAGGCATGGAGCATGAAATTCGTGCAGGGAGTATCCCTCAGCCCAGCCTGCACTCTCTCCAATCTGGGACCTCTCAAGGGATGTCCGACTGCCTGTTTAGGCCCTACCCCACCAGGCCTAAGTGAGCAGTCGGACATCCCTCTCACAATCCAGGACTGATGGCTCCCAACTGCTTACCTGCCTGTTAGCCTGATCACCCCCTAACCACTCCCTGGCCAGCCTGATTAATGCTTAACTGCTCCCTTGCCAGCCTGTTTGCCACTAACTGCCCTTCCCTGCAGGCCCAGTTACCTCAACTTCCCTCCTCTGCCAACTTGGTCACCCCTAACTGCCCTCCCCTGCAGGCTTGATCATCCCTAACTGCCCTCTCTTGTAGGCCTGGCCCCTCCCAACTGCCTTCTCCTGCTGGCCTGATTGCCCACAACTGCCCTTCTTTGCAGCTTGGTTTCTCCTAACTACCCTCCCATGCTGGCCATCTTGTGGTGGCCATCTTGTGTCCACATGGGGGCAGCCATTTTGTGAGATGGAGTGATGGTCAATCTGCATATTACTCTTTTATTAGATAGGATAGAGGCCTGGTGCATGGGTGGAGGGCAGCTGGTTTGCCCTGAAGGGTATCCTGGATCAGGGTGGGTGTTCCCTTTGGCATGGGGCAGCCTGAGCAAGGGGCCTGTGGTGGTTGGCAGGCTGGCCATGTCCCCCAGTGACCCAAGAGGAGGCCCTGAATCTGGATTTATTTATCTTCTACAATTGAAACCTTGTAGCCTGGAGCAGACCCAACCCTTTTGTTCACTCTGTGGCAGCAGCGATTTCTGTTGGAATTTATTTATCTTCTATAATTGAAACTTTGTAGCCTTAAGTGTAGGCCAAGACTGCAGAAGTTTGCCTTTCCTCCAGCACCAGGGCAACCCTAGCCTCCTGCTCTTTCCAGCTCTGTGGCTGCCACCATTTTTGTTGGGGTTTATTTATCTTCTATAATGAAACTTTGTAGCCTTGTATGGATGCCTGGGTCCGCCAGGGTGTGTGGAAAGCTTGGCTTCCTCCATTATTGGGGAAACCCAAGCCTTTCTCCTGCTCGCTCCATTGGGTTAATTTGCATACTCACTCCTGATTGGCTGGTGGGCATGGCTTGTGGGTGTAGCAGAGTGATTGTTAATTTGCATATTAAGCTTTTATTAGATAGGATACCCATGGGCTTTCTATGTTAATAATATTTATCAAGCTCCTCAAACAGTTCCATTAGGTAAATGAGACATGATTTTATTTTTTTCAGAATCACAATAGGAAATGTGCTTCAGTATGCCTTCCTCACAATGATAGAAATCTTCTAGCTACTTAAGGTGAACAGTCCAGGTGCAATCTCCTAAAAAGTATCTAACATAGTGCCTGGGACAAGGCAGTACCAACAGTTGTCTATTTGTTCCCTCTGTAACTCAGGTTAGGATGGATGCCTTTGGTGCCAGGATAGACAGAAAACTCCAGGACTTGGGATCTTCACTTGGGCTAATGGGCTGTTTCTCTTCTCCATTTTCTCATTTGTAAACAGGTGCTTGCAATCAGTTGTCTCAAAGGCTCCTTTTAGCATGTTTTTATCAAGCATTCTAAACCTGTATTGGCCCACAGTTTCACATTCAATGTTCATTTTTCAAAACATTTGCTAGTCTGAGATCTTTCCCTTGTCTCGTTCATAGTTAACACTCGACATCTGGCACATTTATTATAAATTCACTGTGTGACTACCTCTCTATAGAAAAAGATAAATTGGAGCATGGCTATCTTTTCCAGCAAAAGACAAGGTGAACAAATACCCTCCTCATAATTCCTGAATATATTTTTTTCACTTTTTTTTCTTTTAGTACTTTTGTTTCTATGTTTTCTTTTGTGTTTTTGTTCTCTCTCTCTTCCCTACCTCTCTTCCTCCATCCCTCCTTTCCTTCCTCTCCCCTTCCTCCCTTCCTCCCTCCCTCCCTCCCTTCCTTTCTTCTTTCCTTCCTTCCTTCCTTCCTCAACTGTGAATGGTCTCAAATGACCTCTCCATGGCTTTCTGCTTTTTAGATCTATATTCACAGGATATCAGAATTACAAAGACAATATAGAGGTATATGTTATAGCAGAAAGAGAATCAAATTTTTAATTCATAAGTCATACATTGTGAGCCTTTAGGAATACCACCTAACTTCTCTGGTTCTCCACCTGTAAAAGGAAGCTTATAATACTAAACACTTTTCTGCAGACTACACAAGCAATGGTATACTGCACACTGCGAACATTTCTACCCAAATGCTGGTTGTTATTACAATACAGTCCTCTAGTCTTCTCATTGGCTTGGCGATCCCTTGGAGACCGGTGCTTAAATTCATTTTTGAATTCTAGTTCGCACCAGACATATTGCAGCTTTAAAGGAATGGCCAGCATAAACGTTCCTATTTCCACATGGCTGTCTTTCTTTTTTAAAGCACAATGACTATGCTCTGACAAAGGCCTCTCTCCTGTGACAGCCACTTGCTGGGGGTTTTGTCTGAGTGCCTGTTCGAGCAGAACGTGTGATTTACTGTTTGTTGCGAAGGTGAAAAAGATTTTGACAAGTGGAGAAATGGAGAAAGTCTGAGCTTTGTTCATTAACATGCAATCCTCTTTGTACATACGTTAGGGGCGGGAGACAAAGTAGGGAGGGTTAGACATATGAGTTCTAAACTTGAAGACTAATTTGATTATGGAAACAGGTCTGTGTCTGGCAGAAACACATGGCACTCCAGTCTTAGGCCCTCAGTGTTTGGGAAGCAGGCTTCATTTAATTGGTAAATCATCTGTCTTCCATTGTCCTCCACCAGCATTATCTAGGAAGCAGCTGCCTACCTTGGCTAATTTAAATAAGATTTAACAGGATAGCCTCCTGACACGCCTGCCAGGGCATTCGCAGGATCAAATTAATGTTGATTGGCATTCCCCACCCAGCCATCAGTGATTCACAGATAAGATTCTGTAACTGATCTATGCCAGGAGGAGTTAAATGAGGATGTCTTTATTGCCTGCTTTTCATTGGAGAGGTTTGGCCCATTCTCCGTTTTCTAATTTTCTTTATTTGTCTGCAAGATTTACTGTGTGGGCAGCTGTCATGCATGTAGGTGGGGACTCCTCAAAGAATCCTGGGCAAATTCCTGCGATTCCAGGCCACTTCCTGACGTAACTTTTCTCTTTTAACTAACCCTCTAGATGACTGGAAAAATTATTAGCACATAAGTGTTATAATATCAGCTGCAGTCTTCTACATTTAAGTTTTAAAAACAATAAGTTAAAACCATATCGAAGGAAGAAATTACAAAAAAAAAAAAAGAGGAAGAAAGGAATAAAATCTAAGTAAAAAAAAAAAAAGTAGCTGAAGCCCTAGCTGGTTTGGCTCAGTGGATAGAGCCTGTGGACTGAACCGTCCCAGGTTTGATTCTGGCCAAGGGTACATGCTTGGGTTGCAGACTTGGCCCCCAGTATGGGGCATGCAGGAGACAGCCAATCAATGATTTTCTCTCTCTCTCCCTCTCACTTCCCCTCTGAAATCAATAAAAATACATTTTTAAAAAATGTAGCTGAAGATTCAGGTATAAATGTCACTAAAATCTTGCTCAAGATCTAGATTATTTCCACAATTAGTTTGCTTTCTGTAGACACATCTAGATACTGGTCTTAAGAGTGCACTGTGTGGCCCACATATCTTTCACTCAGTCACCTGGAGGGTTATTTGCCATTTTTGAAAAAGACAAAAATAAATCAGGCAAATGGACTGAAATTGTGGGAATTTACCCAGTATGCTTTGAGGAGTCTCCACCTGTGTGTGTGACAGCTGCTCACACCATGAATTAAGTATTTCCCCTCATTTTTTTCATGTCTAAACATTATCCCTCTCTTTATAGAAGTTAATACACTATGAATGTGGTATGTAGGTATCGCATCCATGTTTTTAACTTTAACTTCATGTGCATTTATCAATAAAATTACATGTATCACACTGTATTTTTATTTTTAAGAGTTATACACTAAATATCCTTCTGCAACTTGCTTTTTCTGTCAATGTTAATGACTACCATATGTGTATTATTGCACTTAATTATATTTTATCTCTTTTAATTATTGCATAATATGTCACAAGCCACTGTATCCTTTCTTCCGCCAGTGGACATTTGATTTTTCCTATATTTTTGTTTTTGCTGTATGTAACTACAATGCTTCACTGAATATTCTTGAAGACCTCTATGTTCTTGCTCACACCTTTTTGATCAGTCAAATAAGTCTGGTTTTAACCATTTTGTCATAATCTGAATCTGGATTTCAAGACTTCTAGAGACTACTGTGGCAATCAACCTGAATATCCAGGGCAACATGTTTACAAAGCTCCCAATTTGTGGCCTGTTGCAACAATATTACTTAATATGAAGCCAATGTCAAAAATCAACAAACTAGACAGTGTCCTAAGGGAAGTTGATGTAGAGTTGAAAATGAGAAGTAAATATCTATATGAAGGTAAAATTGTCTGATGAAACGATATAAAAAATTCACAGCTATGATATTTCATTTGAAATTTTGAAAACAGGCATGATTTTCACATGAGTAAATGAAAAACATAATTCCTGATCTAAAAAAACATGCCACATGATTAAAGCTGTGGCAATAGTATATAAAAATGGAGCTCGGCCAAGTTTGGTTTAAGACCAAAGAGTAGTTCTAGATCGCCTTTGTGGAATATGCATAGAAACTGATTAAAAATTGTTTTCATATATAAAACAACATATTTTCAAGAAACATTTTACTACCTGTATCTTTAGTCTATTAAAGAAAATGGAGAGGCTGAGAGAAATTGAAAAGACCTATGTAGAGAGAGGATTTGTTGAAGTGCTTCCTCTCCCACACTGTTCCCTCAATGAAGTAGGTATGGGGAGTGCCTATTCCTTACCTCAAGACTAGTGGCAACCTCAAAGGTGTATTAATCATGTGCTTTTATTCTTATTCTTTGATATCTTGGGGCCCAGCTAACAACTGGAGGGACTGTCCCCCTCCCAATGATAGCTAATTTCTAGAGATAGCAATCAACTCTCCTAACAACTGCCTTTCATACGTAAATCTCAACCAATCCAAAGCCTAGTCCCCCAGCTGACTTCCTCACCAGGCTCTCACATTTCAGGCCAGGATCCCCCTGCCCTACTCACCACAGTGCCAGGTACCAGTCAGCTAGGGCAAACCTGATACCCCAGAGTCCACTTAAGTTATTCAAACTAGCTGACTCTAAGCCCGCTTGCTTGCCTGGCCCATTCCTTCCCACATAAACCACAATAAAGCTCCCCCCACACCACACACACACACACACACTTTTCCCTTCACTCCCTCTGCCTCCTGACTAACCCTGGTGCTTCCCCAAGTGGTACCACATGGCATCCTGTGCTTCCTGTTTCTAATGGTTTCATAACCATCATTTCCATGTCTTCAGGTCTTTCCATACCTAGTTAAAACAAATCCCAGATTCCCTTAAAATAGAAGAGCATTTGGAAACTTGGTATGACTGTAAAATTTAAATGGTAAGAGCCTGGATGAGGCAACCTGTGATAGCTACTTTTGGGAAGTCACTATGCCGTTCAGGATCTTCAAAAATCCGATGCCAGGGTGGGATCAAAAGATATTTATTGGGAGAACCCCTGTGAAGAACAAAGGAAGAGGAAATAGGAGTAGCCAGGGACAACCTTCACCATGATGTAGGTCTAATACCAGTGAATGGAAAGAGAGGAGGAAAATTAAGTAGAAAGAGCTTCAGGTAGCTGCTCAGTCCTGTAAGATTCAGCTGGACTGGTGGAGAGTCACTGAGCTGAAGTGCTCATTGGAAGAATCCACATCAGGCAGTACTGGGTGTTACTTAGTGTCCTTGCATGTTCAGTCACTGTGCAGAAGATTTTCAGGAGAGTGTGGTCTTGGATAAAAGACTTGATTGATCTGAAGTTCCTCTGTGCTCCCCACAACAATTTATCTTAAGGAAGATCTGAATGGAATACATCAGATCAGAGATGGCCTACCTTGGGTGTTGCTCATGAACCAGTCATGGCCACATAAGTGATATGTGAAACTGCCTGGAAGACTCCTGGAGGTGCAATAAGATCTCTGCAGTAAAAGACTGAAAGTGTACCTCTGGGTGCTCAAGGGCTGAGGGAGGAATGATAATTGACCAATGAGGAGAGTTTGACTGTGTCAAGGGAAGTGTCCATGAGAGACCCTCAGTGTTACAGTGAGAGAAAGTATATTAAAAACTTCCCCAAGGCATTCCACAGAAGAAAAAAATTGGTAAGTGTATATTACACACACACACACACACACACACACACACACACACACCTGCTAAGGCCAGAAAACACCAAAGCTACGTTTCCAGTAAGATTTTTCCTGTTCCCTTATTGTCCTTTCCTCCACTGGCGCTAATCCTGGAGATATCATAAACCTCAGTTAGTGTCTTGGAGAAAGAGAGACTACAAGACAAGGCAGAGAAACAAGGAATAAATAAAAGCAAGTTAGATCTCTTTTACTCTGTAGAATTCTCACTTGCAGTAGCTTCAAAACACATACAGCATTCTCCCTGAGAGGGTCTAAAATTTAAAAATTTCCCCATCTAGTTTATTTCCAATGATATTTTAGTCAGTAATGATATCTTCATCTTTGTGATATTATAAGAAATATTTCAGTGTGTTATGATGTTTCATCTGTCTTTCCTGCCCTAAGAGGGCAGTCGTCATCTCTCTTCTTATTTAGAAGTTTATTCCTAGATCTAAGCAGAGTCCTTAGCACCGTGGTTGGCAAACTGTGGCTCTTGAGTTACATGTAGCTCTTTGGCCCCTTGAGTGTGGCTCTTCCACAAATACCACAGCCTGGGCGAGTCTATTTTGAAGAAGTGGCGTTAGAAGAAGTTTAAGTTTAAAAAATTTGGCTCTCAAAAGAAATTTTAATCATTGTACTTGTTGATATTTGGCTCTGTTGACTAATGAGTTTGCTGACCACTGCCCTAGCATATAGAACTCACATAGTATATGCGTAGTGAGGGAATACAGCAGAATAGTCACTCAAAAATTATTTTATTACACAAGAGAAAACCAAAAATCTAAGAACAAACTGTATGGAATAGCCGACAATTAGGGAAATGTGGCTGTGGGTTTCTCAAAGAAAACTAGTGACTTAGAAACATACCAGCCTAATCTGAACAATCTGAATATCACATTTATACTTGTGATGAAAATCGTAAGCTCAGAGCAAAACTGCTGTGCTTATAAGCATTCTCCATCAGCAGATAATTTTGTACCTTATACCATAAAGAAACCCACTACAGCAGTTGGCTGATGTTCATAATTAATATCTTGTAATAACCCCAATGCCTTTATTTCTATGTGAATCTCTATGATAAAACTGCTAATAAACCTCTTTCTCAACATGAATAACAACCACATTTCCTCTGGTAAAAAGACATGCAAGTGTATTTTCCTTCGTAAATGAGAATTAGAGCCAATGAAGGCAACAACTCTTTTTATCTTTGTAACTCTATTGCAGTAAAATGGAAATATAGAATTTTTGCAGAATGCCATGCATTATTTCCTCCTTAAAAATCAGCTTCTTTAGTGCCACAATGAATACTAATTTATAGACTTCTTAAATATCCTCTTATAACATTTTTTTAAACATAAGATAGCTAATATCTCTGAGTTAAAACATATTAGAATAACATTACCCAAAGCTGCCACTGTAGAACAGCAGCTTCCTGGCTGAAAAATGACGTTTCCTGCTGGGCTGAAAGTGAATGCAGTGTTATTAGGGAAGCCCTGCTTATGAATTTAATAGGTGGCAACTACAACCAGCAGGCCTAATCCAGTGGGAGAACTGTAGTACAAATCATTTTAAGCTTGAACATCCTCACATACAGTGAGGACAGCTAGTTGGTTTGTTTAGGAATTTGAACCTTTCTATTTATTCCAAATTTGACTTGTTTGTTTACACAAGAATGAGTTATATTTCAGGAAGTTGGAGAGGGGATCTGATGGTCTCTGTGCACTGTGCCCCTAGGAATAGAACACTCTTACAGCGCTGGGGTATGAGCTGGAGGCTGTGGGGTGAAAACAGGAAAACAGAAGGAGGAGAAGCCCCCTTAGAAATGATGACTCTAATCTTCTCTTGAATTCTGATACTAGAAGAACCAAAGACAATCTGAATCCATGCCCTGATTTTGATCAGCGATATCCATCCATGAGAGCCCAGCTTTCTGTTTGAAAATATCAAGAAACTCAGAAAACTATTTCTTTGAGTAACACTTTCACTTAACGGTTTTTCAAGTGCTCTCTGGGACATTTAATTTGGTCTCTGTTAAAACCTCTTTTTCCACCATATCTTCTTCTATAAATATATGTAAAAACCTAAGTGACCAAACAACTGGTCAATTGGTTCTATGACCCATACTGACCACCAGGGGACAGACACTCAATACAGGAGCTCCACCCTGGTGGTTATTGTGCGCCTACAGCCAACTTCCCATGCCCAGCCAACCTTCTGCAGTCTCTTCTCCTGGCTGGCCAGTCCCCCTAATTGGCCCCTATTGGGGGGCCCAGCTGGCCAACCTCCTGTGGTCCCTTCTCCCAGCCAGCTGGCCAACCTCCCAGAATCCCTCACCTCTCACCCCCATCCCACTGGCTAACCTTCTTTGGTCTCTCCCCTCCTACCCCGCACCAGTCGGCTCCCTCAGTCAGCACCGATCACCAGCCAAGCTGAGGGACCCCACCTGTACATAAATTCGTATTTTATAAGAAAGCAGCCTGAGCTATTATTTTTTCCTGTTGTATAAATAGGAAACTAAGGTTTAGATGCGTATAATAGTTTGCTCAAGATCACACAGTTATTAATGGCAAAGTTAAGGCTGGAACTCAAATATTTGACTCCTGGCTTAATTCTAATTTTAAATAGTTCTTTAGCTGCAACATACTTGTTTGTGAATATATTACAAAATCTCACAATTTTTATTTTACATTCTTCCTATTTCCAAACTACAAGTCTTCAATCTTAAAAAGTTAAAGACCGCCTTACTGTTAATCTTATTCTCAATGGTGGGGGGTGAGGGGGGCACAATGGAATCATAATCATATAAGTTATCTTAGTTTATTTCTTTTTAGAATAAATAGCTGTATTTAGCTAATGTTTCCTAATAAGGGAAAGGCTAAAATGATAGCAAATACCAGTGTAACATTAATATTGGGGAAACCAAAAGAGCATAAAGCATTTGGATCAAAACTTCAAGTATAGAAATATAGAGAGATGAGCTTCAGAGAACACCAGATCTGTTTCAGTAAAGAAAGGAACAATTCGCCGAAACCGGTTTGGCTCAGTGGATAGAGCGTCGGCCTATGGACTGAAAGGTCCCGGGTTCAATTCTGGTCATGGGCATGTATCCTGGTTGTGGGCACATCCCCAGTGGCAAGTGTGCAGGAGGTGGCTGATCGATGTCTCTCTCTCATCGATGTTTCTAACTCTCTATCCCTCTCCCTTCCTCTCTGTAAAAAATCAATAAAATATATTAAAGAAAGAAAGAAAGAAAGAAAGAAAGAAAGGAAGGAAGGAAGGAAGGAAGGAAGGAAGGAAGGAAGGAAGGAAGGAAGGAAGGAAGAAAGGAACAATTGGAAGCCAGTTACATGCATTTATTCTGACATAGTGCTTCGAGGTACAAGGGCCATGAGGGTAGAAACTTTTTCCTTGTAAGGCCTGTGCTCCCTTCTCACCAAACAACAGTCAGGTCTACTCCCCCTTAATCTTTCTTAAATGTGACCTTGGGGTAGAACAGGGCTGAAATTTGATAGAACACTAATGGAAAGCTGTTGCCAGCAGGAAACATTGATAAAGAAAGTTAGTTCTCCATGTCTATACAAGGTTATCTAAGTCCTCTGGGTTTTGGGACTTGGCTTCAAGCATAAAAATGGAAGTGAATAACTAGTGTGTATGTTGGGGGAGGGTAATAAGGTGAGAATAAAAATGACAGAGGACTGATAAGCCAGCAAATAGATACTGACATCACCAATGATGACGCTAGAGGGCAAAAGAAAAAGAAAAAACAGTGAGTCACTTACTGAAAACCTCAATGAATAAAAAATGACAATACAAAGGAAAAGGGCAAGTGATGAAGTTTGATGGCCTGGAATGCAAAGGAAGAATTGTTTTTGACATATTGGAGAGCAAATAGCATACCTAACCCTTCTCTATACATGGAGTATGAGGACAGATGACCTTTGAGAGAGAGTGGACATTTTTCAGTTTGGCAAGATGAAGAAACCAAAGAAGAGGTGAAGGATATAGAGAAGACAATTAATAAAGGCCATACCTTTCACAAGGCACCTTGGAAATTTTGGGAGAGTGTGGATAGATAAGAGATTTGTCACATTGTGAATATACAGAGTAGTATGTTTTGGGGTAAGAGTAGATAGAGGTTTCGGTGATGTATCATGTTGATGATGACTTATCCAATGCACGTTAGAACTCTTTATACAGCTTTCAAACAGTGCCAATGTTTAGTATCTATCCTGAACAATTAATTTTGAATTTCAGGGTGGGAGATTGAGCACTCATATTTCTTAAAAGCCCTTCAAATAATTCTCCGTAAAGCTGAGAATCAGTATTTTAGAAAAAGATAGGTGAGTAGCTGAAAGTGTAGAGACTTCTCAGGATGCTTTACATATTGGTCTTTGGTCTGTTGGAGTCAGCATGGGGATGAGTTTGAAAGGCCATTTAGTATCACTGACTTTTGTTTTCCCAGTGGCCCATGGGAGGGTGGAAGGGAAGGAGATAGACTCAGAACTACCCAGTGTGAAAGAGCACACTGTTTAGAGTGAGAAGGGAAATAAGCCATATCACTATTTTAATGTAAAGAGAAGAATAGCAAAGATACTAATGGAAGTTATCAGGAATGTATTTTTATTGTTTTAAACCTAAATTTGAAATAACTGTAGTTTTTAAAAGCTAAGAAAATAGTGAGTCAGTAAAATTGCAAGATACAAAACCAACATATAAAATCAATTTTATTTATAATATATATACTAAGGGTGAAACATCTGGAAAACAAGTAAAAAAAACCCTATTCTATTTATAATAACATCAAAATAATAAAATCCTTAGGAATAACTTTAACCAAAGAAGTGAAAGAGCTGCACATTGAAAGTTTTTTTTGCTAAAAGAAATTGAAGAAGATACAAACAAATGAAACACATCCTGTGGTTATGGATCAGAAGAATTAATATTGTTCAAATGACCGTATACCCAAATCAATGTACAGATTCAGCACAATTCTCATCAAAATACCAAGGGAGATCCTCACAGAAATAGGAAAATAATTCTAAAATTTGCATGGAACCACAAAAGGCCCTAAATGGCCCAAAAGAGCACAGCCTGAAAGGAATTCTTACCATTTGCAGCAGCATAGATGGAACTAGAGAGCATTATGCTGAGCAAAATAATCCAGTCAGAGAAAGATGAATATCACATATCTCACTCATTTGTGGAATATAATGAACAACCATAAACTGATGAACAAAGACATATCCAGAGACAGAGAAGCATTGATCAAACCTCAGAGGGAAGGTAGGGGAGGGGGAAGGATAAAGGGGAGAGATCAACTAAAGGACTTGCATGCATGCATATGGGCCTAACGAATAGACACAGACACCAGGAGGGTGAGGAAATGAGTCGGGTGCGGGGGGGGGGGGGAAGGGGGGGGAGAAATGGGGAGATAAGAACACATGTAATAACTTAATAAAAAAATTAATCAATAAAGCGATGGTAATGGATTATAGCTTACAGAGTAAGGTGTGCATCTATGGGCTCACACACACACACACACACACACACACACACACACTAAAAACAAAAACATGAGTGAAGGAAGAAAGAAAAGAGAAAGAAGGAAAGAAAGAAAAGAGGAAGGAGGGATGGAGAAAGCAAAGCTCTTCCAGTAAATACTAACTAATAAATATAAGATGAATAATATACTTTAAAAATTACAATTTGGCAATTACCATAGTAAAAATTGTTTTCAACAAGAATCATCAATAGATGCTCAAATTCAGAGGCTAAAGTATGATGATGTAGAAAATTTACATGGTTTCAATGTATTTCTCCACATGATGCTTATTAAGTACAAATGGAAAGGCAGTAAGAATAGAGGAACCTGGCAGTCACCACTTTAACCAAGTGACCAGAATTAACAATAGCAGTAATAGTATATTTTATTTCAATTGAGATGTAATTTACATGTAATAAATTTCACTTCCTTTAGTGAATAATTCTTCATATTTAGAACGTCTAGCATTCTCTATTTCTTCATATAGAATGAAATTTCTGTCTGATATTGCATTCCTTTTGCCTGAAGGAGTTCACTTAACATTTCTTGTAGTACAGGTCAACTGGTAATTTATTTCTCAATTTTTGTTTCCCTGAGAAACTCTTATTTCTCTTTCAGTTTTATAAGATTTTTCACTAGCTATAGACTCCAGTGCTGACAGTCTTGCCTCTACACACAGGATTTTACCGATGTTACTTCAATTGCATAATTTCTGATAAGTCTCAAATATCTTTTGTGATATTTCTTCTATCTTCTGTTGTTTCTTTATTTTCCTCTGGGAGCCCAATTACATTATGTCAGATATTGGATGTTATTTTACAACTAGAGGCCTGCTGCATGAATTCATGCATGGGTGGGGTCCAGCTAGCCTGCCCAAATTGGGGCCAATCTAGCTGTGCTGGTCGGGATAGGGGCCTTGGGCAGTTGGTTGGCTGGCTGGTCCCACTCCCGGCCAAACTACCAGTTTAACTCCCAGTCAAGGAGAAAATTTGCATATTAGCCTTTTATTATATAGGATTCTTGGGCATCTCTCTCTCCTTCTCTCCACAGTTTTATTGTTATGTTTCAGTGTAGGCTATTTTGATTTAGTTACCTTCAAGCTGATGGTTTTTTCCCCAGCTGTGCCAAACATACATATGATTCTCAGTTAACTTTATGTTCCACTAGACTCATCATGAGTTGAAAATATTATTAGTCAAAAATGCATTTAATACAACTAACCTACTGCACATCATAACTGAGCCTAGCCAGTTTCTACTGAATGTGTATTCCTTCTGAATTGTCATAAAATTGAAAAATCATAAGTGAAATCATCACAACTCCAGAATCACCTGTCCTAGGAAGCCTGTAGAAGTCATTCTCTATCTCTTGCCATGATTTTTATTATTATTCTTTTTAGTATTCTATTTGATTCTTTTTTATAGTTCTCTATGTCAACTGAAATTCTCACATTTGATTATACATGGTGTCCCCCTTTTCCACTTGAACCTTTAACATTAATCAGAAATATTTTAAATGCCTTTGATAGTTTCATCATTTGGGTCATATCTGTAAATGATTCTATTGATTACTGTGATTGTTGACAGCATTGTGTATTTTTGATTGGTCTTTTTGTGTGTGTGTTTTGTTTGTTTTTTAATAATTTTGGGCTAAAAATTAGACATTGATACAAGACTGTTGAGATTCATTTAAATAGTATTTAGGCCTGAAATTGAGCATACTCCTTGCTAGACTTTGAATGTGGGGAATTGAATCAAGGTTGTCAAGTGTTGAGTTAGTCAAGGCTTGAGTTTTATTGTGAATAAATACTGTCTTCAAATTCATCTACCCTTATGATTAGATGAGGTCTATATTTAGAAAGGGAGTCTTGGTTTCTGATAGATTTCTCCTGTGTGTGAGTGGGTTTTTTTGTTTATTTGTTTGTTTTTTGTTTTGTTTTTAGTCACTCTTAATTCTAGGTTTTCTCTGTGAATCTATACCTCAGAAAGGTTCTCTCCTCATGATCTTGCCCCTCAAAGCTGTAAGTTACTTGTTACTGCTTACCATCCTAGTCTTGGGGGCCAAAGGGCTTTTCTTTGTGGTTTTAGTTTAGCTTTCATCTGGGAAAAACCCAGAGCTCCCAGGCCCCATCGATGAGCTTCCTACATGATCTTTCCCTACTTGGGTATTATAAGATCTCTAATATCTGAGCCTAGACTAGTTTCCTGCCCTTCCCACAGATGCAAAGGCCATTATCTAGGTCCTTCCTATAGACTCAGTTGGTATTTGCCTGTGCTCTGGACATAATAGGGTTTACCATCCTCTCCTAGGGGCATAAGGCTGTGGGGAGAAAGATGTGAACAAGGTCTCCGTGCCTTTTCTGCAGCAATGGCTACTCTCGTCCTACAGGTCTTTTTTGGGCCTGATACCCTGCCCCTAAACTTTCTAATGAATCCCCAGTGAGATCAATGAAGAAGAGCCTTCAAATGGTTGCAAATTGCTCTGTGTCAATGGCTCCATACTAGAAACTCTTCTTAGCAAACTTAATTTTTTTAGCTAAAATTTCTTCGTGGTAGCACCAACTCACTTCTATGCTCTGTTCCAAGTAAACCAGGGCTTGCCTCCTACATCTGCTAAGAGAAACGTGTTTTTTTTTCTATATTTCTGATTAGTTGGTTGCATTGCAACCTCAACTCTCAGATGTATTCAAGAAAAGTTGTGATTTTTATAGATTATTCATCTTTTTCTTGGTGTTAAGTTGGGAGCAACATTCTTCCCAGCTTTCTACCTCCTAAGTGGAAGCTCAGTATCCTAATGTATTCTTTTTAACAAAGTTGTGTCCCTACTAAAAAAAGTTCTAAAACTGCGGATGCTGGAAACCACAATGGGTATAAAAATGAGGTGACATATGCTCACTGGGTTTTATAATATCGCCAGTAGTTATGTTATAGGGGCTGAGAAGTGAAAATAAATGCTAGAAGAACTTTTGATAATAGCACTTTGGAATTTACTAGCATTCTCTTAAAAGTAACATATGGTTAACTTTGGCAAATGGTGCATGGACACTTGGAAAATAGTGTTGTTTGTAATTATTAAAGTTCAATTTAATTTTTTATTAGTTATATTACTAAAAACCTGTGTCTATTCTCAAGTTTATGAATTGCCAATTTTTTTACTTTATTCTTTTAATTCTAATAGTTTGGCAAAAACAAACTCATCTTCATGTAAAATAAAGAAATTAAATAAAATTTTACATCCTTTAACTCACCATTATATAATCTAACATAATATAAAGTTATAAAAATAGCTTTTGTTTTTGTTATATATGACCCTTTCCTCAGAGCTTTTAGCACTTATTTCTATTACAGTAATTAAATAAATATTTCCACTAACTTCATTTTACTTGAAATCCTTTTATCTTCTAACTTCTTTGTTGGGCACCTTTGATTCATATATTTGTCAGCTGGGTTATGCCTTTGAATAACTTTTTCAGGAAGGATACATGAGTGCAATATTTTTTGAGCTCTTACATATATGAGAATATATTTTTGCTGCCACAACTCATGAAATCCTCTTTCATCTCCAGCATTTTGCATTGCTGGAAGTTGGGGACTTTCAGAAACAATATAAGTACTGATGAGAGAAGGGACTTTGAGGAAGTAGTATCTTTATGCATCACAGAAGTCAGTTCTTTTACATTATAGCAGGAGAGACTATTAGGCTATTTGGTTGTACCTTGGACTCCATATCTTAAATGTAGAGGTAAATGCATGAGAGGCTAGAAACCTATTCTCATTTCTTTTTAAGGGCTGTTTTATTTCATATGTCTGAATAGTTTTTTTCTGTCTTGCCCAGCACACTGGAGTCAGGAATATTTCCTTTAAGAAATTCACATTAGTTTAAATGTTATTATTGAGGGATTTAATTGGTTTTTGTGATCTGTTCTCAGACTTTTCAATGATATTTCAATAAGAGGATAGCCCTTGCTGGGGAACTCAGTTGGGTAGAGCACTGTCCCGATATGGTGCACCAAGTTTGCAGGTTCCATCCCCTGTCAGAGCACATATAAAAAGCAACCAATGAAGCATAAATAAGTGGAAAAACAAATTGATGTTTCTTTCTTTCCCTCTCTCAATAAATAAATTAAAAATAATATTTAAAAAGGAAATAAATCTGAGGCTTCACAATGTTTAAGTTCATTCATTAAACAAACACTCATGGAGTAACTTATTAAAGTCCACATTATATTTCTAAAAGTTTTTTAAACCATATTTAGATATTTTCACCCATAATTTTTTACCAGTAAAATAATTACCTATTGAGAAATAGTATTTTAGGATAGATTTTTATCTGTGAAATTTCTAGGCCAAGGGTTTTAGTCATTTTAATGTATCAACATTTAATGCTGAATTATTTTCTCAAAAGAAATTCTCACTAGCAGATAGTTAAGAGTTTAGCTTACTGCTGTCCAGTCACCACAAACTTGGCTACCAGGAGGAAGCTGGTGTCAAAAAACAAACTGAACAAGGAAGGCCCCCATTCCATGGGCAATGTGATAAACTGAGGAGAGACTGGGACATAGCCCCTGGTCAGAGGTGCGAGAAAGAAATTCACAGATAATCAAACCGGAGATGAAATTGGAATATACTGGAAAAGCAAAGAAGAGAAGGCAAATGAGTTAAACTGCTAGGACGTGAGAATATAATGGGCTAAAGAGGGAAAGGAAAATGGAGAGCTCACTTTTCACAGGCGATCAAAAACAGGAAACTGAGTCACCAAAGACACAGGTTCATAACTTCCTGCAAGGGACTTCTGAGCAATTCATCCAGGACCTTCAGCTAACCCTTCCTACTCTTAAAAAGACCTATCACTTCTTACAACAGAAGCCACGATGCTCACTGCACAAGGGGCTGAAATGGCAGTGAGTACTTGGTAAATAGGTCCTTTCTGTATGCTCATTGAACCAGTTCCTGGGTTTGATGATTGAGCTGTTCCCAGGCTCAGTGCAGAGGGGGAAGACTCTTATTAAAATCCAGACCAGCCATGCCCATCACTTTCACCTGCTAGGTTCTAGGGACCAGACGAAAAGAAGGGATGCCCAGAACCATCCATAGACAAGTTAAGTCACTTCAGGCTGGGTGTCCAAGCCATTAAAGAAGGAAAGGCTCAGAGTACAAAGAACAGCTCTGGAGCTGGGCTAGAAGCTTCATTTTTATTTTAAAATATGATTGGATGCAAAGAAAGCTGATACATTTAAAACATTCTTGACTCCAGCATCTGCAGCGGCTCTGAATTATTTGGTGGCTTACTTTGCAATAAGCAAGTTGAGTAGTGAGCAGTTTTTTAGTAGCAGTGGCTTAACTAACATTTCCAAAAAAAATTTTTTAAGTCCACACAATGGTAAGTGACTAGCTCATTATTTCTTTTTTAAAAAGCTAGACTCTGTAGGCTGTCCCCACCTTTGCCATTCCCTCTGAGGTACCAGCTTCAGATAGTTTGTCTTAAAATGCTTGTGTTGCTTTGGAAGTCAGAAATCTCTCCATCTGTCCCTGAGAAACACCCAGAGCTGATCCAAACATGTCCAGGAGTTTCCAGAGAAGTCAAATAACCAGCTAATTACCAGTTCCTTACAAGTGTATTTTGCTGTCCCATTTTTTAAATAGTTTTAGATGTAAGATTTCATTGTAAAATATAAATGACTATTTCACTGGGTGAGAAAGGCAGTCCCATTTTACATGTGAAGCCATGAGACACACAGAGGTTGCTGATTGGTCCAAGACAGCAGCTGGCTAGGAGCAATTGGGAACAGGAAGCAGAACTGGCCAACTATTTCTTCACATGGTTTCTCACTGGGGATGGGAAGGAATTTAACTAGAGCAATGTGCAAGCACTGGAGTGGAAAGGGATCTCTACACCTACCATCAAATGAATGGCTTTTCCAGAATATTCCTTTCTCTTCCAAGGCAGGCATATTGCTCCTGCTTCCAAATCTTCAGCCAGCAACTTCTTTATGGAGCAGTCTCTGCATTGACCATTTTGCTCTAGGAAACCAAGCCTTCTTCTGTCTGTTCAGGGGTGCCTGCAATTACCCTCAGTTGATTTTGACATTGGCTTGCAATTAGCAGGATTATTTTATAAGAAGTCTATTTCTGGTGGTAAGATCAGAACCCTAGAGATAGGAACTATATGTAGCATGTAATGCAATACCTCGGGCAGTCTCGCTTTAGCTTGGGAGCCTGGGTGAAAGCTAGCATGCACTGCCCATGAGCAAAGTTGGGACCTTGTAGGAGAAACTCATCACATGGGAGAAGGAAACATCGGAGCTGGGATTAATACAGAGAGCTTGAAAACCAGCCTCCTCTTATAACACATTTACAAAGGAGGCCTTTGAGTTACTGGTGGAGACATGAATAGAAACCAAACCTCCTGATTTCATGTTCCCACCTCCCACCCAACATTGTTCTGCTTATCCAAGGAGGAAGAGGCACTTCTAAAATCTGGGTCCTTGGCCATTACCTCCGTGCCTGACATGCAGAAGTTTGCTTAGTCTTCCTGGGAGTGGCTGCTTCCATGCTCATGGCTTCTTCATTCTGGCTGGGGCCAACCTCTGCACGCAAGAATCATAATGCCATAGTGAGAGGTGCCCATCACTCCGCAAGGGTGACAATAGCACTAACAATAATGATACTGTTATGAAAAGAAAATACAGTCTTATAGATCTGCTTTGCTAAATGGGAAGTAGGCTCTGTTAAGGAGCTCAGAGGAGAGAAACACTCATGTCTCCCTCTATTTTATTCTGTCCACCATCCTGATTTCTAAGTTCATATTACATTTCAAAGCATAAGTCCATCTCTTGATCCCTTGACAGAGGCCAGAATAAAATTAACCAGGTTGATTTCTATGTTCTCCTCTCTGTGTGGTCATTAGACATGTGTTCTACTGGAGGCAGCCCAGTGTGGCTGTGATTCATGCTCACCAGTTACTCTGCACTGCATTCCTGCCTACTGGTATTTTGCTCCTGAAAAGCTGGTCATGGGCAGAGAGTGTAGCAGATGCATGCCAATGAATCCTGAAGGTTTGCAGTAAGTCAAACTGGAGGCTTGGAGACTTGTTGTTTATTCATATAGTCATGGCTTATTTTTTTTCCTCCTGTGCAAATGAAGGAATTTGTTCAAAGGCCTATAACTGTGGTAAGGAAGTCCTAATGCACCAAGCAATCTCATTTATCTCCACTCTGACCTTTATTATTTCCTTCTTTCTGCTTACACTGGACTTTTCTTGTTGCTCTCTTTCTAACTCTTTGAGTTGTAGGATTAGGTAATTTATTACCATTGTTTCTTGTTTTTGCAGTAGGCTTCTAGAGCTATGAACTTCCATATCAAGACTGCTTTCACTATGCCCCATAGATTTTGGATTGTTGTGTTTTCATTGTCATTTGTTGCCATGATGTTTTTATTTCTTCCTTGATCTCTCTGGTTACCCAGTCATTCTTTTATAGCATGTTGTTAGTCTCCATGTGTTTGGTTTTTGTGGATTGTTTTTATTGTAGTTGATTTCCAGTTTTATGCCACTGTGATCTGAGAAGATGCTTGATATGATTTCTATCTTCTTGAAGATAAAGATATTTTGCCTATGACCCAACATATGGTCTATTTTTGAAAATGACCCATGTGCACTTGAGAAGACTGTATATTCTGAGGCTTTGGGGTGAAATGTTCTGAAGATGTCAATTAATTCCATCTGGTCTAGTGAGTCATTTAGGATTGATGTTTCCTTTTCTGACTTTTTGTTTAGAAGATTTGTCCAATGGTGATAGTGGGGTATTAAAGTCTCCTACTATGATTAGATTGCTGTCAATCTCCCCCTTGATATCCTCCAGGAGTTTTTTTGTTTTGTTTTGTTTTTTGTTTTTATGAATTTGGGTGCTCCTGTGTTGGGTGTGTATATGTTTACCAGAGTTATTTCTTCTTGTTGGATTGCCCCCTTTAGTATTAGGAAGTAGCCTTCTTTATATCTTGTTATGTCCTTCACTTTGTGATCTAATTTGTCAGATATAAGTATTGCTACCCCAGCTTTTTTTTTTTCATTTCCATTCACCTGAAAAATCTTTCTCCATCCCTTCACCCTCAGTCTGTGTGAATCTTTTTTCCTGAGGTGAGTTTCTTGTATACAGCAGATATATGGGTCATGTTTTCTTATCCAACCCATTACCCTAAGTCTTTTGATTGGTGCATTTAATCCATTTACATTTAAAATTATTATTGATAGGTACTTATTTGTCGTTCTTTTTATTCTTTACCCCTGTGTTCCTTCTTCACTTCCTATTTCTTTTCTTTATAGCAGACTCACAAGCATTTCTTGTATTGCTGGTTTGGTGATAATAAATTCCCTTAATCCTTTTTTGTCTATGAAGCTTCAATTTTGATTGAAAACCTTGCTGGGTACAGTATTCTTGAATTCAGACCCTTCCTTTGCATAACTTAGTAAATTTCATTCCATTCCCTTTTGGCCTGATGAGTTTCTGTTGAGAAATCAGTCACTAGTCTGATGGTAACTTTTTGGCTCTCTGGCTGCTTTTAAGATTCTTACTTTGTTGTTTGTGTTTGCCAATTTAATTATAATGTGCCTATGTGCCTTGGCCTCAGTCTTTTGGGGTTCATTTTGCTTGGGATTCTGTGACCTTCTGGGATTTGTGTGGGTTTTTTCTTTCTTATATCAGGGAAGTTTTCTGTCATTATTTCTTCAAACAGATTTTCTGTCTTTCTCAGTTTCCTCTCCTTCTGGAACTCCTATTATGTGAATGTTGTTTTGTTTCATGTTGTCCCAGAGTTCCCTTAGGCTCTCCTCCTGCTTTTTAATTTTCTTTTCTAGAAGCTGCTCTACTTGGGTATTTTTTCCTACCTTGTCTTCAAACTCACTGATGTGATCCTCTGCTTCTTCTAGTCTACTCTTGATGCTTTCTATTGAGTTCTTTACAGCAGCGATGTCATTTTTCATTTCTTGATTCTATTCATTTCCTCATGGTTCTTACACATTTTGTTGAATTTGTCTTTTATTCTTTTCAGCAACCTTATGACCATTTCTCTGAATTCTTCCTCTGGCAGGTTGCTTCCCTCCATATCATTTACTTCCTTTTCTGGTGATGCCTGCTTTCCTTTCATATGTGAGTTGTTTCTTTGTCTCCCCATAGCCTCTTTTCTCCAGGTGTCTGGTTATGTGGTTCTCTCACATGCATTGATTTAAAGACACAAAATATAACACAACCAGGTACAGTGCACAAGGCACTGAACAGAAATGTATTCACAATATTAATAACCCCAAACAAAGATGACCACCAGAGAAAGGCAAATTAGAAAATAGGAGAGAAAGAAGAAGAGAAAAAAAGGTAAATTAAATAGAGTAAAATGATAGAGTAAAATGATGCTAAAGGGAAGATGAAAATAGAATGTAGAACACTAATCCCAAAGTAAAATAAAGAGAAAATAAAATACTTTTTTTAAAGAGGTAAAATAGTAGTAGTAATATTACTGATTGAAAATAAAAATGCAATAATTAAAAAGGTAAAATCAAGTGAGGACAAAAGAAAAAAAATAGTTTCTTAAGTAAAAGATTAAAAAAAATAAAAATAGAATGTGCAGTAGTGAAGATCATTCAATTCCTGTACTGTTCTGTTTGGTACGCCTGTTTCCCAGTCAGGGCAATATTGCAGTTCCCTGAGTTCCACTGATCCTCAGTGTTGTAAGCTAGTCCTGATTTTTAAGCAGGCAGTGTGTCTTAATTTCTTGTATTCCTTTATTTGTGTTTACACAAGAGTCAATTTGTGATTCAACCCCTGGGTGGCAGTGTTTCTGGATTGACCTCTGAGTCTATAGGTCCTCTCTAGCCTGTGTTTAGATCCTGCTTTCTCTGTGGCACTCAATACCAGTTTTGGGGAGTGGGTTCCCCCAGGGCTGGTTCTCTGATGGTTATTCCTCACTCTTATCCCCAGGTTCCAGAAAAACAACTTTCCCCTGCAGTCTCTTAGGGTGTCCCCAATTGGGTGATCCTATGTATGGGGCTTAGTAATCAGAAGCAAGGATTTAAAGGAAAAAGAAAGAAGAAGAAGAAAAAAAGAGCCAGCATAAGTGTGCAAACTCTGGGGCTGTGCGCAATTCTGTGCAGTCTTTTTTCCCCCCTTGGGTCTAAGCAGCCAGCACAGTTTTAAAATTTTTATTCTGTCCTTTTGCATCAGATCAAAATGGGTTGCTTTTAAGAGTTCCTTTCTTTTAGCAGCTCTAAGGACTCCCTTCCACATTCACAGATCATACCAGCCCCACCAGCCACGGATTTTTCTAGGCACAGACTCCCCTTCACCTTATCCCAGGCGAAATCTAATCTTTCCGTGGTGGACTGTACAGCTCCTCTGAATCGCATGTTTGTGCCAATTGGGGACAGGTGCTCTGGGGTTCACAGCTGTTCAGTGGGTGCCGCAGTTGTAGATTTTCAGGCTCTGATAACATCCATTTTCCCCTTCATTATGGCACAGTCTCCGCGTCTGAGCTGGTCACTCTGGGAGGGAACCTAGCAGCAGTGGAGGCTGCCTGGTCAGGGGATTCCCATCCGGCAGTCCTCCACCATCTCCTGGAGTATAGCTGTCCCTCATCTCACCAATAAACACTCCCGTGCAACCCTCAGCTGTTCTTTCTATCTGCTCCAGGACAAGGCTCAGGCACGTCTGTCTATTCTGCTGCCATTTTTTGCTCTCTGGGGCTTTTATTTTCCAAGCAATCTGTTTTAATACCCAAAACCTTTACTATCTCTGCCTGTTTCAGTGACTTATCTCTGTCCAGTTTCTTGCTTCATAGAAATGACACAGAGATGGAAATCAGAGGCATATTATGGATAAGTAAAAAAAGAAATTCAAGCTGAAGGGATTCAGCCCAGCCTAGCTACTAATATGTAACCTGAGCACTAAAAGGTGGAAATATATTTTTAAATATATATGCACATATATGTTAAATGTATTTGATAACTATATTGTTGATTCTACTTGTCAATTAATATGCATCTCTACCTTTTTAAAGGAAGACCAATTGATTCCTGTGACATTATGTAATTTTAAAAAATGGCCACAATAGTATTATCATTCAGAACTTTGCTCTTCCAGAACTTTGCCATTGACATTCTCTATCAAGAAGTAAAGGTTATGTCCCTTTCCTTTACCCTAGGGAGGTTTGTGGGGTGTCAACATAAGGAGGTTTGTGAGGTGTCAACATAAGGAATGTTGTAGAAATGTTATAGCATGACTTCTAATGTTAAAGTTATCTTAGAACAGGCAACAGAGCTCCTGCCTGATGTGAGTTCTCTCTCTCTCTCTCTCTCTCTCTCTCTCTCTCTCTCTCTCTCTCTCTCAAAATCCACAAAAAAATATTAAGAAAATTGTTTCCAGGCAATGATCAAATCTAGTGCTACATCTAAAGAGAAAACCAGTGTTGTAACTGAAAAACTCCATGTTAAGACCTCAAAAATATTTAAAGTGGCATCTCAAACTCCCCAAAATATGTTGTCCCATAATCTTGAAGTCATGCCCCACAGAGAGTGTTAGTTAAAAATTAAAGCTTCTAAGAATCTTAAAGGTGTTATCTCATAGCAGCCTTACAGGAAGCTCAAAATAGAATTTCTCAAAAGAAAAAAAAAGTGTGGCTATGACTTTTGTCTGAGGAAATAAGCCTTGATAAAATGTTTTAAATGAACCATAAAAGAGCTCAATAATCTAGGAATAGAATGCAAGTTCTTCAATCTGATAAAGACATCTCTAAAAGTCACAATCAAAAAGTCATACTTAAAGTCATACTTGCCTTCCTAAAATCAGTAACAAGTCAAAGATGACCACTCTCACAACTTCTATTTAATATTGAACTGGCATCTAGCCAAGACAATTATATATATACATTAAGATGGAAAGGGATAAAATAAATCTACCTCTATTTTTAGGGGCTCGATACTGAATGTAGAAAATCTGAAGGAATTCACAAAATTTTTAGAACTAATGAACAAGTGCATAATACAACATCAACCTACAAAAATCAATTGTATTTCTATATATTAGCAATGAATAATCTGGCAGTGAAATCAGAATAAAATTCTACTATAATAGGATCAAAGGGAATAAGATAGCTAATAATAAATTTAAAAAAAGTTTAAACTTTACACTTGAAAAACTATAAAACATCATTAAAAATAAATAAAATTATGAGAATCCAAGATGGCGGTATAGGTAAACACCTACACTGCTGCCTCACACAATAATTTCAAAACTACAACTAAAAGACAGAACGGACATCATCCAGAACCACAGGAAAGCTGGCCGAGTGTAAGTTCTACAACTAGAAGGAAAGAGAGGGGCTCACAGAAACCCAGAGGAGCTGCAAAAAGCTGAGGTACGGAGACGTGTGCGCTGAGAGAGTGGGTGCCGGAGAACCTGGCTGGCTTTCTCTGGCAGGAGGAAAACGGAGACTCCCAATGGCATTGAACCCCCTTATCTTACGACACTAACCCCCAGATCCAGCCGAAACTCATACGGGGGAGTTTGGACTGTGAAAAGGGAGAGGTGCACAGAAATTTAGGGGAGTCACAAAAGATCAAGTCTGGTCGCGCACGCGCACGGTGCTGCGCGGAGGACAGATTGCTGATTGTGCCGCTGGCTTTCGCGAGTGGGCGAGAGACAGACCCTCCCAACTGTGCCACTTCTGAGTCCACTGGGCCCCTGTTTCGGGTGAAACCCTGGGGACCTAGACTCATGTGGTCCTGGTGCGCAGGGAAGCCGGAAAGGCAGCGGTTAGAGGCACTGCGGGCCCGTGCACAAGGACCGCTCCAGCCATTACCCAGTCATGTGAGACTCAGGGGCTGTGGAGGGCGGGGCCGACTGGAAGGCAAGGCGGTCCCTTAAGCCCTGAGACTCCAACCCAAGCTCAACAGAGGCTTCTTAGGTTTTGCGTCTGGTAACATAAGGCTGAATCCAACACAGAAGTTTCCCCGGCATAGTGAAAATGCCGAGACAAGGGAAGGGATCACAAACAAAAGAAATGGAGGAAAAAAAAAAAGACTGGATATAGAGTTCAAAACCACGCTTATAAGGTTTTTCAAGAATATGCTAGAAAAGATGGATAAATTTAGCGAGAGCCAAGAGGAGATGAAAAAGGACCAACTAGAGATACAAAAGAGCCAACTAGAGATGGAAAAGGTCCTACTAAAGATGATAAAGGACCAAATAGAAATTAAACATACACTGACTGAAATAAAAAATATTATACAGAGTCCTAACAGCAGACTAGAGAAAGGCAAGAATCAAGTAAAAAATTTGAAATATAAAGAAGCAGACAACATTCAACTGGAAAAGCAAGAAGAGAAAAGAATCCAAAAATGTGAACATAATCTAAGGAGACTCTGGGACAGTTTCAAGCGTACCAACATCAGAATTGTGGGGGTGCCAGAAGAAGAGAGAGAGCAAGATACTGAAAACCTATTTAAAGAAATAATGACTGAAAACTTCCCACATCTGGTAAAAGAAATAGACTTACAAGTCCAGGAAGCACACAGAACCCCATATAAAAGGAATCCAAAGAGGACCACACCAAGACACATCATAATTAAAATACCAAGAGCAAAAGACAAAGAGAGAATATTAAAAGCAGCAAGAGAAAAACAGTTTATTACCTACAAGGGAGCACCCATATGACTGTCAGCTGATTTCTCAACAGAAACGATGCAGGCCAGACGGGAGTGGCAAGAAATATTCAACGTGATGAATGGCAAGAACCTACAACCAAGAATAATCTATCCAGCAAAGCTAACATTCAGAATTGAAGGGCAGATAAAGAGCTTCACAGATAAGCAAAAGCTAAAGGAGTTCATCAACTCCAAACCAGTACTATATGAAATGCTGAAAGGTACTCTTTTAGAAGAGGAAGAAGAAAAAGATAAAAGCCAAAAAATTATGAATAACAAATACATATCTATCAACAAGTGAATCTAAAAATTAAGTGAATTAAAAATTTGATCAACAGAATAAACTGGTGAATATAATAGAATCAGGAGCACAGAAAGGGAGTGGACTGATAATTCTCAGGGGGAAAGGGGTGAGGGGTGTACAGGGAGAGACTGGACAAAAATCATACACCTATGGATGAGATTAATGGGAGGGAGGTAAGGGCAGAGGGAGGGGTGGGAGCTGGGTGGAGGGGTGCTATGGAGGGGAAAAAAGAGAAACAAATGTAATAATCTGAATAATAAAGATTTAATTTAAAAAAGATTATAAAAAATAAATAAATAAATAAATAAAATTATATTAGATGTTCATGGATCTTATAATTGTCAAAATGATGATGTCCACTAATTAGTACACAGATTCACTGCAATCTGTATAAAAATTCCAATTGTTTTATTCTGCAAAAAAATTGACACTCTTATCTTACAATTCATACAGAAATCCATGGGGCCAAGAATAATCTTGAAAAAGAGGAACAAAGTTTTCAATATTTTTTCCAGTCTGTGTCTTGCCTACTCTTTTCTGGTTAATTTTTTTCATGCCCTCTTAACACCCACCCACCCACCCGAAGTTCTTAAGTAAGTTGCAGATATTCTCTTATGTTTATTGTAGCATTTTAGGATTCTAGCAAATGTTAGGATCCATCTTAAAATGAATGCATGTGGTAAGATAGGAGTTGAGAGTTATGTTTGATTTGTACTTTTATCAAGGTGTTCCTGCATCATTTAAAATTAAATTAGCCTTTCTAGTATAAAACCACTCTCTTCTCTTGCTGAATTGACATGGTGATTGGTTTGAAAACAAATTGACCAAACGTATGTAGATATATTTTGGACAATCTCACCTGTTCTGTTGATTTATTTATCCATTCAGTGGCACACTACCGTCTTGCTTACAGGAACTTTATAGAAAGTATTGTAATCAAGTGGTATAAACCCTATAGTTCTTATTGTTCATGATTGTTTTAGGTTCTTCTAAATAAATTGTAGAACTAGTTTGTCAATTTCTTCACAAAAGCATGCTTTTTTCATCAGAATATTCTGAATCTGCAGATAAACATGGGGATAAAGGACAACAGTACAGACTCTCTCAATTGTGATTGATCTTTCCATTTGTTTATGGCTTTAATTTTTTCAACAATTTTTTAGTTTTCAGTATAGAGGTCACAAACACCTTTTGTTAGATTCAATCCTAAGGTATGATGTTTTCTGAAGTGAATGTATTTGGTATGTTCTTGTGTTCTTTCTGATTACAAGCAAAATAGCTTAATATTTTGCCATGAAGAATGATATTAGATATAGATATTTCACAGTTGTGCTTTAACTGATTGAGATAGTTCCTTCTCATTCCTAGTTTGCTTTGAGTTATCATTATAAATGGATATTGAATTTTGTCTATTTTTTTCTCTGTCTACTGAGAAATCATATGGTTTTCCTTCTCTATTCCATTAACATTGTGAATTACATTGATTGATTGATTTTTTTAATGTCCTCTTGGTATAAACTCACCTGGTTAAGATTTCTTCTCTTTTATATTTACTTTTGAATTCTGTTTGCCAATGTTTCATAATAACTTATATATCTGTGTGCATGAGGAATTTTGACCAGTACATTTCTTTCATTGTAATATATTTGTCAGGTTTTGATATCAGGTTTATGCTGGTCTCATCAAAGGAGTTAGGATGCATTCATTTTTTTTCTGTCTTCAGAAAGAGTTTGTGTAAGATTGGTATTATTTCTTCTTACATATTTAATAGAATTTACCAGTAAAGACAATTGGAACTGAAATTTTCTTTGTGGAAATATTTTTGTTACTGAACTATTTTGGTATATACTGGGCTATTTAAATTCTCTATTCCTTTTATGTTTTTCAAGGAATTTGTACATTTTATCAAAGTTTTCAGATTTTTTGGCATAAAATTATACCTAATATATCATTACTCTATTAATTTTTTAAGCTTTGTAGTAATGTTCTCTTGATATTGATAATTTATGTTTTGTTTTATTTTCTTGATTAGCCTTGAAAGGCATTTTATCAATTTATTAAGATTTCAAAGAAATAAACTTAAATTTCTTGATTTTTCTCTATTTTTCTTTTTATTGTTTCATATAAAATAAATCATATGATATGTACCTTTTGTCTATTCTTTATAGGAGCATAATGATTTATACATCTATCCATATTGTTGTAAGTATTTATAGTTTGTTTCCTTTTTTAAATTTTCACCTGAGGGATACAACAAGCAACCTAGGTATGTGCCTTGAACTGGAATCCAACCTCAACCTTTTTTGGTGTAGGGTCGTGGTTGGCAAACTGAGGCTCTTTGGCCCTTTGACTGTGGCTCTTCCACAAAATGCCACAGCTTGGACGAGTCTATTTTGAAGAAGTGGTGTTAGAAAAAGTTTAAGTTTAAAAAATTTGGCTCTCAAAAGAAATTTCAATCGTTGTACTGTTGATATTTGGCTCTGTTGACTAATGAGTTTGCCCCCACTGAGTAGAAGAGGACACTCCAACCAATCTAGCCACCCATCAGGTGCTGGTTTGTTCCTTTTCATTGCTGAGTAGTAGTCCATTGTATGTTATGCCATAGTTGAAGGACATTTGTATTTTTTGTTTGTTTGTTTGTTTGTTTGTTTTAGTTGGGGGCTATTATGAATATAGCCAGTATGATAATTTGAGTGCAAGCTTTTGTGTAAACACAGGTATTTGTTTCTCCTAGATAAATATCTAAAAATTGAATTGCTAAATTTTGTTGTATGTGTATATGTAACTTTAAAAAATCTATCTTATTTTTTAAAAATTAAAAAAAAAATATATATATACAGTGGTACCTCGAGATAAAGTGCCCTAACATACGAGATTTTTGAGATACGAGCCGTCGAGCGAGCGATTTTTGCTTTGAAATACGAGCAACATTTGAGATAGGAGTAATCGCGCAGATCGTCTAGCTGCACAAGACCCACCAGTTTATCGCAACTCGAGCATCTCATAGTTTCCCACGCTTCAAGGTTACGGAACGAATTAAACTCGTATTTCGAGGTACCACTATATATTGATTTCAAAAAGAAAGGGAAAGGGAGAAAAAGATAAGAAACATTAATGATGAGAGAGAATTATTGATCAGCTGCCTCCTGCACATGCCCTACTGGGGATCAAACCCGAAACCTGGGCATGTGCCCTTGCCCAAAATTGAATCCAGGAACCTTCAGTCTGTAGACTGATGCTCTATCCACTGAGTCAAACCGGCTAGCGCAAGAAATTACCCAATTTTTAATTGGTTATACCATTTTACTTTTTTACTACTAATGTATAAAAGTTTCAGTTGTGCTGAAACCGGTTTGGCTCAGTGGATAAAGCGTCGATCTGCGGAATGCAAGGTCCCAGGTTCGATTCCGGTCAGGGGCATGTACCTTGGTTGCAGGCACATCCCCATTACGGGGTGTGCAAGAGGCAGCTGATTGATGTCTCTCTCTCATCAATGTTTCTAACTCTATCCCTCTCCCTTCCTCTCTGTAAAAAATCAATAAAATATATATATATATATTTTTTAAAGTTTCAGTTGTTCTAAAATCTTATCAACCCTTACATTTGTATGTTGTTGTTTTTTTAATCTCAGCTATTCTGATATGCATGAAGTAGAATGCCATTGTGGTTTTAGCTTGCACTTTTAGGTGACAAATAATTTTGAGCATGTTTTTATGGGCATGTTGACCATTCATACATCTTCTTTATTGAAACATTTTCTTCAGAGTTTTTTTGTCATTGTCCTAATTGCTTGTTTTCTTATAAATAAGTTGTAAGAATCCTCTATATTTTCTGAATATAAGTCCTTTGACAGACATGTGTATTTGCCTAAACTGAGCTTTCTTCTTCATTCCTCAATGGTGTTTTCGAAAGAGAAGAGTTAGTAATATTTAGGCAGTACAATTTATCTAACTTTTATGTTTCATACTTTTTATGCCTAGAAAGACTACTTATTTTCATGCCACACAAAAATTCTCTACTGTTTATTTCATAAGTTTTAGAATTTGATTTCTAGATTTAGGACTGTGATTCATTTTGTATTAATTTTTGGTTACAGTGAAAGGTTCAAGTTGAGGTTTGTGTGTTTCCTTAGGAATGAGTAGTTGTCCTATTGTCATTGTCTGTTTCCCCACTAAATTTACCTTGTCTTTTTTGTCAAAACCAATTAACCATAAATTTGTGTATCTATTCGGGATACTGTATTTTGTTTCATAATCTATATTTTGGTATTTTTAAATTTCTGTCAGCAATGTCTTATAGTCTTCAATGCACAGATTTTACATATATTTTGTTAAATTTATCCTAAATACTTTATATATTATTGTTATAACAGATGGTAATATGTTTACTATTTCAATTTTCAATTTTCCATCGTCGGCTTATAAGATATTAGTCTATCATTCCAGTAATTTTTAGCAGATTCTTTAGAATTTTTTAAATGTACATGATCATGTTATCTGTGAATAAATATAGAGTTATTTCTTTCTTTCCAAAATGTAAGCTTTTAAATTTCCTTTTTTGGCCTTTTTACACTAACTAGAAACTGCACTAAGATTTTAAATTTAAGTAGTAGGAGTAAATATCATTATTTTTACTTAAGCTTTGGGGGAAGCATTCAATTGTTCATCATTAAATATGATCTTATCAGTAATTTATTTTTGGTAGAACATCTCTATAAAGTTAGAAAATTCACTGGTGAGAGGTTTTTCATAAAATAATAAACTTATTTTGTATAATTGAAATACAATAAACATCATGTATTTAAATTATAAAATTTGGTCCACTTTGTCAAATGTATACTTATGTGATGACATCATTACAATAAAAATAAGAAACATTTCCATAACCCCCAAAAGTTCTTTTCATGCCCCTTGATAATCACTCCACTCCTATCCCTAAGTGACAACTGAACTGATTTTTGTTACCATAAATTAACATTTTTCTCAAATTTTATATAAACAAATCATTATAAATCATTATAGTATGTGCTCTTTTTTTTTAATCTGGCTTCTTTCACTCAGCAATTATTTTTATTTTCATTCATTCTGTTGGCTATATCAGTAAATCATTTTTCTTTTTGTTATTTTTTTATGCATATATTCTTATTGCCAAGTAGTATTTTATTGTTGTTATACCATAATTTATCTACTCGCATGCTGCTTGACATTTGGACTGATTCCAGTTCTCAGATATTACAAATGAATCTACTATGAAAATTCATGTACAAGTCTTTGTATGGACATATGTTTTCATTTCTCGTAGGCAAATCCCTAGGAATAAAATGGCTGTATTATTTGTAGATATATATTTAACTTTTTAAAAAACTAGAAAACTTTTATTTAACAACTCACATGTGCATTATTCTGCTGAACACTTAACGAGGGAGCCTCTGCTGGCTTATTTGATTTTTTCACTGTGTCCATCTCTCTGGTGAAATTTTCATCTGTTTGAGTCTGTGTCCAACATTTATCCTAACTTCATTAATATATTTGTTATAGTTATTTTAAAGTTCCTTTGTGATAATTCTAATAACTAAGTCATCTCTGTATCTACTTGTCTTGAGTGTTTCTTTCTTGAGCAAGGGGTTTCAGTTTTTTACCTCTTTGTGCATTTTTAAAAAAATTGTATTCCCTGAGTTGTTTGTAAAAGGCAGCAGATATGAAAAAAAAAACTATACTCTAAATAAAATATATCTATTTTTCTGTTCATTTGGATTAAGTTACTTTAATCTTTAGATGAGCTTGGTATGGCCTTTGTTGCAATGTAGATTCCGCTTCCCACTGAGTTCAAATGTTTTCAGGACTGGATCAGAACTTTCAGCCAGGCTTAGGATCTAAGCCCTCAAGAAACTGTGTATGTCATTTTATGCTGAGCTTTTCTGTGGCTAGTTTTCTGAACCAAGAGAAATCTGTCTCCGTTTTCAGGAAAGATGCCAGCTTTGGAGATCACTATTCGTTCACCAGTTTTACCCTAAAATCTCTGAACTTTGGAAAATCTATTTCCATTGGTTGCCTGGTCAGCTGTCTTACATACCGTGTAGGATCAGGTCTCTTTTTCCATAAACCTTCTGAAACTTGCTACAGTATTCCCAATGATGATCTTACATGCCCAAATAGAGAATCACTCTCAGTTTTCCTGCCCTGCCCTAAAACATAGACATACTTCCCCTTACACTCAATGAAGACTTAAGAGACAAAGTAGAAGTCTGTTTGGTTCCTCCTTTACCCATTTCCTATGGATTCTTCCTCATCCCTCTGTACTGCCGAAATAAAAGCAGTCATGGTTTCTTCTCTTTTAGTAAGAGATTGGCACTTACTGAAATTTAGATTTCTTTGCATTTTCATCTCTCTGATGGGTTTGACCTCCCGCTACACACACACAAATTTTGTGTGTTTTTTCTGACTGTCTCATTATTTAAGATGAGAGTACCAGTCTCTTTACCACAATTCACAAGGAAGTAGAACTCTGGCACAAAAATTTTGGGGAGAACAAAAATACGTAAATATAGACTTAGATATCCCTTAGCTGTAGATTCAATATAGACAGTATACAGGGGTGGAAAAAAATAGGTTTACATTTGTGAATACACAAAACACAAGCTTATTATCATAACCTGGATTTTTTTTCATAAGAACAAGCCTATATATATATAGGCTTGTATCCAACAAAGAGTTAAAAATTTTAGATCATTTTAATATGCAAAACTTACTGCTTTTCTTTTTTATAGCAGTCTCATTTTTAATATTTTATATTCCAATTTTCTTTATTTTAATATTGCTTTTGTCTCCTGATACTTTTATCCTATCTTAAACAGGAGGGTTATTACTAAGCAGGCAGGTAGTTCTTTAATTGAAACATTTATGGGATATTCTAGAAAACTATAAAGACTTTTAAGAAATAGCAAAGCTTTAATAGGTTCTTGTGTACTCACGTTATAGCCTAATTCAGTGCTCTTTTAGCAGTGCCTGAGGATGTTGCTAATTTATGGTTGTGATGAGCAATAAAGCAATAATAGTAATCGAAAGGTGCAATATTCCTTGTTTAAGGGGCATTTATGGTTATGTATTAAAACTATAAATACTTCAAGAGGCTACAAAGCTGATCTATAGAAAATGAAAGATAAGATTTCACTACCTTCTGAAAGTGCTTTTCTAGCAGAAATCTGAGCTTGACTTTATGGTTTATAAATACAAACAAACCAAAAGTGAAATGCTTAATATGTCTAGCCATCCAAAGGGACCACTTAAATAACCACTAGTACTCTAACCTAATAAGGGCTGGAAAGTTCATTTTCTTCCTTATTTTTCAACTTTCTATTTTCTTTGTTCCTTTATAAAAATTGCTCTTCCCTCTGTTACACACTCTTTGCACTCTTCTTCCTTTTACTCTGTTTCTTCTCTTCTCTCCCATTTCCCCTCACTTTACCTTCTATACCCATAGTGGATGAAAGAAGCAAATTGTATTGGGGTGACCATGGGGAACAGAGTTCAGCCTTTGTGGAAGAGGGCCCCAGGACTCTAGGTAAATCTTTTCTGACCCTGGTCCTTGTAGCTGGATGAGCTCTGACTTCCAGACTGCCTATGTAAGCAAACTCTAAAATTAATGCCTGTTCTATACAGCTATCCAATTTCCTTGCCATTTTTTCTACCCCATCTGGATCTTGGTTTTGTACTCATTAGTCTTGATTCTTTTGTTCCCATCTTGTTTTTAATATCTGCTCTGGCACATTTGTTTGGTAGCCCATTAAGTGCCTTTTTAAAATCTTTTTGGATTTCTGTTGTTTAAGATATAAGTATTTGGTTTCCTCAAGTTCCTTGGATCCTCAAATCTCTTCAGGGAAGGGGAGAAATTCAGATCAGTCAACTGATTTCTAAGTTCCTCAAAATCTTACTCATTCTTTAAAGTTTGCATCAAGTAGTTCCTCAGCACTCCCATGATTTCCTATATATTCCTCCGTCATTGTACTTTTCAGGTTATATCTGCTCATGTGTCTGTATCTCACACAGGGGTATGAGCTTGGTTTTATTTCTAACACACAGTAGTCAGTCCATAAGTGGAAATTAAATGATAATTAGAATGAACAATTTTATTCACTCAACAAATATTAATTGAGCACCTACTTGGTATCAGACACTGCGAATTTAATAGTAAACAAAACAGGTAAAGCCCCTGCCATCATTAGATCTATATTTCCTAGGCCATCCATACAATAGATACACAAATAAATATAAAATGAAATGTCTTATAATAATAAGTGCTATAAAGAAGAAAGAAAAAGGATAATGGATTGAGAATGACAAGATGCCAGATAATCAAATTCTAAGCACAAAGAAACATAAAAGCACTATACCAGTCTGACTCACAGAGAATAAAGGAGCCATAGCTCCATAACTTAGGGTCTTTAATCTCATTTTCTATACTCCTAACTCTTCCACTGATAAAGAAGTATTAGGAATCCTGGAATAGACATATTTCCCACCCAATCTCCTTTGTTCATATCTTTTTCTTCCGGAATCCGATCAAATGGGCTTTTCAGGGCTGAAAGTAAAGGACCACAAGTCCCAGTGCTGATCACGATTTCTCAGGCTCTCAGTCCCACAAACATAGGTTCCCAGGAGTATCTTCTAGGCAGGTCACATTTATTCTGCTCACCATTGTAATTGAAACGCCAAAAATGACCAAAAAAAAAAAGATTATTCAAATATTCATGAGAAGAAATATTATGCACATACTCCATAAGAAGAAAGTGAAAAGAGCTTTTAACACTGAGTCTGACAGACAATGAAAATACCTCCTTCTTTTTATAGTAGTCCAGGCAAGGAAGTCTTATAGAAAAGAAGTGCATTGTGTCCGCATCTGGTCAGCTGATGGGCCCAGGGATATTTCAGAACCCTCATGTTGGCCATGTGACATCAAGAAAAGCTACAGGGACAAACTCTGATATAAAAGGCATTTTAACAATTTTCCTCCTCCCAGAGTAGCAAAATGTGGGCCTTTCTTAGGAAAATGAAGGTTTGACCATCTCTATTTCTAGTATCATGTTGAGATAAGTGACTAGCCCTTTATTCCAAAGAATTATTCTTAGCTGTTCCAGATTTTTCCAAACCACCCAGGCTATAAAGGCTTCACCTACCCTGTCCGGCATTATCTCCTGGACTCCTTCACATACATTCTCTGTGCTTCTGCATGGGTTACCTCACGGTCCAGCAACATCAAATGTTCATTCCTGCCTATGGGAAGGGTTCAGTGGAAAGAGCATGATCTCTGGACTCAAAGAGATTTGGATTCTTAATCTAGGATGATCCTTTACTGTATGACTTTAGGTAAATATCTCATTTTCTCTAAACTCATGTTTTCGAGTCTTTAAAACAAGTAAATAATACATCTTCTTAGGTTGCTGTGAGGACTAAATGAGGCATCGTATACATGTAAATCACCACTGCCATGTCTAGCACATGGTCACATCCTTGTCTTACTTGTACCCAGTGTGCCCTGCCTGTTCCCCTTTTCCCCCTTCAAGATCAAGGTCTACACCCAGTTCCCATAATTTCCTTATTGACCTGCTATACTCTGTTTCTTCCTCCTTTGCATACATGCAGCGAGTGTGGTTTGTACCAACAAAATGACCAGGTAATGACCTCCTGTCTTGGCTCTTTATGAATTGTTTCTTCCCTCCCCACCCCACCCCCTTCCCAGAGAACAGGAGCATCTTACTCTTCTACTTTAGTGTTGTGTGGAGCACAGGTCTTGAGCACAAACTTATTGATGAACATGGAAATATAGACTTAGATATCCCTAGTAATGTCTCGATTTATTTTGATTCAAATGGAAGGGACATTGTTTTTGAAATTATACAGATAATATGACTCTGAATCCCAGAGACTGGCTGCCTCAGTAATTAAGGCCAAAAGGAAGCCCTGGTTTGTCATGACATTTCACATACATTGTTTTATTTAATCAACACAACATTCCTGTGTCTTAACTCTATTAAGTATACTATTTTATGATAGGGACATTGAAGTGGAGTAATCAGGCCATTGTTAAACAACCAATAGAGGTACAGAGAGGGCATGTTGTGAGAGGGGAGTCAACACTAGCAAATCTGACGCCAGACCACAAATCCATGCCTCTTCTTTTATGCAACCTTGCCCTCTCCCTCAACTTCTTAACTTTGTTTAGGTAGACATGGGCCACTGTTTTCTTCCTATATCCAAATTCCAAGCATCCAACTTGTCAGCATTGAGGGTAAGGAACATTTGGTTCTTCCTATTGCTTCAGAATCTTTAGCAGTTTCTTCTTGGTTTTCCCATTAAAAACAAACACGCCAAACAGCAAAATCACACTTGTTTTTATATACTAGAGCCCATTTGTATGGTGTGGGGGAGGGGCTTTCAGTTCCTGAGAACTCTCCAGATAGTCATTTCTCACTCTCTCCTCCTCTCTCTAGCAAAAGAAAGGAAGCTGGCAAAATAACATTTTGCTATTTCAAAAGCTAAGAGTAACTGATGTTTTATTTGCCTTCTCACTCTGTTAGACATATCTCTAGACACTGATGGGAGAATGATGGTCAGTGATTAGAAGAGACAGAGACAAATAGAAGATGGGGGAGGAGGGAGGCAAATAGTGGCTTGAAGGAATGATGCAAACCTCAGCTTCTTTCAAAAGAGACAGCCATAAAAAATGTGCTCACATGGAGACAACAGATATGATGGCCAGATTTTTTGTTCTTTCCTGTGTCTTCTTATTCTGCAGGTGTGATGTTCTGCTACTGAGAACAAAACATTTTCAAATTATCCTATCTAATAAAGAGGGAATATGCTAATTGACCATCACTGTCACAAAGATGGCTGCACCCACAGCTGAGGCCAGGTTCCCATAAGGAGCATTAACAAGCAATCAACAAGGAATGAGGCTATCCCCTCCTCCACCCCCACCTGGTAGGGCTTGACAGGGGACCTCAAGGTGTGCTTCCCATCCTGGTACTTGGCTAGGGAACCTCAGGATGCTACCCGTGCCCCAGCACCAGGCTGGGGGACCTCAGGCCATGCTCCCCACTTGATAGGGCTTAACAGAGGACTTCAGGTTAACTCCCCATCTAACAGGGCTTGACGGGGGATTTCAAGGTGTGCTTTCCATCCTGATACTGGGCTAAGGGACCTCAGGCTGCCCCCCTGCCCAAACGCCAGGCTGGGGGACCTCAGGCTGCACGCTCCCACACTTGGTGGGGCTTGACAGGGGACTTTAGGCCATGACCCCCTATCTGGCAGGGCTTGACAGGGGACCTCAAAGTGTGCTTCCCATCCTGGTGCTGGGCTAGGGGGCCTCAGGCTGCCCCCACCCCCGCCCCAGCACCAGGTTGGGGACCTCAGATCATGCCTCCCACAGGTGGGGCTTGACAGGGGACCTTAGGCCATGTCCTCTGGCTTGGCACCAGGCCAGGCGACATCCGGCCATGCCTGCTACCCAGTGGGGCTTGACAGGGACATCAGGCCTCACCCCACACCATGGCACCAGGCTGAGGGACCTCAGGCTGCACCTTCTGCCCCAGCATTGGGCCAGGGGACCTGAAGCTGCACCCCCCTGCCTGGCAGGGCTTGATAGGGGACCTCAGGCTGTGCTTTCCACCCAGCAGGGTTTGACAGGGGACCTGAGGCTGCAACCCCCTGCCTGTGGGGCTTGTCGGGGGACGTCAGGCCATGCCCCCCACCTAACCAGGCTTGACAGGGGGTCTCAGGCCATGTCCCCCACCTGGTGGGGCTTGATGGGGGACCTCAAGGTGCGCCCCTGGCCCCAGTCTGGGCTGGGGGACCTCAGGCCATGCCCCCTGTCCTGGAACTGGGCCAGGAGACCTGAGGCTGCGTACCCTGCTTGGCAGGGCTTGACAAGGGTGGGACTGGCTGGGTTTGCATCTAACCCAATGCTGGGGATGGTGGCGGCTGGGTCTGGGTCTCATGCGATTTTGAGGCACATGTGTGTGGGCAGGGACTTGACTCTGTATCCCGTGGTGTGGCCCAGACTCTGACAGGAGGAAGGTTTTCATATACATTTTACTAATGTTCTTTCACCTCTGACATTTCTATTATAGAGAAAAGGCAAATAGCAATATTAAATTATTTCTTCTAATTAATCCCTTTTTTAATGTGCATGAATTTTGTGCACTGGGCCACTGGTTTTCTGATAATGTTGACAAAATGCCATAGGAATTTAACTCTTATTTATATCAATTAGCTTACAGTAAAATGGTTTCATTACATGTTGTTCTACTTAAAGTCACAGAACTTATCAACATTAATTGCAAACTTATTGTACTAATTAAAAAAAAATTACCATTGACAAAGTAAATTCACTTTTCCTATTTCTTGGTTTCTTGGGTTTACTTATGATTTGCTCTCATTCAATGCAACAGATGTGATGGGTATGCCAATATGTGGCTAAATTTTAGAAGAACTTCTCCTAGACACCAGTGAACACCTGTGATCAAGCCCAGGTTAGCCTGCTGCAGATGAGAGATCGTTTAGAGGAGAGTTATCTCACATGAGGCCATGCTAGACCAGCCAGCTCCTAGCTGACCTGCCAGCCAACTATAGATACATATCTAAGTCAAAATTAGCTTAACCTCAGTGAGAACAGAAGGACTTCTACCAGATCCTTGGTTTCAGGGACTAAAATAAATGTTTGTCAGTATGCACCCGAGAGTTTCGCAGTTCTTATTGTGTAATATTAACACAGCAAAGTTGAAGTTGCCTTGAATCACAACTATTGGCATTTAGTCTCCACTTGTTTCTGGTGCTGGGCAGCCAAATGCCTGCCAGTGACTGGTACATGCTAAACCTTATGTTGTCATCTTCTCTATTCTATCTTTTAAAGTAAAAAATCTTATACTTAAAATGTGTATTATACTTTTAGATATTAATTCAGTCTTTTCTCATCACAACCCCATAAGGTATACTGAGCAGGCAGCCTTACTGTCAACACATGCTGATCATACCCAGATATTCATTATATGGCCTTTCTATAGTCATTATTGTTGGTGCCAACTATTTCCAACTTTCTCTCACTCAAGGAGGAATGCACTCATGGCTTTCTCTGGTTGGGTATAGCCATTGAATAGTTCTTTGCGGAAGTGGCATGTGTCAATTCCTGCTCAAACATCTAATTGCCAGGGCAAGACCCTCCAGAACCCTCTTTTCCTTCTGGTTCAATAGGTGACAACATTTGAAAAGGTGGCTGCTCTCTCAACTTGGGCCTTTGAGAGACTACAATGAACAAAGGACCCCTGCTGACCTACAATAGATGGTGAAGTAAAAAACTAACCTCCCCTTTTTTAAGTCACTGGGATTTTTTATTTTGACCACATCAGTTTGATTGACAAAGTCCTGGCCTCTGTCTCTTGACCTCTAAATGTATTTTATAGGACTCCCTAATATTTTCATTTGGATGTCAAAGGTTCACCTCTAATACCGAATTCCAAACCAGCATCACCAGTTCAAAATGAATCAATAATCTTTTTCCAGGTTCTGCTGCTTAACTTTCTCACAAAGGTACTATGATGTTTTGCACATTTACCTTGTCAACAAAAAGACAGAATAAATCTCATAGTTAATTAGGTACTGTATTTTTCTTTATCTCCTTAACATTTTTCATACCCAGGATCCTCTCCCTGACTATTGTTGCTGCTCTAGTTCCTAAGGCCCTCAAACCCTCTAGCTGAACAATTGAATCTATCTCCTAATAGCTCATTATCTAAAAAACACATGTGATCATGTATTTGTTCTGCTTTAAAATGTCTTAGTGGTTCAAGGCCTTCATGATAAGATTCACATACTCTATGTCCTCTACAATTTCAGGAGAATTCATTGGAGAAGGAAGGGAAATCCAGGTAGAAAGATCACCATGAGCAAAGACCAGAGGCAGGAAGCAGTGATGCTTTATAAGGGAGCTGCATGCGAATAGTATGACGTTAGCAGGGGTCCAATGGATGGTGAAGAGAGAGAGAGGACTCTTAGGACTAGAGAGTTTCTCTTTGTTCCCACTGAATTCTATGCCTGAATCATACTTTATTTATTCTCCTAGATTTTACATCTTGATAGTAAACTCCCACTGGTTTTTAAAATATTTGTCTTGTCACTGCCACTATGAAGCCTTCCTGCTTACAATAATACTTTATCGAGATTATTTTTCAGTGTTCTTCTCCCTCAGTAAGCTGGGAGCCTCCTGAGAGTAGAAACAATCCATTTCTCCATTGATTTCATATCTGGGCAGTCAGCACAATAACTGCCATACATCAGGGACTTAATAACTGATTGTTGAATGAATATATGACTGAATGGATTCTTCTCTTTAGCATCTCTTAGATACTCCATTCACTATTCAGAATGAATTGCTTCAAATCCCAGATTTATGGATGGCTAAAAAAGGGGGCAACATTTTATTTTCTCTACTTCTACCTTCATGTTATCAGCCCCTCTTCCCCCAGTGCCAATCTCTGCCTATTATCCTGTCAACAGCCACCTGCTGGGTGCCAATACTGCCAACTCAGCAACTCTGCCCATATATCTCTGGGGACACCATTCACCTTATCACCAAAGAGAGAGAAAAAAAAACTCCCATCTGTTACAGCTCAGAGCTAGGAGGCTCATAATTATATTAGCACACAGACTGCATATCAGATTTTCTTGTTTTAGGGAGCACTTAGGGAGATTTCACTCCCCCTTTATTGTTGTTTTCTGCCCAGCAAGTGACCGTATTTCATCTCCACCGAGACCCAATGAAAGACATTGCCAAGCAAATTTGCTGCCTGATGATTCCAGGGTAGGTGCTTAAAACCACAAATGTCTTTCTGAAAAGCTGTAGAGAAGCCCAGCTCTGTAAACTTTTAAAAACTAGCACATAGTAAATGCACAACTTTTGTCCCACTGTCAATATGCCAAACGAAGGAGGTAATGGCATCAAAGGGGCTCCCATAATAAACATTGCTCTAGCATGAAGGGTAGTGGCTTTGAAAATTGGCTGGAGGCTTTTCACAGACATCAGCAAGGGCAAGGCTGAAATGACATGGGAATCCCTCAAACATGAACCTGTGGGACTGCTAAAATGTCTTAGGAAATTACTAAGCTGGGAAAGCACACTTGGAAGTATAGTCACTTCTTAATGACATGTATGATCATTGCTAAGCTTGTTTCTCCGTTTGTAATACAGAAAAAATACCCTTCATGCCCCAAGCTCTTTTTTGCTCTTCCCAAGGAAGAAGAGGATTAAATTTCATGAAGTTATTTGAACAGGAAGAAATAAACAATGGGTTCATTTAGCAGGCAACTGTTGAGCACCCACTGTTTGTCAGGAGCAAGTACTAAAGAGAGCAAGACTGACCCCTGCTCTCATGTCACTAAATCTGGATAGGGGGGTAGCTATTAAACAAATCCCACAAATACATATTCAATTATTAATGAAGTGAGTGCTCTGAAGAAAGAGAATAGATTAGTTAAAAGAATCCTAATTACATTAAAGTTTTAAATTTACATAGAAATGACTTCAGCACATTTAGTCCCCATGCAAGGGGGCTTAATAAGCCTGTTATTTGTTCAGAAGTTTCTAGGCTTACTCCATTAAGACAGGACCACAATGTTAACCTAAAACTCTCCCAAGCTTCCTAATTTCCTGTCTTTGAAAAATATAATCTCCCTTATGTCAATTTATGTCCTAGAAGTCTCCACTATTTTAGATTTCCTGGAGTGAAAAGGTTATAATTGCACAAACACTCCAGAAATTACTATAGAAAAAACATACATATATATATATATATATATATATATATATGTATATATATGTATATTTTCTGCTAATACTAGCCAAGAAAATTCTTCTCCCTTTAGATACCATCCCCTCCTCCAAAACTAACCTCTTAAAGGACAAATGGCTAATATCCATACATTGTGTGACTAATCTAATTCTAGTTTCTTGGTGTAGCCACCTTCATTTGATATTCCATCCATAAATAATGCACAATACACTACTCTGACAATGATATGAAATTAGAGGCGAAAAACATATGACTCCTAAGGGGAAGAACAAAGGGAGCTGCAACTCAATTTCTCCTTTTTTTTTTCAAAATAGTTGTTATTTGGTAAATTTGCTGCAGTCAATAAAGCATTCCTGTAGGGCTCCTTCAGCCCTGGGTGGCCTTTAATTTCATTTGCATATTGGAAATTCAGCACTTTCTCTTGCTCTAATCAAACTTGAAAAAAATAAAAAGAACAAACAAGCTGCCTTTCTTCAACAAGGGTGTTTTTAGATGCTAGTATTAGAGTAAAATAAAGTATTTTACAAAATATAAGAACATTGTAGATACATTCTTCTAAGTGTCCATTTTCCCAAGGCCCAGCACCCCAACCTTGTAGATCTTAGAAATCAGAGATGGGGTGCTAAGAAAAAGCACAACAGGCCTGGAACTCAGAGGATGTGGGCTCTCCATTCACCTTGCTACTCAATAGCCACTGATCTTGGATGTGTCTAAATATATATTTTATGTCTCATTTTCCCCATCTTTAAGATGAGGATGTTGACTGAGAACCCCTCCCATATCACTCTCTTTATGCCTTTGTCTCTTTCCTCATACTCCTTTCTCTGCTAAGTATGTCTTTCTCCTATTCTTTGTGGCACAGGGTCTTTATCTTGTTAGAACCCAGATAAAAAAATTACCTGGATGGCTGTTGCGAATGTCTTAGGTATGCTGATAGTTCCTTATGTGCATGGCTATCGTGTTTTAGGGAATTTGTGACAATCTCTGGGCCTTGGAACGCAGAAGAGTTCCAAGATGAATAACCCAAAAGGAAACACTGGGGAATCTGGAAATCATAATCAAATATTTTGCCCAAATAAAAAAAGGGCACAAATAAAGCAACATTCTTGGTAAAATCATACTCCCACGCCCCCCCCCCCGCCCTTCTCCCCACACACACAGTACAACAACAGGAGGATTTGAAACACTATCCAACAGAATACACACACACACACAAAAAGAGTGGGAAAAATGATCACAGCAAGGAAGGTAAAACTAAATGGAGAACAAAGAAATTAAATGATGTTTTTTCAATACAATAAAATAAAATATTTACACCATTGGCTCATTGAAACAAGAAAAAGTGAGAAAGTACATATATGTAAAATAATATGACATGAGATAACACTAAAGACATAAAGGAAATTAGCCTGGCTGGTGTGGCTCAGTGGTTGAGCATTGACTTATGAACCAAGAGGTCACACTTCCATTCCTGGTCAGGGCACATAGCCGGTTGTGAGTTTGGTCCCCAGTGGGGAGTGTGCAGGAGGCAGCCATTGGATAATTCTCTCTCATCATTGATGTTTCTATCTCTCTCTCCCTCTTCTTTCCTCTTTGAAATCAATGGAAAAAACATATATAAAGGAAATGTAAAAAAAATTATTAAGCTAAAGTTCATAGAAATAAATTTTAAAATAGGTGAAATGGAAAGTATACTGGAAAATATACGAAAAATATTAAAATACCAGTTGCTATACATAAAACAAAAAAATACTAACATATCCCTGTCCCATACACCAAATGCATAAAATCCAGCTTCAGAAATTAGACTAAAATTTTAAAGCAGAATTAAACTTATTTAAATCATTTCAGAGTAGAGACAGGGTGATGAAGGTGGCAGGAAGAAAGTTTATAAACACATGATAATCTTTTCATGAAATTTTACACCAAAACCTGACAAAAATTGCACAGGAAAATAAAACTATAGATCAATCCCATGTGCCTATACTGATGCAAAAATCTTAAACACATTAAGAATACAAACCACTCTGACAAAGTAAGGTTTATTCCAGGAAGACATAGATAGTCCTTAGGAAATACATTTCATCATTTTTATGAAACAAAGAAGAATATCAGAGAGACATCTCTATCAGTATTGAAAAAAGGTACTTTACATTGTAGACTTACTTAAAAAAAATAAAGGAAAAGTTCATAAAATAGAAATAGGAGGAATTTCTTTAATATAATAAAATACATCTCAATAGCAAAGCCAGCATCTTGCTTGAAAGGAAACACTAGGAACTTCAGCAGTCAGAAAACATTAGAGTCAAAAATAGAACAAAAATGGCCTAATCATGACTTCTCTTCAGCATCATCTGGAATAACCAGCAAGTGCTTTTATACAAGAGGCAGAAATTAGAGGTATGCAACCTAGACATTTTTAACTTATCATTATATGCATATAACTAAAACTATTCCCAACAGAAGAACTCAGTGAGATGAAAGGGAAGAAAACTGCTATCTTTCTTATGTAAAAACAACAATTTGTTGAAATTTCAATAGAAGAAAAGACACCATTTACAACTGATTTTAAAAATACAAAATCCCTAGTAATAAATCTAATAAGAAATATATGTGTGTGAGAGATATATTACTGAGGATATGTGACAACTTACACAAATGATTAGGCATACCATATTTTTTGGATAAAACAACTCAAAAACATGAGACCAACAATTTTATTCCTAAGTTCAATTTATAGATTTAATATGATCCTGATTTTTTTTTTAAATTTCAATAAGATTTGTGGAAGCAGACAGCTGATTCTTGAAATTCAAGTGGAAAAATAAAGAAAATGAAAAAATTAAAAGGAGAAAGCCTGGTATTACCAGATATTAAATCACTATACCAGGTTGCAATAATTAAATGTTTGGTTCTGGTATATGAATTAACTGGCAGTTAATAGGTTAGAATTGGAAGTCTAGAAATAGGCTTGAAGATTTATGCAACTTTAGTATATGATAAATTTCTATTTCATATCAGTGAGGAAAGATGGATTATTCAATTAATTTTGTTGAGAAACTGGATTGCTATCTAGAAAAAATTTAAGTTGAATTCATACTTCAAGTATCACAGTAGGATAAGTTTAAAAAATAGATCAAATACTTAAGGATAAAAAATAAAACCATAAAAGTACTAGAAATCCGCCCCCTCTCCCCCCACAAAAAATAAAAAAATTATAATCTCAGAGTGCTGAAGATCTTTCTAACCATGTCACAAATCTCAGGAGCTAAAAAGAAAAGATGCATATATTAAACTACAGTAAATTAGGAAAAAAATATTTATGGCAAAAGCACCGCATGGAATCAAAAGTTTTAGGATAAACTTTGAAAAAATACTTTGAAATCTTACTATAGACAGAGGCCAATTTATCTGATATATAAAGAGTTCATATAAATCAATAACAAAAATACTAACATTCCAAAAGAAAAATAATGCATAAAAAACATGAATACACAGTTCAAGAAAAAAATATATGCAATTCTCTATTGAGGTGTGCACTTCATTCATAATAAGAAAAATGGAAATACAACTATAAAGAGCTACCATGTTCACCTATTACATTGTCTCAGATAGAAAAGTGTCACAACCTAAGGTTCTCATAAAAGTGTGGAGAAACAGATTCTCATGCTTGGAGAGAGTATAAGTTGCAGCTATTTCTATTAAGGGTGCTTTGGCAATAATGAATATACCTGTATACTTTGAAATTTCACTACTGGAAATTTAATATAAGTATATACTTGCACATGAGTAAAATGGTGACTACAGATCATTCACTCATGATTATATGAAATAACAAATGAATGGCAATATCCTAAATGTCTATTAATAGGGAACCGATTGAATAAATACAGAACAACCATATAATGGAATGCTATGCAGCCTTACACAAGAACTAGAAACTCTTATTTTATGGGCTGATATAAAAAAATCTCTAAAATGTGTTATGTGAAAACAGTGAAGTGAAGGATAATGTATACAGCATCTACCATTTGTGTAGTAAAGAGTAACACACACATACACACAAATATTTGTGTGTGCATAGAATCTCCAATATTAATAAGAAACCAATAACGATTGTGGTAAAGGGAGCTAGGCAGTTAAGGAATCAAAGTAGGAAGAATTTTGACCTTTAAGTGCTAAACCACATTGAATATACTACTTATGTAAAAATAAAACTAAAATTATTAATTAAAACTAAGTTAAAAAAATTAAAAGAACTTTTCTATAAAGCTAAATTTATCCAGTCTTTATTTTATTTCAGAGGGTCTTACTTGGTAGTCAGTGATAGACATTGTTCTGTTTTGTTATTTAATGTCATTAATTTTCAAAATAAAAAGAAATACGACATATCAATTATAACTTGATATATGGACATGGAGCATTTAAACATGAACTTTGTATTTTAAAACATTGGAGTAAAATAAGAAGATCAAATACATATAAAAATGGGAAAATATGAATAAGGAACAAAAGTCACTTCTTACATCTTCATAAATAGTATTGAAAAGCATCAACATATTCTTAGATGGTAGAGATGGATGGGAACGTCCAATTATTGAAAAGAAAAAGGGCATAACATAAGAGGAAAATGCACATACCTTAGAACTAAGGAGACAGCTGTTGCTGAATAGTCAGAGAATGTAAAATACTGAAAGTTAATTATATGCTTTTTATAGCAATTTGAAATGGACCCAGTGATCTGATTCCTCAGTTTAAAAACATTGACACATTTTTTTCCAGTTCTGCAGGGTTGGGCTGTTAGAACTTGACTTGGGCTGGGGTGAAACTAGTGTGTTACTCACTCACGCATTTCACTTTGCAGTTTGTAAATCATGTCCATTCACATGATTTTGATATTTTATTCTAATCTTAAAGGTTATTCAAGGAAAATATTTTTGTTGCATTTTCACAGATCAGTAACTGAAGTTTTTTACTTAAGTGACTTGCTCTGGGACACACAGATGGGAATCGCAAGGTTAGAACTCAAAAATGCTGGGGCTTTTTGTCTAATCTTTATAGCTCTAAATAAGATTGCCCAAATCAAACATGTCCTGTTTCATTGAGCCTGCAGGAAAGTTTGCCCTGCAGAAGGAGGCGGCCAGCATCTAAGGAACACATGCAATCATTCTTGCATTAAACCCCAGTAGATTTCTCAAACACAATCTTCCACTAATTGTGTCTTCTATGTGAGCAGTCATTTCTTGGGTGTGCAAGTGTGAGTGTGTTTGGGTAATGTATCATCTATGTGCCATCAAGGCACCTGCACATTTGCATATTGGGAAAGACCTGAATAAAACATGAAGTGTTTTATTCCAATGGGATGCAAGATCCTCAAAGGATATTTACAAATGCATGCAAGTCCCTCCAAATCAATCAATCCCTGAATCAACAAACATTTTTTGATTCCCTGGTGTGTCCCTCCCACTCAGATAAAAGCTGCAGAGGAAACAATGAAGCTAGGAGAGAAGAATCTCTTCCTATCCCATCTCCACCCTTGGAGACCTTCCGTTTAGATATGAGAAAATAACGAGATTTAGGGCAGTCTCTCACAGTGTCCACAGAGCATACATTTACTAAGTTCTCTTCAAAAGGCTCCAGTTGGATAGAAAGGAGGGGCAGAAAATGCTGAAGTTGAGTTGTCTACATCCTGGTGACTTTTCATCATAAGGTCATTTGGCTGTCCTTGTCTCTGATGACATGTGGAACACTGCCAACTCGGACAGCTGGCCATGAATGTGGCTTTGGCCATGAATAATCCTCAGTGCAGTTGCCCTGCTTCCACTCCTGTTTCTCAGAGTCTATTCTCTAGCCAATGGACATGATATTTTTAAAAATAGTAAATTGGTTATGTAGCTCTTTTGTTTCTAATTTTAAAATGAGTACCTATTGTTCTTAGAATAAAATTCAAATTTTTCGCCATGCTCAGCAAGGCCATTATCGGGCCACTGATTCCCCCTCATACTCGTCAGCACCTTCTCACTCATGATTTTCTTCCTATTTCCAGCTCTTTCCAAATATGGTCCTGCGCACTCCTAATGCTTTCTCCCTGGAGTGTTTGGACCCAGATGTTGTTTTTTGTGTTTTTTTTTTTGCCATCTCCTTTGTCCTCAAATTCCTCTACCCAGCTGTTTACCCTACATCTTGCCCTACTCTCTACATATCAACATGTTTTTTTCTTATAGTAGTTACTAGAGGCCCAATGCACAAAATTAGTGCAAGAGTAGGCCTTCCTTCCCCTTACTGCCGGCACCGGCTTCTCTCTGGCACCTAGGACCCAGGCTTCCTTCACAGCCCCGGCTTCATCTGGGTCATCCGGAAGAATGTCTGGTCTAATGAGCATATTGCACCTCTATTATAGATTACTATGTGAAATTACCTTATTTATGCATTTGTTTGCTTGTTCATTTTCTGTCTCCCCAACTAGAATGTAAAGGTTTTATGAAAGCAGCGGCCTTGTCTGCTGTATTTATTGCTGTTTATGCAGTTCCTAGAACAGCAAATAGTAAGTATTTAGCAAATATTTATTGAGCAAATGAATGAGAAGCCTCAGAAGTTGTGTGTTTATGGTCCTCACTAGCATCTGCATCCCTTTATAGCCCAATGACTCTTGAGATATTATTCAAGAGTCTCCCCACCTCCCATGCCTTCCTCACCTTCACAAAGCACTCAGCGGCACCCTGTGCCCCAGGGAAGAATAAGATTACTGGAGCAGTAATACAAAGTAAAAAAATAAATAAATAAAAATAACAGTTTAAATTCTGGGCTTTTTGAGTTTCTCAATGGATTTTTGAAATTATAGCTGCTGCTTTGCAAGAGCCAGGCCCTTTTGTGTATCAGAGGTAAAGCCCTGAGGGAATCAGGGCATGAAGTGCACACCATAAGCAATGATGGGGAAAGAATAGAAGGGCCATTTCATTCAATCATGTGGACAAGATAAAGATGGAAGTCTTGGAGGACGGGAGGATATAGACAAGGGCCAGGGGACATGGTGGGATATTAGATGATAGTTGGCAAGGGGCCCAGTGTTCTGCCAGATCCCACTGCACCATGTCCTGAAAGATGAGTGATCTCAAACTAGAGAAGGGTTAGGCTTCCTGATGTTGGTGAAGTGCTAGGAGTCAGGGGAGAATTGCCACCTGCCAGCATGAAAAGGTGGCAGGGAATGTCTAACAAAGTTGATCAAAAAAGCTTTTCATGTTCTTGTAGAAGTTGCAAAATGAAGCATATACACTGTTCTGAGCTTCCCTGAAAGGAGCAGAAATGCTTGAGAGATATCTGGGAGACATACAGGGGTGTGGTAGCCAGTATTAAGACAGAGAGGTACCTTAATGATGAGAGGGCACAGCAGGGCCATGGAAATCAGCAGCAGATGCACTCAGGATCCAAGCTACTAATAAGGGTGGAGGCAGTGAGTGGTTAAATCTGGTGTCTCTCCATGATTCTTAGCTCATTACCCCTGCATGCTCACCTGCACTGCCTCTCTTCCTAACATTACATGGCATATGGGTAGAAAGAGAGATAAAGGATGGTCAGTAATACAGCTGAGTTTACATCCAAATGTCTCATTCCTGTGTTGTGAGATCATACAAAAATTTCCAGATTTGGGATTTTAAAAAATCAGATGGAAATGAAACTTGATGAACAAATAAAGATCAATTCAAAGAGAGAAAACACGTAACTTCACTTTTTTCACATGACTTGATGATGTGAAATTTTTACCCAATACATATATTTGAAAATGTGTTCAGAAGCTTTGAAAGTAATGTAGAATCAGAAGTTAGCCACTGATGGTGTTACAGTGAAGGCGCAGCTATCTCACAGAGGTAACTAACCGTCTTGCACCTGGCAGAGAGCTGAGGGTTCTGAGGCAGGTAACGATACCACTTGAAACCCAGGCTTCTGTCTGGGTCCAGGTAGGCCTGGATTCCAATCTCTGCCTCTAAAGTTTTATGAAATGATAATTTGAGATAAGGCATTTAAATGTTTGGCATTTCAGTTTCATTATCTATGAAAATAATGCTGTCTTTAAAAAACTGTGTGGGAATTAAATAACATTATCCTATACGGTATAATAAAAGCCGAATATGCTAAGTGTCTGACCATTCGTTCTACTGTTCAAGCAGTTGCTATGATGCATACTGACCACCAGGAGGCAGAGACTCTGACTGGTAGGTTAGCTTGCTGCTGGGGACTGGCCAATCGGGACTGGGTGAGATGGGCCAGACATACCTTGGAGCCCTCCTTCTGTCCCTCCCAGCCCTGATCATGCACCAGTGGGGTCCCTTGGCTTGGCCTGCACCCTCTCGCAATCTGGAACCCCTCAGGGGATGTCAGAAAGCTGGTTTCAGACCAATCCCCACAGGCCAGGCTGAGGGACTCCACTAGTGCATGAATACATGCACTGGGCCTCTAGTATATGTTTAGAACATTTCCTAATTATTAATAGAAATTATTATTGTTCTTCCAAGTGAGAATGACTTCTTTTGGCCAAATTTAATATGTTCTTTTAACTACCGACATATATATTGTTCATGAATTTCTGGTTGTATAAGGCAATATTTCTATTAAGTACAGCAATTCACTAAGGAGGAATTAATAACAACATGATAGATATATTTGTTCACATTTGAGTTAGTGGAAGAGACATCAATTATGATAAACGGTAAATTGTAGCATTTGTACTCTCACATTTAATTTATTATGCCCCCACAGGAAGAACAAATAACAACAATAAACAAAAACTCATTCTCTGGTTTAGTTCTCCTCAGTAAGCAACAACATCCACTAATGCGAGGTTTTCCTAGGAATTCATGCCATCCATTGCTAACATCAATTTCTAGAATTTGAAGGAACCTTGAACTCATCATAGAGATCATTTGCCTTAACCTCACATTTTACATAGCAGAAAAGCGAGGCCTAAGGCAGACGTGACTTGGTGGGGATTTGTAAGTTATTGAGATAGATAGAGTTTGAGTAGGTCTATATAACTCAGTTTTTTTGCTCTGTAACAAAGCACTCCAAAACCTTAGTGACTTGTGTGTCTGTTATGGCTCCGTGGTTGAGTGTCTACCTCAGTGGAGGAGGTCACCATTCAACTCCCGGTCAGGCACATGCCCAGGTTGCTGTCTCTATCCCCAGTCGGGATGTGTGCAGGAAGCAGCTGATCGTTGATTCTCTCTCTCCCTCTCTGAAATCTGTGACTTAGCACAATAACTCATTTTTCACTTACAGGTCTTGGGGTAGTCAGTTGTGCCTGGGCTGATATAGCTGAGCTCAGTTGGATTAGGCTCCAAGCTTCTGGTTGAGTCCAGGTCTCCTCCACATGTCTCTCACCCTTGATCAGCAACTGCCAGGGTACTTTTATTCTTGTAGTGGCACACAGGAATCCAAGAGGATATGCAGGAAAAAGTGATGCTTCTTGAGACCCCAGCCTTGAACTTAAACACTTTTAACTTCCACCCATATTTTATCAGTTAAATCAAGTTACATAGGATAGGCTCCAAATTCAGTTTTGCCACTGTGTGTGTGTGTGTCTGTATGTGTATTAGAGCCAGGTGCATGAATTTGTGCATGGGTGGGGTTCGGCCACCCTGGCCAGGGGGAGGGGACATGGGCAGTTAGTAGGCCTGCCTGCTGGACAAACTCCTGGTCAAGGAGATAATTTGCATATTAGCCTTTTATTATATAGGATATACACTGAGTGGCCAGATTATTTTGCATTCAGAGATCATAATCTGGCCACTCAGAGGCCTGATGCATGAAAATTCATGCAAAAATCGGCCTTCCTTACCCTGGCTGCTGGCACCAGCTTCCCTCCAGCACCTGGGGCCTGGGCTTCCCTCCAGCACCCGGGACCCAGGCTGGCTTCCTTCTGGCCCCAACATCATCAGGAAGGATATCTGGAATGACATCCAGAAGATGTCCAGTCTAATTAGCATATTACCCTCTTATTTTTATAGATACCCCATCCATTCTAGCAGGTATTACTTCCAAGTTGCAAGATTGATTGGTATGGATGTGTTTGTCTAATAATGGGAGGACATGAATGACTAGAGTGACTATATTTACCACAGGGTTCCAGTATTCAGATTCCTACATGGGTTTCTCTTCTCCTCCATCATGTTCTAAGCAGGCCTTTAAACTTGTGAGAAAACCAGTGGAAACTTTTTGGTGCCGAACCACATAGGACCAGCCTTGGCAGTAAGTTAACAATATTATCCTTAGAAAACAGCCATGAAGTCTAGGAACAGTTACATAAAGATGGGGGAATTTAAAAAAAAAAATTCATTGGCCAAGAATATTTCTGCTTCCCTTCTATAATACTGAAACTCATAGCTATTTTTCCTTCAGCAAAAAAGGGATTTATAGCTTCAGCCCTATCAATTGTTTTTTAATTAAAAATGTATTGAGGTCCTCATGACTGGAGCACATAAACCAGACATGCCAATGCTTGGCACAGACAGCCCAGTGTATGTGTATAAATTATACCCGGGGTGACTTGGGTCTGGCCGGGAGACTCTGAAGCAACTCTGAGTTACATTTCTCTGAATTGGAACTACTGAAACTGACATGCTTAGAATATTTAAAACATCTATCATAGGCCTGAAAATGGATGACTTCACCCCATCAGGGATTCCTTTTTAGCAGTTTCAGATGCTGACCTTACCTGCCATAAAGTGAGGTGGCTCCCATCAGCCCAGCCAGCACCAAGGTGGTTCTAGAAGAGATGACCTGGGTGCCCTTTAAATTAGCAGCAGACTCTGGCTGCAAATGTTTTCATTGCCTTTGGTGACATTGAAAGGAGACAGAAAAAGACCTCATATTGGGCTTCCAGGATGCAGAGGTGGAGCCCAGTGACTTGTAATCCTCTGTCCCTCCATTCATTGGCATCACAATTTACTGGGTTTTTGTTATGGACAGCCAGCCATTAAGCTAGAAATGGAAATTTAAGCCCAGAGGAGTTGATTTTCTGGCAAGAGGGAAGAATGGGGAGCTCCAGTAGATAGCCAAGAGTGAATTTTAAGGAGTATGCAAATATATCTTCAAAGCACAAGGAGAAATAATGTCAAGTTACCCTTATTATTTGCAAAACATGCTAAGGAAGTGAGAAATAGTCACCCTTTGCCTGTGCTTAAGTGTAAGATTGATTTTGATGAATTCTGGCATACAGATTTTGTAGACTATTATTTAAATGTTGAAGATTTTTCAATGGGTAAAGAGGGCTTACCTGCCTGACTTCTTCAGAAGGTTTTGAAAGTTATTGGTTTTAATAAAGAACAGAATAAAAGTCTATCTTAATAAAAGTCTATCTTCAATGTGAAGACATGAGTTCATATACTGGGAGTCATAGCTGTGGGACTTTGCAAAGCTTTCTTCCCCCCTCTGGGCTTCTATTTCCCAATTTGCAAAATGAGGGAGTTGGGTCTGATGAATGATAAGTTCTCTTTCAAGTCTAAAAGCTATGGGTCCAAGATTCCTCTTTACTGCCAACCTATGCAGAATGGTCTCTATATAATATCTCCATCCCATACAACATGGTATAATGGAAGGAACACAAAATTTGGAGATAGGCCTTTTAAGTTTGAATCATAGATTATGTGTGATCTTGAGCAAAACATCTCTGAATCTGACTTGGACCTAGAGAAAACTTAGGTTTAAATGGAGGAAGCTAAAGATAACTTCCATTAGATCTTCTCATGGATATTCAAGAATTGATGAAGCAAAAATAATCAGATCATAGTTGCCATATATTTGTAATGCACTTCATTTCAGGGTGATCTTTGAGGGCAGTATGGTTAACCACACGAAGCAGAGAAACAGACCCAATGCCCTTTGGACATGCAACTCGAACCCTTTTTGTTCTCCATAGACTTTTGGGCAATGAGGGACAAGCACAGAGAGTGGTAGTGGAAACAGGATTTTGCCATCAGACCCACTTGTTTTCAAGCTTTAGCTCCAATACTACCTAGGAACGTGCATTGGGCAAGTCCTTTCATTTATTCACTCACGAATCACTTGCTAAGTGAATGCTATGTTCTAGACACTGCTAACTGGGTATTGGAGCTACAGTTGTACCTAACAACACAGTCTCTGCCTTCTTGGAATCATCATTGAAAGAAGAAGCAGGTGGGTTCATAATTATATTACCCTGTGGTCAGTGCCAAGAATGAAGTTAGCACAGAGATCTCTGAGATAATAGGATGCTGTTCTCTTTGTTTAAAAACCAAAACCACAAAATAAGAACCCCATCCATATGAAGTCATATTATAAAGTATTTCAGTAACACTTACTGAATGCCTATGATGCCTAGTTAGTAACATACACTCGCTAATCTTCACAAGTTAATTTTCCCCCATCATTGTTCCATTTTACAGATGGAGCCACTGAGTTTCAGAGAGATTCTATCATTTTCCATAGGTTACTCGGCCATTAGTGGAAGAACTGGGATTTTAAGCCAGTTCCATGTGGCTCCAGTGCCCATACTTGCTTGTACACAATGCCACAATGCTTTCTCTTCCATATATGGGTCCTAATCCTTGTTACCCGGTATTGATGACACAGATGTCACCAAAAGGCAGTTGTTCCCTATAAAAGAATAGGACCAAATCATGAGAAAAGCCAGTGAAATTGCCCAGATTTGTGTCGAAGAAAGGTTAGTAGGGAAAGAGGTTTAGGGGATCTGGCTGCAATTTAATGAATGTTTTGATGGCTGGATGCCTCACCCCAGGAGGCCCCAGTTTACATTTCCCAGTGATCTCTGCTTTACAGGACATTCTTCTCCATGGTACTGTGTCTATTGCACACATCAGAGCAGCTGCATTTTATCCCTCTCCTTATGCACAATCTCTAAAAACATTTTTTAAAAGGATATGGAGAAAGCCAAGTACAAAACATAACTCAGAAATGGTAATGTAACAGGGCCCACCACGGCTGCTGACTAGTTGCATTCGTAATGATTTTCTCCAAATAATGCAAGCACTATTTTTTTTCCCCTGAGAAATGAAATATGGGAATGCCATATTCCACGGATGATGGGGAGAACTCATAAAAGATTTTAATCTTTTTTTGTCAGGCTTCAGAAATGCAAACGGCCTCGTCCTCATTTTCTTTATGCGCTGGACTTCTAATTGAGGAAGTTGGCATCAATTCTGCATGTGGGTATCGCTGGCAAGGGAACTAGAATAAATATTTGGGGGGTATCGTTAGCCAGAACATCACTTCATCTTTGTGTCACCATCATTTCCCATATTGTAGTGTTTTAGATGAGAACATATGGCAATAAGGTAGGTAATGAGAACAACAATTTTCTGAAACAACATTATAACTTTTCCCTCTTTATGGTCACATTTAGTTACAGTACATGCTGCCATTTAGGTGTAGAGCTTCATAAAAACAAATCTCAGGGAATGGAGAATTCAGAGGCAAGGCTTAGGAAGTCTGAATGCCTGGGACTGCAGCCAACCCTGCAGATGGGAATTTGGGGGTGTGGACTAGTTAGCTTTTGCTGCAGGAACATGCCAATTTTGATGGGGCTCATAACTGCACCCTTTCTCTCATTTTCATGTTACACGAGGACTGTGAGTTGCTCAGAGTTGGCTGGTCTCAGCTTCACCTATCTTCATATCCAGACGCCAGACTGAAGGAGTGGCCTTTGTCTGAAACACGTTGCTATCATGATGGAAGAGTCTGAGACCAGTTACCCAATAGCATTTAACACTTGTACTCAGAGAGTGTTTTCATATACACTCCCAATCCCCCATCCAGAGCGGGTCAGAGGAGGAGCATACCAATAAAGCAGAAAGGCACCGCCAGGATGGAGATGTGGAATATGCACTTATGGAGAGAGAGCAGAAAGTGGTACAACGGTCGGGTGAGTTAGGGTGACACCTAGCTCTACCCATCATCAGTGGGGTCCTGTTGGGGTAATTTAATAAATCAGCATGTGAGCCAAGAAAGTCAACATCATTTGATGGATCTGGAGTTCACATAAACACATATTCAGCAAGCATCTCTTGAATACCATTCTAAATGCCAGGAATGGTGCAATACATTCTGGAATATAATGCTGACTCAGATGATCTATGTGCCATCCAGGACCTCTTTATTTTGAAGAGATGGTAACTCAAGGCAAGAGTTAGTAAAACTTATGGCCTGAGTGAAGCATTGCTATTGAGGAACAGGAAAGAAAGAGGAAGGAAAGCTGACCTACACTGTTAGGTGTGTTACACATAGAATTGTCTCATTGCATCTGCATAACATTCTGAGGTAGCAATAATGCAAAGGACAATCATATACTTTTCTCTTAATACCTGTTGGTTGTTGATATATTGATCATAGCCATTCTGACAGGTGTGAGGTGATATCTCATTGTGGTTTTAATTAGAATTTGTCTGATGATTAGTGACATTGAGCATCTTTTCATATGTCTATTGGCCATCTGTATATCCTCTTTGGGAAACTGTCTATTTAGGTTCTTTGCCAATTTTTTAATTGGATTGTTTGGAGTGTATTTTTTTATGTCGAGTTGTATGTGTTCTTTATAAATTTTGGATATTAACCCCTTATTAGATGTATAATTGGTGAACATGTTTTCCCATTCAGTGGGTTATAAAACCACTATGCATACACTTAAAATTAATACAAAATTATATTGAATGCAAACTACAATTTAAATTTTTTTAATTTAAAAATTGCAAAGGTGCAAACATGAGTATAAGCCAAACTGAATGGCCCTCCCACTTAAAAATTAGTAAGGAGTTAAACTGGGGGTTAAATAAAACACTGGGAATGAGATGGCAGAACAAATTCTGCCTGGGAGAGATCAGAAAGGAACCAGGAAACAGGGGCAACATTTCAGATGGGCCTTGACAAATGAATAGCACCTCAGTAGAGAGAAGAGGAAAGACAGGCAGAACATCCAACGTGGCTCCCACGCTCAAGAATCAGGAAACTCTGAGAGGAGGAATCTAGGAAGAGTAGAGTCCACCATCAGAAGTTTGGATAGTTTTCATAGAATAAGGGGCATAGGCCTACAGAAAGCTAGTCAAAAACCTGTGGGATTCTCAAACTCAGAAAAGTGACTAGGTTTCTTTCCCATCCCCCCATTTTTGTTCCTTCCTTACATTTTAAACAGAGTTATCTTTTAAATGCCAGACACATCTTTCTATTGAAGTCAAGGGAAAAAGATCTGCCTACCTTTGGCCTGGGAGTTGATAGTAAATAGGAGATCCCCAGGGTCTTGAAACAGGGTGGTTGACTAGAAGGGAACAGCATGTGCAAAGCCCAGATTTTTCTGGAGAATGGTCAGGGCAGTTCTCCTGTGTGGCTACAACATCAGGTGGGATCAAGGATCAGGTTATTAAGGATGAGCAGTGTATGTTGTGTTGAATATTTTGGTGTTTACTCTGCAGGTGGTGATACCATTAAAGATTTCTGAGGAGGATTAATAAAATCTTACCTGTATCTTTAAAAAGATGATCCAGTAAGAAAGTTCCCCAGGAAACAGATCAGAGACAGGCTGCCAGACTCTCTAGCATATTACATATACCCTTAAATCTGTGTGCCTTTGTGGGTAATGTTTATGCCTTCAAGTCTTCAAGAATGGAGGGTGGGCGAGGGGGGGTTCAGTGGGTATTTATCTGTGCGCATGTTTTTTAATTCAAGCTATATTTCATATGATTTTCAGTCAGATGTCTGCTTGTTAAATTTGAGGTGGTGTGCCCACATGGATAGGTTTACTGTAGTCCTGACCCCCATATTCCTTAAGGTTGACTTGCCTGGGGCTTCGTCCTTATTCTATCAATGAACTTCACTTGCCAGCTCCAGATCAATCTCTGCAGAATAGGCTCCATATGAAGATAAATGGTAGACTCCCCCCTCCCCCCAGTTCACCATGCAAAATGCATACACACACAAATACATTCATCACACAGATTAAATTTGAAGAGAGTAAGCTGGTGAGAAGAAGCTCGATGTGAGAAGAAGTAGAATTCTAGGGGATCCGACCTTCTAGTCAACCATCCTGTTTCGAGGCCCTGGGGATCTCCTATTTACTATCAACACCCAGGCCAAAAGTAGGCAGATCTTTTTCCCTTGACTTCAATAGAAAGATGTGTCTGGCATTTAAAAGATAACTCTGTTTAAAATGTAAGGAAGGAACAAAAATGGGGGGATGGGAAAGAAACCTAGTCACTTTCTGAGTTTGAGAATCCCACAGGTTTTTGACTAGCTTTCCTTAGGCTTATGCCCCTTATTCTATGAAAACTATCCAAACTTCTGATGGTGGACTCTACTCTTCCTAGATTCCTCCTCTCAGAGTTTCCTGATTCTTGACCGTGGGAGCCACTATTCTTCACCTTCAGGTGTGGTCTCCTTTAACATCTCCCTTTACCAGGACAAATGTCAAGAATCCTATCTCAAATATCTGCACACCTTGTTTCCATTTCAAAACAGAGGCATTTTCCTACTCCTACTTGATATGCAAAAGAAAAAAGGTGATTAATACTCATTTGTATTCAAAGATTGAGATAATCCAATGATTCTCAAATTAGCCTACCTGGAGGACATGATACAATTGGATGGCTAGGCTCCGCCTCCTGGAGTCTCAGCTGCAGATAGTCTGGAATAAGGATCAAGAATTTGCATTTCTAACAAGTCCACAGGTGATGGATGTTAAAGGACTAGTCCCCCCACATTTTGAAAAACAGAAATGAGGCCAATGATTCCTAGAGCCATCCTCTCTCCCTATCTTCTGTAAATCAAAGCAGATTGATTTGCATTTGGGGTTGGGATGGAGCTTCAGAGTTTTTTGGGCCTGATTCTGAATCCTAGCTCTTTCCATAGTTAATCAAGTGATCTTGGACAAACTGCTTAACCTCATTGGGAGTCAGTTTTCCAACTTTAAAAATAGCAACAATAATATTATCTCTCAAGTGTTTGTGTGAGTAAAAAAGAAAACAAATATAAAGTCCCCTGCACAGGCTCTGATACATAATATATATTCCAGACATGTATCTGATTCTCCTACAATGGGACCTCCCTTAGGTGAGAGTCCTCAGGTGAGAGTCTTTTACACTCTCATACAGAGGATAATCCTGCATTATTTTTTTATTTTTTTAAAATATATTTTATTGATTTTTTACAGAGAGGAAGGGAGAGGGATAGAGAGAAACATCCATGAGAGAGAGACATCGATCAGCTGCCTCCTGTATGCCCCCTACTGGGGATGTGCCCACAACCAAGATACATGCCCTTGACTGGCATTGAACCTGGGATCTTTCAGTCCGCAGGCCGATGCTCTATCTACTGAGCCAAACCGGTTTCGGGCTGTACTAATTTTTTCCATTAGATGGGCAATGGAGCAGTGCAGCAGCCATAGCATGTAAACAACAGTGGTTTATGGATTATGTTGACACATTATGTTCAAACACAGCACCTGATAGTCTCCATTCTCTTGCTCAGCCCAAAGGAATGATATTCCCATATGGAAGTTGTAAGAAAAAAAACTCATAAACCATGCTAATGGAAGTCTAAATTCTACTTTAATGACAACTATATCTGCAACATTAAGTACAGAATGCCAACGAAGGATGGCTCTATTTTGGAGAGCAAGGACTGGGGGTTATTTCTTACTAAGTCCTACATGAATCAGACACAGTGAGGGCTGTGCAGGGCTGCAGCTCAGCATCTGGAGAGAAGAGTCACTAGTGGCCACAGCACCTCAGGGCCCATGCTGGGAAATCTGTGCAGAACCCTAAAATAAAAAGCTGTGGCTTTTGAAAATAAAAGTGACTTGGAAGCAAGTTTCTCAGGCTTACCTTTGGAGATAGACGAGAATACGGAAGCTGTATTGCCATTAAAATTCAAGCAAATACAGAAAAATATATAAAATACCTAAGTGACTGTGGGTGGTGCATTTGATAGAAAGAAACGTTTGAATTACCTCTCATCCTATCATTATATAGCCTGGGATTTCTGGAGTAAAGTACTTAAAGAAAGGAGATCATGCATAATTCATAACATTTTGTAAAGGCTAATGAGATCATGTATTAAAGTTGCTCATCCAAATTCCTGAAGCATGGTAATCCCTCAATAAATGGTAACCATTAGTTGCTATTATCCTGAAAAGCATAGTAGCTTTGTAATTAATTGTTTAATGCCCATCCTATCCCACCCCACCAACTAGATTGCAAGCTTTAGGAAGATAGGGATCACATCTATCTTTTTAATGGTTTATTTCTTTAAAAAAAATTAAATATATATTTTTATTGATTTCAGAGAGAAAAAGAGAGGGAAGAGAGATTGAAACATCAATGATGAAAAAGAATCATTGTTCAACTGCCTCTTGCACACCTCCATCCTGGGAATTGAGCCCACAACCTGGGGATGTGCCCTTGACTGGAATCTAAGTTGGGACCCTTCAGTTCTCAGGCCAATGTCTGTTCACTGAGCCAAACTGGCTAGAGCCAGATCTATCTTTTTATCATCCTCTGCCTAGTGCTACCATAGTGCCTGGTGCATAGCAGAGGCTTGATAAATATTTGTTGGAGGCAAAAAGAAAGAAAAGACTGGAGAGAAGATAGAAGATTTGGGTATAAGCTCAACCATGGAGAACTTCAAAGAAAAAAAATAACTAGAAAATATGGGGAACTAAGAATGGAAAAATTAGACAGGAAACCTCCATTGACTCTGGGCATTGAGAGCATTTCTTATGGGACTAAGTCATTACAGCTGCTTGCCTTCTGTTCTCCCTCCATTGCCCACCCTGAAATGCCAGTTTGGGATCTTAATTCTTCTAGTAACTTCACAGTGGGTTCATCCCTCAGGCTACCTAAGTATATGAATCACCTGAAACTACATCAAGGCCACCATGAGCTTGTGTGACAACTTTGCACAGATTTGAAAAAGCTATCCCTTCTTCCAGATGGACACAGCCAGGAGCGTGCTGAGTGTAGTGTGAACCGGGTTTTAATTTTCTCCCACCCCTTGCTCCTGTTACTTTCTCAGTCAGGTCCAAGGTATATATGATACAATTGTACTTGGTGGTCCAGGACTCCCTGGAACTTCAGGTACAAAAATACACATTTATTGAATTAGAGTGACAGTGCTTTGTACATGGCTCCTGTCCTCATGGGACTTACTCTATAACTAAAGAAGTGGATGTAGCCAAAATGGGTGAGCATGCCTGGAAGTGAAACCTGCCCCAGTGTCTCCCAGTCATTATCTATGAGCAAGTCATTGTACCTTTCAAAGACTGCATTTCTCCTCTTGAAATTGGAAATAATGATATTATCTCCTTCAGAGACTTTCATGAGTATTAAATGAGATGCAGATATGTACTATGATTTGAATGTGTGTCTCCTCCCCCAGATCTATATGCTGAAAACCTAATCAATGTGTTGGTATTAGGAGGTGGGGCCTTTGGGAGTTGCTTATGTCATAAAGGTAGAGTCCTCATGAGTGGCATCAGTACTCCCTATAAAAGAACTCTAGCGCCGAGACCGGTTTGGCTCAGTGGATAGAGCGTCAGCTTGCAGACTGAAAGGTCCCAGGTTCGATTCCAGTTGGGGACATGTACCTTACTTGCGGGCACATCTCCATAGTGGGGCGTGCAAGAGGCGGCTGATTGATGTCTCTCTCTCATTGATGTTTCTGACTTTCTATCTCTCTTCCTTCCTCTCTGTAAAAAATCAATAAAATATGTTAAAAAAAAGAAAAAAGAAAAAGAACTCTAGCCCCTCTACCATGTGAGAACCCAGAGAGAAGTTAGCAGTCTGCAAACCTGGAAGAGGGCCTTTACCAGATACCAAATCTGTTGGTGCCATGATGTTGGTTTTGCCATTGTTTTAATATAACAGCCTGATTGGATTAAGACAGTATATGTTTCATCTGTTTTAGCTATCATTATTATCATTGCATAACTAACCAGGGACCTAATTGGGAAGATAATTAGATATATTTTGGGGCTAGGACATTCAGAAAAAAACATCGCCGAAGCACTGTAATTGAAGCATGAATGGTGCTATAATGTACCTGAGAAGGGGCAGGAGCAACAATTACTAAGCAGGCCAGATTTGAGTCACTAAGGGATAGGGAAGAATGTGGCAAATGAAAACATTCCACTTTAAGTGTTTGAGAGGAAACAATATAGTCTGCAAAATTAGTTTTGCCTTGGGAAGATGGATAAGAAAATTCCCAGTCCTTTCAGAAGCCTTGCTCTTTCTCATAAACTGCTGTCACTCTTTCTTCTTATTCTTCCAGGGGTGTTTGGGAAAGACCTTGGGCCCTTAACAGCCTATATAATAAAGAGCTAATATGCTAATGGTCATGACGCCCTCATGCTATAACGATCATTTAGCAGAAAGCTGTGTTCATGGCGGGGCGTTGCTGCTGCATTGCTCCAGAGATGGGGTGGAAGTGGGGAGGCACTCAGAGAAGGCAGGACCATTTTGTGGCAGGGATGGTGGCTCCCCACTCACCAATCCTTTACTACCCACTGCTCGCATTCAGCGCACCCACTGCCCACCTGCCAGGGGAAGGAGTACAGCACACGCACCACCAGGAAGTGGTGCTTGAAACTTTGCAGTAGTCAGGAGGCTTCCATGCTTCCTCTGGCACCATGACGGGGCAGAGCCACCACATTGCTTTGGAGATGGGGTGGAAGCAGCGAGGTGCCCAGAGGAGGCAGGACCAGCCTGAGGGAGTGACTTGCAGGACCAAGAGCGGAGCTTGAAGTGGCCAGAGAAGGCAGGAGGGGTCAGGGATAGGCACACTTGAGCTCTGGGTGGAGAGGTTAAGGTGTCAAGATGGGGCAGTGGGTGGGGCCACGTGATTTTGTGCAACAGGTCACTAGTTCCTTATAAGTCTTCCTGAACAATTCATAGACCCAAATCTACAAAAACAGAGCCTCTGTTTCCAGCCTCTGAATGGCCCCAGGCCAGACCCTCAGAAACCCTAAGCTTTTCCTCCTCCTTCATCCCAGCCTCCACTAGGTCTGAGATGAATTGACTGTAGAGACTTCTGGCTCAGAGTACATTGTTTGAAAGTTTGTGTCATAAATGTATTGATCCTGCCTCATGCTCCCAAGCAGAATCTCGATGCTGAAGCACTCCTTTAATCAAAAGTAAATTATGTACAGGCCATGGAGGTCAGCTCAGCCAGCCTCACAAAAAAGGCAATCCATCATTTATTCCTAAATGTCAGTGAAATCTGGGGATCAATATGTGCGTCAATGTGGATTATGTTTATTATTTTTCTGCAAATATCAATGCCGAGAAATATTTCGAGGGAGCACCAGGTACCATGGGAAGTCAGAACCTAACTGAGGGCCAGTGGTAGAATGATGGAGTCTCTCCAAGCAGATCTGTCCTGTCTTTGTGAGGGCCCCTTTATAGGCTAGAATAGGTCCATCCCTCATTTTGTGAAAACTAGAAAGAAGAGAAATATTTTTATAGTGATCAAAATATCTGAGAAAGATTCAGAGTAGATCTGCCTAACAATGAGGTGGGAATAGCTTATTCTGATACATTCTGCAGAGTGAATGTGGGCATATTGATACATTCTGCAGAGTGAATGTGGGCATATATATATATATATATATGGCTAAGTGACCCAACTGTATGTCCATCTGACCATCTGACTGGCTGGCCGGCTGGTACATATGAGATGCACTGGCATTTTAAAAATAAACATTGACTCGGACATGCACAATACATATAAAGCTCTTGCTGGCGCCAGTCACACAGGTGTGTTTCAGTCTGTCATTATAAATTGTAAATTTGGCACAACGTACCTCTGAAGCTGAAAGAAAGTGGTGCCATCGACTTATTTTCTTTCATCTCTGACATTTCTATTATAGAGAAATGGCAAATAGTGATTTAAAATATTTATTCTAATTAATTTCCTTTCAATGTTCACAAATCTGTGCACTGGGCCTCTAGTATAAAATAAAATTGGTTCCAGAAGATCTGGTTCAGCCACAGGATCCCAGGAGCCAGAAGGCAAAGGAACCTGGAGCCCTGTTTCATTCCTTTTCCTGGGCTCATCTTGTTGGCACATGATGTAGGTGATGTCAGCCCTGGCAACAGCAGCAGCAGCAGCATGCAGCTACTTGAGAGGAAGGACCTTACTTTATTATCCCTATTTTTTTTCCATTAATTCAGAAGCAATGTGGCTCTTGGAGGTTTTGGAGTCAGTGAAAAATATGGTCAAAGTGGCATTTAGAAAAGACAGAAATAGAGACATATTTTAATAAATGACGTTGGAAACACAAGAGATGGAAGGCAGAGAAGCCAATTATGAAGCCCAGGCTATATGGGTAGACATCTCTTAGTAGTGGAAAGATCGCAAGCTTTGGAATCAGACACCAAAGCTCAGGGAAGAGAAATAAACCAAAAGCTTATATACTTATCAGAAATTTGAAATACTTATGAATTTCATGCACTCTGTGGGGGTGGGGAGGTGGGCGAGGCGGTGGGGAGAGTCCCTCAACCTACCTGCACCCTCTCAGAGTCTGGGAGCCCTCGGGGGATGTACCACTGCCTAGGGTCTAAGCTGTGGAAGCAGGAGAGGGTCCCACCACCACCGCTGTGCTCACCAGCCATGAGCCCAGCTTCTGGCTTAGCAGCAATCCCCCTGTGGGAGTGCACTGACAACCAGGAGGCAGCTCCTGCACTGAGCCCCCTAGTGGTCAGTGCATGTCATAGCAACCAGCAGTTCTGCCCTTAGGTTGATTTGCATATTAGTCTTTTATTATATAGGCTATGCATAATCCATGGACACAGGCGATAGGGTAGTGCATACCTGGGGATGGGTGGGTTGGGGCTGGAAAAAAGGGGTAAAGCGGGGCATTGGAGATATTTGCAATACTATCAACAATAAAAAAGTATATATTGTTTAAAAGGGGCTTAAAATTGAATCCTTACTCTATTATTTTCTAATTGCAAAAAAAATCATGGGCAAATTATAATACCTCTCTGATCATCAGTGTCCTGCTTACTAACTGAGGTTAGTAAGAGCGGCTGGAGCAGTCAGGATAGGTTAGGTTTTAATACAATAACAAACAACCGCCCAAATCTCTGTAGCTAGGAAAGGTTTCTTTTCCTCTCATGCTTCATACTCATCCTAGGTCAAGGGGGCAGAAGTACCCTCTGAATCACGTGCTTGCTCTTCCTCTCATATCAAGCATGTTTTACTTCAAGGGCTTCAGGAAGTTCCAATCTTGTACGGTGTCCAGAAGGAAATGAATGGGATATACATGACAAATAGACTCCCAGTTAACACACTGAACTCACAGGGCTTGGGGGCAAATTAGCAGTAACATTTACATATCAAGCATGGTGTCTGGTACATGAAGAAGTCAGTAAGCCAGGGCTGCTTTCATTGAGTCAGTCCTTTGATGTCAGGTTGTGAAGGCCAGATTTGATCTGACAGACAAGATAGTACATTTATAGGTGTGAAGGAGGAGAATGACGAGATTGTGGGCTTTTGATATTAGTTTAGTTGCATTAATTAAGAGTGCAGAGGCCGGGGGCTTTGAGATCCTCCTATAGGCGGTGCTGAAGGTCTACTGGCAATGAGGATGGTGAATACCTGCTGACCTGCTTGGGTTCTTGCAGTCCTGCCAGGTGGGAAGGAGACCTCTGGAAACAGATGTCCTGAGCATACTAACAGTTTTCATGGAGAGATCAGCTTCAGCTGTGGCAGAGCCTACAGAGAACACCCAGTGTGCTGGTGAATGTTTCCGCTGCTTTCTTCCCGTAAAATTTCCACCTGCTCTTTGCCTCCCTGCTGGGGGCCTTGCAATTGTGTCATCCTGGATTAGGTAATAAGGGACCTAAGATATAGGCCTATTACTCAAACTGTCTCTGCGTCCTTGATAAAGTAGCCCTATTCCTTTTCTAGGCTTCAGTAGGCTCATTTGTAAAATAGAAAAGTTCAAGTTAAAATCCATCATCTCTAAGGTCTCTTTCAGCATCAGATTTACAGGGTTATTTTTTACGAATGCTGGCAATGAGCACATAATTGTTCATCCTGTGTGCGAGTTAATTCTAATAAAAGATGGTATAAAAGATGATGCTTTTGTTAGAGTATTTGGGCTTCACAGGATCTATTTTTCCATCCCATGAGTGATTAGAAAAACAAAAAGGAAAAAGGTAGGATAAAATCAGGGTGTATATAATGGATGGGAGTTATTTTAATGTTTTGGAAATGATAAAAAGGGGAGGACTGAATCCATGGTTTAGTGTTTTCAGGTTTGTGAAAATCCCAGTAAGGACTTCCTTCATCTTGCTGAGCAGAGAGCTAAGAGGAAGGTAGGAGTTTGCTTGGAATCCATGGTATCCCAATAGCACACAAGCTCCATGACAAGGGCAGGGCTATGACCTTGTTCACTGCTGTGTCTCTGGCACTGAGAATTAGTGGATGAGATAAAGTAGGTGTTCAACATATACGGGATAACAAATACATGAATGGTAGAGAGAAAACTAATTATGTCCAGGTCCTCCCATTTGGGGCCCATTTGAAATCTCCTTCTTGTAAGAAGCCACAGTTTTTTTTCTCTTATGTGTGTCTCCAGTGTTCCCTTCTCCATCCTTTATCCAGCACATACAAAGCACTGAACCCATGCTTAATCCTAGTAAAGTCCTCAGTGAGACACATGCTAATCTGCTGTTCGCCACCTACGTTTACAAATTTGCAAGCCGACTCATGCAGAGCCTTCCTTTCTAGGAAAATGAAAGGTTTGACCTTTTTTTGATATGTGAATTTGGGGACCCAGAGGAGCATCTTTCTCTCTGCTTCTTCTTTTTCTTCTTCTTTTTTTTTATAAATACATTTTATTGATTTTTTTACAGAGAGGAAGGGAGAGAGATAGAGAGTCAGAAACATCGATGAGAGAGAGACATCGATCAGCTGCCTCCTGCACAATCCCCAATGGGGATGTGCCCTCAACCAAGGTACAACACATGCCCCTGCCCAGAATCGAACCCGGGACCCTCCAGTCCGCAGGCCGACATTCTATCCACTGAGCCAACCCGGTTTCGGCTCTCTGCTTCTTCTTGAGAAAAAAAATCTATTAATGGGTCATTAATATATATATATACATATATATATATATTCTTGCCACAGATGAGTTATCAAAGGAAATAATAAAGCATTTTCAGGGAGTATTTAGCTTTATTTTTAAGGTAGATTTTGGAACCAGAAAAGCTAGTACAAATCCCATTGTAGATGTGAAAACTTGGCAGGTTACTTATGGTTTTTAGCTCCAATTCTCTTGTCCCTGACGTGGATGGAAAGAATGCTAACACCTCTCAAGACCATCTTAAAACCATTCCCATTCTAAGTATTCATTCTTTTATTTATTAAGCAAATATTTATTGAGTGCTTTCCATGTCCCAAACATTATTCTAAGCTCTGGAAAGTAGCAATTAGCAAGCAGACAAATACATCTGTTTTTATTTCACCTCTCTCCCCTGATGTTCAATAAATATTAGCTATTATTATCATTAATGTTTTCCTAAGCATGAACATTCCAGAATTTTTATGTAGATGAAGGCTTTTTTTTTAAATCTAATTGATGTTTGTCAGCCAGTTGTATTTACTAAGTACATTGAGCTAGTGTCTCTGGATGCAGAGGAGGAAGAACGATAGACTAACACCTTAGCCTCTGTTTTCAAGAAGATTATAGTACATGTTCAAAGAACAAGAACTAAAGGGATCTTGCATTTAAGAAACATGCCTCCATTAAAGTATCATCCTTCTTGTTTGTTCTTAACTACCTCTCAATAACTTGAATCGATTTTTTACAACACTGTCCATTAAAATCTGTCCTGAAAAACCATTGAACTATTCTGAGGGGTCCGGAATGAAAAAGGTAACAGCTGTATCTAAAGTGCTTGGGAAAGAGCATGGTTTAAAGATCTCATGGACAGGGACAACAGCCTGGTGATTGGGAAGCAGGGCGGAGGCGGAAGAGGGTATTGGGGGACAAAGAATGACAGGGAAAACATAAAGATAAAGATAAATAAATTAAAATTAAAAATAGATATATGAATGGGCATATGTTTCTTTTTTTAAAAAAAATTTATTGATTATTTACAAAAAGGAAGGGAGAGAGATAGAAAGTCAGAAACATAGATGAGAGAGAGAGACATCGATCAGCCACCTCCTATACGCCCCACTGTGGAGATGTGCCCCTAACCAGAATCAAACCTGGGACCTTTCAGTCCGCAAGCCGACGCTCTATCCACTGAGCCAAACCGGTCTTAGCTGAATAGGCATATGTTTTGTTTCTTAAATTGACAAGTGCCCTGATGAAGCAACAAGCCAACAAATGTCAACTTTAACTACTATCTGAGGTAGCAGTGGGATTTCTTGGAGTTTTAGCTTCTGAAAGGGACTTCAATAATCCCTCACTCAAATCTTTTATCTAATAGATAAGGAAATATACACAGAGAAGACAGAGTACTTTAGATTGTGCAGCGGGTATGTGGCTCACCCAGACTAGACTCCCCTTCCCAACTCAGTGTTCTATAGCCCCTCCAAGGCTTCTTCTGTTTAAATTTGAGTGAGCCTTCCAGAGCTCAGTGGCCTTTTCCCTAAATTGCTTGCTCTGGACTCGGGCTAGCAGTGTGTTCTGAAGGCACCTGAAGAGGAGCTTTCTGGTACAGAGGTTGCTGGCACTGAGGATAGACCCATTTCTGCCTTTGGAAAATAAAGGGAGTCTTGGTGGATAATTTCATTCCTACTTCCCTCTTTCCCAAGGAGTTCAGATAGAACCACTGGTGTTTTGCCCCCAGACCCCTCACAATGTTTCAACCATTTTTCTGGACAGATTACAATGGACAAGGATGAAAATCCACTTATACTGCTACTTTGAATCGGGAAAGAGCAAGAAAGGGTGATGTGTTTAATTCACGCATGTGTCTTAAAATTGAGTCCTTTTGATCCCCACGAAAGGCTGATGTTACCATGGGAGAGAAAGAGACAGTACTCCAAGTTCTACGTTAGCTAAATCCCTCTCTGGTGCTTCTTGCTTCTGCAAGGATCCAGATTCACTTAGGAAAGCGGGGAGAGATTTTAAAAGGAGGTGCCACCTAGTGGCCCCTATAAGGATCAGCAGCCTACAGCTAAAAAGACCAGTCACTAAGGAGAGCAGCTGTAGCCATTTATCTCATCTCAGGCTAAATGGCCGGAAGAATCCTAGAATGTTTATATTGTGAGCAACCTCTAGAGATTTTCTATTAAGACATCTGCCTCCATTCAGCACGAATGAGATGTCTTATGTTTATAGTGTTGTATAAAACACTTTTACAAATATTATCACATTTAATCCTCACACCAGCCCTGTGAATTCTGAGATAATCATTATCTCTATTTTAATGGTGAGGAGATGATCAGTCATAATTTAGATTTCTTCAACAAAAGTGATAGATGGATTAAGAGCTTGAACGCAGGCTTTCTTCACATACTTTCCCTCTTGAATTCACTCATCTACCAAACCCAGGAAAATATGTAAAAATGTAGAGCTGTAAAAGAGATGGATTCAGCATTGGTCTTACCCCTCTGCCCTTGCACAAGGATTGGGTCAGTGTTTGAAACCAATTATACATCACATTTTTGAGTTAAAAGAGAGTTTCTTGCACCTGTAAATTCATCTCCAACTCCCCCCTCAACAAATGAACAAATCAAACAGCACTGTCAGCAGGAAGAATGCCTTAGGAGGCTGACTTGACAGGGGCTGGTAGTGGCAGGGAGGGGGCCGCTGTGTCCAGGTGGCAGTGAACAATGGGCCTGCCTGGAATATGGAAGAGGCTGCTGGTTGTGTCAAAAGAATCCTTGTAAAAAGGAAATGAAGCCAGATATAACCCCACTAAGAAATCCCTGGGGACATCTCAGGTCCCCACTTTAAATATTCAATAGACTTCAGGGATAAAATGAATAAATGAATTGGGTCATCTGGCAGTAGCATGAAAAAGAAAAGTATTTGAAAAGTTTAAAAATAATATAGTCTATCCCACTTACTCATTCAACCACTTCCTCTCTACGACGGAAGGGCCCATGACTCACAGGTAAGGGGAGTCTCTAGTCCCATTGACCCCCTCTTGGCCCGCCCATCCCCCACCCCACAATCTACTCTCACTCTAGCCTATTCTGATGCCTATCCCATCCCACTGTGAGTCCTGGTACTTGGACAGTCAAGGGCATCCCTGAGCAGCTTGTGCAATCACAGGACATTTCTCTGAAAGAGAAGCAATCTTGTGTGGTTTGGTTGTTTTACAAAGAAGGCATTGTTAATGGAGGTCTTAACCTGCGGGCTGAAATAGCGTGCTAGGGATGTGTTTGCTTTTTTCTGGCCGGTACTTGTTAGAGAAAAAAATATATTTATGAGGGAAAAAGTCATCTTTCTGTTCCTAAGGGATGGGGCTGACAGGAAGGTTTCCTAGTGGCAAGCCGGATGGGAGTGTAAAGCCCAGACTCCCCCTCTCCCCTGCCCCCTACAGAGCCTCTCTTCTGAGCACTCTGCCCTGGACTTCCAGGTCCTCAAGTGAGAGTGGGAGGGACATTTCTTCCCCACAAGGAAGAGGCTGCAGATTGTGTGTGATGAGTCCTTAAGAGGAAATTAAACTGGATCTAACCCCCCAAAATTCTGTTTTCTTTTCTGTTACTGTACCCCATCAAAAAAAAAAAAAAAAAAAGAGCAGAAACTGGTTTGGCTCAGTGGATAGAGTATCGGCCTGCGGACTGAAAGGTCCAGGTTCGATTCTGGTGCAGGACATGTACCTTGGTTGCAGGCACATCTCCAGTAGAGGTTGTGCAAGAGGCAGCTGATCAATGTTTCTCTCTCATCAGTGTTTCTAATTCTCTATCTCTCTCCCTTCCTCTCTGTAAAAAAATCAATAAAATATATTTTTTTTAAAAAAGAAAGAAATTCAAGTTAGAGATAGCATTAGATTAGATCTGTGGTGTCCATTAGACTGGGGTTGTAGGGTAAACTGACTGCATGACCTCAGCTCCATTTCCTAGGCCTCAGGCTGCCTGTGGCCCATCAGTGCAAGCAGAGACTCTCCTCTGGAGCCCAATCGCAAAGCCATAATTTGTGTCTAAAAGCTCACAGTGTATGTTTTAGCCCCCTTCTCACTGGGGAATTTCAGTCAATTTTCTGCCCTCCCTGATTCCAAGTCACTTCCTTTTCTTCTCAGAATTCAGGAAGTCAGGTATAAGTCCCACTGTCTAGGTAGACAGACTGGAAGAGGAGATCTGAAGGGTTAATGATAGAGCAAATAGTTTCTTCATCTCTTTTTTTTGGTACTGGTCTTCCCTCCTCCACAGTCTTAAATACCACCCTCCCCTCAAAAAACAATGACAGAGCTCCCTCCTCTGCAGACCTCTTCAGTGAGCCACAAGGGGAAGCGTTCAGAGTTGGGTCACAGGCAGTGGTGTCGGTAGATAGACTAGATTTTGAGACCCTGCAGTTTATGTTGAAGAGGAATATAAGGGGCAATCCATGTGTGAGGGAGTGGGAAGGTGAGCACTCTGGCAATCTGAATCTGTGCCAGTAACCAGTATCCTAATGCCCATTCTTGTTAGCCCCAAATTAAGTCACTGCCCCTTGTTTAGGCAATAAATCTATTTTCCAAAATACTCCCAGTTTACAAAGGCTATAAAACCAAGAATTTAACAGCTTAGCCAGAGGGGAGGTCAGTAGTACCACTCAGGCCAGACCTTTGGGTGTAATCTCTCTTCCCCCATCCCAACCCACAGAGGGACTGCAAAGCCCACAGAAAGTCCAGAAGCCTGGTCCATATTTGGGGAGACAAAGAAACCCAGGGAATACCTGGGAATACACATTTGGTACTCAGGCTTTGGAAACAACCTCCCCTGAGACACCCTAGTAGTACATCTGCAAATAAAAGGCTTTTCCTGAATCTTCTGAGTACTCATTATGTGTTTTTCAGTCGCCTAGTAAATTCTGCAACAATATGTCCAACGCTTTCTAATGACAATAGCAGCAAGGACACCTCCAACCAAGAGTATAGAGGATAACGTCACACAGTCATTCAACCCAGGATCTTTTAATCCTTTTAAAGAATTTGGAATGTGCCAGGCATCATCCTAGGTAGTTGAAATTCACCAGGGAACAAAATGGTAACATCCTACCCTCAGGTAGCTCTCCCTAACAGTTCACCGAGGCTTTCCACTTACCTAATGGAAGCTTTTCAGGAAGCTCTTCGAGTGCTGAGATCTGGACTTCCAGCTTTTACAGATGAAGAAACTTTTGTCCTGCTCCCTGCATCATTAATTGCTTCTCCTCATCCCCAAGTCAAATTTCTGGCCAACCTCGAGCATAATGTCTTTCTTGGAGTGTCTCTGTTGGTATTGGTGCCAACACATTGATTTTATTTCCACATCTGGCAGCTCAGTGTCCTTGGGATAATACAGGATCCAGAATGAACCTCTAGTCAAATCCATTCTCCACTAACCGGATAACAATGGTCAAGTCACTTTATTTCAATTTCCTTAAAATAAGAATATAATAAGACGTCTAGGACACCACACTTAGGGAGGTGCTGTGTCAGTGGTAGTCTGCTTCATACAGATGTAGCATAGAGAGCTTAGCAGCAAAAGCAATCTTCTCTCAGATATGAACTTATGAGAATAATAAATTCTAAGCTCAGCTTATTGAGCAAAATCTATTTTCTGCTCCTAATGAAGTCAAGATGGGGATTCTCTAGTAAACAAGGGGAGAAACTGTCTGATAAATGGCACATCAATGTTGTCTTACTAGAGAAAGAGAAAGTTCATTGTCAAGGAAGTGATACCAGAATTTCATGAGAAACTCAGGCTGCTAGAAGAATTTCAGTGGTTGTCTGATTCCTCCCTCTGCCCAGGGCAGGATGACTCCTGGGGAGTTGCCAGTGACAATTGGCATCACTGTTCAACTGTTAGGAGCAAAGAACACACTAGATTTCTTCATTTCTTCAGTCAGTGCCCTACAGTAGTTGAAGATCAAGTACAAGAGGTAGAAGGCAACCTGTTCCCAGGTGGCTCTACCTAATTCAGATTCTGGGTTTTCTCTTTGAAAAAATCGCCTAAGCCTCGGAGCCCCTTCCGTGGAAACCTGTTACCCAAGCAGCTTCCGCTTCCTAACAAAGCTGCTGCCTCTGTCAGGACGGGAGGCTGGAGTGCAGACGTCTGGCCTCCTCCATAGAGGAGAGAAAAATGATACCAGAGCAGCTTGGATGGGAACAATATTTCAGGCATGGCTAGCTGTTAAAAATGAGCTAATTCAGAAGAGGCACATTTAAATAAATATAATGCAAAGGCATAATGGCACAAGATAATAGTTTTGAATGGGGAATTCTAATGACTTCAAGTGCATTTCATAGGGCAATTAATACACATGGAGATGCTGCAGTGCTCAGCAAAAGGGGAGAGGAAACAGGGTCAGAGCACAAAAAGGGGAAATGGCGGTAACTGATAAAAAATGGGATCTGATTTTCTTTGCAGAAGGAGTAATGCTTACAAATATAATAAAAGAGCAGAAATAAATGTGTTAGGTTTTTTAATTCAGCTTGTAAAATTCAGAATGATTAGTTTTTGAAGAGGGCAATTAGTTCTCTTTTGCATATGCATGGGGATTTAATTAAATGTGGTTGGGCATTCTCCATTCTTTTCTGGTTACTTCCTTCATTACCTTCCTTCACCACAAACTAAAATATTTCTGGTTCCATCAAGCCAAGGCCCCATCCACTTCAATTCTTGGAGGAGGTTCCCTCTACTGATGGGCATGTACAAATGCCCATGATTACCTTTAATAAATGATGCATCTTTATTGTCTCCACTGTAAGTTAACAGATGAAGTGTGTGATTCTTCAGGGGCTGAAAGAAATTTTGCATGATGGCAAAGAGGGAGATTGAACAGGGCAAGAGGCTGGCCCCCTGGGATAGACAAAGGATGTCTTACTTGCCTGTTTCTTCTTTTATCTTATTGCTACTGGTGTGTGTGTGTGTGTGTGTGTGTGTGTGTGTGTGTGTGTGTATGTGTGTGTGTGTAGAAAGCCAGAGAGAGAGCAAAAAATAAGGAAAGAAAAGGGGAGAGAGATAGAAGAAACAGAGCAGGGGGAAGAAGAAAAGAATGAGTCTGAAGAGACTGAGTCCTTTGCTGTCCAGTTTGGTGGAGGCCTGGAAGATAATTTTAAGGCAGCTACCAACTATACGATTTTTCCTCTTTTTTGTTTATATATTTTTTCAAGTGTTGCCTAGAGCAATCAAAACTGGAAACCAATAAACAAATGAATTCCACATCTCACACACAGTCAGAAACCACCTCAGCACAAAAGGGATAGACCCCGCTGGCCCATCTGGTTTGCCTCCATCTCCTCGGTGCACGGATTTCTGTGTGTTTTGTTTACCTGTGTGAGCTTTTTGTTTTTTCAAAACCCAATCGCTTTTTCTGACGTTTTGTATGTGAATTTCTTTGGTCAGTTTCCAAGGTCTCTCACTCTAACATTCTCCTGGAGTTCAGATCCTGTTAAGGGTTTCAGTTCTTCCCCACGGTGCACTGATTGACTGTTTACACCATCTTCTTTCAAATGCTTTGTTTTCTTTGTGTGTGTATGTGTGTATATTTTTAAATATGTTTTTTATTGATTTCAGAGAGGAAGGGAGAGGGAGAGACAGATAGAAACATCAATGATGGGAGAGGATTAGGCTGCCTCTTGCTTTCCCCCACTGGGGATGGAGCCTCAGAACCTGGGCATGTGCCCTGACCAGGAATTGGACCATGATCTCCTGGTTCATAGGTTGATACTCAACCACTGGACCACACAGGCTGAGCTCAAATGCTTTGTTTTTAAGTGGATCCTCTCCCTCCTTACCATTACTGCCACACACACAAAAGCTCACCTTAAATAGGAACATCAGATAAGTGATTGTTTTAGTTCCTCGTACAAACAAAAGACATTTACAGATTTGTATGCATTAGATTTTGCTCAGGAATGAACCAGGCTGGGAGAAGTTAATTACTCCAGGTCACAACTAGAGTTTGAGTTCAGGTCTGTCTGCCTCTCCATACTCCTTCTCACATCGCTCTGGCTGCCCAGCTTCTTGGTCCTGAGAACTAGGATAGAAGAGGTTCCTAATCTGCTTGTAAGGAGTAACCACTTTTGATTTTCTTGGTGTGGATGAAAGGGGCCATATCTAATCTGACAAGCTCAGGGAAGGCCTGTATGGCTGTCTTGCAAACTCAGAGACCTAACGTAACCACAAAGGATGGTCTAAAATTAAACTTTAACTAAAAGCAGTTATGGTGGGTAGTCACCTCCTCGGCTGACATCTTCACTGACAAGATCAACCTCTACCTTAACTGAGGCTATCTGTCTTTTTTGCATCTATAATAACATATCATTTGAAATATCTGGGTAACTTGTAACTTCCCTTTTTTCTGGAGCCCTTGGGACACAATCTAATGTGCAGGGCACCGGGACAGATACCACAATTCCTTCATTATCATGTTAATTGTTCCTGATGTGTCTATCATTTTACTTTTTATCCAATCCCAAGGGTTTCCCTGCTTTGCTTTCTCCCGCCTCTCACCAATGGATTTCATGTAACCCACCTACATCCCTTTCCTTTGATTGCAATGTATACATACAGTGGTAACCTGACATTTTCCGGAGCATTATCTCAATTTATTGAGGTTCTGCTTCCCAGCATATGTCAACAGTTTGGCTCAAATAAATTCACAAAAATTCTTTACAGGTTTCAATAGTTTTTGTTTTTGTTTTTTTTAAATTAATTTTTATTAATTTTTTATACATATCTCCCCATTGCCCCCCCTCCCTCCCAGGCATACCCCGACCCCCCCAGTGTCTGTGGTCATTGGTTATGTTTATAAGCATGCATACAAGTCCTTTGATTGATCACTTATTTACCTCACCTAACTTTAATCTTTCTGCTATAATTTCAGTCTGTTTGATGCTTTATGATTTTTGTCCTCCTGAGAATTATCAGTCTACTCCCTTTCTGTGCTCCTGATTCTATTATATTCACCAGATATTCTGTTGATCAGATTTTTAATTCACTTAATTTTTTTTAGATTCACTTGTTGACAGATGTGTATTTGTTGTTCATAATTTTTTGTCTTTTACCTTTTTCTTCTTCCTCTTCTAAAAGGGTACCTTTCAGCATTTCATATAATACTGGTTTGGAGTTGATGAACTCCTTTAGCTTTTTCTTCTCTGTGAAGCTCTTTATCTGCCCTTCAATTCTGAATGATAGCATTGCTGGATAGATTATTCTTGGTTGTAGGTTCTTGTTGTTCATCACGTTGAATATTTCTTGCCACTCCCGTCTGGCCTGCATCGTTTCTGTTGAGAAATCAGCTGACAGTCGTATGGGTGCTCCCTTGTAGGTAATAAACTGTTTTTCTCTTGCTGCTTTTAATATTCTCTCTTTCTCTTTTGCTCTTGGCATTTTAATTATGATGTGTCTTGGTGTAGTCCTCTTTGGGTTCCTTTTCTTTGGGGTTCTGTGTGCTTCCTCGACTTGTAAGTCTATTTCTTTTACCAGATGTGGGAAGTTTTCAGTCATTATTTCTTTAAACAGGTTTTCAGTATCTTGCTCTCTCTCTTCTTCTGGCACCCCCACAATTCTGATGTTGGTACGCTTGGAGCTGTCCCAGAGGCTCCTTACATTATCTTCACATTTTTGGATTCTTTTCTCTTCTTGCTTTTCCAGTTGAATGTTTTCTGCTTCTTTATATTTCAAATTTTTGACTTGATCCTTGCCTTTCTCTAGTCTGCTGTTAGTACTCTGCATAATAGTTTTCATTTCAGTCAGTGTCTTTATCATCTTCTCTTGGGTCTCACTAAATTTATCCATCTTTTCTAGCATATTCTTGCAAAACCTTATAAGCGTGGTTTTGAACTCTATATCCAGTCGTTTTTTTTCCTCCATTTCTTTTGCTTGTAATCCCTTCCCTTGTCTCGGCATTTTCACTGTGCCGGGGAAACTTCTGTGCTGGATTCAGCCGCAGAAGCCTCTGTTGAGCTTGGGAGGGTGGAGTCTCAGGGCTTAAGGGACCGCCTTGCCTTCCAGTCGGCCCCGCCCTCCACGGCCCCTGAGTCTCACGTGACTGGGTAATGGCTGGAGCGGTCCTTGTGCGCCTCCAACCGCTGCCTTTCCAGCTCCCCTGCGAACCAGGACCACACGAGTCTAGGTCCCCAGGGTTTCGCCCAAAACAGGGGCCCAGTGGACTCAGAAGTGGCGCAGTTGGGAGGGTCTGTCTCCCGCCCACTCGCGAAAGCCAGCGGCACAATCAGCAATCCGTCCTCCGCGTGGTGCCGTGCGCGACCAGACCTCCGATCCTTTGCAACTCCCCTAAATTTCCGTGCACTTCTCCCTTTTCACAGTCCAAGCTCCCCCGTATGAGTTTCGGCTGGATCTGGGGTTTAGTGTGGTAAGATAAGGGGTTCAATGCCGTTGGGAGTCTCCGTTTCCCTCCCGCCAGAGAAAGCCAACCAGGCACTCCGGCACCCGCTCTCTCAGCACGCGTCTCCGTACCTCAGCTTTTTGCAGCTCCTCTGGGTCTCCGTGAGCCCCTCTCTTTCCCTCTAGTTGTAGAACTTCCACTCAGCCAGCTTTCGTGTGGTTCTGGATGATGTCCGTTCTGTCTTTTAGTTGTAGTTTTGAAATTGTTGTGCGAGGCAGCAGTGTAGGTGTTCACCTATGCCGCCATCTTGGATTCTCTCAATAGTTTTTTACGATAACACCAGAAAGAGGAGGGAAATGGGCTAGATGGGACTGAGTGCAAGGAGACAACACTTCTCCATCCCTGCTGTCCTTTCTACTGGGAATGACAGCATCAGCACTGCACACTGCAGCTCCCTTCTCTGTCCTTTCACTTTAAAATCCATCTGCCTGAAAAGTGTGCTTTCCAGGGGCCTCCCCCATAGGGAAGGCCAGTCTTTCTGCAGAATAGCCTGTGTCTAGGAGGATAAGTCTATTTAAGTCTGGGCTTCAATTTTAGGAAGCCTCGGTTGCAGTTTTCAATAATTCTCTAATACATAATAAAGCTGACATTTTGGTCTCCATTTACCTGTCTGTACTCTGTCCTTCAATTTCTTTAAAAATCAGGTGAAGAAAAATATATTATCTATTGGCCCTCCTCAGCCTTCAATGCGAATCTTTACTGAATGCTTCCTCTGACCCAGTCATGGCACTATACTCGTATTCTCGTATTCTCATGTCATCTCTGGATGTGTCATCAGGTGGCTGTGAAAAAGGGTGCTGACCTTTTCATTCAGTTGCCCATGATCATGAAAATCACTCATAGGAATGGCCGGGGAGTCTGAACCTGAAATTTTCAAGTCCAGAAATTGGAATATAGGCAAGTGGGTACAGATAATTAAATTTTGTGTGAATATGTGCATTTGTATTTTTCTAGGAGTGGTCCATAGCTCTAATAAGATACTCAAAGGATCGTTGACCCCCCCCCAAAAAAAAAATAATGCCTTATGTTGCAAAGACATAGTGACTGCTACCAGCTGGGAATGAAAAGCTTCAAGATCAGCTGGTAGATTCTTACCCTAAGTGACTATGACCGTCCCCCATATAGTTAGTGTCTCCAAATTTTGGTCTGATAATCACAACTAGAGTGGTGGGAAGTTTGCCTAAATTCAGGAAGAACAATTTCTGTGGTTGGTAAATTACTGTAAAAAGTTCCTTTTGTGTTAAAGTGCAGAATAAAGGGTTCCATCCTGTCCACCTGGCATTTCCCTGTCCATTGCCCATGACCACTGGTTTCTCCACTTGGTACCTGCCCTGGAGAGTGATTCCCCTCGCCAGCTTCCCTCTTGCCTTTTGGAGACACAGTAAGCCAGCCCCTCAGAGAACTTGCGTTGTCCATAGATTGGCCCCTTGCTAACCTTAAGAGGAAACTAGACCTCATAGCATAGGGCAGCTTCATTGATAAATAAATATTGCAAACAACACCAGATGGCTCATTAGCCACTTGTTATGGCAGTCAGCATTTTAACCAATTAAAACCTTTAAAGACTTTAAAGTACATTGACTGTGGAAACATGAAGTGTCTTAAAGCCATGCAGATACACCTGCTTGCAAGAAGCATCTCTGCTTTGGGGTAGGAGGAAGCTGGTAGGAGGGGAGGAAGGGAAGGACAGGACGTGGGGAGAGAACTGAGAGAGGGGAGGGAGAGAGAGGCACTTGAGGGCAGTACACACACCAGGGTAAAGATAAAGGATGTTGGGAAAGCCTTATCCAGTTTTGCTCAGTGGAGAGAGCATCGGCCTGCTGACTGTAGGATACCAGGTGCAATTCCGGTCAAGGGCATGCATCTTGGTTGTGGGCACATCCCCATTAGGGGATGTGCAGGAGGCATCTGATCAATGATTCTCTCTCATTGATGTTTCTAACTCTCTATTCCTCTCCCTTCCTCCCTGTAAAAATCAGTAAAATATATTAAAAAATAAAAAAGAATGTTGGGAGAGGAAGTCATTTTCTTTCCTCTCTACTCTTGAGTATAAGAATGCTTTGAGTGAACTCAGCAACTAAAGGCGTTATCCGCCATACTTATTTTGTGTGGATTCCTTGAAGGCAGTGACTATATATGGTTGACTATTGTGGTTTCACTGCCCAGCACACTGCCTGGCACATGGTAAGAGGCAATTTCTAGTAATAAAAAATAAATAATAAATATGGCAATCAGAATCGTAATCAATTGTAATAAATAGCAGGAAAAAATTAAGCATTCTTGTCCCATTATAGAAACCAGAAATGAATCCTGTTACTGAATTTCAACAGGAGCCATTGAAGGGGTGCTGTGGTCCTGAGCATCTGGCTGGGGCAGCAGAACCTCGTTGGACATCGCTCTGAGGACATAGGGACAGGGGAGAGAGAAAACAGTCAGACACAGAAAAGGGGCTAGGGACTGTGCTCTCCTCATCTCTGTCTCCCCGTCACTTTATAACAGTGCCTGTTACACAGTAGGTGCTCAGCAGCCGCTGGTTAGAGTCTCATTCTTCTTAGCATCTCATTGTGTGCTAGGTCATGTTGTGGGTGGGTGCCTGAGAGAATCAGAATTCTGAAATCTATTTTGAATTTTTTGATTCCCTAGCTAGAGAATACTTTCCCAGTTATAATACCCAGAATTACGATTTCTCTTCATTTTCACTTGCTGATCAAAGGCATTTCTTAGGGAGATGGACTCCTTGGACACCAGAATAGAGAACTTTTCAGGGACCAGGGCAAGGGGAAAGTGGAGAGCGTGGGACTCCCACCTCACTGCTGCCCGGAGGTCTGGCTGGCTCCTGGAGGCTCAGCACCACCTCCCCTTCACCCCATCTTTGCCGAGGTGACTGGACCCCTCCACTCAGAAATGCATGTTCTCTGAAACTGTACTGATACCGTGAAAGGAAAGGCAGCACAAAAAAATAACCTCCTTAGACAATCGGAGCAGATTATTTTAATGAGGCTTGGGAATGGGAAACAAACAGCACCAAATTAGCCCGGCTCCCATTCGTCAGCGAGGCTGGTGAAGACTGAGCTTTCGGCTGAGTCAGCAGTGGGGGAGTGGAGGGCTGCCTCTGATTTCAGGAAGCTTCTCTTTCAGGAGCTCCCACTGGTCTTTCACAGAGCTGCCTGCTCCTTCTTAGCCAAGGAGTCTCTGTCCTGACTGTCTCAAGACTGATGGGACCACAATTGCTTTAAATTCCCTCTGGGGAGAAGTGCAGATCAATGGAGGGGAAGAGGGTCCCATAGCCTACTGCAACTCACGTAGATGACAGAACCAGGACACTCACATTTCCCAGACTCTGTCCCTGACCCCAGAACATCTGGGTAGGCACATTTGCATGTGAGGCACATACCTCTTTTCTCCATGCTGTCCAGTGCTGTCTGCTGGCAGCCCCTGGGTATTGTCCTGGGGAGGTCACTGAAAGGTCATCAGTCCATCAGGAGTGGGTGGTTTCTGCACAATTCATAGAGTCGAATAATGCCACTAATAATGCTACCATGTGTGTCTGGATGGCAGACAAACATCTGAAACTGGGCCTCAGGTCAGAACAGTGAACAGAAAAGGACTACAATAGATTATTACATTAAGCAAAACAAAATTGTTTCCCTGCTAGGAGGAAGGAAAGTCATTAACTCAGAGGGTCCAGTTATCAGGGAAAATGATATATCTGCAGTGTGTTTGGATTGCAATTTAAGAGGAAAAACTGTACGAGGATTTGATGTGTGGTGAAAGGTGTGGATTGATAGCTTGGGGAACCGGAATATGTTGTTTCTTTGCCCACCTCTTGGTCTCTCTCTATTTTTTGTTCTCTGGGTCTCATCTCACCTACCCAGACATTCTTTTCTCCCACTTCTAAGGAGACAATGCGGGGAAGATACTGAGGGGAATTTAATTTCTTCCTATTTCTGAATTTAGACCCATATTTGAGTTTGACTTTTAGCTTGCTTCTGTTGCTTTTGGGGTCACCACGTAGGAGTAGTTTGATTAGAAGGGTGGTGAGGTTAGCCCAGAAAGCAAGGGAGTGTAGATAACAGAAGGAAAAGAAAACAGGGTTAATCATTCAACCAAAGATGTTATACTAAATGCTCCTCATGTGTGGAATACTTAATATCATGCCATGAAAAACATAACCGTGACCTAAATGCTCCCTTAAGAAATTCATAATCTAGATGAGCTGATAACACACAGTACAGGGTTATCTGGTAATACCAGGCAGTTCATGCACACAGTCACTGAAGAATCTCTCTCTCTCTCTCTCTCTCTCTCTCTCTCTCTCTCTCTCTCTCTCTTTCTCTCTCTTTTTTTGCTCTTTTTATACTCTCAGCCCAACCCCAAGCCTTTTATACCATCTACAGAATGAATCATTCATGAGATGAATTAATTTGGTTAGATATTTATAGTATACCTACTATACTGAGGTATACTAATTAATAGGTTTGCTAACCACTTTCCTCTATTATGACTACACTAGAGGCCTAGTGTACAAAATTTGTGCATGGGGGAGGGGGTTTCCCCTCAGCCCAGCCTGCATCCTCTCCAATCCAGGACCCCTTGGGGGATGTCCAGCTGCTCATCTGCCTGCCTGCCTGATCACCCCGAACTGCCTCCCCAATGGCCTGGTCACCCTAAACTTTCCCCTCTACCAGCATGGTTGCTCTATGCAGCCTGCTACTCAGTCATTTGGTCGGCCCTTACTAATCCCTCTTCCATCTTGGTTGCCCCACACAGCCTGTTCAGTCGTCCATTCGGTTGTTTCAGTTGCGAAGGTCGCTTAGGCATATATATATATATATATATATATATATATATATATATATATATATTGCCCAATTTGATAGATAAATTTTGACCTGAGTAAAGGCTCCACTGTTTTAATATCACAAGCTCAGTCCTCTCTAGCCCATGATGTAGTTTCTGAGAGGTGTACTTCTTCTTTCTGGTTCTACTGTGCTGTATAAGTCATGTAATGGGACAATCTGCTCTATCCTTAAAGTACATTGCACCAAATAAGGCAGAAATTAAGTAAGTGGTACAGGGTGGACAGAAAACTATTTCACAAAAGTCATGTAGGAACCTAGAATGGCTGCCCAGTACTTCCATTCTCAACATGAGGCTTCTATGTAGGGGTACAAGGTGGCTACTCAAGATATCACCACATCCCAACAAGAGAGCAGGGGCAGAAGCGAGTGGAGAAAAAGTTGTTACGTCATAAAGTCATGGATTCAGTGCTATACATAGCCCTTCCATTCTCATGATATTGACCCAAACTTAGTACCATACATATCTAGCTGCAAGGGGGGCAGGAAAATGTAGTTTCTAAGCAGGAAATTTATATTTCCAAGTAAATCTTTGAGATTCTATTACTAAAAAAAAAGGGGGGGGAATATGGAGATAAAATTAGGTCTCTCACCCATGCCACTTCCCATCACATTCCTACTAACTGAAACTTTCTATCTCTATTATCTACACTAATAAAAGAGAAACATGCAAATTAACCATCACTTTGCTACATCCACCAGCCAAACAGGAGTGGGTATGCAAATTAACCCAAATAAGATGGTCATCGCCATAGATCTGGAGCAAGCAGGAGGCTTGGGTTGCCCTCAGCGATGGAGGAAGCCAAGCTTCCCGCCCACCCTGGCTGGCCCTGGCCTCTGCTCAAGGCTACAGAGTTTCAATTATAGAAGATAAATAAATCCCAGATACCTGCTTTCAGGTGGCTCTGGCCTTGGCTCAAGGAGGCACTGAAAGAAAAAGAAAAAAGAAAAAAATCCCCTTACCCAGGCTGGCCACACTTCCATGGGGTGAGGGTTCCCACTGGGGAGCTTGGCCAGCCTGAAAACCCTCAGGCCCTAACTCAGGCTGGCCACACTCTCATGGCCCAATCCCTATAAACAGACAGTTGAATATCCCTTGAGGGGTCCCAGATTGGAGAGGCTCCAGGGTGGGCTGAGAGACAGCCCCTTTCCCTCCGGTGCACAAATTTTGTGCACCAGGCCTCTAGTCCTCAATAATGAGGAATAAGTTACATTCTTTTATCTTCTGGTTTTCCAGTCTCTTTTAACCAAGTAGAATATCCCCTGACTTAATTTGAGTCTTTAAATCTTAAAGGTTGTATTGGTATCCTCAAAATCCTCTATGACCTTTTCATTTGCTGAATTTATATTGGGACATATGAAGTACCCTTTTTTGTGCTGACGCAAACATAAACAGAGTATCACTGCCTTCAGCGGTCCCTGTTCCCTCAACTGTGCCTGCTTCTTGCTAAGTCCTTTGTTCTCATCAGATCCTATGTTAGTCTTCACTGGGCTCTTTGTTGGCTCATTTGTTTCCTTAAAACTTGATTGTTCTGGTGTGGCCTCATACCCTGCTCTGTTTCATCTAGACAGCCTCTTTATCACCACAAATAATCACTTAATTGGCACATTCACCCAACTCTTCACTTGTCAAAATATGTGCCTACTCTTCACAGTCTCTGTCCTAAGCACTGGGTACACAGTGGCTAACTAACTGCACAGTGTCTATTGTTTCTGAGTTTGCTCTTGCCCATGAAGATAGGTGATAAACAAGCAAACTCAAGGGTACTTATAATTACAAATTGCACAAAATATCTTGGGGGAGAGGGGATGCCATAAGAAAGAATAATAAGGAAGACCTACTTAGCCTAGGAGTTAATCTAGGGACATAATGCTAAATCTAGAACCTGGAAAAAAAAAAGGCAGTTACACAGGCAGTGTAGGGTGGATATTATTTCAGGTAGAATGCCACATACAGAAGCTCTGAAGCAAAAAAAATAAAATAAAATAAGTGTATTTGAAGGATTGAAAGAAAAGCAATGTGACAAAGACACAAATTGTATAGCCACAAGAGAGGACGATAATGGAGGGGGTGCTGAGGTGGCAGCAGAATACATAAGCTTTGTGAAATGAAAACCTACTGAAGTGACTTAGTTTAACTTATGTTTTAAAGTTCACTTTTCTGTTAGGGAAAAATGGTAAGAATTTGAGAAGAAAATGACTAATTAGAAAACTGTTGTCACATTCTCAAGGAATAAAGGATGGCATGGTGATGGAGAGGGTAATGCCATCTCACTAAACTAGGGCAAGGGTAAAATTCACCCTCCACCTGTTTTTAAGAATAAAGCTTTATTGAAACACAGCTACTTCCATTCATTTTTATATTGTATACTAGAGGCCCAATGCATGAAAATTCGTGCAAGAGTAGGCCTTCCTTCCCCCAGCTGCTGGCTTCCCCCTGGCACCCTGGACGTGGGTTTTGCTCCAGCCCCAGCTTCATCTGGAAGGACATCCAGAATGATGCCCAGAAGGATATCCGGTCTAATTAGCATTTTACCTTTTTATTATTATAGATGGCTATTTTCTGTCTTCAATTAGAGATACGTGAGATAATTGTAACAGAGGCAATATTACCCATGAAACATATACTATTTACTTCCTGGCCCTTCTGAGTCTTACTCTTGACAGTTGCCTCAAAGGGTATATAATGTGCAGTGGAAATTAGTCAACTTACCCGCTTAATATTTGTTCTACTATTTTTTAAGTCTTCTCTTTGATATACAATAGAAGTCCCCTTTCACCAGACTGGGGATGAGAGTTAAGAACATCCAATGAACTGAAGAAACACTGAATGAGTAAGAATGAAACCCAAATAGCCACAGCCATGCTGAATTTCTAGTGGTATCAAAAGGAGGCAGTGACTAGAGGAGGAAGCCATTCTGATTATATTTTTCCATTAGAAACACCTGGAGTATCTCCACACCTTCAGATCTCCTTGTAGCTGCAATAGCTTAAGCCCAGCACACTGAACTAGCAATCTACCAATTATTTCCTTGCTCAACAAACATCACTCACAGTTTTATTGTGGTTAGGGGGCTTTTTAATAAAACTGTAAAGATTACAAAATAAACCAATGGGACAACATTCTCAGTACTTCCATCTATTTCCCTCCAATTTCTCTTCCTTTCCTGCAGAGAAGGTTTGGGTTTCCATCCAGGTGCCTCTTCACAGATCTAAGAGAGACTGGCTAAATATAACAATTTCTGTCTTCCCTCAATGTAGCAGAACTCCTAGAAGCTGCTTTTCACAAATCTTATGACATTGAAGAATGCATGGTTGACTCCTTCCTCGGACACAGCCTTCTAGTCAAGCTACCAGGCATTTTTCATTCAAGCAAGAATGCAGGACTAATTTTAATCCTTCTATGTTAGTCTGTCCTGCAAGTTTTAATCTCTGTATTCAGAGTATAGGTAGTTTATCTGTCTTTCAGGCCAATAGGTACTGTGTTCCCACCCAAGGTAAGAGTCCATTTTCGTCCAAGAAAAATCACTTTAAATTAATTCAGTGGAAGATTGATGTGAGGAGAGAGATACAATTCCTTAGCTTTAAGATAAATGAACAAATTAGGTGAATGAACACAAACACAAATGGCTCCAGCCAAATAGAATGGAGGGAGTGCATGTCAGGGCTGGTGGTGAACTGAGGGACTAGAATCCTGATCACTGAGTTCATGGGAGTACAGTCTCTATGTCTAAAGCATACAGATTACCCCAGGGATCTTGTTAAGATGCACATTCTGTTTCAATAGGTCCAGGGTGGGGACTGAGATTCTGAAATTCTAACAAACTCCCAGGTGATATCCATGCCATTGGTCCATTGGACACACACTGAGTAACAAAGACAAAGGATCTAACTCTAGGGTCTGCATGACTTTCTATTTGGAGTCTGAATTGTTCATTAGTGCTCATAGGGAGTCATGATATGTGGGATTTCAGAGAGAGAATGGAACCCTAGCTGGTTTGGCTCAGTGGACATAGCGGCAGCCCTTGAACTGAAGGGTCTTGGGTTTGATTCTGGTCAAGTGCACATACCTCAATTTCAGGCTCGATCCCTGGCCCCAGGTCAGAAATCTCTCACATCGATGTTTCTCTTTATCTATCTCCTTCCTTCCACTCTCTCTAAAAATCAAGGGGAAAATATCCTCAGGTGAGAATTAACAACAACAACACCAAAAAAGAGATAGGGAGAAAGCAGGGCGGGAGTGGGGAGGGGTGCTGGGAAGGGGAGAGAGGAGGGAGCAGACTCTGGAAATAAGCTACAAAGAATTGGTTAAAAAGATAGTAGGTTTCTAATGAATGTGCTGGAATTATCTTCAAAAACATTCTGGAAAGGGATTTTGGCCCAAATAATCAGGCAGAAGGGTAGGTTAACCAGATTGGCCACACCCAGAACCTGAGCCAGGGAAGCAGAGCACTGGAGGGCTGACCCCATCACAGTGAAGGGACTGAGCACCTGAACCCCACAATCCACTCTGAGACTCTTGTTTCTTGTCTGTAAAAACATTGACCTCCAGTGCTTTAGGATCTGATCCCTAGAAGCAGACCCCAATATGATGATGATTTGTGAAAGTGATTTAGTTATTACTGTGAAGTTAATTTCAAGCTAAACTAGTAGGGGTGCAGGAAAGTAGGATCTGGGAAGGGAAGAGAGCCAAACAAGAAGCAAGGTTCTATGGCAGAAACTGTAGCTCAGTGTCCCACAAGGGGACACTGCAGACAAGTAAGTTGCAAACCTAGAATCTCCCAAATGGGGAGAGGTGGATCATTTATATCTTCAAGTCCATCAGCCAGGAAGGGCTGCCCCCTGAGAGATGTAAATTCTCCAGCACTTATGGTTCTCTGCACACACAAGAAATGAAGGTTCTGGAGCCCAAGAGCCCTTTGACAAAAAATCAGGGGATGGTTATTATGAGCTAAAGTACACTTGAGATCCTTTGCACAAAAATGGTACACAACAAAGGGATCCAAAGGTATTTGAGAGATGCTCTGACAGTATATATGAAATCTGGCAATCCTAAACCATTGGTAAAATCTCCCTTTACTATATAGTCATTATCAGAACATAAGGACAAAGAAAGACAAGGGAGAGACAGGCATCCATCTTGTGATGCCTTGGGCATGAGATCAGGGCAGACTTTGCAAATGCAACACATCATTAAGAAACAGTTACTGAGTGGTCAAAATGACCAGAATGCCTAAGATCCAGCTATTGATGCTGACCAAGAAGCAACTTCATGAACACTCCTTTCATTTTAGGGATTCATGGGCTCAGATTCAGCATAGAAAGTGTGTTTCTAGATCAGAGAGGCCAGATTTCACTGCTTTTGGCTTGTGGAGTGGGTAACCTCTCTGGGCTCCTTTTTCTCATCTTTAAAGTGAGAACTCCTCTAGCTGTAAAATGTTATGCTTTCACATACCAATACATATAAATTAACACAATACTAAGCCAAATTGTCCACAGTCACACAAAACAGTGTCATGGATAGTGTATCATTGTTTCCTGAATCTGTCATTTGCAGATACATATGGCATCAACTCAGGCTAGCTTCTTGTACCTGCTCATCTCACATAGTCCTGCTAACTGTGATTGATTAGTACATGCATCGCTCTCTCTCGCTCTCTCTCTGCCCCTCTCTCTCATTTTCTGTGCATTTAAAAAATAGCTGAAGTGCCTTCTTCTGATTTTGGAGATTATAACTTTCAGGATTTATAAGTTAAGAGGTGAATGAGAGGCAAGAAAAAAAGAAAAAAATGTATTGAGGCAGGATTCTGATGCTACTAATTACTCACCAAGATATGGATAAGACCATTTTTGTAAGCAATGAATTGGCTCATTTAAAATTCCTTTGTTTTCATTTTAGAAGAAAGAAAAAGGAAGAAAGAAGAAAGTCAAAAGGATGAGAGAACAAAAGAATCTCCCCATAGAAAGAGGGAATCTTCTGCCAGCACATTTAAGAGATGGTGCCAAGTGCCCAGAAGGTAGAGGGGCTCTGCTTACTGCCCAGTAAATAAAATGGAAGGGAGGAGGAAGCATGAGTCAAACAATCCTTTCTGAGGGAGGAAGAAGGATTTGGAGAATTCAAACACTGATTTAACTAACCTGTCTCACCGGGTAACACGACCAGGAACAAAAGGTTATTAACTGAAAGGGACTGGAAAGATTGGAATCAGACCTAGAACAGACCCCTCCCTACCACAGGGGGTGGGTAGGCATTGTGCCGCCAGGTGGATGGCTATTCAGTGATGTGGGCATGTCAGGCAGCAAGTAGGGATCCAGACTATCAGGTGGAACTGGTAAAAGGGGCGAAGTTTTGATAGCCTATTCTAGAACATTGGCATGTTCAGGCAGGCATTATTTTGAGATCTTAGCAGATAATCTCTTGCCAGCAGGAAAGCCAGACAGTGAGGAGTGAGACCAGAGGACCTTGACCACATTGCTGGAGCTAGTAGGCAAGTCCCAGTCACAGGATGGTTTTGGGAATCTCACTCCTGTCCCTGGATGGCCTCAGAGTATGAACAGGCCATCGATAAGAGAAAGGGCAGTTGTTGATTAGTCTACTCTAGTAGTTTTGTAGGGCTGCCATAGCAATGCACCATAAACTGGCTGGCTCAAAACAATGGGAATTTATTCTTTGACTTTCTGAAGGCTAAAAGTCTGAACTCAAGGTATCAGCAAGTTGGTTCTTCTGGAAACTCTGAGAGAGAATCTGTTTCATGCCTCTCTTCGTGGCTAATGGTGGCTGGTGATCCTTTGAGTTCCTTGGCTTGTAGATGCAACACTCCACTCTCCAGCTCCATCATCACATGGTGGTCTTCCTGCATGTATCTGTGTCTCTGTTTTCTCTTCTTATAAAGACATAAACTTTTGGATTAGTGTCCACCCTAATCCAGGATGACTTCATTTAATTTAATTATTACATCTGCAAAGACCCTCCCTACTTTCAAATAAAGTCTGAGGTTCTGGGGAGACTGGAATTTGAGAGTTGCAGACGGCAAGTGTGGGGGTGGGGGTGAGGAGCAGTTACTGAGAGACTGAGGATCTATGGAACAATACAGAAGCGTGGCACTAGGGCAAGAGCTTGAGTCTGTGCTCTGGTTTTGGGAAGAAGGCTGAAGCTAAGTAATAATCATCAGATAAAGCAAAACTAGGGCCTCAAAGCTAATGATGGAAGCCATGGAATGGTGACTCCAGTTCCATATGTTATGAAGTAAGCCCAATGGTTAATTCATGAGTTTAACCTGAACCAGACTTAAGTTTCCATGGAAGGATCCTATTTATAATTAGCAACCTCTCCTTCCTCCCCAGGGATTTGGTTAAACTCAGAAAGTACATTGGCTTCTTTCCTTACCGCCCATCCTTTCTTTGTAAGAACCACTGCTGTACTGAGCCTTCTAATCTGAGAGTGCTAGACTGCAGCAGAATGTGAGGGCTGCTGCTGCCCTGGAACCCCACCTTTTGTGTGTGAAGAACCTGAGGTGGACATTTGGCTACTGTTAGAAATCCTGACCTTATACTTTCATATCAGCCTTGGCGAGGTTTTCTTAGATTATTTTGTAAATAATACGACACCTCTAAGACTGATAAAGTTTGTAGCTTTAGAGAGAAATAAATAAATACTCTCAGAGTCTGTCAAGGAAGGAAAAGTTAAACTTTCTACTGAACAGCTCTGGCAACGTTAATGATGTTGAATCAACTTGAGCCCAATCAGAAGGAAAAATGGACTTATTAGCCTAGGGGCAGAGATGTTGAGAGGGGAAGTTGAATTTAGGTTTGAGGAGAGGCAGTAGAACCACTGTGAGCAAAGACCTCTGAGACACTGGATCAACATTGTTCAGACTAATCCAGAAACTCAGCTGGTCAAGTTCATTTGCCAAGTCAAAACCAGTAAAGCCAGAGGTCACAGAAGAGACTCAGGAGTCCCTGAGAAACAGGTCACCTCTCAGACAAGGACAGATGCATCATCAGCAGGGAGGAGAGTAACTGGGGCTTCATCCAGAAGAATTCTTATTTTTGTCCACTCCATGTAGAACTCCTGGTTGGTCCATACCCTAAACACGCCCTACTGTGCAAAATCACATTTAAGTTATTCTTCCCTTGTGATTTAATTTTCCTTTAGCAAACTGTGAATGTCAATGTTAGAGGAGAAGAATGAAAAATAGCAAGGGTGATGAGACAAGAAAATACATGGACTTAGGTTTAAGATGTTATGTGTAACCTGTGGCTGGATGACATTGAAAGTAAGGAAAAAACACTTTGTTATATTATTATCAGTTCAATCCTTCCTGTTTGGACCTCTCCTCCTTTCTCATCATTTTAATCTGCCTTTCTCTGAAAGTTTCCAGCCCAGTAAGGAATAGTCATAGTAGAATTATAGAGCCTACTATAGTTTAGAAAGCACATATACTTATGTCACTTGATCCTTTCAATAGCCCTGTGATGTAAGGATTACAGTTAACCCATTTTACAGAGGGGGGAAAACAAGTTATGGCTAGAAATAATCTGATCCAGGGACCACTAATTCCAAACTCACTGCTATTTCCACATATTATACTTCACTACAATGGAAGAGAGGAAACTTAAAAGAACTTGTCAGGTTTAGGGGCAGGTGAACTGGCGGTGATTACTTTCCTTTCTTTTTTAAACATATGTGTTTATTGATTTCAGAGAGGGAGAGAGAAAAACATCAATGATGAGAATCAGTGATCAGCTGCCTCTTACACGCCCTCCTACTGGAGATCGAGCCCTCAACCCAAGCATGTGCATTGACTAGGAATCTAAACGTATCCTCTTGGTTCATGGGTCAACTCTCAACCACTGAGCCACTCTGACTCAGCATGGTGGTTACTTTTCACTTTGCTTCCGGACAAAGCTCAGATAGAGCCCTGAGGTGGGATTGAGGGCAGTGATGCTAAAATCAGGAGGGCTGAAGTTCTAACTCTGCTTCTGAAGGTAGCAGGGCAAAAGGAGTGAGGTGTGGCCCTGCTGCCTTCATCACTTAATTAGTTGAGCATCACACTTCATGTCCTGTCACCTCCAAGACACTTGCAATTGTGTAGCTTTCTTGTTTTTTCATTCCATAAAAGGCTTTTTCATACCAATCCCTCTAGTCCCGGGGAGCTGGATAGGAAGGAAGAAAGGGATGTAATGGGGATTCTGTAAGCATTGTCTTCCCCTATGAACTCGCTTTCTACTGCCTTCACCCCTGGTGAGGAACGGAGTAACTACCTGAATGGAATGTGTGGGATGCTTTTTAATCCTATTATTACTCACGTAGGTCCAGAAGCCATAACTCTGGCACACAAATAACTTGCTGATGGAAAATGCCATTTGCTTCATATTAAAAAAAAAATTATTTAAGTGAAAGAGAAGCAACAGTCAGTGAATGAAGAAACAAAGACATGTCCTGGGGCTGGAGAGAGGCAGTGCCAGTTGGCAGAAACTCTGGGTCCTGACAAAGTGTGGGGCCAAAGCTGTAAAACCTTGCTCTCAATTTCGGAGATCAATCCACTTCTCAAAGGTATAAAGGACTGGCTTCAGCTGCCTCCCAAACCCTAGTTGAAGAAGCATGAAGTGGCTGTGGGAGATAAAATACTCACGCCTGTAAGGGCAGGAATGTCACCTTTTGAGCTTTTACACCGAAGTATGGGGCACAAAAAAATGTGCCTGGGCTGGACCTTTGAGCAGAATAATGTGGGAATGAGTTTGGCCCAGGCTACCCAAGGATTGTGCTGACATTCTAAACTACTGGGAAGAGAAGAGAAGCCAATCTTAGTGGCCTCCCTACAAGTCTGTATGGAGCCACTGATGATAGTGAACCTGCTCTAGAAATTTCTGCCACGCTATCTTGCTTGCCCTCGATGCTCCTCTGAAGTACCCTTCCCATTGGCACTTCTCTCTTCAAACACTCTGGCTGTATGGGAAACACAAGAGCACTCAGCAGTACTCCAAGCCCTCACTTCAAATACCAATTGTGATGCATCTCAATGATTGTAGACACTTGGGCTATCTTCTGATGTGCATGAGGACATAGCAGACATGGGACTAAAAGGAGGAAGAATTTGTAAACTTAGTGTAGAATCCTGCCACTACCACCCCCCTCCCAACACTGTTTATTTTTTAATTTCAACTGTCATGAGGGAGAACATAGATTTCACTCCTTCAGTGTATCATTCCCTTCAATCCAGTGTATTTCTGCTCCCTCTCCTCACACCTTCACCCCTCAGCCCTCCATGCTCAGGAATGACACTTGCATTAACATCTGCTGACAGTCAAGTCTATTTTGGTACAAAAGGTCTTTTCAAAAGTGGATATGCAATAGCGTAGCAAGGGTTCAAAGTTAAGGGCTTTGAAGGAACTGATGGCTTTCGTCTTTAAGGATCTGAGAATGTCAGAGTCTCTCATTGTGACCTTGATACTGGGAGAGAGAGGGAGAAATATAGAGGGATGCCTTTCAATGGGCCAACAGTAATAACCAGTCTGTTTAAAAGTTCATGAATAAGAGATTGTATATAATCTCTGTGCTATGAATTATGCACAGACTGTGGACAGAAAAGAGATAGGCAACTTCCCACTTGACTCACCTCTGCCAATTTCACCTTCACTTTCAACATCCCTGGGCGGCAGCATTCATCATATCTACTTTAATCTATTAAAAAAGAGTTGGTCCAGGGAAAGAGGCCTGCTAAGATCAAACATCCTTGACTTTGGTGAACTCACATAATTCTTAAAATTTCTTTCCCTTGATACTTAATTTCAAACCACCTAAACTGATTTCCACTTCAAAACTCCTGACAGAGGCTTCAAACTGCAAATCCTAGTTGTTAACCAAGCAGGGGAGATTGGGGGAAAGTGGCCAATTAAGAAGTGGGCAGAGGAAAGAGAGAGACATAGAAATAGCTTATATGATGACCAGTAAGTATCTTTGATAAACATCTGGATTTGGAGTAAATTCAGCTACTGCCTCAAAAAGCAGTTACTGAGTCCTTTGAATAAACATAAGTGGCTCTATCTCAGACATATACCACTTCTCTATGAGCCATGTCCTCCACAAAACACTGTAATCTGGCCCCTCTCTCTTTTCAGCTCTGATATTAAGATTAAGAGCTCAGCAGCAATTGGAAGTTGCTAATAGTTCTGATATATGCTGCGTCTTGCAGGAGCCTGATTAATCCAAGACCTGGCAGCTGGTTCTGGCCAGTCACCAGCATCAAAACTCTGAACACAATTTATCCGCAGTCTCGGGAGCCTCAGGAAACCAGGTGTTCAGATTATCATCTCTGGGATCCAGTTCGTTATGTTGTTTCCAGCAGATATAACTCTTCCCTATACTGATTTTCTCTGTAGTGGAGACAGAGTGGAATGGAGACAGACATGATGCCTGTTAATTTATCATAGCTTTATAATATTTCAGGACTCAATTTCTGGAATCGTTTTATCCAATCCTGACTCCAAATAGAGCTACCCCTACATGAGAGTTATAAGAGCTATAAAAGCTGTCCATTTTTAGAAAATAAAATAAAGAAATGCGAGTGATAAAGACTGAATGTTTGTGTTCCCCCCACCTCCCACTTTGCTCCAATTCATATGTTGAAACCTAATCCCCAGTGCAATGGCTTTGGGGGATGGGGCTTTTGGGCAAGGAGGGCAGAGCCCTCATCAATGAAATTAGTGCTCTTATAGAAGAGACCTCCCAGAGTTCACATACCCTTCTACATCAAGAAAGCATAGCAAGAAGGCATCCATCTAAGAACTAGGAGACAGGCTCTCACCAGACACTGAATCTGCCAGTGCCCTGATGTCACACTTACAGTCACCATACTGTAAGAAATAGATTTCTGTTGCTTCTAAGCCATACAGACTATGGCATTTTTGTTATAGCAGTCTGGACAGACTAAGGCAGAGGGGGGGGTAATATTTTTGAGAATTCACTGTGTGTCAAATTCTATGTAAAATATTCACCCTGACCAGTGAAATAGGAATGGTTCTAGAAGTGAAACTGAATTTCTGGGAACCCAGTGATTTTATCTCATCCCACAGCTGGAAAGCCTCAGTGTTTGGAATCTGCCTGGTTCTGTATTAAAGTCTGTGTGTTTTCAGAAAGACCATGGCCTCCGCCCCCAGAGAGTTCTCAGCCTTGCTTGGAAAGCTATGTCGGAGTGTGTCTTCCCATCTAAAACCAAAACGTGCTTTCTTATATCTCTCCTAAATTTTTATATCTCACAAAATTACAGTTATGAAGTAGCAATGAAAATAATTTTATGGTTGGGGGTCACCGCAATATGAGGAACTGTATTAAAAGGTTGTGGTATTAGAAAGGTTGAGAACCACTGATGTAGAGAAATGCCATCCCATCCTTTGGGGACTATTGCTTCTACAATCGCATCATTTTAGGCATCAATTAGGACTGAATCAGGGTGAGGATACTGTGTAAGGACAAGGTTGGAAGGAGGCGGAACTCTGCCTCATTGTCAAAAGAAGGTGTGCTCCCTATCTGAAAATGTCTTTTCATAAATTCAGGTACAATAAGCTAGATTATCCATATCCCACACTATAATCCACTCTGTCTCCCAAGGGTTTCCCATTACGTTGAATATTGGGGAGGGGAGGGGTTTGCTTTAAAGCCTTTAATTATCAAATAGTGTTAGGGGAATGAGTGTGTAATGAGGAAATTGGCAGGTGTCCCAGAGTGATCTGGAGGACTGGGATTCAGAATGCTAAACCTCCATTCAAAATGTAAGTAATTAAAATTAATTAAAAATCATTAGACAAACCTTCATTTCTGCAATTTCAAGGTGTACCTCAAGTCACCAGAGCTCATAAAAAAATGTGCATGCTGTAGCATCAACGTGATGTATTTTCATGACCTGAGCAGGGTCTGAGGAAGGGAGCTATAGGAAACTGGATCAAAGTACTATGGTGAGTCAAAACCTGTGCTCAAAAACGTAAGTACATGCCCATGCTTAAGATCCTAGATGATTGACATGGCATTACTTGATCCACCCTCTATCTGATCATCAATCAACAGTATTTGTCCTCTTACTCTACCGTGCTCAACACTCCTAAAGGGCTCTGCTATTGCAAGATGGGGTAGACCTGAGGCCAAGAATAATATAAGTGGATCAGTTTTCATTCATTCAACACACATTTTAGAGCCCCTACTACTGTAGAGATAAGCATTGTGCTAGGCTATATGGTAACAGAATCCTTGCCTTCAATGCCTGCCACCTGCATTGAGGGGTGAAGTGTGTTGTACTCATGGATTTAAGGACAAGCATGCTTTGTGTCTGGGGTAGGCTGACAAGAGTAGAGATGCATATTTGGGACCCGTGGAAAAGGTTACTTCTAGCAACCCTGTGATGAGCAAGATGAGATAAGGATCAAATTTGGGAAAACCTTACATACCTGTAATCACTTTTCAGACAATTGAGATTAAATATCATAGGCCTTTTAGACAAAGAGTGACTCAAAGAGGTCAAGGCCTTCGATTCAGTACCACAAGCAAATGAGAACATCAAATATATAATTTCTACGCCACCTTTCAGTCAAAGTGTCATCGTGCTCATCACACTGAAGACAGGGTACAGATAGGCATACTCTTTATACAGGTTGGATTATCTGGAGGATTAGGAAATCAAACTAGAGTCCACGTTGAAGGAACCAGGGACATTTATTCTAAAGAAAACAAGGAATCAGAAAATTGAAATAATGGCCAAGTATTGCAGGCAACACTGAAGCTAACAGGGGGCAAGGAAGGATTCCCCTACAGGTCTCTGAGAGAGCATGGTCCTGCTGACCCCTACTTTACACTTTTAGCCTCCAGAACAGCGATTTTCAACCCCTGTGCCGCGGAACAATGATGTGCCACAAGAATTTTTAAAACGTGCAATATCTGTCTATTTAGTCAGGGGCACTGACCTCTATTCCTTACATTGTCAAATAAAAAATCACAACAGCCATCACAACAATAGCTGGCTAGTGTGAATGAATCAAAATTATACCTTTTTGTCAGACTGGCAAAAAATGTATTTTTTTGGTGTGCCACAGAATAATTGTTTATATGTACCATGCAATGAGAAAGGTTGAAAAGCACTGTTCTGGAACTGTGGTGCAAGTTTCTGCTGTTTTAAGACCCCTAGTTTATATAACTTTGTTACCTCGCTCCTGGGAAATGAACCCAGTGACTCCCCATAGAGGGTCTCGGTTCCATGGAGACAGAATTGTTTCTTTTCCTAATAGGTTATGTCATAGGGCCTGTGATGGACACAAAGCTGGCAGGTGATTTTCTCTGCTTTGCATCTCACCTCTCGTGTTGTAGCAAGATCATCTTGCTACATCTTGAGAGTGTTGGCAGACAAGAGAGCAGGAATGAGTGTCAGAGAAGTGGGCACTGTCTTAAAGCTACTCTCAATTTAATTGACCTGGTGCCTCATCATTTTGGAATTTAGTCTAGCTATCTGAAGAATGGAGATGATACTCTTGTTATACTGTTCACCCCTCTTGTAGTCATTTCTTAGGGGTAATGTGAGGGCATGAGATAATGCCAAAATCTTTGAGATGCTTAAACAGAGGAGTGTAGGGAAATCCAAGGCATTTCTGGGCAGCTCAGGAAGGGTCAGGACTCAGGACCAGCCAGAAGGATGGACTTAGAGCACTGTTGAGGTCAGAATCAGGAGAGCAGTTAATAAAGCAGAAAGGACATATGGGTACCATGAGCAGTGGTTCTCAAGCTTTTTAATGCCGCGACCCTTTAATACAGTTCCTTATGTTGTGATGACCCCCAACAATAAAATTATTTTTGTTGTTACTTCATAACTGTAATTTTGCTACTGTTATGAATCGTAATGTAAATATCTTTGTTTTCCGATGGTTTTAGGCAACCTGCTAGCGGTTCTCAACCTGTGGGTCTCGACTTATAGGTTGAGAACCTCTGCTGTAGAGCCTAAAACCATCGGAAAACATAGATATTTACATTACGATTCATTAAGAGTAGCAAAATTACAGTTATGAAGTAGCAATAAAAATAATTTTATGGTTGGGGGTCACCACAACATGAAGAACTGTATTAAAGGGTCGCGGCATTAAGAAGGTTGAGAACCACTGATGTAGGGGAAAAGCCAAGTTCAGACTGTAACATGGCAGGCCAGCGAAGAGGGAGCAGGTGAGATATAATCTGAGGCTATCAGTCCAGGTTAATGAATAGCTAGCTAATCATGCAGGAACATGGAAAAAAAGCAAAGACAGATTATGTGAGAAGGAAAAATGGAACATTCTGTGACCTAAGTGCAGGGATTGGAGTCCAGCAGAGGGGGTTAGCAGCACTTGGGATTTTGTGGGTGCTGGTGAAAATTATAAAACTGGATTTAATCCCTGCTCCTTAGACCAAGTAGCCTGCCTTCTGCCCAGGTTATAAGAAGCCTTCTTGGATTGTGTCAATGAAGGCCAGAATGTCATGTAGATTTTACTTCTAAGAAATTAAGTCATTAAAACCTTGCATTCATCAGAAACACAATAAAGATAGTTTTTACAATTATAATACTTCTTCAGGGTAAGGCAGGGTCTGTAGGGGCTGGTGGTTGGCACATGCATTTCACATCGGGGCTGGGCCCTCCAGCTACTCCTTTATTGAACTGGAGGGTTTCTCTTAGAACAATAATACACACAAACTACTTTCATAACCTGAAAAAAAAAATCCATTGCAGTTTGAAAAAAGCCTAAAATTCACTGTGTTTCTGTGTTATTTCCTCATTAGAGCTTGAACCTACTCATTGTTTGTACTTAACCCCTTTCACATTCTGCATGGTCCAGGGTTTAGGTTCAGAGTTCAGGCTCTGGACAAGGCCACACACAAATGAAAGAAACTAGAAAATATTAATTTGGGAATATTGGGGGCCAGGCAGGAGCCCAAATCAAGGGGAAGGACTTCACTTTGCTCTGGCCTTTTATTAAGACTATGGGATCCACCCATAGCTTTAGGCAGGCAATTTCAGTAATAGCCAATCAGCAAGGTTTTACACAAGATTAAAAGGTGGAAGTTGCTTTAGCTATCATTGTCTGAACTAGACAGTGGGTGATAGGCTCTGACCTTTCAGAGCTTCAAGGTTGACCAGCCTTCCAGGTTCCTTAGCCACACCTCTCTGCTAGTGAAGAGAATGGGCAACTTCAACAATTTATAACCAGAGCTTCAGGTTTTTCAATCTGCCAAATAAGCATCATAGTAAGTAGCCATCCAATAAGCCCAAAGGTTAGCACATCTCAGAGAAGTAACCGCCTGCCCTAAGCTCCTCCTATGTGAGGTTGATACTCGTGAGGGAAGGACATAAGCCAAAGTGGGTACTTCACAGATGTGAAGTGGGGTGTGATATCTCCCCGAAGAGTGCAGTCAGAGGCCACAAACAAGCCGGAGAAAAGCTGTAGTATTATAGTCAGATGGTAGGAATGTTTTTTTTCAATACATCAAGAGGCAGTGAAAGAGATTTCCAGGAATGAAGACAGAGAAGCTAAGTGTCCTCCCTAGCCTTCCGTCTCTGGAATGGATGCATCTTCTTTCCTTCAGATCTCACTCATCAGTGTTTTGGGTGAAGCCATTTATTTTTTTCTTTGTTAGTAAAAATTGCATACGTTCTAGTAGCCAATATAATTGTTTTAGGAGGTACTCCTGTAATTGTGTTGTGCTTATAGGCACCTGTCAATGATATATCATTTATTGAGAGCCACAGTATGCTAAGTACTCCTCAGATGTTATCTCATATGATCATGCTAATAACCCTCTGGCATAGATATTAACATCTTCATGACATTAGAAGAGGCATGTAGGCTTCCATCTAGTTAAGTCACACACATGGATCCACATGCCTAATGCACAACTGGAAGTGGAAACCAGGATGATCACAAATAAAAAATAGTCCCTAATCTTGGGATTTGAGCCTAGTTATGAATTAATTGTAAAGTCTTTGGGGGAAGAATTTCCTGTTAAGAAACAAGTCAGTGGGTGAGGAGGAGAAGGAAAGTGCAAAGAACCAACATGCATTATGTCCCCTCTGTGGGGGATTCTTGACACCTTTCATTCCATAGCATATCAGGCTTGCTCAGCTCTCAGTGTGCGCACATTCTTTGCTACTCTACACTGCCTCTCAGCAAGACTTGTGTTCCTACTTGCCCTATTTTGACTTCTACCTTTCTTTCCCTATTCCTCCATACAAGCCCAACTGACTTGCCAGAAAGTTGGTAAGCTAGAGCAGATAATAATCCAATGTGACATCTATTCTTTGTTTATAGGTATCAGTTTCTGTGTTGAGCTTGTTGTGTGCCTTCTCTCTTTTAGTCCTAAAAATTAAAATAATGAAATGGTATTATTATCCCCATTTTATAGATAACAATATCACCACCATAATTTTTTTCCTCTCGTATTCCCCCATTGCATTAAAATAGTCCTCATGATCAGTTGGCATGACCTAATAGTTGAGCATCAACCTATGAATCGGAGGTCATGGTTCAATTCCTAGGCATATGCCAGGGTTTCAGGCTCAATCCCCAGTGAGGGGAGGGAGGGTATGCAGGAGGCAGCTGATCAATGATTCACTCTCATCATTGATGTTTCTATTTCTCTCTCTTTCTCCATTTTTCTCTGAAATCAATTAAAAATGTATATTTTAAAAATATTTCCCCATGGATTCAGAGGTTATAACCTGGGAAGGAACACAGGTTCTCAAAGAAGTAAAACTGTGAACACAGACACAACTTCCCAATCCCCCAACTTGCTACCCAATGTGGAGATGTTTCCTTTTGTCTGCAATGGTCTTCCTACTGTGTTCATTGATAGCAGCCTCGGAGTCAGTGAACAGGCAGGGTGCTGAGATTATTTGGATTCTCATAGCACAGCAGATCATGAGTAATGTAAGACCTGCCAGGGTGCAGTGGATGCCACATTAATATCTTTATTAAGGTGCTTATAGGGTTACACGTGCCCCCTGCACTGTCTCACCTCTATTGGGTCTGTGTTTAAAAGGGGATCCTGACAGGTCTACCTAAGAAGATGAAAGAGGCAGCTGGGGCAAGGGACAATGGATCAGTTAATGTGTAGGAATAAATTTTATAGCTCCAGGCCAAGGCTACCATAAACCTTCTCCATACTGCATAGGTTGTGATGGAGGCAACCCGCCTTGGATAGAGGTTTTGCTTGGGTTCCTCAGTGCTTTGGGCTACCATTCCTGAGCTCTGTAGCAGCCGTGAACTTTGGGACAGGTCTGTAGTTCTCAGGGGGAGCCGCAGTGGACTCAAGTGGCCCTGGCAGCTTCACAGGATTGAAACTTGAACTCATGCAGGATGCTGCCTGCAGATAAGACCAAGTGACACATTTGAACAAATTTCAAACAACTTTTAAAGGTCATCTTCTCCATTTCCCTGTCTCTTTTTTAAACCATTTCAAAAGCATGTCAGAATAAAAATTTTTCCTGTTTTCAAAAACTGTCAAGTATAAAAGTGTGTGTTGGAGTTTATCTTAATGACTTAGGTGACAAAAAAAAAAAGTTTCCTTAAGTCTAACTCATGTTTGAGGGACACAGACTATTTCCCTTGGTACTGTCTTCTGGGTTGGTGAAGGGTGTTTCACTGATATCTTGAATCATGTAGAGGAACTTTAGGATTCTATTTAATACAATAAATATTTTCTGAGCTCTTGGGTACCTACCTACTCCTGAAAGTGGGCCAAGAAAGTCACAAAGTTGATAAGACTGGCTTCCTCCTACTCTCAATAAGCTCTCAGTCTATGGAAGGAGGAAGATTCTCACATCACTAATTGTCCACAGTGTGGTAAATGCCACCGTAAGGCCACAATAAGAAGGAATTGGAGCCATTGATTTCACCTGGAACCAGGTCATTCAGTGGTGACAACAAAGATACCTGCGAGAGCATCTGCATCCCATCAGTGCCAAACAGGATGGAGACAAAAGTCTGGGTGAGCTGCGGCACAGGTGTCTGCCAAGAGCAGAAAGCTGGCAGAAGAGGCCTCAGATGGCTGTGCCTATAACCTTGGATTCTTGCCTCACTTTTGGCACTCACTGAGCTCTCCCTGCACATCACATTCGTCCTATGTAGCATTCATTCCTCCCATCCTCCATCCATTTGTCTAATTAATATTTATTAAAGACATACCTACTGTGCTCCTGGCCCTGAGCTATGTGTGGGGAATTCAGCTGTGAGACAAAAAAAGTACAGATGGGAGGATCTCTATCCTTGGGGAATGGGACATAAAAATAAGAATAATTAATTAACAAATTAATAAAAACAAATTTCAGTATAATCAGTGGTACAGAATATTTCAGAAAAGTGTAGTAAAAGGCCCTGGAGGACCTGGCAGTATGACAGAGAAAATAGTGTGACAATCTGAGGTCATCTTAGAATGTTTCTCCACCCTGGCTTCATCCCTTTACTATCTGTCACCATTCATTGCTCTATTTTCTTTAACAGTACCCATGGATACCTTATATTACATTGCTTTTTGTCTGCCTCACCTGAATGGAAACCCTTTGAGGATTTTTGTCTTATTTAATACTCTATTTTTATTCATTTTTGAAAGAGTATCTCTAATGTTGAAAGTATTGAAGATGTCAATGCTCTATTTTCAGTGCCTAGTATCATACCTGGCACATGATAGGCACTCAAATTTACTCAGTTTATCACCTACTTATTTATTTATTATAGCTTAGAAAAGCTAATGAATTCTTAAAGATAAACAATCATATCAAGAAGCAAGCATGTTGTTAAAAGATGAGAAAACATTGTACATCTATTTGAATGGCTGAAATTAAGAGAGTTACCATACCAAGTATGAGAGCAGCTGGACCTCCCACACATGTGCTGCGGGAGTGTAAACAGATACAATCACTTTGGGAAACAGTTTGGCGATTACAAAAAGTTAAGTATGTACTGACTGTAAGATTCAGCCATTTCACTTCTACATGTTTATACAAGATAAATGAAAGCATATGCCCACACAAAGACTTAGAAGAATGCTTATGGCAGCTTTATCTGTAACAGCCAAAAACTAGAAACAACCCCAAAATCCATCAACACCTCAAGCCAACCAAACTGTGGTATAACAATACAATGGAATATTACTCAGCAGGTAAGAGGGATGGACTATTGACAGATACAACCTATGAATGAGTCTCAAAATAATTGTGTTGAGTGAAAGAAGTTAGACAGTAACAACAACAATACAGAATGTATGATGCCATTTGTATAAAGTTCTAGAAAAGAAAAATCAAGCTATAGTAACAAAAGTAGATTAGTGGTTACCTGGAGACTGGAGTGAGGAAAGCAAAGGAGGCAGGGAGGTGGCATAAAGGAAGATGAGGAAACTTTGGATATAGTCAATATTTTGTTTATGGTGATGGTTTCATAAGAATATACTTACATCAAAACTTAAATTATAGCCCTGTCAGTGTGACACAGTTGTTTAGATGTCACCCTGTGCACCTCAAGGTTGCCAATTTGATTCCTGGTCAGGGCACATGCCAGGTTGCAGGCTCAATTCCTGGTAGGGGACATTAAGGGGGCACCGATTAATGTTTTGCTCTCACATTGATGTTTATCTCCCTCCTTCACCCTTCCTCTCTTTCTAAAAATCAATTAAAAATCTTTAAAGAAAACCTTAAATTGTAAAAAAAAAAAAAAACCCATAGAATTGTAAACTTTTAGTATATAAGGTTTATTATACATAAATTATACTTCAATTAAAAATAAGAAAAATAATGAAAAGCTACTTGATATCACAAGTTTATGAAATGTTGTCCCTATAGGTTTCTATATGGTTTAAATTTTCTCATTCTAGTCTCAGCTCATTTGTCAGTCCTACCCTAACTTCTAGGTAAAGAAGTCTCACACTCAACTCCATAGCTATTTTTTCCCATTATACAGTGGTACCTCAAGATACGAGTTTAATTCGTTCCGTAACCTTGCTCATATATCAAGTTGCTCGTATCTCAAAGCAAATTTCCCCATTGAAATCAATTGAAATGCCATTAATCCATTCCAGCCCCCCAAATGCTACCCCAGTTGTTCTTGTTACCTGTTTCTGAATAAGAAAAATGTATTTATAAATGACAAATATTGTATAAAAACATAATAAAAGAGAATGTAACGGAATAAACTGGTTTTATAAAGTGTATTTACCTACTCGGTACACTCTTAATGCTACACTCTATCCCTAAACTGAATGTAACTTAACTAATCTTCCCTGAACTTAATTGCTACTGGTCTTTGCATTTTTGGCTGATTTCAAATAAAACGTGTCCAACAAAGTTTGCCTCTTCCTCCCTTTCAGAATGTTTCTGAAATGGGTGAGGCAAGTTTCATTGAACAGCTCTGATGCACGACCAGTAGCAACTTTTTCGGGGTGTTTCTTTTCCACGAAGTGTGACACCCTCTCCCACATTCCTAAGATCTCCTTTATCTCACTTGTAGAGATCTCCTCCACCTCTGGCTCCTCCTCGAAACCAATTTCTTGGAGAACCTCCACCTGTTGCTGAGACTGCAACTCTTGTAACTCCTCCGTGGTGAGTTCCAGAGAGTGCTCCTCGACAAGCTCATTCATGTCTCTCTCATCCACCTCCAGGCCCATGGATTTTCCCAGAGACACTATCTCCTCCTCCACTGGCACCTCGGGTTCGAATCCTTCAAAGGTCCTTTCGGCTATGGCCTCAGGCCACAGCTTCTTCAATAATTCTGAGGCATATCACAATGTTAAAGTGGTTCTTCCAGAACTCTGGAAGGGTGAGGTTTGTGTTCTCCGTCACCTCAAAGTAGCGCTGGAACAGATACTTGATGTACAGCTTTTTAAAATTAGAAATCACCTCCTGATCCATGGGCTGCAAGATAGGAGTGGTATTGGGAGGTAGGTAGACAACCTTTATAAACTTGAACTCTTCGAGGAGGAGTTCATCTTCAAGGTTCGGTGGGTGAGCAGGAGCATTGTCGAGGACGAGGAGAGCTTGCATGGTTAGGTTGTTTTCCTATAGATATTTCTTAACAGAAGGCCGAAAACCAGGTTTACCCACTCCATAAAGAACTGCTTGGTGACCCATGCCTTCGGGTTTGCCCTCCACATAACTTGCAGTTTATCTTTTAAAATCTTATGTGACTTAAAGACTCTGGGGTTTTCCGAATGGTATAGGAGCAGAGGCTTGATCTTGCAGTCGCCACTTGCATTGACGCACAGTGCGAGAGTTAGCCTATCCTTCATGGGTTTGTGGCCTGGCATCGCCTTCTCCTCTGCCATTACGTAAGTCCTGTTCGGCATCTTCTTCCAGAAAAGCCCTGTCTCGTCACAGTTGAAGACTTGCTGGGGGATATATCCTTTGGCTTCTATCAGTTCAGAAAAAGTTTTGAGGTAATCCTCAGCTGCCTTCACATCCGAACTTGCTGCCTCACCATGCCTGACTATGGAGTGAATGCCGGACCTTTCCCTGAAGTTATAAAACCAGCCTCTACTGGCTTTAAATGAGTCTTTTTATGCTTCGTCCGTGGAAGTGCATGTGGTCTGCTCCAGCAAATCACCGTAAATCGCTTGCGCCTTCTCGCATATGATGCCCTGTGTTAATGTATCTCCTTTAGGCTGCTTCTCCGTCACTCACACCATCAGTAGATTCTCCATCTTTTCATGGAGAGAGCTACGGAGCTTAGAAATTATTGTAACGCCCTTAGCTGGTGTTATACCCTTTATCAACTCCTTCTGTTTAAGCACAGTGCATATCGTTGAAGTACTACGCCTGTATTGCCTCGCCAAGTCAGCCACTCGCACACCTTGCTCATATTTTTCTATGATTTCACACTTTAATTCAATAAACATCATTCTCTTCTGAGCACTGACCTTTCCACTCGCTTTCTTCGGACCCATGGTTATAAAAAGAAATGTGATAAAGTATGTAAATGCACAAAAGATGCTTCGACAACGAGGTAAACAAGCACACTGACTGAGGCGTGGGAAACTATGAGAAGCTCGAGTCTCGGTAAACTGGTGGGTCGTGTGCAGCCAGCCGATCCGCGCGATTACTGGTATCTCATATGTTGCTCATATTTCATAGCAAAAAATCGCTCGCTCGATGGCTCGTATCTCAAAAATGTTGTATGTTAGGGCACTCGTATCTCGAGGTACCACTGTATTACCAAGTTTTATTATTTTCATATCATTTACTATTATCTGACATTATCTCACTTATTTTGGTTATTATCTGATTGTCTGTCTCTCTTCATTTGATTCCCTGTCCATTAGAACAGAAAATGTGGCAATCTTTACTTAGTATTGTATCTTGGTGTCTAGAACAAAGTTGAGTACCTAACAGTTACTTAATAACTATGAACTGGATATATTGACTACATACATACCTTGAAGATATTTCTGGTTTGGTTCCAGACCACCATAATAAAATGACTATCATAATAAAGCAAGTCATAATATTTTTACTGGTGGAGGCTTTTTAATTTGTAAAAAAAAACAAAATAAGAATCTATAAAGCAAAATATATTGAAATGCAACAGAACAAGCTATGCCCATAGTTTGCGATGAAATGCAATCCCCAGCTTCACCAGTAGGTGTTACCAATCAACATCTGATAGCTGCAACCACCAATTAACTGGCAGCTTGGATGACTGTTACCAATAATTAGGTTCTAAAGAATTTATTTTCTAATTTTTTTTTAGTTTAAAACTCCATATAGTGAGTGACACCAAATGAACACTCTCTAGGAAATTCGATGTGACATCCAAATTACAAAATGTGTTCTGCTTTAATTGATCTAAACTCACCATCTAACACTACCTTTGTGCTTTTTTGGGGGGTGCATACATTCAGTGTGACCTCGGGGCTGGGGTAAGCATTGTTTAGCAACACCTTTCCTTATTCTCCACATTTCCTCTCTTTAAACCTTTCTTTCATGATGATTTGTTTGTGAAATAACCTCAACCTAAACTCTCAGCCAGTTGAATATTCACAACTGCTTCTGAGTATCACAAATTATTTGCTTTTTGGGTGCTGTTCTGAGGATAGATCTTTATAGTGCCTCTCTTTAGATTACTGAACCTGCCAACTCTCCCTTCTGGCTGCCAAGAATTAGCAGTATCAATAAAAGCTCAGAAAACTCTGCTGTAAATAACCCAAGTTTCCACCCATTTTCATCAATTAATAAATTATGGTGGTGCTGGACAGAAGCCCATCTTATTAGGGCTCTATCTAAGGTTTTCTAGAACCCAGATTTTAGGTGGCTCTCCGTGGTGGTGGGCAAGATGCATTGGAAAGAAATCTGGATCATTAAGTCGATGGTGCCACAGATAAATGGACTGACCTATCTCTGAATTATGTAGCATTTCTTTAAAAATCTTTCTTTGTGAGAGCTGTTTCCTAGCTGCAGAGAACCAGACAGGAAACAAAAGAATCTTTTTCAAAAAATAAACTATTCCTTGTCTGTCTCCTTGTAGAGGGGTGCTGTTGACAACACAGAGAGAAGAGAAGACCCAAACAATGAAGCAAGCCCCCTGTCCACCTGCTGTCAATGTGGGAAAAGAACAAAACCAAAGCAAAGTCATTGAACACACACAATGGCCTTGTCTTCTACCTTTCTTGAGGCACAAAGCAGGAGGGAGAGTGCTGTTCTCACCACCCCCACCCATGTCTCCCTGCCATTCTGGCTCCCTGGCATGCTGGCCCCCTGGCTGCCTGCTCTCCTTTCTCTGTTCCTCAGCAGGCACGGTGCTCACAAGCAGCTTGACAGTCCAGATTGCAGTTTTAATTCACCAACTAGCATGCAGTCTTACAGAGTGGCTTTGAATCTGAAACAGTTTGAGGGAGAAATAAATCACCCTTATTTGTAGGTAATGAAAGCTAAAAGAGGTGCACCCAAGGATATACAAAAGGTGAAGCTAGGGGTCCTCAGGAAGGTGGTGGTACCTTTAAAATTGACTTCACTACATGGTCTTGAAAGCCCTTCAAGCTACTTCCTGTTGGCCATTGGCAGAGAACTCTGAGCATTAACTCGAGGGGGGTTTGTGAAGATCAGTGTTCAGGGACCTTGGCCATGACAGAGGCCCTTTGGGGATGGAGAGAGAAAAGTGGAAGCATGTAGGTTGCACACACAGACATGTGAGAGCATGTGTGTTTACACAATGACAGCTGGCATTAGACTTTAAACTCAATAAGGATTTTTAAAATATTTGTTGAGCCGAAACCGGTTTGGCTCAGTGGATAGAACATTGGCCTGGGGACTGAGGGGTCCCAGGTTCGATTCCAGTCAAGAGCATGTACATTGGTTGCGGGCACATCCCCAGTAGGGGATGTGCAGGAGGCGGCTGATCCATGTCTCTCTCTCATCGATGTTTCTGGCTTTCTGTCCCTTTCTTTCCCTTCCTCTCTGTGAAAAATCAATAAAATATATTTAAAAAATATATTTAAAATAAAAATAAAAATATATAACAAATATAAATAAAATAAAATATTTGTTGAATGAAGGAATAAATAGAAGAATGCTTATGATATATGGTGACCTATAGTTACCCATCTCAGTAGACTTCTTAGGGTGACTGATCTCTAAGGAATGCTAATATGTAATCTAGTAAATTCAGTTAAAATATTCATCAGTCTCGCCGAGACCGGTTAGGCTCAGTGAATAGAGCATCAGCCTGTGGATTGAAAGGTCCCAGGTTCAATTCCGGTTGGGGGCATGTACCTAGCTTGCGGGCACATCTCCAGTGTGAGGCATGCAGGAGGTGGCTGATCGATGTCTCTCTAATCGATGTTTCTGACTTTCTAACCCTCTCCCTTTCTCTCTGTAAAAAATCAATAAAATATATTAAAAAATATATATATATATGTATATGTATATGTATATTCATCAGTCTCTCTAAAGTCCACATTTTCCCATCATTGCCATCATTTCCATACCATGGGCATTCCATAAACTCTGTAAGAGGCAAATATTAGCTTCAATTCTGAACCCACTGTTTTGTAACTTAATAAAAAATAAATTAAACTCATTGGGCCTCCTCTCCCTCCCTCCATGGAGATAGTACATATGTCATCATGGGTGGGAGTATTATCAAACAGAAAGATGTCACCCACAAACAGCAGCAGAGTCAAACACCAGACACTGAGAACTGCCGTGGAAAAAGATTGGTTGTTTTATTATGAATGGCACCACCCAGGAGAATGGAGAGCTAATGCCCCCCAAGCCCGAACTCCCAATGGCGTACAGTTTACAGATTACAGGGCAAAATTACAAGACATGGTGGGTTAGGGAATCAGGGTTGTGCTGGGAGCTGATTGGTCAGAGGTGATGTAAGATTAATAAATCACTTTTTCAGGTTTTAAGGACAGTTCAAGGTATGTCCCTGTGTCCCTCTGACCAATTTCATGGAAAAGGAGCCAAGGGTTATTCCACCTTAGGGCTCAGGAAATGAAATATAACTTAGGTTGAGATGTGCAGCCTGCAGAGGTCCAGACCCTGTGACCATTAGTCAGGTCTGGTCTACTGTCTTCTGCTGCCTCGGGGGTTGTTGATGATCCAGGAGAAAAGCTAGGTTTCTGAGAGTCGTGTACATATAAAAATAGGGGTTGGAAAATGTAGGTTTACAGTTGTTCATATGGAAAAAGACATGCAGGTTATGACTATTGCAATAACTTTATTAACTCAAAGGATGTCCCAATAAAACCATGTTTAACTATAAACCTAATTTTGCCCACCCCTGTGTGTGTGTGTGTGTGTGTGTGTGTGTGTGTGTGTGTGATGCCTCCTAGAGACAACCTGAGTAAAGTGCTGTGCAACTTGTAGCATGCTCTACAGGCGCTGCTTCTATTGTATTTCCTCTGTTCTTTTCAGCCCTTGGACAAATATTGCTGCTGAGAAGAGTGACTGTTGTGCTCAGACAAGCAGGCACCAGGTAGATGTCCTCCCTCCCGTGCTACGATGGCAGTGGTTATTCATGGGTTTCCAGGTGTGAGGTGAGGAGAGAGCTGTCCCAGAGGATGAAGAGGGGCCCTTCCTGAATGCTCTGTGCAGCTGGGTCAGTAGGCCTGCTTCAGGCTTCAGGCCACTGTTGGTTTTTAGATGTAAATCGGTACTTAAACGAATCACATGAATTGCTTGATGTTCGTGCGTGTGTGTTCCATATAAAACTTAAACAAACTAGAGTTATAAAACAGCACTGGCTCACAAACCCAGAACATTATGAAACCAGACAGCAGGCCTAGTGAGAACAGGAGTGAATCGAATGAATGGCACTCCTTTAAGATTCATTTGGACGGAACTTGAGAGGCGGAGGATGTGAGAAAAAGACGGGTGGGAGATGCTGGGGAGTTGGAAGAAGAGGAGCTTGAGTGGGACTGAGACACAGGCATCATCTGGGCCCAGTTACAGGGGCAAATACAGCACATGAGCAGAGGCATTTGGAGGGGCAAGGGCCAGGTTTCTCAACATGGCAACAAAAAATGCAACTGAAGAATTATGGAAGGTTGTGATATATGACTCATATTTGACTGGTGGGCTTTCCAAATGGCTGCATAGTATCAGCACATGGTTAAGTCCACTCAGCATCACTGAATTTGATACATGCCTATCCGACAAAATGTTTCTTTTTATATAAAATCCATACTGCACTTCACCTCAGCCTGGATACTGGGCAGCAGAGCCTTGCCCTGTGGTCCAAGATATCTAGAGCCTGTGGGCTCTCCAAGGCCAGGTGCCCTGGATGGAATGTGATGGTTGCTAGGGCTTTAACATTGCCTACAGTCATTCTTGCTTTGTAAGCCTAGAAGAGCACAGTTGGGAATCATAGAAACACAAAGTAAAATTTCTGGAAGGTATTTTAGGACTCATTCAATCCAATGCCCTCACTTTATAGGTCAAGAAGATAAAGTTTAGAAAAGAAAATGGGTGATCTCATCATTTGGCTACATATGGCAATTAGACTAGACCTTGACTCTCCTGACTTCTAGTTTTGTGGTCATTATAAAATGAGGGAGGCTGTGACCTCCCCTCCCCCCCCCCTTTTTTTAGGAGAGCATGAAGTCATTTTCTATGTGCAATCCTGTTCTTCCACCAGGTCTCTCTATCTGCATGTCCATCAGTCCATTGAAGACACAGAAATATTTCATAAACAGCCAAATGCATCATGGAAAGGGTCAGCATAAGTAATGAGTACTGAGAGAGGCTCCATTTGAGTTTTCACATGAAAAATAGACACCTCTTAGCCCACTTCCACAATTCCAAGTTGGCTCTGTGCACAAGCTGAGTCTCCACTTTCCTAAAAGTGGATATAGACATAAATTAACCTGGTCACTACTTCATCCATTTGAAGCCACAGGACTGCTTCACAGATGTAGGAGCTATGCTTCTCAGGAAGGGAGAGAGGAGAAAGGGAGGAGAGGAAGAAGGAGAAAGGGAGGAGAGGAAAAAGGAGGAAATAGCAGACATAAAGGAGGAGGATGTAAATGAGCTCTGGTTAACAGAGTAAAAAAGACCCAATCCAGCCCACTAAATTTCTCAGTACATAGTAACATCCAGGTGCCTATGTTCCAAGTTCTGGCCTTTAGAAGTTTTGCTTTCTTGTTTCTCCACCCATAATAAAACCCAGAGCCCTCACTTCCTCATATTTTCTCTTCCTGCTCAGATCTTAGAAGCAGCATCTTCCACACCTACCCATGTGGTATGTCTGGCCCACACCCTTGCATGTCACAAGAAGTTCTGAAATTTGCTCAGCTGCAAATATATTTTACCACTCTCTTTGCAGCTTCCACACATTCTTGGGTTTCCACAGCTACTCTAGCATTAACCAGGACCTGTTCTGAGGTCCAGGGAGCTGTTGTGCAGTGCTAGAATAGCTCCCAAGGCCTGGCTCAGAGGAACCTGGCAGTGAGTGATCAGTCTATTACCAGAAATCTCATCTGTTAGGTACATGTCACACCGACCACCCCTGATTTTAGAGTCAGGCTGTCTTTCCTGCATTATTAAGGTGCAAATACATTATTTGTGATGAACAGTACAATCGTGTGTATAAATGTATTTCTGTGCTTGTTATTTTTTAGTTTCTAAGTCCCTCTTTTTCAGCTGTCAACTGCTACCCAATATGGTGCTATCAGCTCTCACCTGAGATTTCAGGCGACATGGCTTTCTAAACCTGGCAATTCTCCATGCTCTGAAATCACGGGTTTCCAGGTCTTCTGCTTTCTCTGCTAGCTGAGGCTCCCTTTTACTTTATATTAACCAGATCACAGCTTCTCCTTTGTTTATATCTCACCTCTTTCTAGACCCACATCACTACTTCTTCCCTTGCAAATATGGGTTCCTATTGACTATTAAATATATTAAGCATGTATTGAGCACTCACTAAGGTCAAACACTAGGGAAGCACTTCAGGGATTTCAGAGAAGCATAGGAGACTGAAAATGGTGGCTGGCCGGACAGAGGTGAGGGAGAGGAAGTGAGTGAGTGAAGGTATGAAAGGAGAGTGTGTGGATATGTGTGGGGTATGTTTGCATAAGGGACAGTTAAATCCCTGTAGGAGCAGCAGGGGCTGGCAGACCAGGCTCTCTTGGACAAAGATACACTACCATTGCTGTAGGCACTACCCGGACTACAGGACTCAGGCATGGAGCCCATGCCATCTTGAAGGGGAGAATGGCCTTTTTTAGGAACTCATCAGCATCACCAACCAGACAGGCCTTGGAACTGCCCTGCAACACAGCAGCCACTCCAGCCAAAATCCTGCTCCCCCATGTGCAAATCCGTGGACCCTGGGACCTCCACCTCCAAAGGTGCACCACCCCAGCAGTACAACTTCAGACAAAACATTCACATGTTTCAGGTGTGCATGCAGACATCCAGGGCACTCCATTCCATGGGTAGTACCTAGGAGCCACTGGGAACTCCTGTGGGTGTGATTTTGTGCAGACAAGGACACATGGCCCTGCAGTAGAAATTCTGAATTTTCTCTTACTGAATAACTGCCCACGGACACCCCAGCTATGCAACTTCAATGTGAGGGCCCCTCAGAGTGCATCAGAGCTCTGTGCAGGCAAAGGCATTTCTATACGCCTCTGAGCCCATCTATCCACAACGTGCTCCAGGGAGCAGCTGTGAGACTGTTGATTCTGTACAGAAAAGGGCGTGCAGCCTTGCAGTAGAAATTCTGAACTCCCTCTTCATGAATAACTTTCCACATTCACCCAACTGCTCAACAGCAGTGGCAGGACCCCTCAGAGTGCATCAGAGCTCTGTGCTGACAAATGCACCTCCACAGATGTGAATTTCCAACAGGCAGGCACTCTGAGCCCATCTACCCACAGGCTTCTTGTGGGAGCCAATGTGAGGTCTCCCTGGGTGTGATCTTGTACTAACAGGGGTGCACTCCCCCTGAGCAGAAATTCTGAATTGACTCATCCTGGATATCTGCCCATAGGCATCTCATTACACAGCTACCCTTCCAGGGCCCTTCAGAGTGCTTCAGTGTGTCTCACAGGCAAATATATCATGAGTGCCCCTGTGAGCCATCACTGGGAGCGAGCACCTATCCACCACAGATGCAGTAGCAAAAGCTGAGTCTGCCTACTTCACAACTACAGAATTCTGGACACCACAGTCATGCCTTTCCAGAGTGCAGGCCCCTGCATGCCATTACTCCAACAGATAGTTCCTGGTGGCACTGTGAGTCCCCACTGAGCACGCATGATTTCAATTAAGGGTAAAAGACAGCAAAAATTGGGACAGCAAAAAAGTGGCTGCTGACTTCTAAACACCACAGTTGTGCCTCTCAATCTCATAGGCCTACATCAAGAGAACCCAAATAGCTCAGGTAGGGATCAACACTATATTACCAAGCCCAGGAGAACTGAGAGATTACACCAGTAGCACCATCCCCAAAAGAACCTAGAAAAGCAATTGGATCTACAAAAACATTACAGGAAAACGTGGGAAGACAACAAAATCTCCAAAGGAAAGAAAAAGAGGAATCACCAGAAAAGGAATTAAATGAAATTGAGGCTAGCAGCTTATCAGAGAAAGAATTCAGAGTAATGCTTATAAGGATGTTTAAATGCCTAGATGACAAATACACACAACTCAATGAGAATTATAAGGAGCTGAATGAGAATGTTGCCAAGATGAAAAGGAACCAAGAGTAAATGAAAAACGGCATAGCTGCAATAAAAAACATAATAGAAGGCTTAAACAGTAGACTAGAAGAGGCTGAGGACCACATCAGCAAATTAGAAGACAAAGTAGGAAAAAACATACAAACACAGCAGCAACTGGAAAGAAAACTTAAAAAGCAAGAGGAGAGCCTAAGGCAGCTTTGGGACAACACAAAATGAAACAATATTTGCATAATAGAGGTACCAGAAGAAGAGGAAGAGAAGCAAGGAATAGAAAACCTGTTTGAAGAAATAACAGAAAACTTCCCTGATATTGGCAAGAAAAAAGTCTTGCAAGCCCAAGAAGCACATAGAGTCCCAAACAAGATGAACCCTAAAAGACCGACACCAAGACACATCATAATTAAATTGGCAAACACCAATGACAAAGTAAGAATCTTAAAGACTGCCAGAGAGAGACAGAAAGTTAACTACAAGGGTTCTCTATTAGAATATCAATGGATTTTTCATCAGAAACATTTCAGGCCAGAATGGAATGGAATGAAATTTACAAAGTAATGCAAAACAATGGACTGAACCCAAGAATACTATACCCAACAAGGCTATCATTCAAAATTGAAGATAGAATCAGGAGCTTCACAGACAAAAAATGGCTAAGAGTGTTTATCACTACCAAGCCAGCAATGCAAGAAATGCTAAAGGGACTGCTGTAAAAAGAAGAAAGAGAAAGGCAAGAAGAAACACAAACATTAAAGAAAAATGTGACAACAAACATGTACTTGTCAGTAATAAGATTAAATGTAAATGGATTAAATGCACCAATCAAAAGACACAGAGTAGCTGAATGGAGAAGAAAATATGACCCATATATTTGCTGTCTGTAAGAGACCCACCTCAGAACAAAGGATTCACACAGATTGAGAGTGAAGGGATGAAAAAAGAATTTTCAGGAAAATGAGAAAAAAGCTGTGGTTGTGATACTCATATCTAAGAAAATAGACTTCAAAGTAAAAGCCATAACAAGAGATAAGGAAGGCCACTACATAAAGGGAGTAATTCAACAAGAAGATATAACTCTGTTAAATATATATGCATCAAATACAGGAGCACCCAAATACATAAAACAACTTCTGGAAGATATCATGGAGAGATTAATAGCAATACAGTCATAGTAGGGGATTTAATACCCCACGGACACCACTGGATAAATCAACTAAACAAAAAATCAGCAAAGAAACAGCAATCCTAAATGACACACTAGATCAGATGGATTTAATTGACATCTTTAAAACATTTCACCCCAAAGCTACAGAATATACATTCTTCTCCAGTGCATACAGAATATTTTCAAGGATAGAGCACATATTAGGACATAGGCAAAATCTCTTCAAATTCAAGAAGATAAAAATTATAACAAGCATTTTCTCAAATCACAATAGCATAAACTGGAAATCAACTACAATAAAAACAATTCAAAAAAATCAAATACTTGGAGACTAAATAGCATGCTATTAAACAATGACTGGGTTACCAGAGAGATCAAAGAAGAAAGAAAAAACATCATGGCAACAAATGACAATGAAAACACAACAATCCAAAATCTATGGGACACAGTGAAAGCAGTCTTGATAGGAAAGTTCATAGCTCTACAAGCCTACTGAAAAAACAAGAAACAATGGTAATAAATTATCTAACCCTACAACTCAAAGATAAGAACAAGAGCAATAAGAAAAGCCCAGTATAAGCAGAAGGAAGGAAATAATAAAAATCAGAGTGATGATAAACAACATAGAGACCAAAGAAACAATACACAAGATAAACAAAACCAAGAGTTGGTTCTTTGAAAGGATAAACAAGATTGATGAACTTCTCACCAGGCTCACCAAGAAACAGAGAGAGGACCCAATAAACAAAATCAGAAATGAAAGAGAAGAAATAACAACAGACCCCACAGAAATACAAAGGATTGTTAAAAAATATTATGAACAACTCTGTTATAACAAACTGGACAACCTGGAGGAAATGGACATATTCCTAAAAAAATACAACCTTCTAAAACTCAATCAGGAAGAATCTAAACATCTTAATAGGCCAATAACTATGGAAGAAATTGAAGCAGTCATTAAAAAGCTCCCAGCAAACAAAAGCCTGGGGCCAGATGGCTTCACAGGGGAGTTTTACCAAACATTCAAGGAAGAAATAAAACCTGTCCTCAGACTATTTCAAAAACATTCAAGAGGAAGGAACATTTCTAAGCTCATTCTATGAAGCCAGCATCACCTTAATACCAAAACCAGATAAAGACAACACAATGAAAGAGAATTACAGGCCAACATCCCTCATGAACATAGATGCCAAAATCCTCAACAAAATTCTAGCAAGTCAAATTTAGCAGCACATCAGAAAGATCATACACCATGACCAAGTAGGATTTATCCTAGGGATGCAAAGATGGTACAATATCCACAGATCAATAAACATGATACATCACATAAAAAAACTGAGAGATAAAAACCACATTGTCATATCAATTGATGCAGAAAAACCATTTGACAAAATCCAACACCCATTTCTGATAAAAACTGTCATCAAGGTGGGAACAGAAGGATCATACCTCAACATAATAAAAGCCATATATGATAAAACCACAGCCAACATTATAGTCAATGGGCAAAAACTAAAACCATTTCTCTTAAAAACAGGAACAAGACAGGGATGCCCACTTTTACCACTCCTGTTCAACATAGTACTGCAAGTACTAGCCATTGCAATTAGACAAGAAGAAGAAATAAAAGGCATCCAAATAGGAAAAGAAGAAGTAACGCTGTTCCTATTTGCAGATGACATGATACTATACATAAAAAACCTCAAAGACTCCATCAAAAAATTATTAGACTTAATAAATGAATTTGGCAATGTAGCAGGATACAAATTTAATGCCAAGAAATCTATGGCATTTCTACATACCGAGAGTGAAACTTACAGAAAGACAGACTAAGAAAACAATCCCATTTATCATCACACCAAAATGATTAAGATACCTAGGAATAAACCTAACTAAGGAGGTAAAAGACCTCTACTCAGAAAACTATAGAACATTGAAAAAAGAGATAGAGGGAGACATAAATAGATGGAAGAGCATACCGTGTTCATGGATTGGTAGAATAAACATCACTAAAATGTCCATACTACCCAAACAATCTATAGATTCAATGTACTCTCCATTAAATACCAATGGCATATTTCACAGACCTAGACTGAACTCTCCAAAAATTCATCTGAAATTAAAAAAGACCCTGAATAGCCACAGAAATCTTGAGAAAGAAGAACAAAGTAGGAGGGATCTCAATACCAGATATCAAGCTGTATTACAAAGCCACTGTTCTCAAAACACCCTGGTACTGGCACAAGAACAGGCATATAAACCAATGGAATAGAATAGAGAATCCAGATATCGACCCAACCACTATGCTCAATTAATATTTGACAAAAGGAGGCATGAACATACAATGGAGTCAAGAGTCTCTTTAATAAATGGTACTGGGAAAATTGGAAAGTTACATGCAAAAAAATGAAACTAGACCACCAACTTACACCATACATAAAAATAAACTCAAAATGGATACAGGACTTAAACATAAGATGGGAAACCATAAAAATACTAGAGGAATTCACAAGGAGCAAAATCTCAGACATATGCCAAAGGAACTTCTTCACTGATACTGTTCCTACTGCAATCGAAACTATAGAAAATAAAGAAATAGGACTACATCAAAATAAAAGGAAACCATCAACAAAACAAGAAAGCTGACTGTATGGGAGAACATATTTGCAATGTTATCACTGATAAAAGTTTAATCTCCAACATCTATGGATAACTTATACAACTTAATAAAAGGAAGATAAATGATCCAATAAAAAAAAATGGGCATGGACCTAAATAGATAATTTTCGAAAGAAGACAGAAGGAAGGCCAAGAGACATATGAAAACATGCTCAAAGTCACTAATTACCCAAGAGATGCAAATAGAAATTACAATGCAGTACCATTTTGTAACTGTCAGAATGGTAACCATCAACAAATCAACAAAGGACAAGTGCTGGCAAGGATGCAGAGAAAAAGGAATCCTCATGCTCTGCTGGTGGGAATGCACACTGGTGCAGCCACTGTGGAGAACAGTATGGAGTTTCCTCAAAAAACTAAAAATGGAACTCCCATTTGATCCAGTAATCTCTCTTCTAGGAATATATCCCAAGAAACTAGAAACACCAATCAGAAAGGATATATGCACCCCTATGTTCATAGCAGCATAATTTACAATAGTTAAGATTTGGAAACAGCCTAGGTGCCCATCAGCAGATGACTGTATCAGAAAACTATGGTATATCTACGCAATGGAATACTATGCTGCTATAAAAAAAAGAAGGAATTCTTACCATTTGCAGCAGCATGGATGGACCTGGAGAGCATTATGCTAAGTGAAATAAGCCAGTCAATGAAAGAAAAACACCACATGATCTCACTCATTTATGGATTTTAAAGAACATTATAAACTGATGAACAAAAAGGTAGATACAGAGGCAGTAAAGCATCCAACACACTGTCAAATTACATAGGGAAGGTTGGGGAGGGGCAGGAGAGATAAGAGATCAACTGAAGGACTTGTATGCATGCATATGGATGCAAGACACTGGAGGGTGAGGGCATGATGGGAGTGGGGTAAGGGGGCAATGGGAAGATATGTACATATATAATACCTTAATCAATAAAAAATTTAAAAAGTTCAAACAACAACATCAACAACAACAAAAATCAAAGAATCATACGATACAGTCTTTATTCTCAGGGAACTTCCAATTTAGTAGTAGGAATAAGATGAGCATAGAAATAACCACCATGCCAGGAAGAATGTGTCTGGCCTTCTAAAATGGAGATGAAGTCAGATGGAAGGGAGAATCATACTGGTTTGAGTGCAGGTAGGGGATACTTGAGATGTATCTCATAGGGTAGGATTTGAATAGAGGGAGTTGGTAAAAAGCTATCTATGAGAGCAGGAAGGACAAGAGTAAAGGCATTAAGGTTGGATGGGGGTATAGGTGTGGTTTCTCACACCTGCTCCATCAAGTAAGGTTCTGTAGGCTGCAACTGACAGAAAAACCAATGAAAAGCTGTTTACTAATAAGGATATTTATTATCTCCCATATCAAGAAAGTAAGTGGTCCCAAGGTTGATACATTTAGCAGCTCAATATCAAGATTCTGTGTCAGTATCTCTGCCATTATCTTGGCCTCTCTTCTCATATCTTAAATACAGCATTCCATCCTCACACAAAGTTCAAAGGCAAAATGGGACATATCTCAGCCATTCCTTCTACAGGTGAGGAATATGTCTCCAGAAGCTCAGGCCGACTTCCCTTCATCAGCCAGGGCAGCATCATGTGTCCATGCTTTGCCTGATTACTGGCAATTGGAGGGGGCGACGGGGTGGGGGGGGCTGGGAGAGGCTGGAATTGATTAAACAAATCAACATTCACCTCCATTACCTAGAAAAGAGTTCCTGGGGCTGTCAGATAATAGCATAAGTGGGCATTTGAAGATTTGAAGTAACAAAGAATAGGGAGTTTCGGCCCTCAGGAGTTTGCTTTCTGACATCTTTGTAAACCTTTGCACAGACAATTCCTTCTGCCTGGGGTGTCAGTATCCAGGGAGTTGAGGAATGTTCCTTGAAATGAGATGTGAAAACTGAGGTTGCATCTGCAGCATTAGTGTTGGGTTGTGATTAAGAACCTATCTTCTCTAACCAGAAAGAACTGAGTTCAAATTCAGGCTCTGCCACTTATGACCTTACAATATCGAGCAAGTTATTTCCCACTCCTCCCCGAGTCGGCATTGGTTTCTCTGTAACATGAAGCTAATATTAGCACTTCCCTCAGAGGGATTTGTGATGAATAAAAACCATCATGACTGTGGAAGGTGCCAGGAGGAAGGTGTCTGTTGCAGCGTTAGCATCAATAAATATTCTTTTATATTTTATTATTGTTATAATAAAAAAGAAGGTCTGCTTCTTAGAAACAAGTGGGGTGAAAACAAAAAAGGCTTCTTGGAGAAAATGAGTGATTTTTGTTTCCCCCAGAACTGTATGAATTCAGTCCTCAAGAAACGTTCTCCCAGGAAGAGGGCCAAAACAAAGGCACCACCGGGAGTAAGGCTAGTTTGTTTTGAAAAGAATCTCAGGATTGGACAAGAAAACAAATCTGCTCCATGAAATTGAGCTACAGACAATAACAATGTCAACGTGGGACAGTGGTCAGAATACTGACAGTATTGAAAAAAAATCATCCTAGTTCAGAAAAATATACATTCAGGCACCTTGTCAGTAAGCATCCCGTCCCTCTCAGTGTCACCCTGGCAGCAGATCTGCTTCATTGACTGATTGATAAGGAAAAGGGAAGGGAAGGAGAGGGGAGGGGACAGGAGGGGAGGGGAGGAGGGGAAGAAAAGGGAAAGAAAAAAGAAAAAAACATTTTTATTATCTCCAAGCTGAGCACTTGCAGGGCCCACACAGCCATCCCTGGAAGATGGCACCAGCATCTTGTCCTCAGCCTCATGCATCCTCAGTGACTGACTGCCAACTGCATTATTTCTCCCAGTCCCTGGGATGAGGAGCAGAGGGAGAGAGGAAGACTGTCCTAGTTCGCAAGGAGGGCTGGCGAGTCTCCCCAATTCTTCCTTGGAATTACAGGGGCCCCTGTGAGCCTGGCCACAGGAGAGCTGGTGGTCCAGGCAAAGGGACAGGGTGGTCTCCCAGCTCCATAGCAGCCCAGAACCCATGCAGGTGACTGTGGGATTAAAAAAATGCACCTGCTGTGAGGAAAATTCAGAAGGGAGCCCCCAGAATCCGGGTCCCTGCTAATACTGTACTCCCATAAGAAGAAGGAAAAGGAGGCATGCAGATGGGTGGGGTGGAGGAGAGTGAACAAGTTTTGAAATGTTCACTGGTGCTCAGGAGTGTGGGTCTGTTGTAAGCATCTGGCAAAACCCAGAAAAGGCTCCTGATTATGCTGGCTGAAACATATTCACATGGTAATGGTTTTGTAGGGTATTAAAGAAGAAACAGTATTCAGAGTATTTAGAAAGAAGAAAACAATTGGTTTCTATTTTGGTAATGGAATCATCCAGAGAGAGGGAGAGAAGAGAAAGGGAGA